>NC_069448.1:36725870-36748740 GCF_026875155.1 Cherax quadricarinatus | reverse complement strand
GTGATCATGTTACAAAAAGATAATAACATGGCGTCGATTTTTTTACTCCCAAAATGGTTAATAATTTTTTCTTTAAAAATTTTTAAACTTGTTTTTACGAATTTTCCATAATATTATTCTGAGCATCTCTACACGCCCCTTTTTGGCATGTATACCCATCACTATATTTTGGATGTTACCCATCACTATTTTTTGGCATGTATCCCCGTCATATTTTGGCATGTTACCCATCACTATATTTTGGCATTTTAAACCCAGCACTATTTTTGGCATGTATCCCCCTCACTATATTTGGGATGTATACCCTCCATTTTTTGGCTGTATACCCAGTCACTATTTTTTTGGCATGTATCCCCGTCCTATTTTTGGCTTGTATACCCAGTCACTAATTTTTTTCCATGTAACCTAGTCACTATTTTTTTTGCATGTATCCCCCAGTCACTTTTTTTGGCAGTATCCCCAACAATTTTTTGGCATGTATCCCTTTATATGTTTTGGCATGTATCCCCCGTCAGTATTTTTTGGCTTTTACCAAATCGTATATTTTGGCATGTTTTCCCCAAATCAGTATATTTTGGGTTCCCCCAGCACTATTTTTGGATGATACCCGTCAAAATTTTTTTGGCTTGTTACCCAGTCACTATTTTTGGATGTATACCCAGTACTATTTTTTGGCAGTATAAAAGTCACTATTTTTTTGGCATGTATCCCCCAAATATTTTTTGGGTGTATCCCCCAATCGTAATTTTGGCATGTATACCCAACAGTAAATTTTGGCATGTTTCCCAACAGTATTTTTTGGCTAAATACCCAATCATAATTTTGGATGTAAAAACCAATCAGTATATTTTGGGATGTTTCCCAATCAGTATATTTGGCATGTAAAACCCAAATTTCAGAAATTTTTTGGCTGTAACCCAATCAGTATACTTTGGCATGTATACCCAATCAGAATATTTTGCATGAAACCAAAACAGTATTTTTTAAATGTATACCCAATCTGTATATTTTGGATGTATACCCAATCAGTATTTTTTGGCTTTTTTATCCCCAATCATATTTTTTGGCTGTTTTCCCAAAACAGTATTTTTGGATGTATCCCCATCATTTAAATTTGGCTTGTATACCCAATCAGTATATTTTGGCAGTTTCCCAAATCAGTTGTTTTGGATGTATACCCATACTTATTTTGGTTGTTTCCCCAGTCACTATTTTTTTGGCAGTTACCGATCCTATATTTGGAAAAGTAACCATCACAATTTTTTGGCAAAACCCCAGCACTTTTTTTGCATATATTCCAATATATATTTTTTTCATGAACCCCAATCATTAATTTTGGGGCATGTATCCCCAATCAGTATATTTTGGATTACCCCCAAAATCAGTATATTTTGGCATGTATCCCCATCCGTGTATAACACGTGTTGACGTGTATTTGGGCTCGTGAAGACCTTTTTTGCGCGCTCTCTAGAATTGAAGAAAGATCCCCCATGGCAACTTTCCCAACAGAAAGGGAAAGAATTGGGGTTGGCAATTTGGGAAATTGGGCGATTTGACCGGGGGAAAACAAGAAGATTCGTAGTATCCCCCTGTTTTGAGTCCTCAGGTCAAAAAGGGGAAAAACGGTCATGGCGGGACACAGGGAAAAAATTGACGTAAGAAGAGAAGGGAAAGGTAGAAACATAAAAAAAAATGGACTGCCGTGGAAACGTTGTGGAAACACCAAACATTCTCAGGCCCCCGACGAATGTGAGTTGCTACTGGGAACGCAGACGAAAGACATTAAGGAAGGTATGAATATTGTTGTTTTTGGGGATAGCCAAGTTAGGTATATGGATAGGGCGTTCTGCTTGAAGGCAGAGTAGGAGACAGAGAGTTTTTCTTCCTGGGGTGGGATGGAGGATATTTTTACCCGTCTGGATGACATCATGAGAGGAAAGGGAGCAATCCTATTATCTCCTCAGTGTGGGGGCAACGTGTTGGCAGACGTAGGAGTGAGGACCTGATTAGCGGGTATAGGTCAGAATAGAAATAATTAGAATAAGGGGGGGAAACCCCTCTCTTGTGGAAAATTTTCCCAAAGGGGGGGAGTTGGAAGTAAGGGTTGTCCGGGGCAATTGGTGTCAATTGTGGCTGACAAATACGTAAGGAAAATGCGGTAACATTCATTGCAATGGGACCTCTTCATGGCAGAAATGACATGTTGCTGGGGATGGGGTTACTTATCTAGGTTGGGGTGGGAGCACTGGCAACTGCAGTGGAGGGACATTAGGATTTTAAACTGGGAATATTAGTGAGGGTTTTGCAAAAAACAGTGAAGCCCCAGTGTATTTAATATTACGAGTTTAGGGAACATTAATAAAAAGAACGAGATAGAATTGAAAACCCGGGGCCCTTGGGGATAAGCGGTAATATTTTAGTAAAAAAATAGAAATGACAGAAAAAAGAGAAAGGAGAGTCTTTCAATGTTTTTTGCTAAATGCGAGTGAAAGGAATAAGAGGGACGATTAGATTAGTTTAGTGTAGGAAACTTGATGTATTTGCAAACTGAGACGTGGTTTAATTCAAAAAGTGGGGCATGCCTCGGAATGTCATATTCAGGTTTAAAAAATTTTTCCAAGAAGATAGAAGTATTGGGGAGGGGGGGTGGGGTGATTGTACGTCCGAGTCGCTTAAAAGTTGATAAAAACGGGTATTAAGTTGAAGTAAACTACAAGTCTGTTTGGATAAAATTTTCAGGGGGGGCAAAAAAACTGATTTAGGGTGATATACCGTCCCCCTAACTTAGATAGGGACAAGGGAACTACTTGGGGGGAAATTTTTTTAAGGCCAAGCAGATAATGTATAATTCAGGGGACTTTTAAATTTGTCATTTTATTGGAATTTCTTACTGGGAATTTAGAAGTAACACTTCTTGAAATTTTTAATTGTTTTTTTTAACGTTTGTGACAGAACCACAAGGGAAATAACCCGCTTGACTTTGTTATGGGAAACAATGAATCCTTTTTAATAATTTTGAAAATTTAGAGGAACTGGGTGTAGGACCCAAAACAAATTCATTTAGCATTGAATGGAAGTACATAGTAGCGATAATCAGTAAAATCCAATTTTCGTTTGAGATTACGATGGGCTTAAAGAACACTTTTCATCTGTTGACTGGGTAACGAAGAGAGCTATAATATGAAGTTTTTTGAACACTATACAACTGCCAAAAAGGGGTTTATCCCATAAAAAAAATTGATAAAAAAGAAAGACCCCAAAAAGGATGAATAAAAAGGCCAAATATCAATAGGGCATAAAAAAGGAATTTTTATAGGCGTATCAAAAAAGGTGAGGGGCATCTTATGAATCAGTTTAAATTTACATTAAGAGGGGACATTAAAAAGGGGATAAGAAAAGCTAAAAGGGACATGAAATTAAATTTTAGGGGTTCTAAAAAATAACCCCCAAAAAATTTTTTTTCCCGGTCTATAGAACAAAAATTAGAGATAAAATAGGTCCCCCTTTAAAAAAAACTATGGGACTTACTGACAAAGAGAAGAAATGTGTTGTTTAAAAAATTATTTTCTCTCATTTTTTCACAGGAAACACAAAAAATATTCCAGTAATTTTTTTTTACAGTGGGCTGAAGAAGATAAATTATGTAACATCACAGTCACTAGTGAGAGGTTTTGGGGAATAACAGATAAGAAAATAAGTCGCCGGGGCTGATGAGGTTTTTTAAGGGGTTTTTAGGAAAGCAAAATGGAACCTGTGAAACCCTTAACTAATATTTTTAATTTACTCTTTAAACGGGGGATTTTCTGAATTTTTTGGGGAAAATGGCTAATGTAATCCTATTTTTAAAAAAGGGGGGGCAAATCTTCCGTCAAATTCCGCCCAATAAGCCGACCCAATTGTAGGCAAATTTCTAGAGTCAATTAAGCGAGATTTAAAGCCCCTCTCGATAAGAAAGCTTTATTAATGATACTCACTGGATTCACAAGAGGGGCCCGGGCTTGTCTAACTAATTTATTAACTTTCTTTTTAGTAAAGCTTTTGAGGCTGTTTCCACAATAAGAAATTTATATTATTTACTTGATTTTTGTAAGGGTTTTGATAGAGTTCCCACCCTAGTGTTAAGAAAATGCAGCCATGGCATTGGGGAAAAATGCTTCGTGGATCGGTCATGGCTTTAGAAAGGGAACAGAGAGTGTCCCTAAATGGGTTAAATCCGAGTGGGGATCTGTAACAAGTGGGCGTTCCCAGGGTCAGTCTTGGGCCCTTGTTGTTTATAAAATTTCAATGTCTTGATGAGGGAATTATGTGATATGAGCAAATTCGCCCATGAAAAAAGATAGGTAGGATAATTGATTCAAACAGTGTTTGGGGCTTCAGGGGGACTTAAACAAACTTATTTTGGTCAGAAAAGGGCAGATGCAGTTCAATGTAGATAAGTGCAAGGTTCGAAGCTTGGGAGTGCCCATAACCCCAGTATTATAAATTAAATTGAGAATTAGCCATACAGATTCGAAAAGGACTTGGGGTTTTGGACGCAAAACCCTTTAAAAAAAGACGCAATCCTAGCGTACGTAATAAGGGAAAAGATTACTGGGTTTTTATCAAAAGTGTAAGCAAAAGAAGTCCAGGGCAACGCAGCTTATACACATTAGTAAGGCCTCACCTTTTATTAGCAGCTCAGTTCTGGTCTCCCTATTACAAAAAAGGACATAAATTCGTTAGAAAACATTCGCGTAGGGTGATAATTAATACATGCATCAGAAAAACTTCCTTTGAAGAAAGTTGAAACTCTTTAAATTACATTCACTTGTTAGACAAGAATGGGGGGGGACCGATCGAGGTATAAATGGAAAATAGGTATTAAATAAAGGGGGTATTAAAAAGGGTTTTAGGGTGTCTCTCCAAAAAGAAACCCCAGAAAAAGGATTTAAATTTGTAAGTTAGATTTTGAAAGGACATAGGGAAAATATTGTTTTGGAAATAGGGTAGTTGATGGTGGGAAAGCTACCTGTTGGGTTTTTTTGAGGCTAGGATTTTGGGGAGTTTCAAATCTAGGTTGGATAAGTACATGATGGAAGGGGTTGGATTTGAGTGGGATTTTCACACAGAGCTTATTTTTGGGGTAGCATTGAAAATTTGGGGTTTGGGAAATGTTTTTTTTGGGGATAAATTAAAGACCTGCCAGTAGGCCAGCGGGGCCTCCGCGGTTCCCCTTCTTATGTTCTTATGTTCAAAAATTTTTGGCATGAAAATTCCCCAAATCACTATATTTTGGCATTATACCCCCCACTATATTTTGGCTTTAACCCAGTCACTATATTTTGGTTGTAACCCAGCACATATTTGGCATGTATACCCATCACTATTTTTTGGGGCATGTATACCCGTCAAAACATTTTGGCTTTAAACCCAGCACTAAATTTTGGCAGTATACCCAGTCACTATATTTGGCATTAACCCATCACTATTTTTTTGGCTTGTTTACCCAGTCACTATTTTTTGGGCAATAACCCATCACTAATTTTGGCATGTATACCCAGTACTAAATTTTGGCAGTACCCAAATCAGTAATTTTGGCAGTTTTTTCCCATCATTATTTTGGGCATTTTAAAACCCCAATCAGTAATTTTGGCATGTATACCCAATCATATATTTTGGCATGTACCCAATAAAAATATTTTGCATGTATACCCAATCAGAAATTTTTGGGGATGTATACCCTCAAATATTTTGGCATGTAACCCAATCAGTAAATTTTGGCATGTATACCCAATCGTTATTTTGGCAATATACCCAACAGTATATTTTTGCATGTATTCACAATCAGTATATTTTGGCATGTAACCCAATCAGTATTTTTTGGCATGTTACCCAATCAGTATATTTTGACTGTATACCCAATCATTATTTTTTGCATGTAACCCAATCATATTTTTTTGCATGTATACCCCAATCAGTATTTTTTGGCATGTATACCCAAACAGTATATTTTGGCATGTAACACAATCATAATTTTTCAGTATCCCAATCAGTATTTTTTGGGCATGTATACCCAATCATAATTTTTTCATGTAACCCAATCATATTTTTTGGCATGAAACCCCAATCAGTATTTTTGACATTAACCCAATCAAATTTTGGGCAGTATACCCAATCAGTATTTTTTTGGCATGTATACCAATCATATATTTTGCATTTTTTAACCCAATCAGTATATTTTGGCATGTTACCCAAACAAATTTTTTTGGCATGTATACCCAATCAGTATATTTTCAGTTCCCAATCAGTATATTTTGGCATGTATCCCAATCAGAATATTTTTTTGCATGTATTCCCAATCAGTATTTTTTGGCATGTAAACCCAATCATATTTTTTGGTATGTATACCTACACAGTATTTTTGGACGTAACCCAATCATAATTTTGGGCATTTAACCCAATCATATATTTTGGCATATAACCCAATCATATTTTTTTTCATGTATACCCAATCAGTATTTTTGGGCATGTATACCCAATCAGAATATTTAGCATGTATACCCAATCAGTATATTTTGGGCATGCATACCCAATCTATATTTTTGAATGTATCCCAATCATATATTTTGCATTAAAAACCCAATCATAATTTTGGCGTACAGCCAATCGAGTTTTTTGGCAAGTAAACCCAATCAGTATATTTTGGCATGTATACCCAATCAGTATATTTTGGCATGATCCCAATCATTATATTTTGGGCATGTATACCCAATCATTTTTTTGGCATTATACCCAATCAGTATATTTTGGCATGTAACCCAACATATATTTTGGCAATGTATGCCCATCAGTATTTTGGCATTAAACCCAAAACAGAATATTTTGGCATTATACCCCGTCAGAAATTTTTTGGCATGTATAATCAATCAGTATATTTTTGCATGATACCCAATCGAATATTTGGCATGTATACCCAATCATATATTTTGGCATGTATACCCAAGAGAAATTTTTTGACTTGTATACCCAATCAGATTTTTTTCATATTTTCCCAATCATAATTTTTGTCATGTATACCCAATCACATTTTTGGGCAGTATACCCAATCAGTTATTTTGGCATGAAAAACCCAATCATATATTTTGGCTTTATACCCAATCAGTAATTTTGGCATGTATACCCAATCAGACTTTTTGGGGAGTTCCCCCAATCATATTTTTTGGGCATGTATACCCAATCAGAATTTTTTGGGCATGTTTTACCCAATCAGATTTTTTGGCATGAAACCCCAATCTTTAATTTTTGGCATGTATCCCCAAATCAGTATATTTTTGCATGTATTCCCAAATATATTTGGCATAATACCAAGTCAGTATATTTTGGCATGTATACCCAATCATTATTTTTTTGGATGTATACCCAATCAGTATTTTTTGGCATGTATACCCAATCGTATTTTTTTGGCATGTATACCCAATCATTATATTGGCATGTAACCCAATCAGAAATTTTTTGGGCATTATACCCAATCATAATTTGGCATGAAAACCCAATCAGAATTTTGGCATAAAACCCCCCAAACAATATTTTTGCTTTATTCACAATCATATATTTTGGCATGATACCCAATCAGTATTTTGGCTTTAAACCCCAAATCAGTTATTTTACATGTAAAACCCAACAGTATATTTTTGCATTATCCCCCAATCAGAAAATTTTCATGAAACCCCCAACAGTATTTTTTGGCATTTAAACCCAAACAGTATATTTTGGCATGTATACCCAATCATATATTTTTCATGTATACCCAAAACAAAATTTTTTGGGCATGAAACCCCAACAGAAATTTTTTTGGCATGTATACCCAATCGTATTTTTTTGGCAGAAAAACCCAATCATATATTTTGACTTTTTAACCCTCATATATTTTGGCATGTATCCCAATCAATTTTTGGGGCATGATCCCCAAATCAGTATATTTTGGCATGTATACCCAATCGTAATGTTCTAGACCCAATCAATTTTTGGGCATGTATACCCAATCAAATATTTTTGCATGTTTCCCAATCAGTATTTTTTTGGCATGTATACCCAATCATAATTTGGCATGTATACCTACACGTTTTTTTGGGCACTATACCCAACAAAATTTTTGGCATGTATACCCAATCATTATATTTTGGCATAAAACCCCAAATCAGTATTTTTTTGGCATGTATACCCAATCATATATTTTGGCATGATCCCCAATCAAATATTTTGGCATGTATACCCAACTTTTTTTAAATTTTTGGCATGCATACCCAATCAAAATTTTTTTGGAATGTTTTCCCCAATCAGTATATTTTGCATTAACCCATCATAATTTTGGCATTACACCCAATCAGATATTTTGGCAATAAAACCCAAATCAGTATATATTGGCATGTATACCCAATCAGTATATTTTGGCATGTTCCAATCAGAAATTTTTTGGGCAGTATCCCAATCATAAATTTTGGCATGTAACCCAATCATATATTTTGGCATTATACCAATCATATTTTTTTGGCTTTGTATGCCCAACATATTTTTTGGCATGATACCCAATCAAATTTTTTTGGCATTAAACCCATCGTATTTTTTGGCATTATACCCAATCAGTATATTTTTGCATGTTATACCCAATCAAATTTTTTGGCAGTATACCCAAATCAGTAATTTGGCATGTATCCCCAATGAGTATTTTTTGATTTGATACCCAATCATATATTTTTGCATATATCCCAATCAGTATATTTTTCATTAACCCAATCACATATTTTGGCATGTATCCCAATCAATTTTTTGGCATGTTACCCAATCAGATATTTTGGCATGTAACCCAATCAGTATATTTGCAGTATACCCAATCAGTACATTTGGGCATGAAAACCCCATCAGTATATTTTGGCTTTAAAAACCCAACAAATTTTTTTGGCATGTAAACCCAATCAGTATATTTTGGCTGTTTACCCAATCATTATTTTGGCATGAAACCCCCAATCATATTTTTTTTGAAAATTCCCAATCAGTATATTTTGGCATATAAGAAAGTCATAATTTTGGCATGTAACCAAAATCATATATTTTGGCATGTATACCCAATCTATGTTTTGGCATGTATACCCAATCAGTATATTTTTGGCATGTATACCCAACATAATTTTGGCATGTATCCCCAAATCATATATTTTGGCATGTATACCCTCTTATTTTGCATGTATACCCAATCAGAAATTTTTTGGGCATGTATACCCAATCAGTATTTTTGGCATGAAAACCCCAAAACAGTAAAATTTTGACAGTATACCCAATCAGAAATTTTTTGGCTTTTAAAAACCCTCATATATTTTGGCATGTAACCCAATTAGTATATTTTGGCAAGAAACCCCCAAAACAGTATTTTTGGCACGTATCCCTAATCAGTATATTTGGCATGTTGCCCAGTCATATATTTTGAATGTATACCCAATCAGTATATTTAGGATGTATCCCCCAATCATATTTTTGGGTAGCAATTCGTCCTCAGCCCTTATTAAGAGGACTGTGCGCTGCTACCCCCCTGGTTTGACTGGGTCAGTATTATTTTTCACAACATGGCCAGGTTTGCGCCGGGGGGTTTTAATACAGTCTGTATTAAATTAACCAGGGGAGCATCAGGGGGCCCGTCTAGGACTACTTTCTACCCAAATAAAAAGACACCTACGCGTAGCTACTGAAGAGTTTTGTGGACTTGCCTTGAATGGCACAAAGAGGATATTTTTTAAAATTAAATTCGACATATTATAACAGGGTGAACAAGTTCAGGAAGTGGCCATATCTGTGAATCATGCTGTCACGGTGAGATGCATGATGTATAAATTACTTCATTGGTGAAGATCAGGAAGTCCATTTGAGGGGGAGCATCTGACAAAAGGGTTTGCCATAAAAATAGGGACGGTACACAGGGTCACTGCAGGAAGAGGGTCACTGGAAACGTATATGGGATCCCGATGGACTACTCGCAAAGATGACATGCGACATCCTTACCGTCCCTAGTGGTGAGGGAAAAATTTAGAACTCAGGTATTTGTGACAATGCAGGGGAGCGCGCCTTGTCATTTTTTGGGGGGCTAGAACACCTGGCACGCAAAGTGGTAAGGACGGGGGGACAAAGACCTTCAACAACGAAGAAACAAAAGGGGGGGGGGAGTGGAGCAAGAGAGCCTTTTTTTTTGAAAATGACCCGCAGAGTGCTCTGGGTGAGGGGATTTAGAGGGCAAGAAGATGGCAGTGCTACGAGTGGGGGGGGACCCCCCCTTCCTTTGGGCGGGTTCAGGCATTGGAGGGGACATCGCGGAATGATGATAGCAAGGGGGAACATCGCGACGCTTGTGGGGATTTGGGGACGGGCCGTACAGGGAAAAGGCACATCCTGTACTTGGGACTATTTTGGGGGACGGGGGGCGAAGGTAGTTCGTCCCAAGTTGTGACAAGGCTGTCTTGTCGGTGAATATGGGGGAGGTTGAGGTCATCGGGTGATGACGATGACGAGTCAGTCGACGACGACGCGAAAGCGCGCGCAGTGCTTTATGATTCGATAAGTGCTTAGCCCCACAAACTTTTAGGGAAGAAAAAATGGCGGATTCACCAGAGGGGGTTTAAAAAAAACTCAGGGACAGGGATGAGTAAGAAGCACAAAAAAGGGGGGGGATAAGAGTGCAATGAGGCGATCAGTGACAAAAAACTTGTGTCAAGAGGGAAAAACCCCTTTGTCGGGTTTTTAAATGCTTGACATTGAACATCAATGGTTTAGGCGCAGAAAAAGTTTAGTGGTTTAGGGAGTTTTTGAGGTCAGGGGGTTGACTTGTGTTTTTGCGGACAAAATATAGAAATGGTTTATGAGTTTTAAGGGGGAGGATATAAGGTGAGTTGAACATGCGGTCAGATTGAAAGGCGGTGTGGGTATATTGGAAAGGAAACAGCCGTTGGTAGTCAGGCATTTTTGAAGGGGGGAGGGGGGGGTGAACGTGTGGAGATTATGGGGGCGGAAGGACGTTGGTGTGTGTGTAGGACCGGCAAGGGGAGACGACGCGTTAAGAAAAAATTGTGAGGGACGTGTTGGGTTTTCTACTTGCGTGGTTTTCCGGGGGAGCCGTGATAGGGGTTATTGGAACTGGTGACAAGGCGTAAGGATGTGGAACCAGGGGGCGGGGGATTGAAAGGAAAAATTTGGGGGAATTGTTAAGGGGGGTTTGCGAATCGGGGGGGGGGTAGAACATACATTTTTTATGCGTGGGATGCTGCTAGGCTCGATCGTTTGACGTCCCCCGAAGGGGAAAAAATACATAGGGTGAGGGGGTTGGATGTGGTATTTTCTGATCATAGGGGTGTTATGGTGGTTTTGGGGTTTGGGGGGGGTTTTCCCCGAAGGGGAAGGGGTTTTTGGAATTAAATGTAAAGTTCTGCATAAGAAGAATAAGACATCATTTAAACAGTTTTGGAGGGGTTTTGGGGGCAGAAGCGGCCCCGGAATGGGGATCTGGGTTTGATGGGGGACTCGGTGGCGAAATCAGGGATTAAGGATTTTTTTTTACGTAAGGGAGGGGAAATAATAGGGTAAAGTATGGGTTTCAATCTTATCCTGAGGGGCATTGAGGACTTGCACGAACGTGGGAGGGTTAGTTACCGGTGGGGGATATTGAGGGATTAAAGGAACATTTGGATTTTTCAAAAAAAGTTGATGGTGCACGCATTTTGGCGGGTTGGGGGAGGTGTTTTTGGGGGATAGGCCCCTCGGCGTGGATTGAAAGGGCGCGAAGAAAGGACGACGGGGATGATGGGGTTTAAATGTTTATGTAGGGATGGGGGGGTATAGGGGGGGGCAGTATTTTATTGACTGAAGGGAAGAGTGGGTAACTGATAGGTTTAGGTCATATCACAACATTGGGGATAAAGAGATGAGCTTTAAGGGAAAAGGGGGGGTTATGGCAATGCGAGCTTGGGTAGAGATAGGGGGACTTTGGAAGGACAGATTTCGGAAAGGGAAATTTGCAAGCTATAGCCGGGGGCAATTTTTTGGAAGGCACCGGGGGTAGACGGGTTGCCCCAATATTTTTTATGATAAAATTGGGAATATTGAAGGGGATTTTTTAGATTTTTAATTAATGAAGGAAGATGGGGCAATGGGGGGCAACCCAAGGGCTGCTGTTTTTGTATTAGCCGAAGGGTGGCAGACCACGGTAAAATTACCCTCAATATCGCTTATGTGCGGGGATTTTAAAATTTTTTGCAAGGGGATAGAGAACGAATCAAACAGGTTTTAGGGAAAGAAAATTTATAAGGACAATATGGGAACCGGTAGATCAATGATGAAGGGCATGGAGTTATTTGGATTTTTTTAAGCATAGGGGGAGGGGGGAGGGGGGGTTTGGCTCGATTGGGGGAGCGCTTGATAGCTAGAAAGGGATGCATTATGGAGTTTTTTGCATTGGTTGGGGTTTCGGGAGGGAAATTTTTTCTTGGGGAAAAACTTTGATCTGGGTGCAGTTATGAGAAAACAGTTAATGGACGACTAGGTGAAGCATACAGATGGGAAAGGGTTTTTCGACAAGGGGTGCCCTCTTCGCAAATTTTGTTTTTGTGTCTTTTGAACCCTTTTATAGGGCAGTTTGGGGGATATGGCAGAGCGAGGGTTGGTTTTCCACGAGAAGGGAAGCGGTATAGTGGGTTAGTGGGTGAACGACTGTCTTGGTGAGGGATGGAGGGGTTTTTCAAAGGTAGGGAAAGGGGGTGACGTTTTTGGGGAGGTTACGGGGGTGAAAATTAATGTAGTAAAGTCCCAAGTATTTGGATCTAGGGGTAGGTACATAATGGTGAGACGTTTAGGGTGGGTGGCGTGTGGGAGATCTTGTTGAAAGTGGGAATTCAGCGGAATGTAGGGGTGCACAAAAGGCAAATTCGAGGCGCCCCCGTGGATGGGGTTTTGAAAAATTGGGAGTTTGAGGGCAGAGCAATTAACGTTGCATCAAAGGGTTATATCACAATGTCCTGTTTTAGCAAATTTTGGCACGTTGGGGGCAAATTCCGTTTCGACGGTGTGAGGTCAATGGGTTTCAACTGCAGGGATTTTTGATTTATTTGGGGGTCGGTTGTGACTGGCTAAGTAAAGGGTGGTGTCGCTTCCCCTTTGCCAGGGGGGCTGGGGGTTATACCTCTTGGAAGCGATGTTGAGTTTTTTTTCGAAAAAGGGGTTTGTGAGGGAGGGGGGGAGGGGGGGGGGCCTTGAAAGACTGTGCATGGAATGCAACGGTGGTGGAGGGGTGGGGTTTAAAGTTTGGGAGGGTATGTTGCGAATTTTACTGAAGGGAAGGATCCGAAACAGCTTAAATTTAAGTTCTTTTAGAGGGGGGGGGTGGGTCTGTGTGACGGCAGTTGAGGGGGATACCCCCATTATGCATGGGGTTCTGTAGGAAAAGTCTTCAAAAGCTACGTTAAAACCAAATGTCAGGGAGGTTTTGTTTTGGTTTTTTTCATGGATCTTGCCCCTGGGGGTTTTGTTTTTTAATAGGAATTAAGGGGGGTGGGGAGTGCAAAGCGGGGGATTCCGGAAACCCAATTTCACCGTGTACTTTTGTTTTTTAAAGATGTGAGGTCTGGCTAATAGGGTATTTGGTTTGGGGTGGGGGAAAGGGTTAAGGGGGTTGCAGGTGTTAATTTAGATAAGTGGGGGGAGCAGCAGGGGGGGAATCGGTTGCGTATGTGGGCATTTATTTTATTTTTATATCTTTGGGGAATAGGGAGGTGGAGTCGAGGAAAGGATAAAGTGTTTGGGGGCCCCGAGATAGAACAAAGTTCGCAATAGGGATCTTTTTGGGGAAGAGGGAGACACATTTTTCTGAAAGGGTTATCATAGATTTAGGTTTTAAGGTTTAAGAGATTTTAAATTAAAATAAGGGGGTTGCGGCGGTATTTTTTGAGATGGAAATGTGTATAGATTTTAGGGTGTGGTTTTGTTTGGTAATATAATAAATAAGCTTCTTTTGTGATGTAGTTTGGTCGGGTAGTTGTGAAGATTGTTATTCACATTGTTTTTCAGAAAGGATTGAATATAATATGTAATAGTGTTTTGCCACACATGTGTGTATGTGTAGAGGGGGACATCTCACAGTATTTGTGTTTTGAGGGACACAAGGGTGATCAAAATATTTTGGTTTTTTTTTTGTCCCAAATGGTTATACAAAGAAATACTGTGGTGTATGTGATTTTTAGGTTTATAGGGATTCAACAGCTTGTTGTATGTTCCCTTTTCGATACTTTGTTTTAATTGTCATTTCAATGTACTTTGTATAGTATTATACAATGGTATTGTTCTTTGCCATATGAAGTGGTTTTTTTTTAGGTTATGTTATGTTCTAGGTTTTTGTATGTTGAGATGTACTTATAGACTGTCAGCACCCTGATATTGGTTTTTCATGGCTATGTTCTTGCCGTAAGTTATTGTTGTATGTTATACAGCAATATCTAGCGAGTATATAGGTGCAATCCATTTGTGTTAGTTTATTTTGTGTTGGGTTTCTTATGTCAATGGCCGAACCTTCAGGATTGAGATCCAAACTGTTTCCTTATATTTTATTTTATGTATACTGTATTGGTTTTAAATAAAAAAAAAAAAATGGCATGTATACCCAATCAGAATATTTTGGCATGTATACCCAATCAGTATATTTTGGCATGTATACACAATCAGTATATTTTGGCATGTATACCCAATCAGTATATTTTGGCATGTATACCCAATCAGAATATTTTGGCATGTATACCCAATCAGAATATTTTGGCATGTATACCCAATCAGTATATTTTGGCATGTATACACAATCAGTATATTTTGGCATGTATACCCAATCAGTATATTTTGGCATGTATACCCAATCAGAATATTTTGGCATGTATACCCAATCAGTATATTTTGGCATGTATACACAATCAGTATATTTTGGCATGTATACACAATCAGTATATTTTGGCATGTATACACAATCAGTATATTTTGGCATGTATACCCAATCAGAATATTTTGGCACATATACCCAATCAGTATATTTTGGCATGTATACCCAGTCAGTATATTTCTTTGTACAACTATGTATCATGTCTAAATAAAATAATAAATAATAAATAAATAAACAAATGTTTTTTTTATCTCGTTTCAACAACAACAATAAAAATCTGCTTGGAAAAGACCCGGGCGGGAGAATACCAGCGAAAAAAAAAAATCGCTTATAAATACTCTGATAACATACAGCAGATTTTTGCTGTAATATTCGTATTTGTCAATTGTAAATTATTTTACCGTAAGGTTGATGGAGTCATACGTCTGGCAGTAGTACCTGGGTGTTAGTCGACCGGTGTGGGTCGCATCCTGGGTGTTAGTCGACTGGTGTGGGTCGCATCCTGGGTGTTAGTCGACTGGTGTGGGTCAAATTCTGGGTGTTAGTCGACTGGTGTGGGTCGCATCCTGGGTGTTAGTCGACTGATGTGGGTCTCATTCTGGGTGTTAGTGGACTGGTGTGGGTCACATTCTGAGTGTTAGTCGACTGGTGTTGGTCGCATCCTGGGTGTTAGTCGACTGATGTGGGTCTCATTCTGGGTGTTAGTGGACTGGAGGGTCACATTCTGGGTGTTAGTCGACTGGTGTGGGTCGCATCCTGGGTGTTAGTGGACTTGTGTGCATCGCATCCTGGGTGTTAGTCGACTGGTGTGGGTTGCATCCTGCGTGTTAGTCGACTGGTGTGGGTCGCATCCTGGGTGTTAGTCAACTGGTGTGGGTCGCATCCTGGGTGTTAGTCGACTGGTGTGGGTAGCATCCTGGGTGCTAGTTGACTGGTGTGGGTCGCATCCTGGGTGTTAGTCGATTGGTTTGGGTCGCATCCTGGGCGCTAGTCGACTGGTGTGGGTCGCATCCTGGGTGATAATCGACTGGTGTGGGTAGCATCATGGGTGTTAGTAGACTGGTGTGGGTAGCATCCTGGGTGATAATCGACTGGTGTTGGTCGCATCCTGGGACAACGACCTAATTATTTTTTTTATTTATTTAACACTTCTTGTACAAACATACATAGTTAGGTATATATAATAATATGAAAAAATTATACTTGTAATAAGCAAGAAAACCAAAATTGTCACTACACAAATATAACTACATCATACAAGGAGCACAACATACGCATCATAAGTGAATTCACAGAGAATTTATTGGGACGATTTGCCTGGATGAAGAGTGGAAAACAGTGTGAGTTGTGTTCGCAAATCTGTGTTAGTTTACACACAGATGCGTCGTCCTGGTGACTTGTGTTCAGTCCTTCAGAGCAGTGAGCCACGAGAGAGTGGCTACGGGCCCTGACTGGGGCTCTGAGCCTCACAGCTCTGCACCCAGTGTGGGCGGTTGTGAGGTCACAGGCAGCAGCTCTGCTGCTGGCTCTGTCCCCACACCTACAGTCACCATGACAGATCCATGAGAGTGACCTAAACGTTCATTGGAATGCATGGACGAGCTGGAGGACGACTTGGGGCAGGTGGGAGCCCCCAACAAGAAGGCCAAGGATGCAGTGGAGACTACTGTATCTACAAATCTGCCACTAGGTCCGTCGGCAGCCCCTACCCAAGGAGACTTGCACCCCCAGATGGCCATAGGGGTCGTGGAAGGAAGCGAGGAGGATGTAGCTCCTCAAGTGGCAAGGATGGAGCCATCCCAGGTCCCTACACCAGTTGCGCCGGCCTCCACAGTGGACGGGGACTGGCTGACTCCACGTGGAAGGAGGAATTCCCGCTCAGGTCGGGCACAAGCAACCAGGGCCTTCAACAAATTTAAGGTTCCCAACTACAGGTTTGTAAGGTATCTGGAAGATCTACACCACCTCAAGTTCCACTGCGAGTTCACTCCCAGGAACAAGGTTCTGGTCATTTCTCGGACGAAGACTCTTACAAGGAGTTGAAGGGGCTGGTTGTGACCCATCCCAGCATGGTGGAACTGGTTGCTTCAGAGGTGTACAAGGGGATGCTCTAACACGTCCCTGTGCCACTCCCACTGGACCCCATTTTGGAAGTGCCCAATATTGTCAAGGCAGAGCGACTCACTGCAACAGTGAACAAGGTGCCCACCAACCAGGTGCTGATCCACCACAAAGGTCCACTTTCCACGCACCTGGACCTTGGAGTCTGGGGAAGATTCAAGACCCGACCATACCTGTCAGGCCCCATACAATGCTTCAACTGTCAGGGGTTCAACCATATTGCAGCCACCTGCCAGCGGGAGAAGAAGTGTGGTGTGTGCAGCAAGGCACACGACTTGAAGGACTGCATTGCAATCCTCAAACAGCCAACTGGCGAAGCCCTTCGGCCAGAGCCCAATTGTGCCAACTGCTCAAAGAGGCACCATGCCTGGAACCAGAGCTGTCCTGTGATGGTGCAGCACTGGAGCAGGTTCGTCATCGGAACGACCCTACAACCCAGATGCCACCCAGCCTTAGAACCGCCCAGCAACAGTCGGTATGGGCTCCAATCACGGTTCCCCAGATACCGCAGGAGGGCAATACCAGCGAACTCCCAGCACTGGGCTCCCAGCGGTGGCATCATTGGGCAGGCACTGGTTTGCAGCAGTGCGGTCAACTGCGGGGTCAGATGGCAAGGTGGCCACGAAGACAGAATCATTGGGAAAAACAGCCACAGGCCAGGCACACTGTGCAGCAGTGCCCAGCTGGGTACCAACATTTCTTGCCATACCACCAGCAGGCCTCTTCCCAAGGGCAGGCCCCTACTGTGAGCGGCCAGAGTCAGGCATAGGTTCCCCACTGGGGGACCTGTAAGCCTATGGCCACTCAGGCCGGGCACAAGGTGTACCCAGCTTATGCTGCTGCAGTGTTGACAGCCACCCAGACATACCCAGTGACCCAGCCCCGACTCGACGGGTCGTCCAGCTCAATGCCTGCAGAGGTAATGGTCGAATCCTTTCCGGATCGACTGAAGAAAACCATTGGGGTCATCTCAGCACTCCTCTGTCGCCTGCTGCCGTCGGCAGAGGACAGGGGCGCCTGCGGGCAGCTCCTGTCATGGATGGCAATATAAACACAAATGCAGTATAATGTGATCCTTTATTGACTACGTTTCGCCCACACAGTGGGCTTTTTCAAGTCACAAACAGAACTACATGGAACATCTAGAAGCCGAACGTTTCTCCACCATTATTCCTTCGTCTGTCACCTGGCTCCGTTATGTTGACGACATTCTCCTCATAACTCCTAAACGCTTCAACGTTCAAGCTCTCCAAGACAAGCTCAACCAGGTCGAGCCTTCAATCCAGTTCACACTTGAAGAAGAGGTCGACAACACTCTTCCTTTCCTTGATGTTCTACTCTGCAAAGCTGACCACGAACTTCGTTTTAAAGTCTATCGAAAACCCACCAACCAAAACGATCTTCTCCACTTCTACTCTCACCACGACACCAAAACCAAACGTGGTGTAATTATAGGCTTCTTCCTGCGTGCACTCAGAATCTGCAGCAACGAGTTCCTTGAGGAAGAATGCACTATAATTGAACAGGTATTTTCCAAACTCCACTATCCTCGTCACTTCATCAGAGACTGCAGACGGCGAGCACTAAACATCTTCAACACACCCAGAGAAGACACTGCCGAGAAGAGATACATAGTCCTTCCCACCAACTCCATTGCCAAACATGTTTCCAACATCTTTGCCAAAACATCATTCCAAGTATCTACCTCCACAACCACGACCATCAAGGACATCACCAGTAGTAGGCAGGACAAGCCTCCATCCTCTGCAGGGGTATACATAATCCCTTGTAATGACTGCAACAAGTTATACGTGGGCGAAACATCAAGGACCTCCAAACACGTATTTCAGAACACCAATACGCAAGCAGGTCTGACGACACAAGAATATGCCTGCGTACAACACCGTAATTCACACAACCACTTGATAAACTACAGAAACTCAAGACTTATCGCCACAGAAGCAACACCCAATACCGAAGAATCGGAATCACTTATTTCTATATCCGACAACTTCAACCAGAATAGTGGCTTCTATAACATTGCTGAACCCTTGCCAAGAAACTTCTTCATCGCTATCCCACATAAGAACACTGTAGAAGGTCTGCTCACAAACTTGTCCATCTCCTTTCCAGCTACCAAGTTTTTAGACTCTACAACCCAACTCGGTACATCATCAGATGCAGCATTCTTCACCTGACCTCAGCCGGACTATAAATACTCGCGTTCCTTCCACCCCAGGTAGTTCTGTTTGTGACTTGAAAAAGCCACTGTGTGGGCGAAACGTAGTCAATAAAGGATCACATTATACTGCATTTGTGTTTATATTGCCATTGTGTCGGTATTTTATACCATTTATTTCTATCCTGTCATGGATGCTGGGCATGGTCCTACTGGACAGGAAAGACTCAATGGAACTTCAAGCTATCATCCAGGGGTCCTTCCACCCAAATGTTTTGAGGAGGCCCCGGGTCCCCCAAACGGGACGCCCAAGTCCCCGGGCAGGAAAGGGGAATCAGTGACCACCTCTGGGGGCCCAAAAGATCCCCCAGGGGAAAACATTTGCGGGCTGCAGGGGAAAAATTTCACTTAGCCGATTGAAGCGGGAAAGTTCAGGATGAGGTTGATGTTTTCCCCTTTTTTCCCGGGAAAACACTCGCCGATTCGTCACGAAAAATGCAGTCATGTTTTCCCCGGGATTTCGCCCTGCCTTTAGCTTTCCCGGAAGGGGCCCCGGCAGGGGCATGGCGATTTTTACATCAGGCCACTATCCCTCATTTAAACTCCAAGACCCCATCAAATGTGGGGGGGCTAGAGGTTTAGGGTGTTTACCCCCCACCAGGCCCGATTGGGCCTCTTTGTGGGTTTTCAATATTTTTCAGAAGCCCTCGGTAAAAAAACCCTTTACATTTCAAAAGGTGGGGACACTCCCCCCGGGGGGTCTTGTTGTGGGGTGGGGTGCAATGCCCCCACCCAATACTTTCTTCTGTTTTCTCCTACCCCAAAAGTTTTTTTGGGGCACCTTGCGGCGTGCTGGAGGGGGGTTTCCCCGGAAAGCCCTGATCAATAATGGGAGGCCCAAACCCCTCACTACGGGCGCTTGGAAGTCACACTCATCCTTTGGGGGTTTCTCTCGATGCGAAAAGGGAAAGGGCCACCCCCATTTTCACCAGTGATCACTTTGCAGTGGTCACCCCCCCAGATGGAAATCTAAAAAAAAGGCCCAAATGGGATGCTTCCAGGGGGTCAAATTTACGCTGGTGGGGAAGTCTCTTCTTCCCAAGACCCAGATTTAGGCGGCTCAAAACTTGCAAGGTTTTCCCCCATGTGCAGCTGAAAGGGAGCCTACCTAAGTTAGAGGCAGAGGGTCATATAAACATGACTGGGGGGTTTTTCAATGATGAAATCAGGGAACAGAACTCCCACATAAATGTTGTATGCAAGATGCACAGGCGTAATTGCTCAGTTGAGTCCATGCGTCTGCTCAGAGATGTGGTGCGGCATGCACGCCATGTTCACATAGGGCCCGGGCAGGCTAAATGGTTCGAGTGGTGTGCCTCCTTCAGCTACTCCCCCCACTTTATCTGAGATTTGGACCAAGTTACGATTGGCCACGGGGCAGCATCGCAGTGTGGCTGGGTTTTGCACCCAGACCCCGCAACAGAGGCAGAACATCTGGTGGACCTATTCGCCTCCAGGGCAGCTATGGCTCAACTGCCTCAGGATCTCCAGGACCTCCAAGCACCCTCCTCCTAGAAGGATGATGGTAAATCCAAGCAGCTGCCAGGCTGAGGATATCACGGATGAAGACTTCACTGACCAGGAGCTCCGGGCAGCCTTCACATCTCATCGTCACACTGCACCGGGGCATGATGGTATCACCTATGGAAATGATCACTCGGTCTGGCCTTTCTGAACATTCAGCTGTCCTGGGGGTCTTTCAACTGGACTTTGCGAGCTGGTAAACTCCCTGTCATATGGAAGGAGGCTGACATCATAACCGATTCCTAAGCCTGGGGATCCTGGCAGTGTGAGACCCATCTCCTCACCAGTTGCATCTCGAAGGTGTCTGAAAGGATGGTGTTGGAGCGCCTGAGGTGGAAGCTTGGCCCTCCTCATAAAAAACCTTATGGCTTCACCAGAGGAGGGGGCACTTTCGAAACCCTTACCACTCTACTGACCGGCATTGGGTCGGACCCCAAGCCCACATTGTTGTCTTTCTTGACCTCGAGAAAGTTTTTGAGCTAGCCAGTGCCCCTGCCATCCTCTCACTCTTGGCCTGCAGGGGGGGTTAAACGCAGGTGCTTTCATGGCTTCGTTCCTATCTCCAGGACAGGCAGGCCCAGGTACGTTCCAGGGGCATGCCTCTTCTCTCAAGACCCTGGACAACGGCACTCCCCCATGGCGGGGTGCTTTAGTTCCACCCTGTTTCAATGTACTGATGCACCAGCTGGTGTGCCTGCCTTTCTCCAGAGGCACCATTCCTCCCCAGCTATGCCGATGACCTGGCACTTGTTGTATCAGGAAGCACCGGCTTTTGCAGCGTGCCCAGGGGACCTCGATCTGCTGGCTTCCACTTGCCGTCCTTGGGGGTCAAGATATCTGCGACAAAATCCAAAGCCATGATCCTTCGCACCAAGGTGCCCAGTCAGAGGCTGCGGGTCCTGGGCATCGACCTAGAGTGGGTTGACAGTTATAGGTACCTTGGCATCTACATTGACAGGCACCTCACCTTCCAGAAACATGTGTGCCACATTAAAGAGAGGTCTCTGCGAGGGTCAGAGCATTGAGTGCCATGGCCAACCCTAGGGTTGGGGCCAGCCTCGAGGTCATGAGGTTGTTCTACATCCAGGCAATACGTTCCTCGTTGACTAAAGGGCAAATTGCTTGGTTCACCCCCGACCCTCAAACATTTAAATCCGTCTCTGTCATCCAGAACACAGCTGTACGGCCATGCTTGGGGCTCATGGTGGGCCAGTGTAGTGGCTCTGAACCCTGAGGTGCAGCTACAGCCTCTTGAAGACATGATCCAATGGTAGCTGCAAAGACGATCGCAAAATACTCGACCCCAGGGGCTGACAAACTGATGAGAGATTTATGGGTCCGCCGGGACAGGTCATTCCACTGCATTCCGCCGCCGATGGGTGTGGTCGGTAGCAGATGCCACACGGAAGCTCTTGCTCATGACATTGCTCCAGGCAGGAGGCTGCGACAGATGGCAGCGAATACCGGTGCCACCCCCTTGGGCACCAGAGCTGTTTGCGGTCACTGGACAACCCTACCAGACAGCAACCCGCTATTGCACCCAGGACAATCTGCACCGCTTGCCCCCAGCTAAGCATTGTGGGTGTGGAAGGCCCAGGGGGTGTGCCGTATTACACCGATGGCTCCAAGACCCAAATGGCAAGGCCCGCACAGCTGCTGGGATTTTCACAGCAATCTGACAACAGTTGGCGCCTCCCAGACCATAGCTCCATCCTCCAGGCTGAACTCTTTGCCCTCCAACAAGCTCTGCAGCATGCTCTTGCAGACCATCAGCATCCCCCCCATCATGCACGTTGATTCCAAGGCAGCGATCCAAGCACTTATGTACAGAGAGCCAAAGGACAACATACACTTAATCACATCCCTCCTGGGTGGACCTGCAGACTCTCATGGCCCAGGGTCACAGGGCTACCCTCAACTGGTCCCTGGCAATGAGTGCAGATGAGCTGCAGGGCTGCAACCCTCGAGGCCAGCCACGTGCGCAATCTCCATCGCCCAACAATTGCACTGTGGGCTGCCGGGGTGGCCCGGTGCCCCTTCCCCCCTGGGGTTTT
>NC_069448.1:36682315-36725370 GCF_026875155.1 Cherax quadricarinatus | reverse complement strand
CCCAAATAGTATATTTTTGATGTATTCCCAAATCAGTATATTTTGGATTATCAAATCGTAATTTTGGCATGTTCCCCCAATCAGTTTTTTTTGGAAAAGTATACCAATCGTATTTTTGGCATGTATACCCAATCAGTATATTTTGGCATGTATACCCAATCAGTATATATTGGCATGTATACCCAATCAGTATATTTTGGCATGTATACCCAGTCAGTATATTTTGGCATGTATACCCAATCAGTATATTTTGGCATGTATACCCAATCAGTATATTTTGGCATGTATACCCAATCAGTATATTTTGACATGTATACCCAATCAGTATATTTTGGCTTGTATACCCAATCAGTATATTTTGGGATGTATACCCAATCAGTATATTTTTGGCAAGTATACCCAATCAGTATATTTTGGCACGTATACCTAATCAGTATATTTTGGCATGTATGCCCAGTCAGTATATTTTGACATGTATACCCAATCAGTATATTTAGGCATGTATACCCAATCAGTATATTTTGGTATGCCATTCGTCTCTCAGCCCTTGATTAGAGAGGACGTGTGCTGCTGGTACCCCCTGGTGTTGACTGGGTGCAGTATTATTTTCACAACATGGCGCAGGCTTGTCGCCGGAGGGTTAATACAGTCTGTATTGAATTAACCAGTGGAGCTATCACGGGGCCGTCTATGGAGCTACTTCTACCAGCAATAATTAGAGACACCTACGGCGTAGCTACTGAAGAGATTTGTGGACTTGCCTTGAATGGCACGAAGAGGATATTTCTTAAATTCAATTCGACTAGTATGTATGAGACAGTGGTGAACAAGTTTCAGGAAGTGGCCATACCTGTGAATCATGCTGTCACGGTGAGGATGCATGATGTATCAAGTTACTTCACTTGGGTGAAGATCAGGAATGTGCCATTTGAGGCGGATGCATCTGACATAAGGTTTGCCATGAGTAAATATGGGACGGTACACACGGTCACTGCAGGAAGATGGTCAGCTGGTACGTATATGGGGATACCTGATGGTACGTACTCTGCAAAGATGACGATACGACATCCTATACCGTCGTATGTGGTGATGGAAGAATTCAGAACTCAGGTATTTGTGACATATGCAGGGCAGCGACGCACTTGTCGTTTGTGTGGGTCGTATGAACACCTGGCAGCGCAATGTGGTAGAGGACGTGGAGACAACGACCTGCAACAACGAAGAAACGTAGAGGTGAGGAGAGTGGAGCAAGAGCAGCCTTTTTCGACACTGACTCCGCAGAGTGCGTCATGGAGTGAGGAGATTGAGAGGGCAGAGAAGATGGCAGGTGCTACAAGTGGGGGGGGACTCCCCTTCCTTGGACGTGGTTCAGGCATTGGAGGAGATCATCGCGGAAGTGAATGATAGCAAGGAGGAAGCATCGACGACGCTTGTGGATATTTTGGGCACGGGGCCGTATCAGGAAGAAGGCACGATCCTGTATCTTGGGACTATTATGGAGGACGGAGGGGCGAAGGTAGTTCGTCCTAAGGTGTGTGACAAGGCTGTCTTGTCGGTGAATACGGTGGAGGTTGAGGTTCATCGTGGTGATGAGCTTGATGACGAGATGCAGGTCGACGGTACGACGCGAAAGCGCGCAGCAGTGCTTTATGATTCAGATGAAGTGCTTACGCCCGCACAACGTTCAGGGAAGAAAACATGGGCGGATGTCACGCAGAGGGGTTCAAAAGACACTCAGGGACAGGGATCGAGTAAGAATGCACAAAAAGGGGGGGGGGATAAGAGTGCAATGAGGCGATCAGGTGACAAAAAGCTTGTGTCAAGAGGGAAACCACCTTTGTCGGTTTTAAGTGCTTGACATTGAACATCAATGGTTTGAGGTCGCAGAAAAAGTGTGAGTGGTTTAGGGAGTTTTTGGAGCGTCATGGTGTTGGACGTTGTGTTCTTGCTGGAGCATAATATAGACATGGTTATGAGTTGAAGGTGGAGGGATATAGGGTATGTTGAACATGCGGTCAGATTGAAAGGCGGTGTGGCTATATTGTAAAGGAACTAGCTGTTGGTTGTAAGGCATTGTGAAGGGGGGGTGGTGGGCGGGTGGATACGTGTGGCATGGATTATGGGGTCAGGTACAGATGACGTTGCGTGTGTGTGTATGGGACCGGAGAGGAGACATACGCGTTAGAATTATTTTTGTGAGGGACGTTGTTGGTTTACTACTTGCGTGGATGCCAGGGGTAGCCGTGATAGGATGTGATTGGAAACTGTGTGACAAGGCGTAAGGATGGTGGAACCGAGGGGGGCGGGGCTTGTATGGGAATATTGGGGATGAATTGTTATCAGGGGTGGGTTTGATCGATATCTGTGGGGGGGGGAGGTAGAGCGTACATTTTTTCGCGAGGGTATTGCTGCTAGGCTCCGAGCGTTTGTACGTCCCCAGTAGGGTAGTAATACATAGGGTGAGGGTGTTGGATGTGGTATTTTCTGATCATAGGGGTGTTTGGTGGATTTGGGTTGGGTGGGGTTGCACGAAGGGGAAGGGGTTATTGGAAGTTAAATGTAATGTTGCTGCATGAAGAAGAATTTAGACAGTCTTTTAAACAGTTTTGGAGGGGTTGGAGGCAGAAGGCGCCTGGGAATGGTGATTGGTTAGATGGTGGGACCTCGGTTGGCGAAAATCAGGTTTAAGGATTTTTCTGTCGTAATGGCAAGGGAATATAATAGGATAAAGTATGGGTTTCAATTCTTATCCTGAGGGGCAGTTGAGGACTTGCTTCGAACGTGGGAGGGTTTAGTTACCCGGTGGGAGATAATTTGAGGGATGTAAGGAGAGCTGAGGGATTTGCAAAATGAAAGATTTGTGGTGCAAGCGCATTTTGGCGGCGTTGGAGGTGGTGTTGGTTATGGGGTGACGGCC
Source organism: Cherax quadricarinatus (assembly GCF_026875155.1). Classification (NCBI taxonomy): domain Eukaryota; kingdom Metazoa; phylum Arthropoda; class Malacostraca; order Decapoda; family Parastacidae; genus Cherax; species Cherax quadricarinatus. The sequence goes on along the minus strand of NC_069448.1, from coordinate 36,722,453 downwards.
ATCGGGCGTGTGTATTGAGTGGACAGCGTAGAGGAGAGCGGAGACGGAGATTGATGGGATTTAAATGGTCATGTAGGGATGGCGGTATAGGAAAGGGCAGGTTTGATGTCGACTGAAGTAATGAGTGGGATATCTGATGTATGGTTCTAGGTCATATGCACAACACTGTGAGGTATACGAGATGATGTTTAAGGGAAATGGGTGGTTTTGGAAATGCGAGCTTGATGGTAGAGAGAGGGAGACTTTGGAAGGACAAGTTACGGAAAGGAAATTTGGCAAAGCAATAGCCGTGCAAGTATAGGCAAGGCACCCAGGTGTGAGGTTGCCTAATGATTTTTATGATAAAGATTTGGGAAGTATTGAGGAGATTTTAGTCAGTTTGTTTCATGTAATGAAGGAAGATGGGGCAATGGCCTTGGGAGCAGACAAGACTGCTGTTGTTGTATTAGAGCCGAAAGGGTGGACAGACCACGGTAGAAGATTACCGTGAATATCGCTTATGTGCGGTGATTATAAGTTTTTGCAAGGGTATTAGAGAACAGAATCAAACAGGTTTTAGGTAACGTAATTGATAGGGACAATATGGCATACCGGGGTTAGATCAATGTATGAAGGGCATGGAGTTATTAGGAGTTTTAAGAGCAATAGGGGGGAGGGGGGAGGGGGTGTTTGTTTTGGCTCGGATTGGAGAGCTGCTTATGAATAGCGTAGAAAGGGCATCCTTTATGAGGTTTTATGCATGGGTTGGTATCGGGAGGGAAGGAAATTGTTTCTTGGGGGGCAAAAATTTGTATCTGGGTTGCAGTTATGAGAATTTAGGTTAATGGACGCTCGTGATAGCTACAGGTTGGGATGGGGTTTGCGACAGGATGCACTCTGTCGCAATTTTGTTTGTGGTCTTTTGGAACCTTTTTTAGGGCGTTAGGTGGAGTATAGCGTGAGCAGGCGTTGCGTTTTCCAGAGAAGGGGAAGCGGGTTAGTGGGTTACGTGGATGATACGACTGTCTTGGTGAGGATGTGGAGGGATTTACATAAGGTAGGAAGGGTGATAGAGTTTTTGGTGAGGATTTACTGGGTATGAAAATTTATGTAGTAAAGTCCAGTATTTGGATCTTGGTGGTTAGTGTACTTAATGGTGAGACTGTTGAGGGAGGGTGGGCGTGTGGTAGATAGTTGTTGATATGTGGGATAGTGTACATGGCGGAATGATAGGGATGCACAAGAGGCAAAATTTCGAGGCACACCGTGATGGTGTTTTGAAAAGATGGCGGGGTTGTGGGCAGGAGCAATTAACGTTGCATCAAAGGGTTTATAGTAACGAATGTCCTGTTGTATAGAAAGTTATGGCACGTGGTGGCAATTATCGTTACGACGGTGTGTGTGAGTGCAACCGGTTTGCAACTGCGGGGTTTCAGATTTATAGGGGATCGGGTTGTGACTGGCTTAGTAGAGGGGTGGTGGCGCTTCCCGTTAGCCAGGGGGGTGCTGGGCTGGGGGCTTTTAACTCTTGAGAAGCGTATGTTGAGTGTGTTTCTGAAAAAGGGGTTTGTGAGGAGGGGGATGTGAGCGGGGGAGGGCCTTGAATGACTGTGCATGGATATGCATCGGTGGTGGAGGGGGGTAGGGATTTAATGTTGGGGGAGGCTATGTTGCGTGTTTTCTGAAGGTAGGGATCAGTAACAGATTATTTTGAAGGTTCTTCTTGAGAGGGTGGAGGAGTGAGTATGGGTGTCGGCAGTTGAGGGTGATTTTAACTATGGATGGAATGGCGGTTCTGTATGGTAATGTGCTTACATACAGCTACGTGTTAAAACCATGTGCAGGGAGGTTTTGTTCAGGTTTGACATGGATCTTGCCGTCTGGGGTTGTGTTATTTACATTGGAGATTTAAGGAGGGTGGGAGTGCAAAGCGTGCTGGTTGTCCGGTTTGTTATTGCACGCATGTGGTCTTTTGGTCTTGTTAGTAGATGTGTGGGGGCGGGCTATGTTGGGTAGTTTGGTGGTGGGGGTGGGGTTGGGGGTATGGGGTGCGGGTGTTATTGTTTAGTGATTGGGGTGGATGGATGAGGGGGTGTTTGCGGTGGAGGTTGGGGGCAGGGAGGGGTGGGTGAGTGAGGGGGCTTGGTGGGTGGGGGTGGAGGTGGTTTGGTGTTGTGGGGGGTGCGGGCACCTAGTGGGGTGTGGTTATCAAAGGGGCCAATAGGGTGAGGGGTTGGGTGGGTGTTTTGGGTGTTTTAGTATGTTTTTTTGTTAATCAGGTGGGTGTTGTGTTTTTGTGTGTGTGTTTATGGTTGGTTGTAGTGTTGTTGTTGTTTTCGTATTTTTGTTGAGTTGGTTTGTGTTTTTTGGTGGTTGTGGGTGGATTTGGTGTTTGGGGGTATTGTTGGTTTGGGGGTGGGGGGTATTTTGTTGGGGTTTGTAGGGGGTTTTTGGGTTTTGTGTTCTTTTTGTTGGTTGGGTGTTGTGTGTGGTTGGTTTAGGTTATGTTTTGTGTGTTGTTGTGTTTTGTTGGGTTGTCGTGTTTGGGTTTGTTTTTTTTTGTGTGTGGTGTGTGTGGGTGCGGTGTGGGGGTGGGTTGGGGTTATTGTTGTGTGTTGGATGTTTTGGTTTGGTCTTTTTTTGTTTATTTTTTTTTAATTTTATGGAGTGGTTAGGTTTTTTTTAACGGGTTGGGATGTGGTGTGGGGGAGGTTTGTTTTTATTGGGGGTGTGTTGTTTTATTGTTAGTTTGTGTTGGGGGTATAGGGTGGTGTGTTGGGGTGTGTGTTGGTGGGGGTTGGGTGAGTGGGTTTGGTTTGGTGTATTTTGGGTGTTTATGTGTTGTTGTTTTGGGTATTTGGTTTGAGTTGGTGGGGTTCGTGTTGTGTTAAGTGTGTTTGGTATTTGTGGGTGGGTTTTGGGTTTTTTTGTGGGTTGTGTTTGTTGTTTGTGCTGGTGTGGGGGGTGTTTTTTGTTTTATATAATGTTTTTTATCTATTATTTTTAATATAAATTAATAAAAAAATTAAGTATAAAAAAAAATTACAAAAATATTATTTTGAAAAATTTAATATAAAATAAAAATTATTATTTTATAAGATAAAATAATAATATAAATATTTTTTTTTTTAAAATATATTAATTATTTATAAATTAAAAAATAAATAATAATAGTAATTTTAATTTATAAATATTATTAAAAAACAATTTTTATAATATTTAAATTACATATTTTATTTATATATATTTTAATATTTTATTTAAATTTAACTTAAATATGTTTTGTTTTCGTTAAATTATAGTTATAATTTAACAATAATATTATAAAAAAATTTTATAAATTAAAATGTTTATGATATATAATATGTTAAATTATCTTTTATACGTTTTTATTTTAAAAATAAAATAATAAATTAATATATATTAAACTTTAAAATAATAAAAAGATAATAAAAATGTCATATTTTTTTTAAATTTTGTAAATAATGAATAAATTTAAATAATTTTATAATTAAAATAAATTAAATATTTTATAAACTATTAAAATTCCCCCCCCCCCCCCCCCCCCCCCCCCCCACAAATAATTATTAGATAAAAAAAAAAAATAAAATATAAATTTATAGATTTATAAATTAAAAATATTAATTATAAACCTAATAAAAAAAAATATAATTATGGATATAATTTATTAAAAATATATTAAATAGATCAATATTATAACATAAAATATTTAAATAAATGATAAAAAATTTTATATTTAAAAAAAATTATTAAACAATTGAATTTTTATTAATTAAATATCATATAAATTTATTTTAATATAAAAAATTTTTTTATATAAAAAAAAATTATAAAAATAAATAATATAAGTAATAAATAAAAATTAAAAAATAAAATAATTTAGTTTAATATAATGATATAAAAAATATATTTAAAATAAATATGATAAATAAATATAAAATAAATAATATATTTTTAAATTTTAATTGTAAATAAAAAAATTAATTACTAATATTTAAAAATGGAATAATGGCAATATTTATAAAATTATTATATGGTATGAAATTTTTATAAATATTATTTAATAGATTTTCATTAAATAAAAAATTTATATTTATAAATTTAATATAAGTAATAAAAATAATTAATATTACTATTTTAATGATAAAAAAATAATAAACATATAAAAATTAAATATTAATTTAAATTATTTAACAAATTATTAAATATATAATAAAAATTAATTTTAATAACATTTTTTTTTTTAATAAATAAATATTAAAAAAATAATAATAATCATATATATAATTTTTTTAAAAAAATTTTAAAAAAATCAATTAGAAAAAAAATATATAAATAAAATCTAAATTATTAATAAAATAATTTTTATTAAAATATTTTAATTTAAATTTTTAAAAAAATAAAACACATAATAAATAAAAATATTAAAATATAAATATATACAATAAATTATATTATATAAATAAAAATTTTAATATAAAATATTTATAATAATAAAAATTTAAAAATGAAAAAATATTATAAAAATTGTTAAAATAAAATATTTAATTAAAATGGGTATAAATAATTTAAAATCAATATTTTAAAATAAAATTTAAAAATGAACATTTAAAATATAAATAAAATTTTTTTAATGGAATCATTAACAAAAGAATATTTTTTATTATAAAATAAAACTAATATTAATTAATTAAATATAAATGGGGGAAGATGGGAGACAGCATGTACTGAAGTTATCGTTAGATTCAGGATGAAGGATTTAAGAGATTATGTGTAAAAGTAAGGGGGGTTGCGGCGGGCTAGTTTTCTTGAGTATGGAAATGTGTATGTAGGTTAGCGTGTGTGGTATGTTTGGTAATATTAATAAATAAGCTCTTATTGTGATGTGAGTTTGGGTTGGGTAGTTGTGTAAGATATGTCTATTCACATATGTTTTCAAGAAGGTATTGAATAATTATATGTAAGTAGTGTTATTGCACTACATTGTGTGTAAGTGTGAGCTGGTACTTCACAGTCTTTGTGTGTTTTGACGGTGACCCACAAGGCACTGATCTAGTATGTTGGTTTTTTCTTTTTGTCATCAAATGTGTTATACTAGATAATACTGTGGTGTATGTGATTGTGAGGTTTATAGGTATTCAACATGGCTTGTTGGTATGTTCCTTTTCGATACTTGTTTAATTGTCATTTCAATGTACTGTGTATAGAATTATTACAATGGTATTGTTCCTTGCCATAGAAGGGTTTTTTTTTAGGTTATGTTATGTTCTAGGTTTTTGTATGTTGGTGTTTGTATTATAGGATGTCAGCACCCTTGATTATTGGTTTTTCATGGCTATGTTCTTGCCGTAGTATTGTTGTATGTTATACAGCCAATTATAGCGGAGTATATAGGTGCAATCCATTTGTTGTTAGTTTATTTTGTGTTGGGTTTCTTATGGTCAATGGCCGAAACCTTCAGGATTGAGATCCAAACTGTTTCCTTATATTGTTTATTTTACGTTACTGGATTGGTTAAATAAATAAAAAATAAAAAAAAAAAATGGCATGTATACCCAATAAGAATATTTTGGCATGTATACCCAATCAGTATATTTTGGCATGTATACACAATCAGTATATTTTGGCATGTATACCCAATCAGTATATTTTGGCATGTATACCCAATCAGAGTATTTTGGATGTATACCCAAATTCATGAATTATTTTGGCATGTATACACAATCAGTATATTTTGGCATGTATACACAATCAGTATATTTTGGCATGTATACACAATCAGTATATTTTGGCATGTATACCCAATCAAGTATTATATTGGCATGTATACAAATCAGTTATATTTTGGCATGTATCCAATAAGAATATTTGGCACATATACCCAATCAGTATATTTTGGCATGTATACACAATCAGTATATTTTGGCATATATACCCAGTCAGTATATTTCTTTGTACAACTATGTATCATGTCTAAATAAAATAATAAATAATAAATAAATAAAAATGTTTTTTTATCTCGTTTCAACAAACAACATTAAAAATCTGCTTGGAAAAGACCCGGGCGGGAGAATACCGAGCGAAAAAAAAAAAAATAGTTATAAATTACTTCTGATAAAATACAGCAGATTTTTGACCTGTAATATTCGTATTTTCAATTGTAAATTCTTTTACCGTAGGGTTTATGGAGTCATAGTCTGGCAGTTGTAATGGGTGTTAGTCGACCGTTGTGGTGGGTCGCATCCTGGTGTTAGTCGATGGTGTGGGTTCGCATCATGGGTGTTGGTCGACTGGTGTGGCGTCAAATTCTGGGTGTTAGTCGATGGTGGTGGGTCGCATCTGGGTGTTAGTCGACTGATGTGGGTCTCATTCGGGGTGTTAGTGGTCTGGTTGTGGGTTTTCAAATTCTGAGTGTTAGTCGACTGGTGTTGGTCGGCATCCTGGGTGTTAGTCGACTGATGTGGGTCTTCATTCTGGGGTGTTAGTGGACTGGAGGGTACATTTGGGTGTTAGTCGTCTGTGTTGTGGTCGCATCCTGGGTGTTAGGGATTGTGTGCATCGCATCCTGGGGATGTTATCGACTGGCTGTGGGTTCGCACCTGCGTGTTAGTCGATGGTGTGGGTCGCATCCTGGGTGTTAGGTCAACTGGTTGTGGGTCGCATTCCTGGTGTTTGTCGACTGGTGTGGGTAGCATCCTGGGTGCTAGTTGACTGGTGTGGGTCGCATCCTGGCGTTTAGTCGATGGTTTGGGTTGCATTCCTGGGCGCTTGTCGACTGGTGTGGCGTAGCATCCTGGGTGATAATCGCTGGTGTGGGTGTCATCAGGGGGTTAGTAGACTGTCCATAGTAGTGGGATGCATCCTGGGTGATAATCGACTGGTGTTGGTCGAATCCTGGGACTACGACCCCTAATTATTTTTTTTATTTATTTAACACTTCTTGTACAAACATAATAGTTAGGAATATATAATAATATGGAACAAATTATACTTGTAATAAGCAAGAAAACCAAAATTGTCAATACACAAATAAATAATCATAAAGGAGCAAACATACGCATCATAAGTCGAATTCACAGAGAATTTATTTGGGGACGATTTGCCTGGATGAGAGTGGTAATCAGTGTGAGTTGTGTTGAAATCTGTGTTAGTTTTACAAACAGAATTAGCGTTCGTTCTGGTTGATCTTGGACTGTGTTCAGTCCTCAGAGCAAGTAGCCACGGAGAGTAGGCTACGGGGCCCTGACTGGGGCTCTGAGCCTCACAGTCTGCACCCAGTGTGGGCGGTTTGATGAGTCACAGGCAGCTGCGCTCTGCTGTGGCTCAGTCCAACACTACAGTCACCATGACAGATCCTATGAGAGTGACCTAAAACGTTATTGGATGGTTGGACGAGCTGTGGATGGAAGACTTGGGGCAGGTGGGCAGCCCCAACAAGACAGGCCAAGGGAGGCAGTGGAGACTACTGTATCTACAAATATGCCACTAGGTCGTCGGCAGCACCCTACCCAAGGAAGTAATTGCACCCACTGATGGCCTATAGGGGTCGTGGAAGAAGCGAGGAGGATGTAGCTCCTCAAGTGGCAAGGATGGAGCCATCACCAGGTCCCTACACAAGTTAGCGCCGGCTCACAGTGGAGGGGATGGCTGATCCACGTGGATGGAGGAATTCACGCTCATGGTCGGGCACAAGCAACCAGGGCCTCAACAAATTTAGGTTCCACAAAATACAGGTTTGTTAAGGTATCTGGAAGATCTACACACTCAAGTTCCACTGCGAGTTCACTCCCAGAATTTCCACATTATTCTTCGTCTGTCCCTGGCTCCGTTATGTTGACGACATTCTCCTCATAACTCCTAAACGCTTCAAGTTCAAGCTCTCCAAGACAAGCTCAACCAGGTCGAGCCTTCAATCCAGTTCACACTTGAAGAAGAGGTCGACAACACTCTTTCCTTTCTTGATGTTCTACTCTGCAAAGCTGCCCACGAACTTCGTTTTAAAGTCTATCGAAAAACCCACCAACCAAAACGATCTTCTCCACTTCTACTCTCACCACGACACCAAAACCAAACGTGGTGTAATTATAGGCTTCTTCCTGCGTGCATCAGAATCTGCAGCAACGAGTTCCTTGAGGAAGAATGCCTTATAATTAAAACAGGTATTTTCCAAACTCCACTATCCTCGTCACTTCATCAGAGACTGCAGACGGCGAGCACTAAACATCTTCAACACACCCAGAGAAGACACTGCCGAGAAGAGATACATAGTCCTTCCCACCAACTCCATTGCCTAACATGTTTTCCAACATCTTTGCCAAAACATCATTCCAAGTATCTACCTCCAAAACCCCACGACCATCAAGGACATCACCAGTAGTAGGCAGGACAAGCCTCCATCCTCTGCGGGGGTATACATAATCCCTTGAATATGCAACAAGTTATACGTGGGCGAAAATCAAGGGACCTCCAAACACGTATTTCAGAACACCAATACGCAAGCAGGTCTAACGACACAAGGAATGCCTGCGTACAACACGTAATTCCACAACCACTTGATAAACTACAGAAACTCAAGACTTATCGCCACAGAAGCAACACCAATACGAAGAATCCTGGAATCATCACTTATTTCTATATCCGACAACTTCAACCAGAATAGTGGCTTCTATAACATGCTGAACCACTTGCAAGAAACTTCTTCATCGCTATCCCAATAAGAACACTGTAGAAGGTCTGCTCAAAACTTGTCGTCTCCTTTCCAAGCTACCCAAGTTTTTAGACTCTACAACCAACTCGGTACATCATCAGATGCAGCATTCTTCACCTGACCTCAGCCGGACTATAAATACTCGCGTTCCTTCCACCCCAGGTAGTTCTGTTTGTGACTTGAAAAAGCCCACTGTGTGGGCGAAACGTAGTCAATAAAGGATCACATTATACTGCATTTGTGTTTATATTGCCATTGTGTCGGTATTTTATACCATTTATTTCCATCCTGTCATGGATGCTGGGCATGGTCCTACTGGACAGGAAAGACTCAATGGAACTTCAAGCTATCATCCAGGGGTCCTTCCAGTCCATGATTGAGGAGGCCCCGGAGTCGCCAAACACGGACGACAAGTCTCAGGCAGGTATGGAATCAGTGAGCCACCTCTGCGGCCCTTGAAGATCCTCCAGTGGAACATTTGCGGGCTGCAGAGGAAAATTCACTTAGCGATTGAAGCTGCAGTTCAGGATGAGGTTGATGTATTCCTGTTTCAGGAGACACTCGCCGATTCGTCACGTCAAATGCAGTCATGTATTCCGGGATTCTCGCCCTGCCTTCAGCTCCTGGAAGGGACTGGCAGGGGCATGGCGATCTACATCAGGACCACTATCCCTCATTCAATCTCCAATGACCCCATCAACTGTGGGGAGGGCGTAGAGGTTTAGGGTGTCACCCTACACCAGGCAGATGGACCTCTCGTGGTTTACAATATTTACAGAAGCTCTCGGTACACCCTTGACATTTCAGAGGTGGCAGCACTCCCCACGGGAGGGTCTTGTTGTGGCTGGGGATGTCAATGCCCACCACCCAATACTTTCTTCTGTCTCTCCTACCAACGTTTCTGGGAGGCACCTTGCGGCTGTGCTGGAGGAGGTCCCTGAGATCGCCCTGATCAATAATGGTGAGCCAACCCATCACTACGGTGGCAGCTTGGAAGTCACACTCATCTCTAGGCGGTTTCTCTCGAGTGCGAGATGGGAGGTCCACCCCCATCTCACCAGTGATCACTTTGCAGTGGTCACCACCCAGATGGAATCTAAAAAAGGCCAACTGGCAGTGCTTCCAGGAGGTCATTGAGCGCTGGTGGGCAGAGTCTTTTTTCCCGGGAAAGACCCAGATGAGGGGCTCAAAGCTTGCAGGTGGCCTTCACATGTGCAGCTGAGGCAGCCATCCCTAAGATTAGAGGCAGGGGGTCATATAAACATGACTGGTGGTTTTAAAATGATGACATCGGGGAAACAGAACTACCCACATCAATGTTTATGCAAGATCCCACAGGCGTTATTGCTCAGTTGAGTCCATGCGTCTGCTCAGGGATGTGGTGCGGAATGCACGCCATGTCTCACATAGGGTCCAGGCTAAATGGTTTGAGTGGTGTGCCTCCTTCAGCTACTCCTCCACTTATCTGAGATTTGGACCAAGTTACGATTGGCCACTGGGCGCATCGGCAGTGTGGCTCGGTTGCACCCAGACCCCGCAACAGGGGGCAGAACATTGGTGGACTATTCGCTCCAGGGCAGCTTTTGGCTCAACTGCCTCAGGATCTCCAGGACCTCCAAGCCTCCCCCCTTCCTAGAAGGATGATGGTGATCCAAGCAGCATGCCAGGCTGAGGTATCACGGATGAAGACTTCACTGACCAGGAGCTCCCAGGCAGCCTTCACATCTCATCGCACACTGCACCGGGGCATGATGGTATCACCTATGGCATGATCACTCGGTCTGGCCATTCTGAACATTCAGCTGTCCTGGGTCGTCAATGGACTTTGCGAGCTGGTAAATCCCTGTCATATGGAAGGGCTGACATCATACCGATTCCTAAGCCTGGGGATCCTGCAGGGGGAGACCCACTCCCTCACCAGTTGCATCTCGAAGGTGTTCTGAAAGGATGGTGTTGGAGCCCCTGAGGTGGAAGCTTGGCCCTCCTCTAAACACCTCTATGGTTTCACCAGAGGAGTGGGCACTTTCGAAACCCTTTTACACTCTACTGACCGGCATTGGGGGGGGACCCCCAACCCCACATTGTTGTCTTCTTGACCTCGAGAAAGTTTTTGAGCTAGCCAGTGCACCTCCCATCCCTCTCACTCTTGGCCTGCAGGGGGGTTAAACGCAGGCTGCTTTCATGCTTCGTTCCTATCTCCAGGACAGGCAGGCCAGGTACGCTTCCAGGGGCATGCCTCTTCTCTCAAGACCCTGGACAACGGCACTCCACATGGCGGGGTGCTTTAGTTCCCCCCTGTTCAATGTACTGATGCACCAGCGGGGTTTGCCTCCCTTTCTCCAGAGGCACCTTTCCTCCTCAGCTATGCCGATGACCTGGCACTTGTTGTATCTAGGAAGAAACCGGCTTTTGCAGCGTGCCCAGGGGGACCTCGATCTGCGGGCTTCCACTTCCCGTCACTTGGGGCTCAAGATATCTGCGACAAAAATCCAAAGCCATGTCCTTCGCACCAAGGTGCCAGTCAGAGGCTGCGGGTCCTGGGCATCGACCTAGAGTGGGTTGACAGTTATGGGTTTACCTTGGCATCTACATTGACAGGCACCTCACCTTCCAGAAACATGTGTGCCACATTAAAGAGGGTCTCTGCAGAGGGTCAGAGCATTGAGTGCCATGGCCAACCCTAGGGTTGGGGGGCCCGCCTCGAGGTCATGAGGTTGTTCTACATCCCGGCAATACGTTCCTCGTTGACTAAAGGGACTTGCTCTGGTTCACCCCCGACCCTCAAACATCCAAATCCGTCTCTGTCATCCAGAACACAGCTGTACAGGCCATGCTTGGGGCTCATGGTGGGCCCGTGTAGTGGCTCTGAACCTGAGGTGCAGCTACAGCCTCTTGAAGACATGATCCCAACTGGTAGCTGCAAAAACGATCGCCAAAATATCTTTCCCACTCCCCGGGGCTGACAAACTGATGAGAGATTTATGGGTCCGCCAGGGACAGGTCATTCCACTGCATTCCGCCGCCGATGGATGTGGTCGGTAGCAGATGCCACACGGAAGCTCTTGCTCATGACATTGCTCCAGGCAGGAGGCTGCGACAACTGGCAGCGAACTACACGGTGCCACCCCCTTGGGCACCAAGCTGTTTGCGGTTTCACTGGACAACCCTACCAGACCCGCAACAGCTATTGCACCCAGACATCTGCACCGGCTTGCCTCAGCTAGCATTGTGGGTGTGGAAGGCCCCGGGGTGTGCCGTTATACACCAAAGGCTCCAGAGACCCAGTGGGAGGCCCCCACAGCTGCGGGATGTTTCACAGCAATCTGACAACAGGTTGGCGCCTCCCAGACCATAGCTCCATCCTCCAGGCTGAACTCTTTGCCATCCAACAAGCTCTGCAGCATGCTCTTGCAGACCATCAGCATCCCCCCATCATGCACGTTGATTCCAAGGCCAAACGATCCAAGCACTTATGTACAGAGAGCCAAAGGACAACATACACTTAATCACATCCATCCAGGGTGACCTGCAGACTCTCATGGCCCAGGGTCACAGGGCTACCCTCAACTGGATCCCTGGCAATGATGCTGCAGATGAGGCTGCTAGGACTGCAACCCTCAGGCACAGCCACGTGCTGCAATTCCATCAGCCTCAGACAGATTGCAACTGTGGGCTGCCCGGGGTTGGCCAGGTGCCCATTCCCTGACCCTGGGGATTCATGGGCCTCGTTGGTATGTCAGGGGCGACCCCCCTCCTAGTATTCAGACTCAGTCCAGAGAACCAGGGTGCAAAATCTACCGCCTACGCTTAGGGAAACCCCCCACTGCACGGATTGTTGAATGGGCTTGAGAGGAGTCTGTGCCCCTTGTGACCGAAAGGTTCCGAAGCCCTTGGTGCACTAACCCGTTAGACTGCCGACTCGATGTCCCTTCGCCGTAGACACTTCTCAATGACCACAGTGGGGCAGGCCCGAGAGGATGAGCAGCACATCTTGTGTACTTTGCTGTCGGGACTTGGAACCTTACTTCCAGTCATTGCAATCATCCCCCCCCCCCCCGCTGGAGTTGCTGCGAGGGCCTGCTTTGTGCCTCCATTGCACAGCACACCAGCCGCTGTTAGTCACACTAACGTTTGGTACAAACTCTGGCCATAGGGCCGGTGGCTGAAAACCTGCACGCAGGTGCAAAATAAAGATAAACGACACCTTCCCTACCCGGGGAGCGAATGCTGGGTCAACCAAAATGGAAGAGGACCCTGGCCGGGATACCTTACCGGGTATCAAATAGAATAGAATAGAATAGAAAAACATCATAAAATAACAGAACTAAAACTTTTTTTTTATATATTTTATTTAAAACTTCATATACAAATATATATATGTACATATATCAATATGTATCATTGACACTGGTGATGAGCAATAAACATTCACTACATAATGTTCCGAATAAGCACATACATAAAGATATTAAAATAAACTTAATATAACCTACAGACTGCTTCTCTGTACGTTGTTTCACAAGTACACAAGTACACAAGTACACAAGAGTTCATAGATATAATGGAACCTACTCATTATTGCTTACACTCCCACCCCTCCCACAAGTGAATACATTCTACATTCCCTTGTTCACTTAAAATTTTAAAATGACTTGAACAAGGATAACATCAATAACACAATATATAACCCACTCAATCCAGCCACACTCACATCTAAACAAGTTAAAACATTCCAATTCAAGAAGGAAAAATTCAAAATAAAGGCCAAGAATCTATCAAACACTCCTAAATACACCCAACACAAATAATCACCAACTATAACAATCCAATAATACAATCCCCAATTCAAATGACTAATATGCATTATTAGAACCTTTCAAACAGGTGACCACATCCTCCCCCCACTACACAACACATGGTGACCATTATCCACCAATAATACAACCCCTCACACAAAATCGGGACCCATCATCCTACCAACTACAAACACAGTGACCCATCATCCCTTCCCCCATCACAACAACACAGGTGACCCATCATCCTCCCCCACTCACACAACACAGGTGACCCATCATCCCTCCCCCCTCTCACACAACACACTGACCTCATTCTCCCCCCCTCACACAACACAGGTGACCCATCATCCCTCCCCCCACTCACTACAACACAGGTGACCCATCATCCTCCCCCACTCACACAACACAGGTGACCATCACTCCCCCCACTCACCAATACAGGGACCCATCATCCCTCCCCCCACACACACACACACCCTGAAACTAACCCCATCACCAATCTGAATAATCATGACTTTAAATTATCCTAATTAGGAAATCATGACACATGTCATTGAGGAAAGATTATTACAACCAGGATAATACAGGACTACCAAAATCACAATACCTTTAATAAGACTAACACAGTGTGATATTACATATCAAAACACATGTAACAATTACCAATAAAGTTGGTATTATCGTTAATGACTCAAACTTAATATACATTAATTGGCCCCCCTCACCCCAAAATAATATGGCCGTTATCACCAACTTGTTGGAGTACATCCTAACTTGACATATATGAATAAACCTAAGTGGTAATTATAAAAGTATTGGTGAAACAGTAACACCAAAGACACAGTACATTTAATAACAAATATTAACATAAGGGAAACATGACCAAGTCTTACACATTGACACTTACGCAGGCGCAGACAGCCACAACTGTGTATGTGCCGTTACACATTTCATACGCACAGGTTCATACACATTCACACATTACGTTATTCCAACTCTCTCACCACACTAAAATAGCACACATTCTTTGCAACTGTCCAACCTCTAGGAGGAGACCCCATTTCTACCCTTGACATCCCAACCTACAGTAACATTTACCATCCATACCTTGCCCCTCCCACCTGATTCACAAATCTAATAAAACCCCTAACATAAGATCTCTATATCCCTCTGAGAAAGCCAGCTCCCACCTTCTTCCATAAATTTCCCTGTTAGGACACAACGTTTTATAAAACGGAACCACTAAAATGTGCCTCTTCACCTCACTAACCCCTTTATCCCTCATTCCCCCACGATATGTATATATAATCTACCATAATATACCCCACAGCACTAATGATACTCTCATCCAATCCCCCGACATCAAAACTTTAAGCTCTCAGAACAGAAATCCCTTTACCCCTAATCTTACAGAGTACCCTACTCAACCAACCCCTGACGATACCCATCCCCTCACAAAAATATACAACATGAAACGCCAACTCCTCACCTTCACATATTCCACACACACACACCCCTCAACCACACGTCTATCCCTCAGAACCATACCCGACGGCAAAATTCCGAGCAGAAAACGATACTTTATGTCACGTGCTCATGGTTGTAACCTCATCCTACTTAACCTGTTCCATATACTTCCCTATGTATACATGGGGAAAATTCCCTCTACAGGCGCCATAACCCTCCACACCAACAATCAACACATCGCACCTATTTTGACCTTCCCTGGATCTCGAGCCCATGCCATAGCCCTCAAAACAGTTTCACATTCATTTCAATCTTTCATGGATCCTGACCAGACCCCCCCACCCACATTTTCCTTCACCACCTCTTTTTTAATAAAGACATATTTGACCCTCCTCTTTAAGTCCCGCAAACCCAACCCCCCTGCCGCGATACAAAGCATCTACCCATCCCACTATTTGTTCCCCAAACCCCTGTCCCCTGAGGATGGCTCTCAATGCTTCTTGTTCCACTCTGTCATATGCTCCCTGCCAGTCTAAAGCCACCAAACCCTCCTCCCCCCCTTTTGCTTCCACGAAATCCCTTAGGAACCCATGTCCCTCCACCATAGACCTCCCTGGCAACCCAAACTGAGTTCTCGATAATACTCTATCCACTATGCATTTAAACCGATTCCCAAAAATTTTGGCAAACAGCTTATAATCTGTTCATAACAAGGATATTGCCTGGTAGTCCCTAAGTGTATGTTGCCCCTTACCCTTCGGTACCAATACTACTACAGCCATTGCCAGCTTCTCTCCCAACTCTCCCCTCTCCTTCATTATTATTATAATCAAGGGGGAAGCGCTAAACCCGGAGGATTATACAGCGCCTGGGGGGGGATGTGGAAGGCATTCAGGCTTAATTCGGGGAACTGGAGCACAGATCCAATTCCCTAAATCAAGAGCCCCTCACCAACATCAAGGAACCTTCCTTGAGGGGCCCTCTCATTCAATAAATTTAATAACCTAACCAAAAAACCTCTCATTAGCTCCCAATGCTGTAGATAAAACTCTGCCAGGAGTTCATCAATTCCCGGAGCTTTGGCCTTACACATTTCACTTAAAGCCTTCCATGTTTGTCCCTCAGTTATTTCCCATCCCAACGCTTCCCTATCACTGTTTCCTAACTGACATATAGCATTCTCACACACCTGTTTTAAAACCCCAGCTCCTACCCTATCCCTTTGCCAATACTTTCCATACCACATGTCTGTAAACACTCCCATTCCATCTATGGCACATATAACCTGACCCACCCTATACCCACCTACCGACTCATGAACCTTCAACCATGGAATAGCTGTTTCCTGCTGTCATTGCTTTTGCCTACGCAATACACACAATGAGGGCCTATCGCCCCATAACACCTCTTCCACGCCTGCCATTATCCTCACCGCTTGGAATCTCTCATCTTGTAGGTCCTGCAGCCTCCCCTTAAGTGTCAATATGTCATCCATAGGATAAATACCCGCCACCGCCCCCACTCGCATAACAACCCCTTAACCTGTCCTCCAAATAGTTGGCCAGCCCATATTTTAAAGAATTAATTCGTTTCCCTTCTCTCACATAATATTGCCTAATTCGTTCTTTAGCCACACCATCCCACCATGTTACCACATCCTCCACTCCATGTACCTCCACACTTAAACCCTCCCATAATGTTGTAAATCCCTCCAACCCCTCCTCATCTCCTAACACACTCGTATTTAACTTCCAATAACCCCTAGAGATAACCACTAGTGACTCTCATCCCACCTCTGCCACGACCCCCCTATGATCCGAATAAGCTACCTCTATTGTGCGGAAAAACTTTATCAAGACCCATTGAGAAATGTACAACCTATCTAACCTAGCTGCATAACCCCTCCTTGCGAAAGTGTGGTCTACCTCCCACACTCCCCCTCCAACTGCATCCCTCAACTGAACATCCCTCAAGAGGTCTCGTAAGGCCACCAACATGTGCCCCATCCCTTTTGGCTCCACATCAGCCCTCCTGATAACACAATTCCAGTCCCCATCAACGATGGCCACCACAGGTAAACCAAGTAAGAAGAAAACTAGGTCATCATATGCAAATTCCTGCTTTACTTTCACATGGTTCTCAGCTGGCGCACACACACTTACAAAGGTTACCCTCTGCCCCATCCACCACCCATCCACACGCAACACCCTCCCCCCCTCCCCCCCCTCACTTCGTATCAACACAAACGGGCTCGCCTCACTGGTCAATATACCCACACCACCTTTCAGACGTGCAGATGGCAGTCATGACCTGAAACCCCGCCACCTCCACCTCTCTTCCCTACTTGAAATTGTGTTCTTGCAGGAACACTACTTCCAGATCGACACCATGCTTAGCCCTTCTAGGGTAGGGTAGGTGCCTGAGTCCGAGCCTTTAGCTCATAAGACTGTCATTCCAATTTGCCCCCTTGGGGCGGGGATGGCAGACCAGAGAGGCCTAGCTTGTGGCTAGGCCTGGGAACAGTTGGTCCCAAAGATGAGGAGGTACTTGTGCCTCCTCCCATGGGAGACTTAGGTCTCAGACATCTCCCTAAAGAGGGAGCCAAGGCCGGGCCACCACTTGGAAAAGGCCCGGGCCAGGAGAATACCGGCGAATCTTTAATAATAATAATAACACTACTTCCACCCTATATTTACACAGAAACATTCGAAACCATTCCCTCTTCACACTATTACACAGTCCATTTACATTCAGTCATACTTTCGCGCGATTTCCAAAAAAAATCGAAAATTATGGAAATTGAGTTATTCATACAGAAAAATATCTTAACTCTTTGGCAACACAATGGTACCAGAATCAATGTTAAGTAAGTAAGTAAGTAAGTAAATTTATTCAGGTATACACAATACAGTTACATAGAATTATCATACATAGCAGCATATGTGTAGAGAACCTAGGATAACCCAAAAAAGTCAGACAGAGTGACTTATTTCCATTGGGGTCCTTTTACCTTATTATTATAATATAAAGGTTATAATATTTTCTTATTATTCTATAATGAAGATAACATCTTATTATCATACTAAAAAGACTATCTACTACACGAGGGTCATTAAGACTATCTACAATACGAGGGTCATTAAGACTATCTACTACCCGAGGGTCATTACGACTATCTACAATACGAGGGTCATTACTAGGGATAAGGTAAAATTTACACGTATTTTAGCTAAAAATAGAAAATCATTCCCCTCCCTTTCTGTTGCTTCGTTCATCAGACACCTTTTGGCAGTCTTCTTGAACTGGTTCAAGCTATGACTGGCCTTGACATTTGTGGGTAGTCTGTTCCATTCCTTTATTGCTGTACAATAAAAGGTGTTTGAAGCCTGCCACTGACTGTGGGTACTACAAAGTTGTGCTCTCTCCCCCTAGTACTATGATTGCTTTGGTTCCCAACCTTGACAAAAATTGACAGCAAGATTTCTGGAAACTGTTCGTGAGCAATTTTATAAACATGATTTAGCTTCAGTTGTTTTACTCTGTCTTCAACATTCAGCATATCCAACTGCTGTAATTCATCCTGGCCTACATGTTCTCTTGGTCCCAGCCCAGGATGAATCTTACGATTTGTTCTGGGTGATTTGCAGTCTATCTTTCAGTTTTTTTGTCAAGGCAGAGTACCAAGAAGAGCAAGCGTAATCCATATGGCATTGTATAAGGGCTAGACATAGGGTCCTGCGAGCCTCAGTAGGTAGACACTGTGCTTGTCTATACAGGAACTTCAGCCTGGCATTCGCTTTCTTTACTACACTGTTCCTATCAATTCTCCTGACATGCATGGGTCAAAGGGGATTCCCAGATATTTAACTGATGAAACCAAAGTGATGGACTCCCCATTACACTGAACATTAAAATTATTTACCCTTCTCAGTTTATGTTTCGTTCCAAAGAGAATGGCTTCAGTTTCCCTAGGTGTAATGATAGTTTGTTGTCTACTAACCATTTGCTGCAGGACTCCAGTTCCAGTGTTATTAAAACATTAGCAATATCTTGTGGGTCTTTACCTGTCACTAACAGAGCACTGTCATCTGCATACAGTAGGAGTTTGCACTTGACACTGATAGGCATATCATTGACATAACATAAGAATAGTAAGGGACCCAGAATACTACCTTGGGGAACTCCACATGTTATCGGCAGGGGTTCTGATTCTGTTTTGTTGATTTTGACTATTTGTCTCCTGTTGCTAAGGTAGGACTTAAACCAGTCTACAGAACCTATACGATAGTTTGAAGTTTATTACATAATATATTGTGGTTGACAGTATCGAAGGCCTTTTGCAGGTCTAAGGTTACCATACCTATGAGGTTCCCTTTTGACATTTCAGTTCTCAGGTAATCCATCAGATTAATAAGGGAGGTATCGGTTGAGTAGGATCTTCTAAAGCCCGATTGATAGCTATGGAGAATGCTGTTGTCATTAAGGTACTTACTACTTGAGAATACACCGCCCTCTCCAGAATTTAGATATTATACGAGTATACTAACAGGTCTATAGTTGCTTACATCAGACCTATTATTTTTCTTGAAGATAGGAGTAACTCTGGCCTCCTTGAACCCCTCTGGTACGGTATTAGTGGTGATTGATAGATTTATTATGTGAGCAATAGGGATTGACAGTCAAAGCACCATCTTTTAGGAACTTAGACGGGATGTTATCAGGGCCTGTGCTCTTAGTTGGGTTTAACCTGCTTAGTTCTTTTTGAATGAAGTCATGAGATACACTTACTAGTTGACAACTGTTTGGGTTACCCCTTTATTGGTATAGTATGTTTGAAACTTATCAGAGTCTGTGTTAAAGGTATTTGATGCAGCTGGTAGTTTACTTACTAGTGTTGATGCAACAGATGTGTAGTAGGAATTAAAGCAATTTGCCACCTTAGATGTTTCGTGGCATACCTCATTATCGATAGTGAGTACTATGTTAGACCTATCTACTGGCTTATGGCTATACCCCAACTGTTTTAGTTGTTGCCAGAGCTTTCTGGGGTTATGCTTATATTCTTCAATTTTTGAGCAATAGTGCTTTGCCTTTGCTCCTTTTATAAGCCTCTGTACTCTGTTCCTCACCCTTTGGAATTCATTTAGTGCTGCAATATCCTGTCTGTTTGCTTTAAATCTTTTTAGCAGCTGGTCTCTGAATTTCATATTATCTAATATCTCAGTAGTCATCCAGGGTTCAGTTCTTCGTTTAATCCTAACCTCTTTAACTGGTGCAATATTATTAAGAATGGTAGTGAACATTGTTTTGAATTTTTCCCAGGCATCGTTTACGTCCGTGCAACTTGTTATCTCTGTCCAGTCACAATTGTGTAGCCTATTTACCAGTGTTTCTTTACTGTAGTTTCTAGTTGACCTCATTTTATATTGTCCTGTGTAGGCCTATCCTATCCCTAGTGATTTTCCCTGGTGCAGTAAATGATGAAATGATCACTAAGACCTGTGGTAATGACGCCTGACTGACTATGTTCTCAGCGCGGTTGCAAAGTTGTGGTCAATTAGGGTGGCTGGAACTGTGTGATCCGGTTGGTTTATTAATAGTTGGGTGAAGCTATTTAATCCTAGAATTTGCTTATACCTTTTGCATAGCCCGTTATTTTGTTGCTGAAAACAGATATTGAAGTCGCCCAGTATTATTGTTTCGCAATTGCTTTCAACTCCGGACAAGACTCTGGAAAAGTCTTCTAGAACTGGTCCTGGGTAGGAGGGCGGTAACTAGTTCCTACTAAGATGGGTTTGGTCTTGGGAAGCAGCACTTCAAACCATAGAATCTCCAGTTTATTGTTATTTAAATCAGGTCTTGGGTTGTAAGCTAAGTCATTTCTAATGTAGGCACATACTCCACCGCCCTTTCTGTTTCCTATCTAAGCGTTTTATATTGTAACCATCTATTTTGACCTCGTCGTCAGTCACCGTATCATCCAACCAAGATTCAGAGATGGTTATAAACTGCCGCCTAATTTTGTTAGCTAGAATCCTAATCTCTGCCAATTTAGGAAGAAGTGATCTTGCATTGACATGAATAAAGTGAAGGCCTGTTTTCATAAAACAATCATAATCATCAATATATGGCAATGGGTATTTGTATTAAAATTAGGTAAATCAATGTCATCACTGCTAAGGGTAACTGTGCCAAAGTGCATTTGTTACACACAAAATGAATTCTGGCACCGTTGCTATAATTGTACATACATCCATCATGCACCCACCCCTTACACATTTTACATAAGGTGCCTTTTCTGTTTTTCATGCGTACTTTAGTACAGTGTATGCATCTGTTTGGTAGTGTTGAGATAATAATGGCTGTATTGTCTCACATTGACCTATGTATGCATTACATATGGAGTTAAGGTTATCATCCCTAGCTACTAGACCGTCATTATTGCCGTCATTTATCTGTCTGTTTTGCCTCTGCACAATAGTTTGAGGTCCTGGATTAATTTGGATATCACCACTTAAGAGCGCTACAATAAGAGCTGTGTGCCATTGTTTTTGTTTGGGTATGCGGTGTTGCCATACCTTGCGGCGATAGTGAGGTTTACTTTTCTGGTAGGATGGCAACTGTTGGGCTTTTACTGTCCAGGGCGCTGTTACTCCATTCACCTTTTCCAACCCCCATGACTGATTTCTTTCTTTCATGGAATTGAAGAAGAAAATATAAATATAATTATGGCAGCCTGTACCCCTCTAATGCCTGCCATTTTCACCTCTTCACTCTTTTACTCATATACAATAATATTTATTTCTCTTTTCCAGTCCCTAGTACACTTAGTATCTGCTTTAATTACACTGAATTACTAGTAAAATTTCCTCTTCAAAACCCTCTTCACTGCTCACTTTTCCCTTAACTTCACAACACCCTTACATTTAACCCCTTATTCACCCTCCCCTACCCACCTCACTTCACAGTCTGGCTTCACCAATTAACTTCTAACTCCTTTCCATTCTGGTAGACCAGAAAGGTTTAATCAATGGTTTTATCCTTCCAAATCCCCCTCAATTCCATTTATCGGGGGTTGTGTCGTGTTGTTGTCTCCTGACCTGTTTTGCTGACTCAGCCATTTTTAAAACACTGAGGGGAGTAACACCACCTGACTTTCCTTGAGTTTATAGATATATTTGGCTTTTTCTGCTATGATTCTCTCACTGTACACTGGTCAGCTGAATATAGGTCAGCTGCTAAAATATTAACCTTGACTATTTACCTATTCACTTCTTTCCCACGACTGGCACTGAGGGATATCCGACCTATAACCTTGGAGTTTTGTACTGTTGATTTGACGATGTCTCCTTGTTTTCCCTCTCGTTTAGCGCTGGTACAGGTGATATGATGGTGGTACAGATATGATGCTACTGTCAACAGATGAACGTCAGTAAAGATGAGAATTTCACTTCGCTAGTTGTACGTCTGGCAGTAGCTGCTGTTTGGATGCCGGTCAGCCATGTTTAAAGGCTCAAATCTTTCCCTCGTTTGGCAGTGACGAAAAAAGTCCTACAGACCTGGCATTTCCTTGGAGATTTAGTTGATCAGGATTTCTGCCATGTTGTCTTCCCGTTAAACACTGGTGCAGTTGATATGGAGGTCAGTTATTTCATTTGGTGGAAAACGTCTTGTGTCTGGTTCACGTCTGGCAGCAGGTCTGGTACTTGAATGCCGGTCCCTCTTCTGTCATATTTAGTCCATTTCGTTGTCGTCACCGTCAGTTTTTATGTAACTATAGTTAACTTGCATGTTGTTGCAGCAGTACTTGCAAATTTGGCCATCACTGGAGTTCGGATAGGCCCAGGGGACGGCAAGATATAGGAGCAGCCTTGTTGCTGCTTGCTGCGGCTGCAGCTGCAGCTATATGTTCTACGACGTTTCTGCAAGAAATTATAGTCATTTATATCAGGTATGGTGACGGCGATGTGGGTAGCGAGTCTTCTCACAGCCCATATATTTTTTGGAATATTTTCCTTGTTTTTTATAGCTTTTTCTTGTATTATTCTTTCTAATATAATAACTGACTATTTGGCATCATAAAACAGAGGTGGAAGCTTATCTGTAGAGTGCCATATATCATGGCACCATCTGGGAACGCTCGGCAGCACTCCCCCTCCAGAGAGTGCCAGGAGAAATCACTTCATTATTCGCTTATTCAGCTTATATATCAACTCTACGGTTTATCTATCATAATTGATCTAATATGATATAATAAACACTTTAAATAACATACAAACATGTTATATTCTCTAGACTGAATAAAATAAACCATAATATGGCGAGAATCCACCTGTAATATTCGATATAAAATTGTTACCCCTCAATTTCTTGTAATATGACTTTGTCATCAATGATAGAAAACGGTGTGTTGAAGAGGATAACTGCACTAGAACATCAGTTTACTAAGAAATACTCCCAAACAAACGAGATTTTCGCGATTTTTTTTTTTCGAGACGGTGGGCCAGCCGGCGCTCCCGGCCAATATCTCGGAAGTAACTTATTCACTTATTTCGCTTTTTTCCGCCTTTATTACTTAATTAAATGGAATAATATTCACAGAAACTGTGGCCTGGTGGCTAAAGCTCCCGCTTCACACACGGAGCGCCCGGGTTCGATTCCCGGCGGGTGGAAACATTTCGACACGTTTCCTTACACCTGTTGTCCTGTTCACCTAGCAGCAAATAGGTACCTGGGTGTTAGTCGACTGGTGTGGGTCGCATCCTGGGGGACAAGATTAAGGACCCCAATGGAAATAAGTTAGACAGTCCTCGATGACGCACTGACTTTCTTGGGTTATCCTGGGTGGCTAACCCTCCGGGGTTAAAAATCCGAACGAAATCTTATCTTATCTCTTATCTTCTGAAGCTATAATTTTGGAAATATTCCAAATATACTTTGGGAGTTATGTGGGAGTAAAAGGCAGATTTTTTTGCAACATTCCAAGTACATTAAACTTTATTTTTTTGTGAAATAAAGATAAGACATTTAGAGGACATTATACCTTTAGAAATTCGTACTTTTTTTTTTAATATTTTATTTAAAAACTTTACAGCTTAATATAAAATAAAAATATATAAAATAAGTACAGTAGGATCGTCAGTCCTACACAACAACACTGACAAAATATGACAGTTTTCTGGACACTATACATGCTGCTCAAACAACCTTTATCCAATATAAAGAATTTTTTTTTTTATTTTTTTATTTAAAATATACAGTATACATGCATATCACACATTGACGTAATCACAATACATGAAACATTTATAAGAAAACATCCTTATAACTAACGGATGACAACCTACACCTGAACATATATAATAAAATTACCACTAGCCAAAACTGACATTTGTATTCATATCTTGTATGAAACTTTCTATTCTATTCTATTCTATTTGATTCGCCGGTAATCCCGGCCCGGGTCTCTTCCATTTTGGTGACCCGGCATTGGCTCCCCGGGTAGGGAAGTGACATTTATCGTTACTTGCACCTGTGTGGCAGGTCTTCAGCAGGAAGGGGGGGGGTACCTCACCGGCCCAATGGCCAGATGACGTACCAAACGTTATTGTGCACTAACAGTGGCTGGTGTGCAGTGCAATGGAGGCCAAAAGCAGGCCCTCGCAGCAACTTCAGCGGGGGCGGATGACATGCAAGGACTGGAAGTAAGGTTTCCAAGTCCCTGACAGCTAAGTACACAAGATGTGCTGCCTCATTCTCTCGGGTCTGCCCTACTGGGGTCATTGGGAAGTGTCTACGGCGAAGGGGCATCGTAGCCGGGCAGTCTAACAGGTAGTGCACCAAGGGCTGCGGAACCATTCGGTCACAATGGGCACAGAGCTCCTCTCGTGCCCGTTCAACAATTCGTGCAGTGGTGGGATACCCTAAGCGTAGGCGGTGGATATGTACCCTCAGGTCCCTGGACTGTGTCCGAAGACTTGGAGGGGGCCCCCTGTGGGTCGCCCTGACATACCAACAGAGGCTCCGTGACTCCCCAGGGTCAGGGAATGGGCGCCTCGCCGCACCAGCAGCCAACAGCGCAATCTGGCTGAGGCTGATGGAGATCGCAGCATGTGGCTGTGCCTCGAGGGATGCAGTCCTAGCAGCCTCATCTGCAGCATCATTGCAGGGATGCCCACAAGGCACGGGATCCAGTTTGATGTAAGCTCCTGTGACCCTGGGCCATGAGAGACTGCAGGTCTACCCCGGATGGATGTTGAGTTAATTATGATGTCCTTTGGCTCTCTGTGCATAAGAGCGCATGGAATTGCTGCCTTGGAATCAACGTGGATGATGGTGGGATGCTGATGTCTTCAAGAGCATTGCCGCAGAGCTTGTTGATGGCAAAGAGTTCGGCCTGGAGGATGGTGCAAATGGGTCTGGGAGGCGCCAACCTGCTGTCAGATTGCTGTGGAAACATCCCAGCAACTGTGCGGCCTGCCACTGGGTCTCTGGAGCCATCAGTGTAATATGGCACACACCCTGGGCCTTCCTCACCCAACAATGCTAAGCCAATGCAAGGTGGGGTGCAAATTCCCGGTGCAATGCCTCTTGCTGTCTGCTATGGTTGTCCGCTCACCGCAAACAGCTCTGGGCGCCCCAAGGGGGTGAGTGCACCGTGTAGTTGCTGCCAGTCTGTCGGCAGCCTCCCGCCTGGAGCAATGTTCATGACAAAGCTCTCTACTGTTTGCATCTGCCTACCGACCACATCCGATCGGCGGCCGGGATGTCAGTGGAATGACCTGGTCCTGTTGGACCCGTAAATCTCTCATCAGTTTTGTCAGCCCCAGGGAGTCGAGATACTTTGCAATCCTCCTGGCAGCTCCAGTTGGAATCCTGTCTTCAAGAGGCTGTAGCTGCACCTAAAGGTTCAACCACTGCTTGGCCCCCTGGGAGCCCCCAGCATGGCCCTTACACTGTTTTCGGATGACACAGAGGGATTTGATGTTTGGTCGGGGGAACCAAGCAGTGCCCCATAGTCACGGGGGAAACGATGCCGGGATTGAACAACCCATGACCTCGAGGCGGGCCCCCCAACCCTGGGGGTTGGATGGCACTCAATGCCCTGACTCTCTGCAAGCCCCTTTTTTAATGGCCACATGTTTCGGGAAAGGTGAGGGCCTGAAATGTAGACCAAAGGGACCTATAACTGGAACCCACCCCGGGTCATCCCCCGGGCCCCGCACCTCTGACGGCACCTTGGTCAAAGGGACAGGCTTTCGGTTTTTGCTGCAATATTTTGAGTCCCAATGACGGCGGGAAGCCACAATCGGGGTCCTCCTGGGCACGCTGCAAAAGCCCGGGCGCTTCCTGGGTACGACAAGTGCCGTCATCGCTACTGAGGAGGAGGGCCCTCTGGAGAAAGGCAGGACACCAGCTGATCATAAGACTGAACAGGGGGGGACTAACACCCCCCCTGTAGTGCCGTTGTCCGGGGTCTTGAGAAAGGGGCACCCCGGGAACGTCCCCGGGCCCGCCGCCCGGGAAAAATGAACCTTTAAAGCAGCCTGCCTTTAACCCCCCCTGGGCCAAGATGAGGGGATGGCGGGCACTGGCTACTCAAAAGCTTTCTCGAGGTCAAGAAAGACAAAAATTTGGGGGCTTGGGGGCATCCACCCAACCCGTCAGTAGAGTGGTAAGGTTTCAAAAGTGCCCACTCCTCTGGTGAACCATAAGGTGTTTATAGGGGGGGCAAAGCTTCCCACCCAGGCGCTCCAACACACCTTTTCAACCCTTCGAATGCAACTGGTGAGGAGGGGGGTCTCAAAACTCCCAGGATCCCCGGGCTTAGGAATCGGTATGAGCGCCTCCTTCCATACGACGGGAGTTTGCCACTCGCCAATTGGTTGTGACTCCCGGACACTGAATGCCAAAGGGCCAACCGAGTGACATCCATAGGTGTACCATCGCCCCGGAGCGATCTCGAGAGATGTGAAGCTCCTGGAGCTCCGGGGTCGTGAAGTCTTCATCCTGACCCCCCCAGCCTGCTGCGCTTGGCACCATCCCCCTTTCTAGAAGGAGGGGGCTTGGAGGCCGAGATCCTGGGGCAGTTGAGCCAGGGGCCCTCTGGAGGAAAAAAGGGTCCACCAGACACTTTGCCTCCATGCGGGGTCTGGGGAAACCCACCACACGCAGCGCCCAGGGCCCAAATCGTAACGGGGCCAAATCCAGATAAGGGGAGGAGTAGCGAAGGGGCACCCCCGAACCATTTAGCCCCCGGGACCCTTTTGGTGAGACAGGGCGTCAGCTAAAAACCCCCCTTTCCCCCGAGCAGACCAGGGATCAAGCCGTGGATTACCCTGTGCATCTTGCGTACAACTTGATGCGGGGGTTTTCTTTTCCCCGATGCCCATTGAAAACCCACCAGTCAGGTTTATATGACCCTCCGCCTGTAATCTTAGGTTAAAACTTTTTAACAAAATTTTTTTATTTTAAAATTTGCTTTGGCCTCTTACTGACATTGAAATATAGCATTTTAGTCCCAAACACCCCTTTTGCTATTCATCCCCAAATTTTGTGTTTTATTTAGAGCACGGGTATAAAATATACATGTAATCAACAGTTGACTGAAATCACAAACTGAAGCATAATAAAAAAATACACCATCCTTGTAAAAAACATTTATTACCCACACCTGAGTAACGTAAAAAAAAAAAAGCTAAAAAACTTGCATGTAAAACTTGTAATGAACTGTAACCATCCATAAAAAACTTGCATCAACAAAAAACATACCGGGGTTGTACCTAAATTAATATACACTTAAAATGTAACAAAACCAAACGATATAAATTTTTACATAAAACAAAGTGACTTTAAAAACAAGAAGTTATAATGCCTCCTCTCACTCACACAAGTACACGAGGAAAAATTTAAAAAGGGAGTGATTCTTGTACTCCCTCAACATTACAGCTACGAGTAATCTCCTTGGGACAACAACGATTTGTTTACCGTGTCCCCAGTAACAGGAGAAAACTTAACCCCCGGGTCACTCGTGCCCCTCGCCCCACAATCTTATCCATATCATCCAAAACCAGTAAAAAATTTGGGGGAGCACCCCTCAAGTACGGCGCAACTAAATAATTGTGGACTGATGTTTATATAGTTTAACTGAATGGGGGGGGGGGGTGGGTTACACATGGATATACCCATAAAGGGAAAAAAAACACTTGTACATAATCCCACCACTTACCAATATCTCTGGGGGTCAACTGGGGCCTGGGACACTTGGTCCCAAAATGGGAGACTTGCCCTTCCTCCCAGGGGAACTTAATCTCGAGACACCCCCCCAATGGGACAAACCGGTCACCACATTTTGCAAAAGACCCGGCCGGGGAAAATACCGAAATAAAAAAAAAAAAAAAAAAAAAAAAAACCTTTTAAAAAACATACCAAACTGGCAGTACAGTCTGCATAACTAGAAGGGTTTTACTTAACTCGGGTGTTTGATGCTCCTTATTTCCTCCATTCGCCATCCCTTTTCGATTCCTGCTCCCAACAGGGTTCTTATTCCACAGGACAGGTATCCTTTGGGTTTGTCTCGTTTAGAATCGTGATTCCCAAAAAAATTCGCTATCCTCGGGACGAAAAACCACGGTTCACGTCGGGGCGGGGCGATTTTTTTTCACTTCCCGCATTCCTTAACTTATTTTTTTATCACTGATTAATTACCATTCACAAGATTTTTTAACGCTCAAAATTTAATTATAACATTAGGGGTCACTCCTTTAAGTCTGAACCGTGAGTGGGGTTTAACCAGGGGTTTTTCCCCCCTGGACACATCCATGGGGGCGCACCCGCCCACTCCCGTCCACATATCCCTTTTTTTTACCACTTTATCACGGGGGGTCACTAAACTCGTTCCCTCCTCTTCACCGGGAAAAAATTACGCCCTTTTCCTATTTGGGAAAGGGGGGCCTTATTAATCCTTAGCGCCGTGAACCCCAAATTTTTCCTGATCCCATGTTTCACAGCTTCCACCTACATTCAAAACACCCCCCCCCCTCTGCCCCGTTCTACCTCATCGCCGCCACGCGCAGGCGCAGGGGAGAACCCATTTTTTCCATTCAAAATAAAAATACTTTTTTGACCAAAATCAACACTTAAAACTTTTTGGGGCACTATAGCTTCAAAAAATTAAAAATTTCCACACGCGGCTGGGGGAAGCGCTGTTAATGATTTAAAATTGCGTCTTCCCCCCAGAACGACTCCAGCCCTCTCTAATTTGCGCTGCTTTTTTTCCTAGGGGGTCTTACTAATTTCTTCTTGCATTACCGGCCCATCTCAATATCCCGGTCACTTTCCTTAATTTCCATCTCACGGATTGAACACCATTTAATTCTAGGGAATAATTTTTTAAAGGGCCCAAAACTTCCTGACCACGACACAACACTTTGATTTTTCTGACAACACCTTGTGCATCTGGTATAATTAACACCTTGCCAAGGGCCACAAGAGATGTTTTTCAGATAAATCAACACAATGCACCTGGTTGATGTCTGTCTTTTACTGCCTCTGGCGAACCATAAAAGTGTTCACGTATGTAAGAAAAATTCTTTACGCCACACATCGGGCCAAGGTAAATTCCTTATTTTTAAAATCTAACTTATCACTCAACCGGTCACGTTTTGTAATCCTCATCACTTTTTCCCTCGGATTTTCTCTATAGATAGGGTGCAGCTTCAACCTTTGTCCGCATATTACGTGAGAGGAGCAGGATCTCGCGCAAGTGTCGCTCATGTATGACAAGGGCATTTTTTACCCCATTCTCTCCCCCACCCAAAACCCCGAATTCCCAAATTTAAATTTTCTTTTTCCCGTGCAGCACCTTACAAGACTCTTTTCACTGTCCCTTCAAATTTTTTGTACGTCCCCCCCAAGGGGCCGGGGTAAAAATTTTCCCGACACCCCTCGCTGGGGCAACAAAACTTACATCATCACTCTTTTTAAACCATCAAGTGTTTTACACCCGCTACAAAATTTGGGGGCATTATCTG
The DNA here is from genome assembly GCF_026875155.1 of Cherax quadricarinatus. Lineage (NCBI taxonomy): Eukaryota > Metazoa > Arthropoda > Malacostraca > Decapoda > Parastacidae > Cherax > Cherax quadricarinatus. The sequence goes on along the minus strand of NC_069448.1, from coordinate 36,692,451 downwards.
AGATCTCAATCTTGGGCAGATCTCCACTCAAAATTTCTGGGAACAGCTGTGGAACTGTTCTGCAGACAATCCTGACCCTTTTAGATAACACCAAATAGCAAAAAGTAAAAGACATAATACACCTTCATGGGAACACCATCTGGGCCCCCTATAGTCCACTCCGCCCCCTCAAAGGTTTTAAACCCAAAGCACGCATTCCTTGGGGAATGGGGGAGGACCGGGGCATGTAGGTTCTGGCATCCCCCGGCGACATATTTCACACGATTGTAACCCCCTTTTTTCACTTGCCTCCTTGGGAAAACCAAAGGTTCCGAATACAGTTAAGGGACTTGTACCCCCCCCGTCATCACGTTTTATGTGCTTAAAACAATCAAGGTTGTCAGTAGATTTTGGCGCAAGAAGGGTGCTTAGCCCCTTCCCCCAATTTTACATTTTGTAACCGCCCTGCACCAATTACATATCCTCTAAATACAGCCCCAGCTTTTTCTATTAAATTTAGCCTTTTTCAATTTTTCCGTCCATTATAATTTTAAACTCCCCGTAGGTTTCTTCTTTTACCCTCTTTACCATATTCAGGGGTGGGGGAAAAATTTTAGAATATTCATCTTACTTATAAATTTAAACACTAACCCCGTCACACAATCGCTTGGTAAGGGAAGATACCTATTAATGCAAGCTAAGGAGGGACTACTGACTGGAGCGGTGCTCACCGTAATTTCGACAGGAGCAATATGTCCTTTTGCACCACCAGTTAATTTTTTTTTCCCCAGCCAACTTGGGGCCCTTTAAACCACGAAAAAGCACTCACAAATTTTTCATAAATCAAGCCTCGAGACAAGAAATCAGCCGATTCTCACACCAGGGAAAGTGATTTAAAGGTAACAAAGCTACCCAACTGTTATATTTTTCTTGCAATTTGATTTATTTTAGCAACTCTGTTTTGTACATACCCAATCTTCTGTTTTTCATTTCGAACCATTGTAAGGGTACCTCGTTATCGACCAAATTACGGTGTCGCTGATATTTTATCTCTCACAATTTAGTTCTTAATAATTGGGTAAATTTACACCTACAAAAAATGGGCCTTTAAATTTAACTAGGTAAGGGACGGGTTTGATTGGCCACCTTACCCTTTGACTAACAAAGAAATGGCACTATTCATTGAAGGGAACGACTGCTCCACATCTAATTTCGAAGCATCGCAAAAAAAAGTGGAGTACATTTCTCCATCTTTGGGTGGCCACTTTACGTGGGGAAATCCAACATTGGGAAATTTTACATATTCACCTAATTCTTTTCCCCCTTTTTTAACAAATTTTCAGGTAGGGTTCATCCCAAGCACACTTTAACTTTCCCTTCTTTTATCAACAATTTTTCCCCTTTTGGGAAGTGGGGAAAATTAAGCCAGTGGGGTCGAAGCATTTTTTAAACTTTTGCAAGTAAACCTCTTGGTAATTTTTTGGGACTGTAGTTATTAATTTAATGAAACAAGTTTTCTCTCTTTGGGCCCAAGTCAGTCCCAGCACATTTCTATTTTGGACACTTCAAATCCAGGGGTTTTCTTTATTTTTTGAGCCCCTTAAAATGACGAATTCTGTTTTCCCTTCCCTCAGGGGCATATTTGCACCTTGCATTATTTCATTAGCCCCTTCATAATGCCATTAGTTCCCTTCGTAGACCACCCCCCGGAAATTGTCCACATAAAAATTTTTTACCCTTACTCCACTCAGTGGCCACCCTTATGCTTAAGGTTTGCATTTATCGTTTGCCGGATAGAACGGGGCGGGGTAGCACCAACAATACACTCCCGAAGCGAAAAGTCTTCAGGGGACAAGTAGGTCATTAGGGTTCTCGGCCCTAAAACCTTGGGAATCCCGTCAGCCCCGCAGACCCACTCTCAGGAAACTTTTTCTTATGTCTCCGTAAAAGGCATAATTCTTAAAAACCGAAGTTTAATAATTTCTCCCAGTTTTTCCATCAAAGACGGGCCTGCATCAAACAGTTTCAAACTTGGTACATTTTGTTTCTCCTGGCACTACAATTTTAAAACAATCCTCAGAGGATGGTTTTAGAATCCTTCTTTACTCCGTGATGGGCAAAAGTGCCATAAAACTGGGCTCGCTCGGGGTACCTCCTCTATGAATTTATTATTTAACTGCTCATTAATTACATCAAACAGTCAACAGTTCAGGTGTCTTGCTCAGTTTAGGAGCGACCTTTAATTTCCATACGCCACCGAAAATTTTTGGAGGGCTGGGTGGGCAGCTTCCACGGAAGTCTCACCCAGTATTGTCCAATTCAAATTTAACATCCTTCTGGGTTTTTTTTGGTAAAAGGAATCATCTATTTTTTCATTTACATTGATCCCAAAACTGTCCAATTCCCATAATTTATACACATTTTTAAATTTATCCTCATTGAAGATATTTATACTGGGGTATTTCATGATAAGACACCCCGTAACTGTTTTATGGCTTTCCCCCCCAGTCATTCATTGCAGTACGAGGGAAGCCGCCATACATCACGTGACCTCCTGCGGTCCTTAGAAGGGTGACTCCGCATTTCTTTGTCATACCCTTTACAAAGGTGGCATAATGGTCACTACCTATCAAAATATCTATTGGCCCCACAGAATCATTATTTACACCAGAAGGTGCCAAATTTACCTTACTTGAAAGCCTTTCAGTAGCGTTACCAAGCCCTATTGTAGATATTTTCTCGGGGAGCCTATCCACAATTATGGCATTAATACGTTTTCTCTCATTGTCCAGCCTGACAGTTACATAAACAGTGTCGTATGACTGGGCCTTCTTATTCGAGAGAAAGCCAGATAACTTGAGTATACCTGGAGTTTACCTGGAGAGAGTTTCGGGGGTCAACGCCCCCGCGGCCCGGTCTGTGACCAGGCCTCCTGGTGGATCAGCGCCTGATCAACCAGGCTGTTGCTGCTGGCTGCACGCAAACCAACGTACGAGCCACAGCCCGGCTGATCAGGAACTGACTTTAGGTGCTTGTCCAGTGCCAGCTTGAAGACTGCCAGGGGTCTGTTGGTAATCCCCCTTATGTGTGCTGGGAGGCAGTTGAACAGTCTCGAGCCCCTGACACTTATTGTATGGTCTCTTAACGTGCTAGTGACACCCCTGCTTTTCATTGGGGGGATGGTGAAATCGTCTGCCAAGTCTTTTGCTTTCGTAGTGAGTGATTTTCGTGTGCAAGTTCGGTACTAGTCCCTCTAGGATTTTCCAGGTGTATATAATCATGTATCTCTCCCTCCTGCGTTCCAGGGAATACGGGTTTTAGAAACCTCAAGCGCTCCCAGTAATTGAGGTTTTTTAAATCTCCATTATGCGCGCCGTGAAAGTTCTCTGTAAAATTTTCTAGGTCGGGCAATTTCACCTGCCTTGAAAGGTGCTGTTAGAGTGCAGCAATATTCCAGCCTAGATAGAACAAGTGACCTGAAGAGTGTCATCATGGGCTTGGCCTCCCTAGTTTTGAAGGTTCTCATTATCCACCTGTCATTTTTCTGCAGATGTGATTGATACAATGTTATGGTCCTTGAAGGTGAGATCCTCCGACATAAATCACTCCCAGGTCTTTGACGTTGGTGTTTCGCTCTATTTCGTGGCCAGAATTTGTTTTGTACTCTGATGAAGATTTAATTTCCTCGTGTTTACCCCTATCTGAGTAATTGAAATTTTCCCTCGTTGAACTTCATATTGTTTCTGCAGCCCACTGAAAGATTTGGTTGATGTCCGCCTGGAGCCTTGCAGTGTCTGCAATGGAAGACCACTTCATGCAGATTCGGTTGTTCATCTGCAAAGGAAGACACGGTGCTGTGGCTGACATCCTTGTCTATGTCGGAAAATGAGGATGAGGAACAAGATGGGAGCTAGTACTGTGCCCTTGTGGAACAGAGCTTTTCACCGTAGCTGCCTCGGACTTTACTCTGTTGACGACTACTCTCTGTGTTCTGTTAGTGAGGAAATTATAGATCCATCGACCGATTTTTTCCTGTTTATTCCTTTAGCGCGCATTTTTGTGCGCTATTACGCCATGGTCACCAACTTGTCGAAGGCTTTTGCAAAGTCTGTATATATTACATCTGCATTCTTTTTGTCTTCTAGTGCATTTAGGACCTTGCCCGTAGTGATCCAGTAGCTGAACAGACAGAGCGACCTTTTTTCTAAACCCATGTTGCCCTGGTTGTGTAACTGATGGGTTTCTAGATGGGTGGTGAATCTTGCTTCTTAGGACCCTTTCAAAGATTTTTATGATATGGGATGTTAGTGCTATTGGTCTGTAGTTCTTTGCTGTTGCTTTACTGCCCCCTTTGTGGAGTGGGGCTATGTCTGTTGTTTTTAGTAACTGTGGGACGACCCCCGTGTCCATGCTACCTCTCCATAGGATGGAAAAGGCTCGTGATAGGGGCTTCTTGCAGTTCTTGATGAACACAGAGTTCCATGAGTCTGGCCCTGGGGCAGAGTGCATGGGCATGTCATTTATCGCCTGTTCGAAGTCATTTGGCTCTCTCATAAAAAATTCATTTTGATCTTCGACTCTCAGTCTGGTTAGCGGCTTGCTAAAAACTGAGTCATATTGGGACTTGAGTAGCTCACTCATTTCCTTGCTGTCATCTGTGTAGGACCCATCTTGTTTAAGTAGGGGCCCAATACTGGGCGTTGTTCTCGATTTTGATTTGGCATAGGAGAAGAAATACTTTGGGTTTCTTTCGATTTCATTTATAGCTTTTAGTTCTTCCCGCGATTCCTGACTCCTAAAGGATTCTTTTAGCTTAAGTTCGATGTTTGCTAGTTCTCTGACCAGTGTCTCCCGCGCATTTCAGATATATTGACCTCTTTTAGCCGCTCTGTTATTCTTTTCCGTCGCCTGAAAAAGGGAGGCGCCTGTCTCTTTCTTTTTTACATCTACTCCTCCTTTTTCTTAGAGGAATAAGCCTTGTGCATACATCGAGTGCCCCGAGTTAATCTTTTTCTAGGCATAAATTTGGGTCTGTGTTGCTTAGTATTTCTTCCCAGCTTATATCGGTTAGGACTTGGTTTCTTGGTCCCACTTTATGTTTTGTTATTGAAGTTGAATTTGGTGAATGCTCCTCGTGACTAGCTCATTTTGTGGGTCTGGGGCTCCTCGCATACATGTCTGAACCTCAATTATGTTGTGATCTGAGTATATTGTTTTTGATATGGTGACATTTCTTATCAAATCATCATTGTTAGTGAATATGAGGTTTCTAGTGGTATTCTCCAGTCTAGTAGCTCTATTATTTGCTGGTTTAAATGAATTTTGTGCAGAGATTTAAAAAAGCTCGTGTGAGTGTGAGTTTTCATCAGAGCTGCCTCCTGGTGTTATTACTGCAACAATATTATTTGCTATATTCCTCCATTTTAGTGCCTTAAGTTGAAATCCCCCAGGAGCAAGATGTTGGGTTTGCAGGACTGGAAGATTTTCCAGACAGTGGTAAATTTTTAACAGCTGTTCCTGGAATTGCTGGATTTTTGCACCCGGGGAGGCTTGTAACTACCACAATGCCCAGGTTTTGGTTCTCGACCTTTACTGCTAAAACTTCCACTACGTCATTTGAGGCATTAAGCAGTTCTGTGCAAACAAGTGACTCTGCAATGTACAGGCCAACCCCCCCCCCCTTTTGCCTGTTCACTCTGTCACATCTGTATAGGTTGTAACCTGGGATCCATATTTCGTTGTCCAAGTGATCCTTTATGTGGGTCTCAGTGAAAGCCGCGAACATTGCCTTTGCCTCTGCAAGCAGTCCACGGATGAAAGGTATTTTGTTGTTTGTTGCTGGCTTTAGACCCTGTATATTTGCAAAGAAGAATGTTATCGGACTGGTGGTATTGTTGGTACTGGCAGTATCTCCCATTTGTACCTTCATCCCATTAAGGCAATTACGTTTTATGAAGGTATGTTGTGATCCCTGATCCAGTAATGCTGTTACAGTTTTGGATTTACGCCGTTTATCATTAATCACCACATCCAACACAGGTAAAGCTACCTCAGCTAGGCCATCATTACCGACATTAGCTGCAATCTTTACGTTGGCTACTGTTGTGTCCGGGTTATTATCACTATCAGCACTATTGTTACAATTATTACGATTAGATCTGCCCTTACACATAGCTATGTGGTGTCTTCCCTTGTTACACTGATAACAATGGTGCAAGTTAGCACGGCAATCCCTTACATTATGATTTCTTAGACACCTGATACATCTAGCAAGCTCTTCCAATCTTTCCACTTTAACATCCCATGAATTATAGGCATTACAGTTCTTAGAGAAATGAGTACCGTTGCCCGAAGATACAATCTCTCCTTTTTTTGCCTGACCTCTTATCAACTGGGCTACCTTATTGTAGACTTCCTCCTCTTGCTTTGATGTGGAGAACCACTATTACTGCCCCTTGTCACTTGATATGTGCCTACGTAACCCCGTTTAGTAGGTGACTTATGATTATTGATATTGGGGTAAAGTTTTTCCCTTTTTTGGAACTTGACAGGGCACTGGGGTCTGTAGACGTGGTATTCCTAGAGGTAATGGGTTGGCTGGTCTGCAGTTGGACAATTAGCTCCTGCAGGCCCCCCTCTTATTTCTTCCAACCCGAAGTAACCCTAGTGATATCTGTTAATAGCCACTCTAATGTCTTGTGGTTCATTTATTCTGAATCAAGGCACTCAACAACCACTCTGCTCCCTCCAATCATAAATTTTTTACTCAAGGTCTTAAGAGTGCTTTCTAGTTTGATCTTAAATTTGCTGTATCTGCCGTGGTTGTGATCTGGAGTCTTCAAACTACCAAATTAGCTACTAGATCCAGCCTACTTTGCTCCAAGTTACCGTAAAGTGACCTCCAACAAGTCAACTGCCTCACTATAGGAGTCACTACATTTGGGAATGCTTGTATGAGAACATGTGCATCTCCCCTTACTTGTCCCTTTAAATAGCATAATTTGGTAACACTTTCAAGATCACTCTATCATGTACGACGCTTTAAAGATAGACCAAAACTCCCTCCCAGTTTTTCTCCCGGATAAACACAGGCATGCATAATTCTGGGAGTTTTGGTAGACACCTCTGATTTTCCTTACTAGGTTGACCAACAACATTGTCTACACCCTTTACCTTCTCTAAAGCCTTAGTTTTTGCAGGACACAATGTGTCCTCCACTTCATAATATTGATCCAGCAGCCGCTCCCTTCAGCATCATCTGCACAATTCACCAGAAGAACGTTCTCACAGTCCCTTATACCACAATTTATATACTCATATCTACTTTCTAAGTCATCTAGGTGTAGCTTTTAAATTTCATCAAGGTACTGTTTCTTGTCTCATTCAGTCTATACAACTTGTTGTATGATTTAAGTAACATGACCCTTCTGAGCTTGTAGTCACACTTTCTATGCTTTGGCATCCATGGACTTGCAAGCCGCACTAACTTTCCTCAGACCCTGAGTTTACTTGAGAAAGTTTCGGGGTCAACGCCCCCGCGGCCCCGGTCTGTGACCAGTCCTCCTGGTGGATCAGCCCCTGATCAACCAGGCTGTTGCTGCTGGCTGCACCAAACCAACGTAAGAGCAACAGCTTCACTGATCAGGAACTGGACTTTTAGGTGCTTGACCCGTGCCATCTGAAGACTGCCAAGGGGACTGTTGGTAATCCCCTTAAGTTAGCTGGGAGGCAGTTGAACAGTCTCGGGCCCCTGACACTTATTGTATGGTCTCTTAACGGCTAGGACACCCCTGGCTTTTCATTGGGGTGATGGGTGCATCGTCTGCCAAGTCTTATTTTGGGGCTTTCGTAGTGAGAGATTTTCGTGTGCAAGATTCGGTACAGTCCCCTCTAGGATTTTCCAGGTGTAATAACATGTATCTCTCCCTCCACGTTCCATAGAATACAGGTTTAGAAACCTCACGCTCCCAGTAATTGAGGTGTTTTTATCTCCGTTTGCGCGCCGAGAAAGTTCTCTGTACATATTTCTAGTTCGGCCGGCAATATCACCTGCCTTGAAAGGTGCTGTTAGAAGTGCGCCACTTTTCCAGCCTAGATAGAAACAAGTTACCTGAAGATGTCATCATGGGCATTGGCCTCCCTAGTTTTGAAGTTCTCATTATCCCATCCTGTCATATTTCTAGCAATGCGATTGATACAATGTTATGGGCCTTGAAGGTGAGATCCTCTCCGACATAATCACTCCCAGGTCGTTTGAGGTTGTGTTTCGCTCTATTTTGTGGCCAGAATTTGTTTTGTACTCTGATGAAGAAACTTAATTTCCTCAGATACCATATCTGAGTAATTGAAATTCTCATCGTTGAACTTCATAATGTTTTCCCGCAGCCCACTGAGAGATTTGGTTGATGTCCGCCTGAAGCCTATTGCAATGTCAGCAATGGAAGACACTGTCATGCAGATTCGGTGTCCCTGCAAAGGAAGACTCGGTGCTTAAGCTACATCCTTGCCTATGTCGGAATATGAGGAAGAGGAACAAGAATTGGGAGCTAGTAACTGTACCTTGTGGAACAGGCTTTTTCACCGTAGCTGCCTCGGACTTTACACTTTTGACGACTACTCTTTGAGTTCTGTTAGTGTAGAAATTAAAGATCCACGACCGACTTTTCCTGTTATTCCTTTAGCACGCATTTTGTTGCGCTATTAACCCAAGGTCACACACTTGCGAAGGCTTTTTTCAAAGTCTGTATATATTACATCTGCAATCTTTTTGTCTTCTGTGGCATTTAGGGAACCTGTCCGTAGGGATCCATAGTTGAGACAGACAGGAGTCGACCTGTTCTAACCATGTTGCCCTGTGTTGTGTAACTGAGGTTCTAGGTGGGTGGTGATCTTGCTCTTAGACTCTTTCAAAGATTTTTATGATATGGATTTAGTGCTATTGGTCTGTAGTTTCTTTGCTGTTGCTTTAACTGCCCCCTTTGTGGCGTGGGCTATGTCTGTTGTTTTTAGTAACTGAGGGACGACCCCGTGTCCCATGCTCCCTCTCCATAGGATGGAAAAAGGCTCGTGATAGGGGCTTCTTGCAGTTCTGATGAACTCAGAGTTCCATGAGTCTGGCCCTGGGGCATAGTGCATGGGCAGGTCATTTTATCTCGCCTGTTCGAAGTCATATGGCGTCAGGATAACATCGGTATAGGCTTGTGTTAATCAAATATTTGTGCTCCTCATAAAAAATTCATTTTGATCTTCGACTCCATTTTGTTAGCGGTTGCTAAAAAAGAGTCAAGGGGACTTGATAGCTCACTCATTCCTTGTGTCTCTGTGTAGGACCCATCTTTTTTAAGTAGGGGCCCAATACGGACTTGTTCTCGATTTTTATTGCATAGGAAAGAAATACTTTTGGGGTTTTTTTCGATTTCATTTATGGCTTTTAGTTCTTTCCCCCGATTCCTGACTCCAAAGATTCTTTTACTTTTTAAATTCGATCTTCATTTCTCTGACCCGGTCTCCCCACGATTTCGATATATTGACCCCTTTTAGCCGCTCTGTTATTCTTTTTTTCGCCTGTAAAGTGAGCGCCTTCCTTTCATTTTTAAAACTACCCTCCTTTTTTTTAGAGGAATAACCTTTTGCATCATCATGCCCCCGAGTTAATCTGTTTAGGATAGTTGGGGGTTTTTTGCTTAGTTATCTTCCCGCTTTAATCGGTTAGGACTTGGTTTCCCTTTGGGCCCACTTTTTGTTTTTGTTATTGAATTGAATTTGGGGTTTTGCTCCCCCGTGACTAGTCCATTTTTTCGGTTGGGGGGGTCCCGCATACTGTCTGAACCTCAATATTTTGTGACTGAGTATATTGTTTTGATATGGTGACATTTCTTATCAGCATCTTGTTAGTGAAAAATGAGGTCTTTGTATTTTCCAGCTAAGGCTCTATTATTTCTGGTTTAAATTGAATTTTGTGCAAGATTTAAAAGCTCTTGATGTGAGTTTTCCCTCAAGCTGCCTCCTGGTTTATTTTCGCAACAAATTATTTGCATTTCCTCCATTTTTGGTGCCTTAAGTTTTAAACCCCCCAAACAAGATTTGGGTGCAGGGCTGGAAAATCTTCCAACAGTGGGCAATTTTTTTAACAGCTTTCCCGGAATTGCTGGTGTTTA
>NC_069448.1:36650416-36681815 GCF_026875155.1 Cherax quadricarinatus | reverse complement strand
CACACCACTGCACCCCGGGCCGCCGATGGAGTGGTCGTGCAGATGCCACACAGAAGCTCTTGCCCATGACATTGCTCCAGGCGGGAGGCGCGCCAGACTGGCAGCAAACTACACGGTGCCACCCCCTTGGGCGCCAGAGCTGTTTGCGGTTGAGCTGGAAACCCTAGCAGACAGCAAAGAGGCATTGCCCCCGGGACATTCTGCACCACCTTGCCTTGGCTAGCATTGTGGGTGAGGAAGGCCCAGGGTGTGTGCCATATTACACTGATGGCTCCAGAGACCCAGTGGCAGGCCGCACAGCTGCTGGGATGTTCCACGGGCAATCTGACAGCAGGTTGGCGCCTCCCAGACCATTGCACCATCCTCCAGGCCGAACTCTTTGCCATCCAACAAGCTTTTGGGCATGCTCTTGCAGACCATCAGCATCCCCCCATCATCCACGTTGATTCCAAGGCAGCAATCCAAGCGCTTATGCACAGAGAGCCAAAGGACAACATACACTTAATCACATCCATCCGGGGTGACCTGCAGACTCTCATGGCCCAGGGTCACAGGGCTACCATCAACTGGATCCCGAGCCATGTGGGTTACCCCTGGCAATGATGCTGCAGATGAGGCTGCTAGGACTGCAACCCTCGAGGCACAGCCACATGCTGCGTTTCCCCATCAGCCTCAGCCAGATTGCGCTGTTGGTTTGCTGGTGCGGCGAGGCGCCCTTTCCCCTGACCCGGGGAGCCCCAGGGAAAGCCTCTGTTGGTATGTCAGGGCGACCCACAGGGGGCCCCTCCAAGTCTTCGGACACAGTCCAGGGACCTGGGGGTACATATCCACCGCCTACGTTTTGGGTATCCAACCACTGAAACGAATTGTTGAACGGGCACGAGAGGAGCTCTGTGCCCATTGTGACCGAATGGTTCCGCAGCCCTTTGGGGCACTTACCTGTTAAACTGCCCGGCTACGATGCCCCTTCGCCGTAGACACTTCCCAATGACCCCAGTAGGGCAGGACCCGAGAGAATGAGGCAGCACATATGTGTACTTAGCGTCAGGGACTTGGAAACCTTACTTCCAGTCCTTGCATGTCATCCGCCCCCCCGCTGGGAAGTTGCTGCGAGGGCTGCTTTTGGCCTCCATTGCACTGCACACCCGCCACTGTTAGTGCACAAAAAACGTTTGGTACGTCATCTGGCCTTGGGCCGGTGAGGTACCCCCCCCTTCCTGCTGAAGACCTGCCACACAGGTGCAAGTAACGATAAATGTCACTTCCCTACCCGGGGAGCCCAAAGCCGGGTCACCAAAATGGAAGAGACCCGGCCGGGAAATTTCCGGCGAATCAAATAGAATAGAATAGAATAGAAAGTTTCATACAAGATATGAATACAAATGTCAGTTTTGGCTAGTGGTAATTTTATTATATATGTTCAGGTGGGTTGTCATCCCTTAGTTATAAGGATGTTTTCTTAAAATGTTTCATGTATTGTGATTACGTCAATGTGTGATATGCATGTATACTGTATATTTTAAATAAAAAATAAAAAAAAAAATTCTTTATATTGGATAAAGGTTGTTTGAGCAGCATGTATAGTGTCCAGAAAACTGTCATATTTTGTCAGTGTTTGTTGTGTAGGACTGACGATCCTACTGTACTTATTTTATTATTTTTATTTTATATTTAAGCTGTAAAGTTTTTAAATAAAATATTAAAAAAAAAGTACGAATTTCTAAAGGTATAATGTCCTCTAAATGTCTTATCTTTATTTCACAAAAAAATAAAGTTTAATGTACTTGGAATGTTGCAAAAAAATCTGCCTTTTACTCCCACATAACTCCCAAAGTATATTTGGAATATTTCCAAAATTATAGCTTCAGAAGATAAGAGATAAGATAAGATTTCGTTCGGATTTTTAACCCCGGAGGGTTAGCCACCCAGGATAACCCAAGAAAGTCAGTGCGTCATCGAGGACTGTCTAACTTATTTCCATTGGGGTCCTTAATCTTGTCCCCCAGGATGCGACCCACACCAGTCGACTAACACCCAGGTACCTATTTGCTGCTAGGTGAACAGGACAACAGGTGTAAGGAAACGTGTCGAAATGTTTCCACTCGCCAGGAATCGAACCCGGGCGCTCTGTGTGTGAAGCGGGAGCTTTAGCCACCAGGCCACAGTTTCTGTGAATATTATTCCATTTAATTAAGTAATAAAGGCGGAAAAAAGCGAAATAAGTGAATAAGTTACTTCCGAGATATTGGCCGGGAGCGCCGGCTGGCTCACCGTCTCGAAAAAAAAAAATCGCGAAAATCTCGTTTGTTTGGGAGTATTTCTTAGTAAACTGATGTTCTAGTGCAGTTATCCTCTTCAACACACCGTTTTCTATCATTGATGACAAAGTCATATTACAAGAAATTGAGGGGTAACAATTTTATATCGAATATTACAGGTGGATTCTCGCCATATTATGGTTTATTTTATTCAGTCTAGAGAATATAACATGTTTGTATGTTATTTAAAGTGTTTATTATATCATATTAGATCAATTATGATAGATAAACCGTAGAGTTGATATATAAGCTGATATAAGCGTAATAATGAAGTGATTTCTCCTGGCACTCTCTGGAGGGGGAGTGCTGCCGAGCGTTCCCAGATGGTGCCTGATTATCTGGCACTCTACAGATAAGCTCCACCTTCTGTTTTATGATGCCAAATAGTCAGTTATTATATTAGAAAGAATAATACAAGAAAAAGCTATAAGAAAACAAGGAAAATATTCCAAAAAATATATGGGCTGTGAGAAGACTCGCTACCCACATCGCCGTCACCATACCTGATATAAATGACTATAATTTCTTGCAGAAACGTCGTAGAACATATAGCTGCAGCTGCAGCCGCAGCAAGGAGCAACAAGGCTGCTCCTATATCTTGCCATCCCCTGGGCCTATCCAACTCCAGTGAGGGCCCAAATTTTGCGGTACTGCTGCAACAAACATGCTTTTTAAACAAATAGTTAATAAAAACTGCCGGTGACGAAACAAAAATGGACAAAATATAAACAAAAGGGGGGGGAACCGGAATTAAAGACCAGCCCCTTCTGCCGAGGGAAACCAAACCCACAAAAAGTTTTCCCCCAAATTTAAAAAAAATGCCCTAAAAATAAAATGCACCAGTGTTTAAACGGGAAGACAACAGGGCCCAAAATCCTGATCAATCCAATTCCAAAGGAAATCCCGGGTCTTTTAGGCCCCTTTTTTTGGGTTTGCCCCCGAGGGAAAGTTTTAAAGGTTTAAACATGGTAAACCGGCACCCAAAACAGCGCTACTCCCAGACGTTAAAAATAGCGAAGTGAAATTCTCATTTTACTGACGTTAATCTTTTGGGACAGTACAAATATCTGTACCCCCTTCATATAAACCTTTCCCAGCGCTAACGAGAGGGAAACACAGGAGAAAATCGTAAAATCAACAGTACAAAACCCCAAAGGGTTTTATAGGCGGTTTCCCCCTCAGTGCCAGTCGTGGGAAAGAAGGAATGGTTTTAAATAGTAAAGGTTTTAAATTTTTTAAGCAGTTTGACCTATATTCAGCTGACCATTTTTACAGTGGAAAAATCATAGCAAAAAAAACCCAAAATATCTAAAAACCCAAGGAAAGTCGGGGTGGGGTTACTCCCCTCATTGTTTTAAAAATGGCTGATTTAGCAAAAAGGTCGGGGGACAACAAACCAACAAAACCCCCCGAAAAATTTGAATTGGGGGGGTTTTGGGAAAGGGAAAAAACCTTTGATTAAACCTTTCTGGTCTACAAAAAAAAGGGGAAAAGGGAGTTAAAAGGTTAATTTTTGAAGCCGGGCCCTGTGAAGTTGGGGTGGGTAGGGGAGGGTAAAAAAGGGGGTTTAAATTTTAAGGGTTTTGTGAAGTTAAGGGAAAAGTGACCCAGTAAAAGGGGGTTTTTGGAAGGGGAAAATTTTTACTAGAAATTTCCCATGAAATTTAAAAAGCAGATATAATTTTACTGGGGAGGAAAAGAAAAAATAAATATTATTGTATAGAGAAAAAGAGTGAAGAGTGAAAATGGGGGTTTTTTGAGGGGGTTCCCGGCTGCCAAAAATTATATTTATTTTTCCCCCCTTAAATTTCCCATAAAGGGAAAGAAATCATCAGGGGGGTTGGGAAAAGGTGAATGGATTTAACAGCGCCCTGGACAAAAAAACCCCAAATCAGTGCCATCCTACCAGAAAAGTAAACCCTCACTATCCCCCGAAAAGGTATGGCAACCCCGCATACCCAAACAAAAAAAAATGGCACACAGCTTTTAAAGGGTAGCGCTTTTAAAGGGGGATATCCAAATTAATCCGGGCCCTTCAAACTATTGGGCCAGGGAAAAAACAGACAGAAAAAAAGGAACGGAAATAAGGGCGGTCTAGTAGTGGGGATGAAAACCTTTTTAACCCCTTTATGAAATGAAATAAAAGGTCAATGTGGACAAAAACACCCAAATTATTATTCAAACACTACCAAACAGATGCTTTCACTGATAAAGTACCATAAAAAACAGAAAAGGCACCTTTTTTAAAAAATTTTGAAAGGGGTGGGTGCAGATGGTTGAAAGTCCCAATTATAGAAAGGGGTGCCAAAAATTCTTTTTTTTGGGTGTAACAAATGCACTTTGGCACAGTTACCCTTTACCAGGTTTCCCATTGATTTCCCAAATTTTTAAAATAAAAAATGACCCATTGCCATATATGATGATTAGATTGTTTTATAAAAACGGGCCCTTTAATTTTTATTCAGTAAATTTCAAGATAAATTCTTCCAAAAATTGGAAAAGTTTTAGGTTTCTAGCTAACAAATTAGGGCGGCAGTTAAAAAACCATCTTGAATTTTTTTTTGGGTTATCCCCCGGGTGCTACACGAGGCCCAAATAGATGGTTAAAATATAAAACCCCTTAGATAGGAACAAAAGGGGGGGGAGTATGTCCCTACATTAAAATGACTTAGCTTAAAACCCCAAAGATTTTTTGAATTTAAATTTTAACCCCAAAATTTAAAACTGGAAGGAATTCAAAATTTGGTTTGGGGAATTTGGCTTCCCTTCCGACCAAAATCTATTTTGGGAAAAAAAACCCCCCCCTTATAAAAAGGGGTTTCAAAATTTTAGGTTTGCCCCGGGAAATTTAAAAACCAAGGGGAAACAATTTCTGGGCCCCCCTTTCCAATATTTTTTTGCAACCGGGCTTGAAAAAATTTAAAAGAAAATTCAGGTTTAAATTTCCCCCAACGGGTTCCAAAGGGATAAAATTTCACATTTTATTTTGAAAACCCAGAAACATGGGGTAGTGGGGCCTTTTTAAAAGGGCTTAAAAATTGATAAATTTAAATTTTTTTTTTACAAAAAGGGAAACACTGGGAAATAGGCTAACAGTGACAATAGATAACAAAAAAAAACACTAAAAAAACCGGGGAAAATAAAACAATTTTACTCCCAAATTAAAATTTGGCCCCATTTAAAGATGTTTGGCCAAACAACCAAAAAATTTAAATTTTAAAAATTTTGAACTTTTTTTAAATTTAAAACCCTAAAACCCTGGAGGGACTACTGAGATAAAAAGATAAATGAAATTCAGAGCCCAGCTGCAAAAAAGTTTTTAAAAGGCAAAAGACAGGTTTTATTGCAGCATAAATGAATTCCAAAGGGTGGGGAACAGAGTCCCAGGGCTTATAAAAGGGAGAAAAGGCAAAGCACAAAATTGGGCCAAAAAAATTGAAGAATATAAGCATAAACCCCCGGGAAAGCTCTGGGAAAAAA
Source organism: Cherax quadricarinatus (assembly GCF_026875155.1). NCBI lineage: Eukaryota > Metazoa > Arthropoda > Malacostraca > Decapoda > Parastacidae > Cherax > Cherax quadricarinatus. The sequence continues at coordinate 36,676,017 of NC_069448.1, read as the reverse complement.
CTTAAAAAAGTTGGGGTATAGCCATAAGCCAGTAAAATAGGTCTAAATAAATTTCTCACTATCCCAAAAATGAGGTTTTGCCAAACCCTCTAAGGTGGCAAAATTTCTTTAATTCCTATACACATCTGTTTTCTCAAAACTAGTAAGTAAACTACCAAACTGCCCTCCCAAAAAACCTTTAAAAAAGACCTTTATAAGTTTTCAAAAAATACTATACCAAAAAAGGGGTAACCCCAAAAAAGTTGTCAACTAGTAAGTTTTTTTTCATGACTTCATTCAAAAAAAAATAAGAGGGTTTAAACCCCAAATAAGACACCAAAGGCCCCCGATAACATCCCCTCAAGTTCCCAAAAGATGGTGCTTTTGAACTGTCAATCCCATTGCTCACATAATAAACTATCAAAACAACCCCCAATACCGTTTCCAGAGGGGTTTAAGGAGGCCCGAGTTACTCCCAAACTTCGGAAAAAAAATAGGCTGTGTAAGAATTTAGACCCGTTTGTAACTCATTTTAATATCCCAAAATTTTGGGGAGGGGGTGAAATTTCAAGTATTAATAAACCCTTTAAAGACAACAGCTTCTCCATACTAACAAAACGGCTTTAGAAGATCCTACTCAACCGATACCTTTCCCTTTTTTAATCTGATGGGTTACCCCGAGAACTGAAATTTCAAAAGGGAACCTCATAGGGAGGGGAACCCTTTGACCTGCAAAAAAAGGGCCCCCCGATACTGCCCAAACCCCAATAAATTTTGTAATAAAAATTCCCAAAATATCGTTATAGGTTCTGGGAGCTGGTTTTAAAGTCCTACCTTGCAAAGGGGGACAAATAGTCAAAATCAACAAAAAAAGAATTTAAACCCCTGCCGATAACTTTGGAAATTCCCCAAAGGAAATATTTGGGGGCCCCTTTTTTTTTCTTATGATTGTCAATGAAATGCCCCATCCGTGTCAAGGGGGCAAAAATCCCCACGTATGCGATGACCCGTGCCTTTTTTTTGTGACAGGTAAAGACCCACCCAAAATATTGCTTTAAAGGTTTTTAAAACTGGGAATGGAGTCCGCACCCAAAAGGGTTTGTAGAAAAAAACTATCATTACACCCAGGGAAAATTTTAAACCATTCTCTTTTTGGAAACCCAAACAAAAACTGGGGAAAGGGGAAATTTAAATTTTTAAAGTTCAGTGTTAAAGGGGGTCCCAATTTGGGTTTTAACAGGGAAATATCTGGGAATTCCAAACCCCTTTTACCCCGCATGTCAGGAGAATTGATAGGGGAAAAGTGTAGTAAAAAAAGCGAAAAAGCCCGGCTGAAAAATTCCCGTATAGACAAGCACAGTGTCTACCCACTGAGGCTCGCAGGACCCTTTGTCTAGCCCTTTTACAAAGCCATTTGGATTTCGCTGCTCTTTTTGGTAAAACCGCCTTGACAAAAAAACTAAAGATAACTGCCCCAAAACACCCGAACAAAAAACGTAAGATTTATCCTGGGGCTGGGACCAAGAGAACATGTAGGGCCCCTGAATTCAGCATTGGAAAATGCTGGGAAAGTTGAAGAAAGAGTTTAAAAAAAACTGAAGCTAAATCATGTTTTTTAAAAAATTTCTTTACGAAAAGTTTTCCCGAATATCTTGCTGTCAATTTTGTCAAAGGGTTGGGGAAAAACCAAAAAACAATCATAGTACTAGGGGGAAAAGAGCACCCAAATTTGTAGTCCCCAGTCAGGGCCAAAGGGTCAAACACCTTTTTTTTTACAGCAAAAAAGGAAAGGAAAAGACTACCCACAAAAGTCAGGCCCGTCCATAGCTTGAACCAGTTTAAGAAGACTGCCCCAAAAAGGGGTCTGGGGTGAGCGAAGCAAAAGAAAGGGGGGAATATTTTTTATTTTTTTGCTAAAATACTTAAATTTTACCTTTTTCCCAGTAATGACCCTCGATTGGGGAGATAGTCGTAATGACCCCGGGTAGTAGATAGGGCTTAATGACCCCCGTATTGAATAGCTTATTTACCCTCGTTAGTAGAAGCTTTTTAGTATGATAATAAGGAGTTATCTTTATTATAGAATAAAAAGAAAAAATTTAAAAACCTTTTTTATTAAATAATAAGGTAAAAGGACCCCAAAAAAAATTTAAACAACCGTTGACTTTTTTGGGGTTTTCCCAGGTTCTCTTTCAATATGCTGTAATTTATTGAATTTAATTTCCTTTAAGGGTTTTGGGCTACCCGAATTTTACCCCCCCCCCCCCTTACCCCCACCACTTTCTTAACATTGATTCTGGTACCATTGTGTTTTCCAAAAAGGGGTTAAGATATTTTTTTTTGTTGGGAAAAATCAATTTCCCTAATTTTTGATTTTTTTTTTTGGAAATGCCCCCGAAAGGGTTTTACTGAATGTAAATGGAAATGTGTAAAGTGTGAAGAGGGAAAGGGTTTCGGAAAAGTTTTTTGGTAAATAAAAGGGTGGAAGTAGTGTTATTATTAATTTTTAAAGATTCGCCCGGATTCTCCCCGGGGGGGGCCTTTTCCAAAATGGTGGCCGCCCTTTGGGTCCCCCTTTAGGGAGGGGTTTCCCGAAACCCCAAGTCTCCCCTGGGAGGGAAAGGGGGCAAGTACCTTCATCTTTGGGGCCAAAAAGTTCCCAGGGCCCACCACCAAACTAGGGCCCCTTGGTTTTCCCCCCCCCCAAGGGGGCAAATTGGAAAAGACAGTTTATGACAAAAGGTCGGACTCAGGCACCTTTTCCTACCCTAGAAGGGCAAAACATGGGGTCGATCTGGAAGTAGGTTCCTGCAAAAAACCAAATTTTAAGTAGGGAAAGAGGTGGAGGTGGCGGGGGGTTTTAGGTCATGACTGCCATCTGCACGTCTGAAAGGTGGTGTGGGTTATTGACCCGTGAGGCGAGCCCCCTTTTTGTTGATTTCAAGTGAGGGGGGGGGGGGGGGGGAGGGTGTTGCGTGTGGAAGGGTGGGGGGATGGGGGAGAGGGGAAAACCCTTTTTAAGTGGGGTTTGCGCCAGCTGAGAAACCAAGTGAAAGTAAAAACAGGAAATTTTCATATGATGACCTAGTTTTCTTCTTAAATTGGTTTTTTCCCGTGGTGGGGCCCTCGTTTATGGGGACTGGAATTGTGTTATTTAGGGGGCTTTATGTGGAGCCAAAAGGGATGGGGCACATTTTTGGTGGCCTTACGAAAACCTCTTGAGGGTTTTTTCAGTTTAGGGGGCAGTTGGGGGGGGAAGGGGGGGAGGTAGACCACACTTTCGCAAGGGGGGTTTAAAAGACCGGTTTTGATAGGTTGTAATTTCCCCCAAAGGGGCTTGATAAAAATTTTTCCCCACAATAGAGGTGCTTTTTCGGGTCATTGGGGGGTCGTGGGCAGAGGTGGGGGGAGAGTCATAGTGGGGTTTTCTCTAGGGGTTTTTGGAAGTTAAAAAAAGGGTTTTGGGAGTGAAAAGGGGGGAGGTTTAAAAACTTTTAGGGGGTTTAATTTTGGGGTCGGGGTAATGTTCTTGGGGGGTTTTGGGTTTTGGAAAAATTGGTTTAGGGGAAAAGGGGGGAAAAATTTTTTTGGGGTGGAAATATTTGGGGGGAGGGGGGTTGGGGGGTTGAGGATGGGGGGGGGGGTATTTATTTGGGAGACAATTGCATTAGGGGGGGAAAAGGAAAAAAAATAAAATTTAAACAATTTTAAGGCAGGTAAGGGTTTGTTAGGGGGGGGCCCCCTTTGGGGTTTTTTCCTGGGGCAAAAAAAATTAAGAGGCCGGCTACCAGTTGAGGTTCTGAGTGGAAAGGGGGGTTGGGGGGTTTTAAATGGCCGTTGGGGAATGGGGGTTTCAGAATGTGGAGGAAAGTATTGGAAAAGGGAAGGGGGGGGTGGGTTTTCGGGTTTGTGAAATGAATGTTTTTTAAAACAGGTAGGAAAAATTTGGGGAAAAGGGAAAAAAAGGGGGAAAACTGGGTTTAAAAAATTTGTGTGGGGAAAGCTGGGGGAATTAGAACTTGGAGGTTTTTTTAAAGGGGACAATGAATTTTTTTGGGTTTTGGTTTTTAATTTAAATTATAAAAAAAGGGCCCCTAAAGGAAAGGGTTTTCCCTTGATGTTGGTGAGGGCTCTTTTTTGGGGAAATTTGGTCTGTGCTCCAGTTCCCCAAATTAAGCCTGAATCCCTTCCACATCCCCCCCCGGGCTTATAATCCTCGGGTTTAGCGTTTCCCCCTTGATTATAATAAAATGAAGGAAGGGGAGAGTTGGGGAGAGAAGCTGGAAAAGGCGAGTGTATTGGTACCGAAGGGTAAGGGGAAACATACACTTAGGGAAAACCGGGCAATATCTTGTTAGAACGATTTAAAGCTTTTTTCCAAAAATTTTTGGGAATCGGTTAAATGCATAGTGGATAGAGTAATCGAAAACTCTTTTGGGGTTTCCCGGGAGGTCTATGGTGGAGGGACAGGGGTTTCCCTAAGGATTTGGGAAAAAAGGGGGGGGGGGGGTTTGGTGGCGAGGCAGGGACACAGGGCCCCAAGGGAAAAGGTTTGGACCATTAGGGGAAGGGGTTTGGGACAAAAGGGGGTGGGTAGTTTCTTTTAGGGGGGGGGGTTGGGTTTTTAAAAAGAGGGGGAAAAGTTTTTGGGGGGTTGAAGGAAATGGGGGGGGGGGTTTTGGCATCATGAAAGATAAAGAAGTAAATTTTGGGGGTATGGTTTGGGTGGAAAAGGGAGGCTAGGGGATTTTTTTGTTTTTGGGGGGGGTTATGGGCCCGTAGAGGGTTTTTCCCCCATGATAAGGGGAAGTTTTTGGAAAATTTTGGGATTTAAAAACCCCCCATTTTTTTGTAAATTGGGGAAAAAACGTTTTAATTTTGTTTTTATGGGGGTTTTGGGGGGTTTTCGGAAATTTTTGGGGGGGGATGAGTTTTTGGTTGGGGGTTGTGTTGGGGTGGGTTTTGGAAAAATTTGTGGGGGTGGAAAGGGGAGTGGGGGTTTTTGTTTTTAAAAAATTTTTGCAAAGGGGAAAAATTTATGAGGGGTTTAGTGGGGTAAAACTTTTTTATTTTTTTTGGAAAAGGGGGAGGGGCGGGTTGGATTTTAAAATTTTATTTTTTGGGGTTGGTGGGGGGAAGGGGGGGGGTTTTAAAAATTTTTAAAATTTGTGGGGGGGGAAAAAAGGGGGTTTTTGGGTTAAAGGAAAAAGGGCTTTTTGGGGTTTTTAAAAGTGGTTTAAATTGGAAATTTTAAAAGTTTTTTTTTTAAGGGGCCCCCGGTTGTGGGGGTTTTTCCCTTTTTTTAATGGTTTTACTTGTCAGCCCAATGGAAATTTTTTTGGGGGGTTTTGCCCATTTTTTTTTTGTTTTTTTCCCAAATATTTTTAGTTTTCCCCATTTTTTTATGGGTAGAGGAGTATAAAATTTTTTATCCCCCTTTAAAAAAAGGGGTTTGGGGGGTTTTAAAATGAAATTTTTTTGGGTATTGGTAAAATTTAGGGGGGCTTTTTAAAAAAAAATTGGGTTATCTTTTTTTAATTTATTTTTGGTGTCCCTTTTAAAATTTTAAACTTTTGGTTTTATTAAGTTTTTTTAAGTTAACCATTTTTAAAAATTTTAATTGGTATTAATTCCAGGGGTTTTTTTAAGTTTTGGTTTTTTTATTGTTGTTTTTTGGGGGGGGTTTTTTGGGTACTTGTTTTGTTTGGGGGGAGGATAGGGTCAGGGTTTTAGGGGGGGAGGGTGGGGGCATGTTTTTGTGTGGTGGGGGGGGGATGAGGGTCCCCCTTGTTGTGTGAGTGGGGGGGGGGAAATGAGGGGTCCTGTGTTGTGTGAGGGGGGGGAGGGAGAGGGGTTCCCCTGGTTGGTGAGGGGGGGGAGGGATGGGGTCCCTGTGTTGGGGTGGGGGGGGGATGGGTATGGTTGTGTGGTGGGGGGGGAGGGATGATGGGTCACCTTGTTGTGTGAGTGGGGGGGGGTGATGGGTCCCTGTGTTGTGTGGGGGGGGGGAGGGATGAGGGTCACCTGTTTTGAAACCCAAAGGTTTCTAATAAGCATTTTGTGGGTCTGGTAATTTGTTGAGGTTGTTTTATTGGGATTGTTTTTAAGCTTGGTGCATTATTATTGTTTGGGGTTGTAATTTAGGATTTTTGTTTGGGCCTTTGGGGCCTTTATTTTTACTTTTTCCCTTCTTGATTGTGATATGTTTTAAAAAATTGATTTGTATAGTGTGAGTTTCCTGGATTGTTATGTGTTTATAATTTTGTTTTTTGTGTTTTCCTTTTTCAAGTATTTTTGAATTTTATTTTAACAAGGGGAAAGTAGAATGTATTCACTTGTGGGGGGGGGTGGGGGTGTAAGCAATAATGAGTAGGTTATTAATTTTTTGAAATCTTGTGTACTTGTGTACTTGTGTACTTGTGAAACAACGTACAAGGGAAACGTCTGTAGGTTTTTTTAAGTTTTTTTAATACTTTTGATGTGTTTTCGGAAAATTATGTAGTGAATGTTTATTGCTCATCACCAGTGTCAATTTACATATTGATATATGTAATATATATATTTTTATAGAAGTTTTAAATAAATATATAAAAAAAAGTTTTTGTTCGTTATGTATGAGTATTCTATTTTTTCTTTCATTTTATTCAGGTAAAGGGATCCCCGGGCCCGGGTTTTCTTCCTTTTGGTGACCCGCATTCGCTCCCCGGGGGAATGTCTTTATTTTACTTGCCCCCCCCCGCGTGAGGTCTTCGCACCGGGCCCCATGGCCCGATATGTACCAAACGTTAGTGTGCACTAACAGCGGTGGTGTGCTGTGCAATGGGGGCACAAAGCAGGCCCTCGCAGCAACTCCACGGGGGGGGGGGGGGGGACGTGCAAAAGACGGAAATAAGGTTTCCAAGCCCCGAAGCTAAGTACACAAAATGGCTGCCTCACCCCTCGGGCCTGCCCCACTGTGGCATTGAGAAATGTCACGGCGAAGGACATCGTAGTCGGGCATCTAAAAAGGTAGTGCACCCAAGGGGTTTTTGGAACTTCGGTCACAAGGGGACAGAGCTCCCCTCAAGCCAAAAACAAACCCTGCAGTGGTGGGAACCCTAAGCGTAGGCGGTAGATGTGCCCCACCTGGTTTATTTGAATCTAGGGGGGGGGGTCGCCCTGACATACCAACAGAGGCTCCATGAAACCCCCGGGTCAGGGGGAAGGGCCCCTGGCCACAACCGGAGCCCACAGTGCATTTTGTCTGGGTATGGGGGATTGCAGCACGTGGCTTGCCCCGGGGTTTTTCAGTCCTGCGCCTCATCTGCAGCATCTTCCAGGGATCCCGTTGAGGGTAACCCGTGACCCCGGCATGAGAGTCTGCAGGTCACCCCGGGTGGGTGATTAAGTTATGTTGTCTTTGGTCTTGTACTAAGTGCTTGGATCGCTCCTTGGAATTTTAACGTGCATGATGGGGGGGGGCTGAGGTCTGCAAAAGCATGCTGAGAGCTTGTTGGATGGCAAAAGTTCAGCCCGGAGATGGAGCTTGGTCTGGGAGCCCAACCCGTTGTCAGTTGCTGTGAAAATCCAGCAGCTGTGCGGCCTGCCTGGGTTCCCGGGGCCATCGGGGGTAATCGGCACACACCCCGGGCCCTTTACACCCACAATGCTAGTAGGAAGCCCGGGGCAATTTGTCCCGGGTTTCAATAGCTGTTGCTGTTTGGGAGGGGTTTTTCCAGTGCACCCAAAAAGCTCGGTGCCCAAGGGGGGTGGGACCCTGAGTTCGCTGAGTTGTCGCAGCCCCGCCCGGGCAATGTCATGAGCAAAGCTTCCCTGTGGCATCTGCTACCACCACACCCCTCGGCGGGGGAATTTAGGAAAAGATGTCCCTCCCCATAAACTCTCCAGGTTTTTAGCCCCTGGAGTCGGAGATTTTTGCGATCGTCTTTGCAGTACAGTTGGACATCTTCAAGAGGCTGTAGCTGAAACCCCCAGGGTTTAGAGCCCTACACTGCCACCATGGCCCCAAGCAGGGCCTGTACGTGTGTTTTGGATGACGAGACGGTTTGATTTTGAGGGGGGGGGGAACCCCGAGCAAGTGCCCTTTAGTCAACGATGGAACGTATTGCCTGGGTGTAGAAAACCTCATGACTCGAGGTGGCCCCAACCCTGGGTTGGCCATGGCACCCAAAGCCGACCCTCGCAGGGGCCTTCTTTTAAATTTGGACACATGTTTTTGGAAGGGAGTGCCCGTCAATGAGATCCCGGTACCTAAATGTCCCCCCACCCCCCCCAACCCCAGTTGCGGGCCCTTCGAAACCTTGGTTTTATTTTTTCCAGGTTTGGCCCCGGGCGGCAATGGGCCGAAGGGTCCCCTGGATTTTCGCCGGGGTTTTTGAAACCAAGTGCCAGTAAGGGAAACAGGGGGAGGGGCCCCTGGGCCGGCAAAGGGTGCTTCAGTACAAAAGGGGGGCAAGCACCCCCCATGTGAGGGGAGGGCTTGGAGAAAGGGAGCCCCAAAACCGGGTGGCCCGGGAAAAGGAAAAAAGGGGAAACAGTGGTTTTCCCCCCGGGCCAAAGGGGGGGGGCAGGTGCCTTTGGAAAAAACTTTTTTTGGGGGAAAAAAAACAAAAATGGGGCTGGGGGCCCCCCCCTGGGGGGGTAAAGGGGCTTTAAACCCCCCTGGGAAGCCAGAGGGGAGAGGGGAAATTCCCCTGGCGCTCCCAAACTTTTTCGAATTCAGAGCAAAATGGGGGGGTGGGTCCACATGCCGGCCCAGGTGGTTGGTTTGAGTGCCCCCCTTTTCCCTAGAGGGTTTAAGTGCAAATTTCCTTGGCCCCCCAAACAAAATTTCAGAAAACCTACGAAGGGGTCCCCAACCCTGAGGGGAGGAGATTTGGGTCCACTTGCAGGATCCCCTTTCCCCGCCTGGACGCTTGGGGCACCTCCCCTTTAGAAGGAGGGTTTTACCAGTCCGGGCCCGTTGGCCAGGCCTGGGGGGGCGAATGGCCCCCGTGTTCTGCCCTTTGGGGGTTGGGGCAAACCACATGCGGTGCCCCGGGTTGACTGTAAAAATTTAAAAAAGGGGGAGCTGGGAGGAACCCCATCGAAAATTTCCTCCGGCCCTTGTAAATGGGTGCACACCAATCCTTTTTAAAAGGGTTTGGCTTAAATTTTAATCCTGGGGGGGAAACTCCCTACCCAAAAAACCCCCCCAAGTTTCCTCGCCTTAAAAAATAGGGGCCCATAATGTAAAGGCCACCTCAAATTTTTAAAGGGTTTGGGAAAAAGGGGGGCCCCCCCCCAAAATCCCGGGAACATTTGGGCCTTTTTTTTTCCGGGGGGCCCCTATTGGTGAGATGGGGGTGGACCCCATCTCGACCCAGAGAAAACCCCAAATGGGGAATTAACGCCCCGGGGATTTGGGTCCTTTTTGATGGGGATTCGGTTCCCGAGGGGCCCCCAAAATTGGGAAAACAAAAAGTATTGGGGGGTTATTGACTCCCCCCAGCCCGGTGTTGCCTGTGGATGGTGGTGATGGGGCAAAGGGTAACCTTTGTAAGTGTGTTGTGCCAGCTTGAGAACGATGTGAAAGTAAAAGCATGAATTTGCATATGGATAACCTAGTTTTTTCTTCTTACTTGGTTTACACCTGTGGTGGCCTAGTTGGTGGGGACTGGATTGTGTTATCAGGAGGGCTGATGTGAGAGCCAAAAGGGATGGGGCACATGTTGGTGGCCTACGAGACCTCTTGAGGGATATCAGTTGAGGATGCAGTTGGAGGGGGAGTGTGGGAGGTAAGACCACACTTTCGCAAGGAGGGGTTTAGCAGCTAGGTTATATAGGTGTACATTCTCAAAGGGTCTTGATAAAGTTTTTTTTTCCGCACAATAGAGGTAGCTATTCGATCATAGGGGGGGTCGTAGCAAGGTGGGATGAGAGTTCACTAGTGGTTATCTCTAGGGGTTAATTGGAAGTTAAAGTAGGGAAAATACGAGGTGTGTTAGGATAATAGGAGGGGTTGGAGGGATTTACAACATTATGAGAGTTTAAGTGTGGAGGTACATGGAGTGGAGAATGTGGTATCATGGTGGATGGTGTGGCTACAGAACGAATTAGGCCAATATTATGTGAGAGAAGGGAAACGAATTAATTTCTTTAAAATATGGGCTGGCCAACTCTTGGAGGACAGGTTAAGGGGTTGTTATGCGAGGGGGGCAGGTGCTGGTATTTATCCTAGGATGACATACTGCAACTTAACGGGAGGCTGCGGGAGCAACAAGATGAGAGGTTCCAAAGCGTGAGGGTAATGGCAGTGTAGAAAGAGGTGTTATGGGGCATAGGATAGGCTCTTTGTTATGTGTATTGCTAGGCAAAATCACCGACAGCAGGCACCTGAGCTATTCCATGGTTGGAGGTTTATGAGTCTGTAGTGGGTAAGGTGGGTCAGGTTATTATGCACCATAGATGGAATGGGGGTGTTTGCAGACATGTGGTATGGAAAAGTATTTGGCAAAGGGATCGGGTAGGAGCTGGGTTTTAAAACATTGTTGAGAATGTGATATGTCAGTTGGGAAACAGTGATAGGGGAAGTCGTTGGGAAGGGAAAATAAATGAGGGACAAGCATGGAAGGCTTTAAGGAAATGTGTAAGGCCAAAGCAACCCGGAATCGATGGCTCCTGGCAGAGTTTTTATCTACATCATTGGGAGCTAATGAGAGGTTTTTGGTTTGGTTATTAAATTATTGAAGGAGAGGGGAGAGTTGGGAGAGAAGCTGGCATCGGGCTGTAGTAGTATTGGTACCGAAGGGTAAGGGGCAACATACACTTAGGGACTACTTGGCAATTCCTTGTATGAACAATTAAAGCTGTTTGCCAAATTTTTTGGGAATCAGTTAAATGCATTGTGGATAGAGTATTATCGAGAACTCAAGTTTGGGTTGCCAGGGAGGTCTATGGTGGAGGGACATGGGTCCTAAGGGAATTCGTGAAGCAAAAGGTGGGGAGGAGGGCTTGGTGGCTTTAGACTGGCAGGGAGCATATGACAGAGTGGGAACAAGAAGCATATGAGAGCCATCCTTAGGGGACAGGGGTTTGGGGAAGAAATAGTGGGATGGTAATGCTTTGTAATCGCGGCAGGGGGTTGGGTTTGCTGGACTTAAAGAGGAGGGACAAATGTTGTCCCCCACCCCCCCCCCCCCCCCACCCCCCCCCCCCCCCCCCCTTTTTTATTAAAAGGGAGGTGGTGAAGGAAAATGTGGGTAGGGGGGTCTGGTCAGGATCCATGAAAGATTGATATGAATGTGAAACTGTTTTGAGAGGCTGTGGCGTGGCTCGAAGATCCAGGAAGGTCAAAAAGGTGCGATGTGTTGATTGTTGGTGGGGAGGGTAGGCGCCTGTAGATGGAATTTCCCATGTATACCATAGGGAAGTATATGGAATAGGTTTAAGTAGATGAGGTTTACACCATGAAGCAGGCACGTGACATAAAGTATCGTTTTCTGCTCGGGATTTTGCCGTCGGGTAGGTTCTGAGGGATAGACTGTGGTTGAGGGGTGTGGTGTGTGTGTAATATGTGAAGGTGAGGAGTTGGCGTTTTCATGTTGTATATTTTTGTGAGGGGAAGGGTATCGTCAGGGGTTGGTTGAGTAGGGTACTCTTAAGATTGGGGGTAAAGGGATTTCTGTTCTGAGAGCTTAAAGTCTTGATGTATCGGGGGATTGGATGAGAGGTATCATTAGTGTTTCTGTGGGGTACATTATGGTAAGATTATATATACAAGATAGTGGTGGGGGATGAGGATAAAGGGTTCGTGAGGTGAAGAGGCACATTTTTAGCGGTTTACCGTATTTATAAAACGTTGTGTCGTAACAGGGAAATTTAAGGAAGAAGGTGGGAGCTGGCTGGCTTTTTCAGAGGAAAGCGATCTTATGTAGGGGTTTATTAGATTTGTAAATCAGGTGGAGGGGCAAGGTAGGGATGGTAAATGCTACTGTAGGATTGGGAGTCAAGGGTAGAAATGGGGTCTCCTCCTTTGAGTTCGAACAGTTGCAAAGAATGTGTGCTATTTTTAGTGCGGCGAGAGAGTTGGAATAACGTAACGTGCGAATTGTATGAACCTGTGCGAATGTAATGTGAATGCACATACACAGTTGTGGCTGTCTGTCGGCCTGCGTAAGTCTCAAGGATGTGTAAGACTTGGTCATGTTTTCCCTTTATGTATATATTTGTTATTAAATGTAACCGTGTCTTTGGTGTTACTGATTCACTCAATACTTATAATAACCACTTATGTTTTATTCATATATGTCAAGTTAGGATGTTACTCCAAGACAATTTGGTGATAACGGCCATATTATTTCGGGGTGAGGGCGGGCAATTAATGTATATAAGTTAAGTCATTAACGATAATACCAACTTTATTGGTAATTGTTACATGTGTTTTTTTGATATGTAATATCACATTGTTGTTAGTCTTATAAAGGTATTGTGATTTTGTAGTCCTGTATCATCACATGTCTGTAAATAATCTTTCCTCAAGTGACATGTTCATGAATCTTCCAAAATTGAAGATAATTAATGTCATGATTTATTCAATGATGATGGGTTAGTTTTCAGTGGTGTGTGTGTGGGGGGGAGGGATGATGGGTCACCTGTATTGTGTGAGTTGGGGGAGGATGATGGGTCACCTGTGTTTGTGTGAGTGGGGGAGGGATGATGGGTCACCAGTGTTGTGTGAGTGGGGGGAGGATTGATGGGTCCACCTGTTTCTGTGAGTGGGGGGAGGGATGAGGTCACCTGTGTTGTGTGAGTGGGGGGAGAGATCGTCAGCCTGTGTTGTGTAAGTGGGGGAAGGGATGGATTTGGGTCACCTGTGTTTGGCAGCACAGGTTTCTTTAATAATGCCATATTGAAGGTCTTGTGTAATTTATTGCGAGTTGTATTTTTGGGGGGGGGGGGATGGTTAGAAGCTTGGGCATTATTATTGTGTTGAGGTTGTAATTTAGGAGTTTTGTTATAGCTATCTGTAGCCTTATTATTATACCTTTACTCCTTCTGGAATTGTGAAATATGTTTTAAAAACTTTGTATATAGTAATGTCAGATGTTGCCTGGATTGTTATGTGTTTATATATTGTGTTATTGATGTTGTCCTTGTTCATGTCATTTTTATTTTAAGTGAAACAAGGGAATGGAGAATGTATTCACTGGTGGTGGGGGAGGGGAGTGTAAGCAATAATGAGTAGGTGTCCCTTAGATCTTATATCTGCTTCAAATTAAACAATATGTATTATAAAACGAAAGGGTTTCTATGCCGGCTCGAGCAAACAGTAAGTAGAATGGGGTCATTTGACCATTCAATCTTCTCACCAACAAATCAAGAGTGTCCTATGACAGTTCCCTTGATATAAATAAAGAGCTCAATGAAACAAATTGTTACTGGAAAATCTCGGTCCCTAGAGTCTAATCTCCACAAAGGTTTCGAGCTCCTAAAGGTGGCAGAATTAGCTATTATAATCCAGCCTGACTTGACTACAATAAATTGAGACTATAACAATCACCAAATCTTTTAAATACCTGTACTGTAGTCCTACCATACAGAATGATATACTCATGGCTCTGGTAACCGTCTGTGGTATCCAGCGTTGGAAGTTCCAATGGTAGATCGAGGATATGGAGTTAAATCTTGAATTCAATCGAAGTTTGATCCTGGCAAGGTCGCAACTTGTGAAGGCTTACTCAGCCCTGTAATAAACTTCAGACAGTAAATTACTCAGGCTGGCTCCTCCTCAGGAAAATTAAATGAATAAAAAAGAAATAATAACCGACAAAACATAAACACTTTATATACAGAAAATATAAAATATAAAACACTTAAATATGAAATATTAATCCTACATTAAAGAAAATGAAAAATGAAAAATAAATAACTGAATTCAATGCTAATATATATAGGGTGTCTGTGTTGGTGACACTGTTGTTGAAATCGAGCCGATCTGATGATGGGGGGGGTTGCAGGTGTTGGTTACGACCCACTGGCTAGTTCTTCACAGTATACCGTGAGGATTATATAAACCGATGATAGGAAAGCAGGTTCTTTACGCGCAATGATGTGGGTTACGTCCTGCAATTCATACAGGTGCACAGTAATTAAATCCAAAATGGACGTCTCCAGGACTTAGTCCGTCTCCATCAGTCTTATCCCTCGTTGATTACAGTGACACCTCTCTGTCATCCAAGCGAAAAGATAGACCAGGTTACCACTGCTATAACAAATCATCTCTCCATTGATAAGTACAATAACCTAAAAGACCGTGGTGATTATTACATCAGACAACTTAGAGCAAGGCTGAAAAAAGACTAGTTTTATTATTGGTCAAAAGTGAAGCTGTCAAACCAAAAACCACTAGAAAACAAGCAGGCATGTACTTACAGTAGTGTTGGGAGCTGTGAGTCGAGTGAATTTACTGTTAGACCAGAGCCCCACACGTCACCACCTTTTCGGGGGGGGGAAGATGGAACAGGGAAGGGATAGGTGGGGAGCTAGACTGACCCTACTTTAACAAGCAGCCGGCAATCAAACTATCACTTTATGGTGGGGGGAAAATGAGGAATATGGGAGCTGGACTTACCCTACCTTAACAAGTAGCCGACAATGAAACTATCGTTACTATATACACCCTCGCTAATCCAATCCACTGAACTTTTCCCTCACAATCGTCATCATCAGTGAAGATTGAATTTTTTTTTTATATTTTATTTAAAACTATAACAGCTTAATATTAAATAAAAAGAATATAAAATAGGTACAGGTAGATCCTCAATCCTACACAACATAACACTAACAATCCTAAACACAACATACACTAACAAATTATAACAACCATTGTAATTGACATAATAAAAGAGGTTACCCATAACACTCAAAAATTTTCCATATAACAATACTACTACAATATAAACAATATAAACTATAAAACCTTTTTAGTTGATATAGTTTAACATAATATGACTGATGACATACGGCAAAGGTTCACAACTTTCACAGTAGACAATCATACGAATGACCTACATCATAATCTTCATTAAAAAAAGTACATGCTCTCCAAAATTAACCCCCTATACAATAAAAATGACTTTAAAAAAATAAAATATCTTCTAAAAACATACATAACCTGCCTCACTACAATCCCTCTTTTTTAATAATCACTGGAAAAAAAAAAAATAATAAACTTAAGAGGCCTCCACTTATACTTAATAAATATTAATCCCCCTCTTCCACCGGCAGAGCACCTATATAAAGTAAAAGAAAACTAAACCATACTTTCCCCATTACAAAAATTTCTAAAATGATGCTTTATCCTTATCCCTCCCTCATCACAAACTGGAGGAGCACATTATATAATGCTAAAATAAAGTCAGTACACTCACTAAACTCCAACACTAAACACAAACAACAAAACAATTAAAAACCCTAATTGCAATACGATTATCGCACATGAAAAATATGCCCAATAAAGGCTATAAACGACAATCTACTTAAACCCAAAAGCTCTGCAAGGTCTTACACCTGTTAATCTTACACACCATTCAACACTTCATACATGAAGAAGGTCATGACAACCCGACACATCAAACACAGAATTCTCCAAATCGTACATACATAATTTTGGATATCATCACCTTTGCTTTCTGTGGCCCACTTGGCATGCTAAAATACACTTATGCCACACATCTACACCTTCTATACCCACATACACCTCACTCTCACCCCGTCCACAGGAGGCACCCCGCCTGTGTCCCCCTGAAATCCCTCTTCTCATATGTAATCCCCAACCCCCCCCCTTAATCTCAAATCCGCCCAAGTCCTAGATTCATTAGAAACCCTAACGTTAACATTCTATAAAACCCTTTCCAAAAGTCCTTCTCCCACCATCCTCCCATACAGTTTCTCTATTACGACACATCGGTAACATAAACCGTTACCGCTATAACTCGCCTCCGCCCCCCCCCCGCCCCCCCACCCCCTCACAATCCCCCCTCCCCCCTCATCACCCACAATATGTATATATAATCCACTATTACAGAGAGTAGTAGTCAACAGAGTAAAGTCCGAGGCAGCTACGGTGAAAAGCTCTGTCCATAAGGCACAGTACACGCTTCCCCCTTGTGTCCTCATCCTCAATCCTCATAGACAAGGATGTCAGAGCCACATCAGCACCTGTCTCCTTGCAGAGAAACCCGAATCTGCATGACAGTGTCTTCCATTGCAGACACTGCCAAAGGCTCAGGTGGACATCAACCAAATCTTTCAGTGGGCGCATAAAAACAGATATGAAGTTTCAACGATTGAGAAATTTCAATTACTCAGATATGGTAAACACGAGGAAAATTAAATCTTCATCAGTGTATACAAAACAAAATCTGCCACAAAATAGAGGGAAACACCAACGTTCAAAGAGCTGGGAGTGATCATGTGTGAGGAACTCACCTCAAGGACCATAACATTGTAATCAATCGCATCTGCTAGAAAAATGACAGGAATGGATAAGAGAACCTTCAAATCTAGATCAAGCCCATGATGGCACTCTTCAGGTCACTTGTTCTATCTAGGCTGGAATATTGCTGCACACTAAAAGTATCTTTCAAAGTAGGTGAAATTGCTGACCTAGAAAATGTACAGAGAACCTTCACAGCACACATAATCTGAGATAAAACACCTCAATTACTGGGAGCGCTTAGGTTCCTGAACCTGTTTTCCCTGAACACAGGCGGGAGAGATACATGATTGTATACAAGGAGGGTGTTAATGTTGCAGTTTAAAAACTGTAGTGTAATGCACCCTTCTGCAAGACAGTGATTGAGTGAATGAATGGTGAAAATTTTCTTTTCGGGCCAGCCTCCCTTGGTGGAATCGCCAGGTGATAATAAAAAAAAATAATAATACACCCTGGAAAATCCTAGAGGACTAGTACCGAAACTTGCACACGAAAAGTCACTCACTACGAAAAGCAAACGACTTGGCAGACGATGCAAACATCCCCCCAATGAAAAGCAGGGGTGTCACTAGCACGTTAAGAGACCATGACAATAAGTGGCAGGGCCCGAGACTGTTCAACTGCCTCCCAGCAAACAAAGGGGATTACCAACAGAACCCTGGCAGTCTGCAAGCTGGTACTGGACCAGCACCTAAAGTCGTACCTGACCAGCCAGCTGTGGCTCGTACGTTGGTTTGCGTGCAGCCAGCAGTAACAGCCCTGGTTGATCAGGCTCCTGACCACCAAAGTCCTGGTCACAGACCGGCCGCGGGGCGTTACCCCCGGAATCTCTCTCTGGTAAACTCCAGTAATATAAATCCAAAAGCTCTTGTGACACTCTCGTTCGAACCACCCACTCTAGGCTTAGTGCACGCAGAACCGACACCCCTCGGCCCCCCACCCCTGTAACAACCCACTAACCAATACCTAACACCCTCCATCCCCACAAAAGTATGCTGCATGGATACGCCGTCCTCATTCTCCCTACAGATTCCACACCTTCCGCCACAATTACCCCTATGGTTCCTTAGAACCTCCCCTGACGGTAGTATGCCATGCAGAAAACGATACGTTACCCCTTACCCTAGGGCTTTAATTTCAACTTGCTAAACCTTTATACCAAATACTCTTCCATACTACATGGGGAACAATCCCCTCAACTGGTACAATAATTCTTTGTGCAAGCAACCTACACAAACCCCTATTTCGATATTTCCTGGTTCTAAACCAACATCAAAGCCCTCAAAATCAGATTTTCACATTCCCCCAACTCCACACCACCATACAACTTACCCAACCTATCATGTACTTTTTCAGCCCCCCCTTTCCTCACACCTTCGCGCAAAAACCTCCCATTTAAGAAAACTACACATTTAATTCTCCTTCTCAACCATCAACCCCAACCCACCCTGGGTGCACAGGTAACATTACAACCTCTCTCTGCAGCCAATCGCACCTTGAACCCCACAAAAAGTTCAACCACCGTCTCAAGACATCCCCAATCGCTGTCCCCTGTTATTTGGGAACTATACAATAATACATTTATAACAATCACTCGTTTGCACAAGAGTCAGATAATGAGGTCGCAATGCAACCCAGACGGCCCTCTGAACCTTTCCATTAATCTATTCGAGTTTTCCTCTAGAGCTGCGTCCAAGTCATCCTTATAAGATGAATACCCGAATTTATTTAAAAGACAACACCGTTTGTTTTCTCACAATGTACATCTCCCCCTCCCCTCAACCCAATCACCCAACCCCATGATCATTGACTTCTCGTTATTTATCCGTGCATCCTGTTTGCTTTTCCAAACAGTTGGGAACATCATCCAAAATCCCCCAAGCGCCATAACCCTCATCCAACCAGGTCTGTTGTAATCGCTACATATCCCTAATTCCAGGCCACACTTTCCCGACCTCTCCAACACCCCCACTTCGTGGCACATACACAACGTCACCAATCATAGAAGGGGTCCCTGAATGCATCAAACAACATTTGTGACATGTGACACCCTGCCTAAGTCCTTCCCATTACATCTCTCCCCCAATCATCCATTCATCTGTACCCTCATCTTAGCTCCTGTACCAATGTGGTTACCTAATAAAAAAAAACACCCCAATTAACTATGTTCTTCCCCATAACCCCGCCCTCCCTAAGTATACTCCCAATGCTCCCCTTTCCACTCTGTCATAGGCACCTGCCAGTTCTAAAGCCAACAAGCCGCCCTCCCTCCCCCCCCCCTTTTTGACTCCAACAAAACTTCTCAGTATTCCATGACCTTCTATCATCGAACTTCCACGGCAAACCTACTGGAACTGCGTTTTCGAAACACTCTCCCAACATACATTTAAACCGTTTTACCCAAGACTTTAGCGAACACCTTACAACCAGCACATAACGGAGATATAGCACGGTAATCTTGAGGGTGTGCTGCCCCTTGACCCTTCAGGACCAATACTACAACTGCTGTTGCCTTCTTGTCCCCGCATCACACCCTTTCTCCTTTATCTGATTAAATAACTACCCATGAAACCCCTTATCACTCCAATGTTGGAGATAAAATTCAGCCGGAGACTGTCTATTCCCAAATTACACGTCACATACTCACACACCTTCTCTTAAGCCACATTCCCCCCCTCCCACTTGTCCAATACCCTTCAATACAATTTATCCACATATGCAACCCATTCCTCTCGTAGTAAGTATCTCCTGACCCCATCCTATAACCTCCCGCCATCTCATGTACCTCTAACCTCGGAAATAGCTAACCTGCTGTCTTTTCTTTTGACCGTCGCCAACACACACGCTGATGGCTTGTCCTCCCAATGCACCTCCTCACCCTGCCTGCACCCTTGACCACTCGAACCTCTCATTTTGTAACCTCCCTCAGTCCCCCTTGACCTCACAATTTTCACCCATAGGATAGGTTGCCCCCCACAGACAGCCCCCTTCCATAACACCCCTTAAACCTTTCCTCTAAATAATTTTGATAGTCCATATTTTAAATCGATTTATATGTTTTGCCCACGCTCCCACATAATATTTCCTAATCCTTTCCTTGCTGTATACAATCCACCATTGCACATCTTCCACCTCCCTGTGCCTCCTCGCTAATGCTCCTTCCATAGGACAGAAAATCCCTCTAACCCCTCCCCAATCACTCATGCAACTTATATTTAATTTCCAGTACTCCTGTATATTTCCGCAAGCGCCTCCCACCCAACTACCACCAACACTGATCTATGATCCGACCATGCATACTTCAACATTTTTTTTGAAAGATCACACTACAACCCCGTGAGAAAGTACACTCTTTTTAACCTTGCTGCATACCCTCGTCCTAACAAATTTAGCTCTGTCTCCCCCCCCCCTCAAACGCTTTTCGCTTCCCTTTAACCTAATATCCCTTCATTAAATCTCTTAGGGTCACCGACACATAAACCTGCCACCCTTTCAGTTCCACATCAGCCCTCGGGCTTATATAACGCAGTTCCAACACCTCCTACTATTGCCACCTCTGGTAATGCACAGAAAAAAACCACAAGGTCCTCAAACATAAACTCCTGCTTACCTGACGTTATTCTCTGGCAGGCGCATATACCTAATTAAGCCACACGTTTGTCCCACCACCAACCATCTATGCATCAACACCCTACCCCTCCCCCCACTTTTCTCCGAGAAACAAACGGCTCCCTCCACTCCCTATTACTCCTTTCAAATGGGTCAATTGGCAGGTTACCACCTGAAACCCACCACATTCAACACCCTACCCTCCTTAAAATATGCTCCTGAAGGAACACAACATCCACTCTAAATTTATTCAGAAAACATCTAAACCTTTCTCTCTTTACACTATTACCAACCATTACGTTTACTGTCATACCCGGAGCCTATTAAAGTTTCCACCCTGCTTCTCTCTTCACATCTCCAATGGGCACACCAAACGTATGGTCCACTTGTCCACACATGCAACACTTCCCTCTCTCCTCCCCCCAATTCTTTTCAGTGCCTCTGTCAGGCCACCACTACATTCCCTTCCCTGCCCATTTTAGCTTGCCATGATGCCTCTGCGCTGGCATAGGACATCATCTGAATCCTACACAGCAGCACTCTTTCTTGTGACAACGCATCCTCATAGCTTGTCTGGGAATGCCTCACTATGGTACTCTCAACCTCCCACTGTACACAGTTTGCAATGATCTCGGTGACACCTCGTCACCGCTGTCACTCCCGTCGTCTGAAAAGCTTTCTGTTTGTTGATGCACCACAGCCGTCATACTCGTCTTCTAACACCTTTCAGGTGCACAGCACTCCTCAGGCGGAGACCAAGGACTTCAGAACCTCGGCTAATTCCGCCTCAATTTCCAACACTTTCCTCCTGTCTTTTTGCTCTCTTCAATCCTCTGGTAAGTGTCTCTGGCCAGGTATCAGTCACGGGGGTCAACCCTCTCCCCCAGCCTTATGCGCCTCATCCACTTTCTCGCTCCATAGACGACCACGCCCCTCCATCAAGTCTTTGATCATCACCAGTTTCCCTCGGTGTAGAAGCGATGCCTCCGCCTCTGGGCCAGGAGCTCGTTGCCGCTTCCCACACTCCGCCGCATATAATCATATTCCCCACATAGTGGCATGTACCCTTTGCCGGCGTATGACACCTGGACCTGTGTCCTTGAATTCCTTTAGGTAAATGTAAAACGGATGGGTGTTGTAAGTGTCGTTTTTAGGTTAAAAGTGCCCCTCCTGCAGACCTGCGTAGGCACCCGTCGCCCACGTACCATGCTGGGCCAAATGAACATTTCATGTATTCCTCAAAAAACTTTTCTGATATCTGTTCTCATCAGCCTCAAAAGGGGAACTTACGGCAGTTTAATCCATGTAAATGTCCCCTGGGATAACATCGATCATCCTCACGACTCACAACGAAACAGCTGGTGTTGCATTCAAGACTTACGTCCTGAAAACGGTTGACCCAACTACTCATAAAACCGTTGCGAGAGCAGTTTCACAAAAAATCTACGTGCTCCGTTTCAATGCTACCCCGTACAACTCTCCATCCGGAAATGTCCATACTGTCTCTGATGTTTTTTAGGTAGGCAATAACCTGGGCTAAGCTGGCGTTTATTGCCCCACTGAGACTATTCAAACGCCGACAGTGCTGATCCTGCGTCTTTGACTGAACGCCATGTTGATAATGGTAGTTCTCCTGGGCTGACAGCAGAGGCGCAAAAAAGCACCACCTCACACTACGCAGTCAGTGAAACTGAAGAGTCGTTTGCGCCAGGAGGCCCACACGGCCCGAGAGCGATGCAAAGAATGATAAGGCATGAATTAGTACTAGAGCCTGTGCTTTGCACCTAAAAGTTGCCTAATCTTGCTCCAAAATTTGGCGGCTCACGTTTATACTGATTAGCTTTTAGAACTAGCAATTTCATAAGTCACGTTTGTGATGACTAATCATGGTAATTAATTCCTGCCCAATCTAGACAATGGAGATACTGGTGGTTGTCGCGTTTGAAGATGCCTCGACTTCTGTTTGATAATTTCTCATATCTGTCTCTAATTTCCCTTGTAGGTTTATATGTTGATAGATCTTGTGGGAGCTTAATTGTCAATTGCATTATAGCTTCAATTACTTACTCGATCGTGAGGGACCTGTCGCATCGCCAATTGCATTGAAAGGTACTTTTTTCCAAGACAATAATTTCATCTTCACCCACAAATGCCCTGAAGGGGTCAAACCTAGGATGTTGGATTGGTTTATGGAGTACAGGTATTCTAAAATGGAAAAATTTTGTATTGTATTATAACTGGGATATGATTTAGATCCAACGTTTCCACCAGGAGAGATACGACAATGAAAGAGATCACGGAGTCTCTGTTTGTCAGACGATATCTTGGTTCCCCTGGATGAGGACCAATATACGATTTAAAGAATGGGCCTTGAAATAACAAGTTTCTGGCTGTCATGATATTAAATAATTGTTTTCCCTTCAAGTCACCCATGGATTACCCACTCCACATTAAAAGAGGGCAGGGTGATGAGCATTAAAATCTCCCGCTAGAATTGTTGGAATATTTCTGCTTAACATCCTGTGTAGAGGAATTGACTCTATATATAGTTTGTCTCGGGGGGGGGAAAAAAAAAAAATTTTTTTTTAAATCCCCCCCAAGGTTCCTAATCACTATTGCCATGAGACGTCGTCATTTTCTATTGGCAAGAATGTTATCTTCATCAACATGAATATTTCCTAAATGCATAGCCTATTTTAACTAAGATGGCTACGCACTATATAGGTCCTCTCGATTCTCCACATAGAGTACCACGTAATTTAAAATGTGATCAACTCTCCGCAGCTGTCCTCATTTCAAGATATGAATATCAGGATTGTATATGTAGTTCAACTCAAGTAGGTAACGATTATTAAAGAAATGTTTAACATTAAAGTTGGAAAAATGTAATCCCCATTAGTTCTTGTACTTTTCGCACGTGTACTGCTGTCTGAAACGTCTGCAAGTAATGTCATGTTTGGTATACACACTATCCCTGCTGGACTCGTCAAGGTAAGGAGGGAAATTCTGAGTAGTTGCTTGTGTATTAAAAAGTGTCAGCGCGGCGGCTCCCTGGGACGGGGGGACCCATCCTCACTAGAATTGGTAATATTAACAGAATCAATTAGAGTCCATTTTTAAAGATAAAAAAGTCATCATCAGAAAACGGAGGTGTGATATTCCTCCCAGTTTTTCAGGAAAGCAGAGGCTCATTAGCTAATGGGAGACTGTGGGAGGCTCCAAGGTAAAATTTTGGTAGACCAGGTAAATTACCCTTGGAAAGTTCCTGTTCAACAAGGATCACTGCAATAGCAAAGAGTAGAAGCACCAATCTCTGGCATAGTTAGCGTCAGGTATTGACCATCGGGTTTGAGGGGAGTTGCCAACCTGTATGTGAGGTGGGTGATTCCCTGAACAAGGGATGAATAGCGTATTTGTAGAAGTAGTGTAGGGCACATAATTCCTCGTTTTGAGAAGGCTGGGCCATAATCATCACCTTAACAATTATCTGGGATAGTAATGGAAGTGATCCATAGCCATATACAAATCATTAAAATCTTAGAGCAGAGTTAAATGTCACCGCCTGCTATGTCTTTGACATCATGGTACATTAGTTCGCTCATCGCAATATCCCAGCTGAGGATCCTGAGACATGGGAGGTGAGAGCTGAGCTTTGTTGTTGCGTTTGTGTATGTCCAAGAGGGCAGAATTCCAAACATTGGAACCCGTGGAAGAGACCCGGGAAAAGTCCCACAGATCCGGCCCCAAAGCTGGAAGAATCTGGGACATTGTTGAGGTGGCCTGGGGGGTTTTTTTGAATTGGATAGTTTCTTGGCTTCTAGAATTTTCTGCATTTCCTTTTTCCTCTCAGGACAGATAGCAGAAACAGCATGATGTTTACCATTGCAGAGGACACTTTTGGGGCTTAGTTTTGTTATAACAATCTCTATAAGAATGTTGGCCAGAGCAAATGCTGCAAATCAATGCCTGAGTACTGCATTGTTGGTGGTATGGCCAAATGCATAACATTTTAAAAATTGTGTAACACTGACAAACCGTTCAAGAGAGATTTGGTAAAGTTGTATTCTGGTGTCAACATTTGAAGCCATTTTGACACACTAGTTTGGCCGCTTCGGGTGTCTCAAGTTTTAACTTTAATGTTACCTGGTTGTTGTTAGGTTTAGAGAATTTATGTGCTTGGATAGCCTTAAATTCAGAATTCCCGTATTAAAGTCATCAACTATTTCATTCACTGTGCTCTCTCGCATGAAACTGCTAATTCTGGAAACAAACACAGTTCTCTGGGCTTGATAGCTTTCGGGTGCAACTTGGGTAACAACAAAAGTCTTCAAATTTTCCATAACACTTGCTTGAGCAGTTGAAGAAAACTCTTCTTCAGAAGAGAGAGGAAAGTACTGCCCC
Organism: Cherax quadricarinatus; assembly: GCF_026875155.1. Taxonomy (NCBI): domain Eukaryota; kingdom Metazoa; phylum Arthropoda; class Malacostraca; order Decapoda; family Parastacidae; genus Cherax; species Cherax quadricarinatus. The sequence goes on along the minus strand of NC_069448.1, from coordinate 36,651,551 downwards.
AGCGTGGGTTCGAAAAACATCCACTGGAGGCAACAGCTGAATTCGAACAAATGCATTCTAGAATGTCTTTCTTCGATTTTGTGATATCATCAACACGTTAATCTTACTCTTATTCGAGCGAAAAATGTCCAGGAAGTACATCTGGCACAAAAAGTTACTTTAACAAAGAGGGTCTTTCCTTAGTGTTAATCCTGACATCCTATTTCAGCTGACTTATGAAGGTCAGCCCCTAAGATAGCCTACCCTCGAGTGGTGAGGGGGAAAGGGCCAGTGCAAAGGGTCGGCCAGATTTTAAAAACCACACGGGCTACCGGAATGGTCAAAATTCCTTGTGTTAACTCGCCAATGGCGAAGTTGCCGAAAAGAAGAAGATAGGAAAGTCAAAGGATAGCAATGTATGTAGTGTGTTAGTGTGTGGGCAGTGTAGATGTTTGGTGAGGGGAGGATGGGGAAGGATTGGGGGAATGGGGAAGAGAGGGGTGACAAGCAAGCAAGTCACTCCTTTCCCTCTTGTGGGATGGGCTCGAAGTGACTGCCAGCAAGTTTCCTCTCAGCTCTGGTCAAGAACAGCTCAGGATAACCCAAGAAAAATCTCGAGTAACAGTGTTCGGAGTTGCTCTGCTCGAGAATTACTCGAGAATTACGACGGCTGGACGGCGACTCGAGTGTCTGTGTGTGTATCCCCACACGAGGTTTCAGGTCGGGTAACGCTGAGGCGGAGAGTGCCCACACAAGGGAAAAGTTTGGGTAAGAGGTGAGGGTAGAGATTGCCCACACAAGAAACGGGTTGGTTTAACGCCTGAGATAGAGAGTGCCCACAGAAGTTACAGGTTGTGTAACAGGTGAGGGTAGAGGGGTACCCATGCAAATTACGGTTGGGTAACAGGTGAGGGTATGAGAGTGCCCACACAAGTTAAAAGTTGTGTAACAGGTGAGGGTAGAGAGTGCCCACACAAATTACAGGTTGGGTAACAGGTGAGGGTAGAGGGGTGCCCCTACAAGTTACAAGTTGTGTAACGGTGAGGGTAGAGAGTGCCGACACAAGTTACTGGTTTGCGTGCAGCCAGCAGCAACAGCCTGGTTGATCAGGGGCTGATCCACCAGGAGGCCTGGTCACAGACCGGGCCGGGGGGCG
>NC_069448.1:36616009-36649916 GCF_026875155.1 Cherax quadricarinatus | reverse complement strand
AATAATAAGAAAATATTATAACCTTTATTAATAATAAAGGTAAAAGGACCCAATGGAAATAAGTCACTCTGTCTGACTTTTTTGGGTTATCCTAGGTTCTCTACACATATGCTGCTATGTATGATAATTCTATGTAACTGTATTTTGTGCATACCTGAATAAATTTACTTACTTATTTACTTACTTACTTGCCGGTATTCTCCTGCCAGGGCCTTTTCCAAGTGGTGGCCCGGCCTTGGCTCCCTCTTTAGGGAGTGTCTGAGACCTTAGTCTCCCATGGGAGGAGGCAACAAGTACCTCATCTTTGGGACCAACTGTCCCCAGGCATAGCCACAAGCTAGGCCTCTCTGGTCTGCCATCCCGCCCCAGGGGGGCAAATTGGAAGGACAGTCTTATGAGCTAAAGGCTCGGACTCAGGCACCTACCCTACCCTAGAAGGGCTAAGCATGGTGTCGATCTGGAAGTAGTGTTCCTGCAAGAACACAATTTCAAGTAGGGAAAAGAGGTGGAGGTGGTGGGGTTTCAGGTCATGACTGCCATCTGCATGTCTGAAAGGTGGTGTGGGTATATTGATCAGTGAGGCGAGCCCGTTTGTGTTGATACGAAGTGAAGGGGGAGGGGGGAGGGTGTTGCCTGTGGATGGGTGGTGGATGGGGCAAGGGTAACCATTTGTAAGTGTGTGTGTGCCAGCTGAGAACGATGTGAAAGTAAAGCAGGAATTTGCATATGATAACCTAGTTTTCTTCTTACTTGGTTTACCTGTGGTGGCCATAGTTGGTGGGGACTGGAATTGTGTTATCAGGAGGGCTGATGTGGAGCCAAAAGGGATGGGCACATGTTGGTGGCCTTACGAGACCTCTTGAGGGATATTCAGTTGAGGATGCAGTTGGAGGGGGAGTGTGGAGGTAGACCACACTTTCGCAAGGAGGGGGTTTATGCAGCTAGGTTAATAGGTTGTACATTTCTCAATGGGTCTTGATAAAGTTTTTCCGCCACAATAGAGGTAGCTTATTCGGATCATAGGGGTCGTAGCAGAGGTGGGATGAGAGTCACTAGTGTTATCTCTAGGGGTTATTGGAAGTTAAATACGAGTGTGTTAGGATATGAGGAGGGGTTGGAGGATTTACAACATTATGGGAGGTTTAAGTGTGGATGTACATGAGTGGAGGATGTGGTAACATGTTGGGATGGTGGCTACAGAACGAATAGGCAATATTATGTGAGAAGGGAAACGAATTAATTCTTAAAATATGGGCTCTTTAGCCACTCTTTGAGACAGGTTAAGGGGTTGTTATGCGAGGGGGGCAGTGGCTGGTATTTATAATATGGATGACATACTGGCACTTAAGGGGAGGCTGCGGGAGCTACAAGATGAGAGGTTCCAAGCGGTGAGGGTAATGGCAGGCGTGGAAGAGGTGTTATGGGGCATAGGATAGGCCTTTGTTATGTGTATTGCTTAGGCAAAATCAACGACAGCAGGCAACAGCTATTCCATGGTTGGAGGTTCATGAGTCGGTAGGTGGGTAAAGGGTGGGCCAGGTTATATGCGCCATAGATAGAATGGGGGTGTTTGCAGACATGTGGTATGGAAAGTATTGGCAAAGGGATAGGGTAGGAGCTGGGGTTTTAAAACAGGTGTGTGAGAATGTGATATGTCAGTTGGGAAACAGTGATAGGGAAGCGTTGGGAAGGGAAATAACTGAGGGACAAGCATGGAAGGCTTTAAGTGAAATGTGTAAGGCCAAAGCTCCGGGAATCGATGAACTCCTGGCAGAGTTTTATCTACAGCATTGGGAGCTAATGAGAGGTTTTTTGGTTAGGTTATTAAATTTATTGAAGGAGAGGGGAGAGTTGGGAGAGAAGCTGGCATCGGCTGTAGTAGTATTGGTACCGAAGGGTAAGGGGCAACATACACTTAGGGACTACCTGGCAATATCCTTGTTATGAACAGATTATAAGCTGTTTGCCAAATTTTTTGGGAATCAGTTTAAATGCATTGTGGATAGAGTATTATCGAGAACTCAGTTTGGGTTGCCAGGAGTCTATGGTGGAGGGACATGGGTTCCTAAGGGATTTTGTGGAAGCAAAAGGGGGGGAGGAGGGCTTGGTGGCTTTAGACTGGCAGGGAGCATATGACAGAGTGGAACAAGAAGCATTGAGAGCCATCCTTAGGGGACAGGGGTTTGGGGAAGAAATAGTGGGATGGGTAGATGCTTTGTATCGCGGCAGGGGGGTTGGGTTTGCTGGACTTAAAGAGGAGAGTCAAATGTTGTCTTTATTAAAAGGAGGTGGTGAAGGAAAATGTGGGTGGGGGGGTCTGGTCAGGATCCATGAAAGATTGAAATGAATGTGAAACTGTTTTGAGGGCTGTGGCGTGGGCTCGAGATCCAGGGAAGGTCAAAATAGGTGTGATGTGTTGATTGTTGGTGGGGAGGGTTATGGCGCCTGTAGAGGGAATTTTCCCCATGTATACATAGGGAAGTATATGGAATAGGTTAAGTAGGATGAGGTTACAACCATGAGCACGTGACATAAAGTATCGTTTTCTGCTCGGGATTTTGCCGTAGGGTATGGTTCTGAGGGATAGACGTGTGGTTGAGGGGAGTGTGTGTGTGGAATATGTGAAGGTGAGGAGTTGGCATTTCATGTTGTATATTTTTGTGAGGGGATGGGTATCGTCAGGGGTTGGTTGAGTAGGGTACTCTGTAAGATTGGGGGTAAAGGGATTTCTGTTCTGAGAGCTTAAAGTCTTGATATCGGGGGATTGGATGAGATTACCATTAGTGCTGTGGGGTACATTATGGTAGATTATATATACAAGTGGTGGGGGAATGAGGGATAAAAGGGGTTAGTGAGGTGAAGAGGCACATTTTAGCTGTTCCGTTTTATAAAACGTTGTGTCGTAACAGGGAAATTTATGGAAGAAGGTGGGAGCTGGCTTTTTCAGAGGGATATAGAGATCTTATGTTAGGGGTTTTATTAGATTTGTAAATCAGGTGGGAGGGGCAAGGTAGGGATGGTAAATGCTACTGCAGGTTGGGATGTCAAGGGTAGAAATGGGGTCTCCTCCTTGAGGTTCGACAGTTGCAAAGAATGTGTGCTATTTTTAGTGTGGCGAGAGAGTAGGAATAACGTAACGTGCGAATGTGTATGAAACCTGTGCAAATGAAATGTGGAATGGCAATACACAGTTGTGGCTGAGTTGCGCCTGCGTAAGTGTCAATGTGTAAGACTTGGTCATGTTTCCCTATATGTTTGTATTTGTTATTAAATGTACGTGTTCTTTGGTGTTACTGTTTCACCAATACTTTTATAATTACCACTAATGTTCTAATCATATATGTCAAGTTAGGTTACTCCAACAAGTTGGTGGATAACGGCCATATTTATTTCGGGGATGAGGCTGCGGGCATATAATTGGTATATTAAGTTTAAGTCAATTAACGATAATTACCAACTTTATTGGAATTGTAACATGTGTTTTGATATGTAATATCACATTGTGTTAGTCTTATTAAAGGATTGTGTTTTTGGTATATAGTCCTGTATCATCCATGGTTGTAAATAATCTTTCCTCAAGAGCCATGTGTCCTGATATTCCTAAATTGAGGATAATTAATGTCATGTTAATTCAGATGGTGATGGGGGTTAGTTATCAGTGTGTGTGTGTGGGAGGGAGGAGGATAGGGTCACTGTATTGGTGAGTGCGGGGGGGGATGGATGATGAGGTCACCTGTGTTGATGATGGGGGGAGAGGTTGATGGGTCACCTGTGTTGAGTGAGTGGGGGGAGGGATGATGGGGTCCACTGTGTTGTGTGAGTGGGGGGGGGGATGAGGGTTCACCTGTGTTGTGTGAGTGGGGGGAGGGATGATGGGTCAACTGTGTTGTGTGAGTGGGGGGAGGGATGATGGGTCACCCCGGTTGTGTGGAGTGGGGGGAGGGATGATGGGTCACCTGTGTTGTGTGAGTGGGGGGAGGGATGATGGGTCACCTGTGTTATGTGAGTGGGGGGAGGGATGATGGGTCACCTGTGTTGTGTGAGTGGGGGAGGGATGATGGGACCACTGTGTTGTGTGGAGTGGGGGGAGGGATGAATGGGTCACCTGTGTTGAGGAGTGGGGGTAAGGGGATGATGGGTCACCTGTGATGTGTGAGTGGGGGAAGGGATGATGGGTCACCTTTGTTGTGTTGAGTGGGGGAAGGGAATGGGATGGGTCAACTGTGTTGTGGTGAGTGAGGGGAGGGATGATGGGGTCACCTGTGTTGTGTGAGTGGGGGGGAGGGATGATGGGTCACCTGTGTTGTGTGCGTGGGGGAAGGGAATGATGGGTCCCTGTTATTTCTGTGAGTGGGGGGCAGGGATGATGCGGTCACCTGTGTTGTGTGAGTTGGGGGGCGGGATGATGGGTCACCTGTGTTGACGGTGGAGGGGGAGTGATGATGGGTCACCTGTGTTGTGTGAGTGGGGGTAGGGATTGATGGGTACCTGTGTTGTGTGAGTGGGGGGAGGGGATGATGGGTCACCTGTGTTGTGTGAGTGGGGAGCGAAGATGGGGCCTGTGTTTGTGTGAGTGGGGGAAGGGATCATGGTACCGTGTTGAGTGAGTGGGGGAAGGAATGATGGGTCACCTGTGTTGCACCCACAGGTTTCTTAATAATGCCATATTGAACGGTCTTGTGTAATTTGTTGCGAGTTGTATTTTAGGGTGATTGTTATTAAGCTTTGTGCATTATTATTGTGTTGAGGTTGTAATTAAGGTGGAGTTTTGTTTATAGCCATTCTGTGGCATTATTTTGGGGGTAGGGATGATCGGTCCCCTGTGTTGTGTGAGTGGGGGGGGGGATGATGGGTCACCTGTGTTGTGTGAGTGGGGGGAGGGGGATGGGTCACCTGTGTTGTGTTGAGTGGGGGGTAGGGATGATGGGTCACCTGTGTTGATGTGGTGGGGGGGAGGGATGAAGGGTCACTGTGTTGTGTGGTGGGGGGAGGGATGAAGGGTCCACCTGTGTGTGTGTGGAGTGGGGGAAGGGATGATGGGTCACCTGTGTTGTGTGAGTGGGGGTAGGGATGATGGGTTTCACCTGTGTTGTGTGAGTGGGGGAGGGAATGATGGGTCACCTGTGTTGTGTGCGTGGGGGAAGGGCATGCACATTGGGTCACCTGTGTTGTGTGGAAGTGGGGGAAGGGATGATGGGTCACCTGTGTTGTGTGAGTAGGGGCGGGATGAAGGGTCACCTGTGTTGTGTGAGTGGGGGGGGGGGATGATGGGTTCACTGTGTTGTGTGGTGGGGGAAAGGGATGATGGGTCACCTGTGTTGGTGTGAGTGGGGTGAGGGATGATGGGTCCACCTGTGTTGTGTGAGTGGGGGAAGGGATGATGGGTCACCTGTGTTGTGTGAGTGGAAAGGGGGGAGGGATGATGGGTCACCTGTGTTGTGTGAGTGGGGGGAGGGGAGATGGGTCAACTGTGTTGTGTGAGTGGGGGGAGGGATGATGGGTCACCTGTGTTGTGTGAGTGGGGGAAGGGATGAAGGGTAACCGGTGAGTGTGAGTGGGGGAAGGTGATAATGGGTCACCTGTGTTGTGTGAGTGGGGGAAGGGAATGATGGTCACCTGTGTTGCAACACAGGTTTCCTAATCCTACATGCATATTGAAGGTCTTGTGTACTTTGTTGACGAGTATATTTTGGTTGATTTTTGTTATTAAGCTTGGTGCATTATTATTGAGTTGAGGTTGTTAATTTAGGAGTTTTGTTTATCGCCATTCTGTGGCCATTATTATCTATACCTTTATTCCTTCTTGAATTGTGATATGTTTTAAAAACTTTGTAAATAGTTATAGTGTCAGATGTTTGCCTGGATTATTATGGTTTATATATTGTGTTATTGATGTTTGTCCTTGTTTCTAAAGTCATTTTTGAATTTTAAGTGAACAGGAATGTAGAATGTATTCACTGGTGGTGGGGGAGGGGGTGTATGTAAGCATTAATGTGTAGGATTTTTTCCAATTATATCTATGAAACTCTTGTGTACTAGTGTACTTTGTGAAACAACGTAGTAAGAAGCAGTCTGTAGGTTGTGTTTTAAGTGTTATTTTAATGTCCTTATGTATGTGCTTATTCAGTAGATTATGTAGTGAATGTTTATTGCTCATCACCAGTGTCAATGTTACATATTGATATATGTAATATACATATTTGTATGTTCAAGTTTTAAATAACATAAATAAAAAAAAATTTTAGTTCTGTATGTTATGATGTATTCTATTCTATCTGAATTTATTCTATCTTTACTTGTACCTGCGTAGCGGTTTCAGCCACCGGCCTATGGCAGATGAGTACCAAACGTTGTGGTCCACTAACAGCGGCTGTGTGTGCAGTGCAATGGAGGCACAAAGCAGGCCTTCGCCAGCAACTCTAGCGGGGGGGGGGTGCGGGATGAAGTGCAATGACTGTGAAGAGTAAGGTTTCCAAGTCCTGACAGCTTAGTACACAAGTGTGTTGCCTCATCCTATCGGGCCTGCCCCACTGTGGTCATTGAGAAGAGTCTAGGTTGAAGTGGCATCGTAGTTGGGCAGTCTCAACAGGTAGTGCACCAAGGGACTTCGGAACCATTCGGTCACAATGGGCACAGAGCTCCTCTCAAGGCCATTCAAACATTCCGTGCAGTGTTGGGATACCCTAAGCGTAGGCGGTGGATGTGCACCGTGAGTTCTTGGGACTGTGTCGAATACTAGGAGGGGGGTCCACCCAGACATACCAACAGAGGCTCCGTGAAAACCCCTATGGCTCAGGGGAATGGGGCTGGCCACCACCGGCAAGCCCACAGTTGTAATCTGTCTGAGGCTGATGGTGATTGCAGCAGTGGCTGATGCCTCGAGGTTGTTGTCCAGGAGCCTTCACCTCCTGCATCATTGCAGGGATCAAGTTGATGGAAGCCTGTGACCTGAGGATCTCGTTACGTTACCGCAAGACCTTCTTCGTTCTTCACTATCCCTCTCCTTTATCGCCCACTGACTAATTATATATATATATATATATAATTATTAATAAAAAAGGGTACCTGGGTGTGTTAGTAGTGGGACTGGTGTTGAGTCGCATCCTGGGGTTAGCCGGGACTGGTGTGGGTGCATCCTGGGTGTTTAGTGGGAATGGTTGTGGGTCGAATCCTGGGCGATAGTCATTCGTTTGTTCGAGGCATCTGGGTGTTAGTGGACTGGGATTGTGGGTGGCATCCTGGGTGTTAGTGGGACTGGTGTGGGTGGGCATCCTGGGTGCGTGTTAGTGGACTGGTGTGGGTGGCATCCTGGGTGTTGTTAGTGGATGGTGTGGGTGGCATTCCTGGGGACACTGAATAATCTGCCCGACATGACCTCAACATAACAAGGGGTTTTCTATATAGTAGTATGTCATTGTTGTCAACTAGGACTGTATACCATGTACATGTACTTGTAGTAAATAATGATCTTATTATTATTATTATTATTACTGGTGTGGGTGGCATCCTGGGTGTTAGTGGACTGGTGTGGGTGGCATCCTGGGACACTGATAATCTGCCCGACATGCTCAACATAACAAGGGGTTTTCTATTATAGTAGTATGTCATTGTTGTCAACTAGGACTGTATACCATGTACATGTACTTGTAGTAAATAATGATCTTATTATTATTATTATTATTACTGGTGTGGGTGGCATCCTGGGTGTTAGTGGACTGGTGTGGGTGGCATCCTGGGTGTTAGTGGACTGGTGTGGGTGGCATCCTGGGTGTTAGTGGACTGGTGTGGGTGGCATCCTGGGACACTGACATAATCTGCCCGACATGCCCAACATAACAAGGGGGTTTTTTATATAGTAGTATGTCATTGTTGTCAACTAGGACTGTTTACCATGTACATGTACTTGTAGTAAATAATGATCTTATTATTAGTAGTAGTGAACTTTTCTACAGAGCGAGGACTTCCGGTTTAGGCCTTCCACTGAGCGAGGTATCCGGTCTAGGACCAGCAGCTGGAGGGTCACCTTTTCACACCTAGGTGTTACTTCCGGTTTTGCCCATGCCCTCGCCCTCGAGATACCTCACCCTTGACCCCCAACCAATACCCCCGCCCAGGGCCCCCCCCTTCGCGCCCCCGCCGTCGCGCCGCGCGCCTCCCGCGCGCCCGCCCACCCGCCCGGCGCCCCGCCCCCCCCGCGCGCCCGCCCGCGCCCTTCGCGACCCCCCCCCCGCCGCGCCTTCTGCTGCGTTTTCTGCAGCGTCGTCCGGATCGCCCCCGCGCCTCGAATTTTTTTCCGATTTTTTTCGAATTTTTTTTGAATTTCATTTTCTTGTGCTCTCCATCTCCTCGGATCAAGTTTTTAAGGTTCCCCCTCTCACTTTCACCCCCATCCCAACCTTTCTCGAAATCAAAGTCTCCATCTCCTTAGATCAAAATTTTTTAAAAGGGTTTCCCCCCCCCACTTTCACCCCCCAACCCCAAAATTTCTCGATAATACAAGTTTTGGATTCCCCCCTATGGGGGTTTTGAATTTCTTATGATCACCTTGGATCAAATTTTTGGATTACCCCTCCCACTTTCACCCACCCCCACCTCAAATTTTTCTCGATAATACCAAGACTCCATCTCCTCGGATCAAATTTTTTGGATTCCCCCTATGGGTTTTCGAAATTCTCCATCTCCTTGGATCAAGGTTTTTTTTTTGGATTGTCCCTCCTTCCACCCCCCCAACCCCAAAAATTTCTCAATATTACAAGTTTTTGCATTCCCCCCTATGGGGGTTTTCGAAATTCTCCATCTCCTTGGATCAAGTTTTTTTGGATTCCCCCCTATGGGGGTTTTCGAAATTCTTATGATCTCCTCGGATCCCCCCATCCCACTCTCACCCCCCCCACCAACCCCAAAATTTCTCGATAATACAAGTTTTGGATTCCCCCCTATGGGGGTTTCGAAATTCTTATGATCTCCTTGGATTGCCCCCTCCCACTTTCACCCCCAACCCCAAAATTTCTCGAAATCAAATTCTCCATCTCCTTTGGGGGCAAGTTTTTTTGGATTCCCCCCTATTGGGGTTTTCGAAATTCCTCGGGGGTCAAGTTTTTGGAATCCCCCCTCTGGGTTTTAAGCATTCCAAATAGACTCCTCCTATGGGGGCATGCTTATACAGGTCTAAAACAAGACAAATGACCTAAGAAGGTGGGCGACCTTATGTCAGTGACGTCAGTATTCCGCTCATTAATTGGTTTACTCGACGGTCAGTGACGTCACGCGATGACCCCCACACACACAGGCTGAATCATGACGACCCTTTTAGTTCATTAAAGTTAATAAGGGGATATAGTACCTACATCATAGGGAAAACATTTTCACTCTTAACCCAGGTTAATCCAAATAATTTCACATTTTTGTTTCGTTAATACCCACAACAATCCAACAATTTCTTTACAACACAAGTCTAGACATTTTTCTCGTTTTAACTATTTCATCTCAGGTCACTCCCCCACGAAGTAACCTCCTCCCCACCCTCCCGAACCCTCACACTCCAACCAACACCTCACAATTTTCACTCATAACCCCCCAATTTTTCTCTTTTTTTTTTTTTAACTCCTTTAGTTCATTAAAGTTAATAAGGGGATACAGTACATCAGAAAGTCACCACAACACTTATAACCACTTTTCGATAAATTCACTAGTCACAATTTTACATATTACGAAGTTAATACGCACTTTTACTTTGAACACCTTCAAAACACTCTCTTAAATCATTTGAATACTCACAAAAAATACCTTTATACATTTCCAAACAACACTGAAATACTCCAAAACATCATTCGAACACCCCCAAAATCACCTCTGAATACTCCCAGAACACCTTCATAAGTACCTTGCACATATTAACACTTCATAAGTACACTCATAATCACTTGTCACCTTCAAAAAACACCTTTGAATACTCACATAAACACCCTTGAACACCTTCAAAACACCTTTGAATAACCTCAAAACACCTTTGAACACCTTCAAAACACCCTTGAACACCCTTGATCACCTTCAAAAAAACATTTGAACACACTCAAAACACCTTTGAACACCTTTGAACATTTCCAAACAACACTGAAACACTTCCAAAAACACCATTTGAGTACTCCCAAATACACCACTGAATACTAAAACACCACAGAATACACTCAAAACACCACCAAAATCACCATGAAACACTTCCAAAAACACAATTTGAGTACTCCCAATTACACCACTGAATACTACTAAAACACCGCTGAATTCAATCAAAACACCCTTCAACACCTTCAAAACACCTTTGAACACCTTTGAACATTTCCAAAAAACACTATTTGAGTACTCCCAATTACACCACTGATTACTACTAAAACACCGCTGAATTCAATCAAAACACCCTTCAACACCTTCCAAACACCCTTGAACACCTTCAAAACACTCTTGAACACCTTCAAAAACACCTTTGAACATTTCCAAAACACTATTTGAATACTCCCAATTACACCACTGATTACTACTAAAACACCGCTGAATTCAATCAAAACACCCTTCAACACCTTCAAACACCCTTGAACACCTTCAAAACACTCTTGAATACATTCAAAAACACCTTTGAACATTTCCAATCAACACTGAAACACTTCCAAAAAAACACAATTTGAGTACTCCCAATTACACCACTGAATACTACTAAAACACCGCTGAATTCAATCAAAACACCCTTCAACACCTTCAAACCACCTTTGAACACCTTCAAAACACTCTCATAATCATTTGAACACACTCAAAACACCTTTGAATAACCTCAAAACACCTTTGAACACCTTCAAAACACCCTTGAACACCCTTGATCACCTTCAAAAAAACATTTGAACACACTCAAAACACCTTTGAACACTTCCAAAAAACACAATTTGAGTACTCCCAATTACACCACTGAATACTACTAAAACACCGCTGAATTCAATCAAAACACCCTTCAACACCTTCAAACACCCTTGAACACCTTCAAAACACTCTTGAACACCTTCAAAAACACCTTTGAACATTTCCAAAACACTATTTGAGTACTCCCAATTACACCACTGATTACTACTAAAACACCGCTGAATTCAATCAAAACACCCTTCAACACCTTCAAACACCCTTGAACACACTCAAAACACCCTTCAACACCTTCAAAAACACCTTTGAACACCTTCAAAACACATTTGAACACCTTCAAAAACACTCTCTAATCATTTGAACACAAACTCCAAAAAACCTTTGAATAACTCAAAAACACCTTTGAACACCCTTCAAAACACCTTGATCACTTCAAAAAACATTTGAAACACACTCAAACACCTTTGAAACCTTTGAACATTTCAAACAACACTGAAAACACTTCCAAAAACACCATTTGAAATACTCCAAATACACACTGAATACTAAAACACCACGAATACACTCAAAACACCACCAAATCACCATAAAAACTAAGATCAACACCACATCCCACAACACCCACAACCCACTACACCACAATTTTTTCTTCCGGCTTTATCTAATTAATCAGAAAGTCACAACCCCACACTCCCATTTTTTTTTTGCTCGTTTTAACCCTTTTAGTTAATAAGGGGACACACTACATCAGAAAAAGTCACAAAAACAACCCACTTATAACGTCTTTTCGGTATCTCTAGTTCGACAACAACACCCACATCCCCACAACACCACATCCACAATTTTTTTCGTTTTATCTAATTTCATCAGAAAGTCACAACACCCACACCTCCCATTTTTTTTTTCTCGTTTTAACCCTTTTAGTTCATTAAAGTTAATAAGGGGACACCACTCCATCAGAAAAAAGTACAAAAACACCCATTATAAACGTCTTGTCGGTATCTCTAGTTCGACAACAACACCCACATCCACAACTACCCACATCCACCTCCACACACACTCACAGGACACACACACACACACCACACACACAACACACACACACACACCACACACTCACACACACACACCACACAAACACACACACCAACACACACACATCCCTAACTAGCCTAACCCCCCTTATCCTATCTTATCCTCTAACCTAACCTATCCTAAACTAACCTAACTAACTTATCCTAACCTTGCCAACTAACTAACCTAACCTTACCTAACTTATCCTGACCTAACCTAGCCTAACCTAACCTATCTTTTCCTATCCTAACCTAACTAACCGAACCTACCCTAACCTAAACCTTACCTAACATAATCTAACCTAGCCTAACCTAACCTAAACCTAACTTAACCTCAACCAAAAAAAAAACCTAACCTAACCATATCTAGCCTAAACCTAACTTAACCTAACCTATCTAACCTAACCTACCCTAACCTAACCTAACCTATCTTACCTTACATAACCTACCTAGCCGAACCTATCCTACCTAACCTAAATATATTGGAACACTTCCAAAAATACATTGGACGATGAGTACTTCAGAAAATACTATGAACGACTCATTTTTTTTTTGGTATTTCCAATAAGTTTTGAATCCTTTGTCGTTAAAATCGACATTATTTTTCTTGTTGGTAAACACACTCAATGGTAGAAATTTTTACTCGAATTCCGAATAGAAAACACTTTCCTCGCTCTGAGAGACTCATTGTGGGTCACCCCTTCCCCCCCCCCCACACCATGGGTAAATGCGGTTCACACCCAAGGTAGAACATTATACCTGCGTCACTAGGACAGGACAGACGTCCATGAAATGCGGGTAACATCCAAAGGTAGAAAATCTTTTTTTCCTGACAACTGGCTATCCAAACAAACCTAACCGAACCTAAGTCCTAACCTAATTCCTAACCTAATTCCTAACCTAACCTACTCACCTAACCTAACTAACCCAACTAACTCCATCATACACCTCTATCTATCACCTAAAACCTATCCTAACCTAACCTAACCCCCTCCTAATCAAACACCTCGAATACTTACCTAACTTAACCTAACCTAACCTTACCTTACTACGATCCTCAACCTAACCTAACTATCCTAAATGTCCTAACCTAACCTAACACTATCTAACCTAACCTACCTACTTATCCTAAGCTAACCTAACCTAACTTATTCCTAACCTAACCTATCCTATCCTAAACCTAACCTAAAATTACGAACCTAAACTTAACTTATCCTTATCGAAGCTAACCTAACCTAACGTATCCTACTAACCCTATCTTTTTAAAATAACTAACCTAACCTAAAATAAAACTACTAACTTATCTACTACTCACTTTACTTTGACACTTCAACACACTCGCATACTTCATTTGAGCCCCTTTTCTCATTAATCTCTCATCCACAAACCTTTATCATCTCATACAGAACAACCCCAAGATTATTTCGAACCACTCTCATTAAAGCATTTGAGTACTCATAAACACTTTTGTAATTTCCAACAACACTGATGCACTTCCAAAATTTCATTTTGATACTCCAAATAAGATTTTGACCGCTCTTATTTATCTACACTTACACATTTCAGTACAATTACATTCATCCCCCAAACTCCTCACTCATTCTCCAGACTTTACAACTTTAGCACAAAAAAAACTAACTCATACACTTATGACTGTGACATTACCATATCTAACACCACTAACTTTGAACCAACTCTGAAACACCACTGATCTTTTCACAAATGCTCTGACATCATTTGAACACCTTCAAAAAAAAACACCATCAAATACAACCTCTGACTCTCCAAAATACACTACTGATTACTACCAAATCAACACTGAATACTACAATCCCGTAAATCACAGAAACTAGTTTAAATCACCATCTAAATCCTTTTTATAGAAATCCCTCAAATCACTTAACCAAGAACTCCCTCCCCATTTGGCGCATGAAAAAAAAAGCTTGAACACAAACCTAATACGCAACACTTAGTACATGATCACCAACAACTGAAAAAACTTATCTTGTACACACTCATAATATAGACAATCACCACTACAATCACCATGTTACCACATCCTCAAAAATCACTAATATCTCAGAAAACAATCATTTATATACATTTCACCACAATCACAAAAAATCATATTTGACAATATCTTAAGCGCACTCACTCACTACCACCACACACGATGTCTCACTCTCGGGACGACGAGCTCTCCTCCAGGACGTCACACTCCATTGTGTTACGTGGTGGTTGGTAAATACACCTAACCCACTTGTTTAACCTGTTTGTACCTACATTGTTTTAAGAACACTATATCCAAGGACGTTACAGATTTTTTTGATCCCCTTCACCAAGATCACAGAAAAACACACATTTTTATTAATTATTCACACACAAAAAATCACGATCACACTTCATATCATGTCTTACCGTCATCTTTCAACACTATCACCAAGATCACCAAAAAATCTAAGATCATGCACTTCAAAAACTATTATGTTCACTGAAAACATTATTTTTTTAAACTTTGACACAAAAATAAAGTCATAACAAATACCAAAACACTTGCCACCAACATCTTCATAAACATAACATGAGCACTATAAACATATCATATCACAAAAAAAAAATAATACTCAGACACCCAATATATTCATTTCAATTGCATATTTAAGGACATGAGACATACACACCAATCTAAGACATTCACTCAACTAAGACATACACATCCCTTAAAACTTCCTACCTTATTCATTCCGTATATCTCCTAGGCTGTGTTAACCCCGACGGATCACCACGACGTAGGAGCCAGAGTTGTTGTAGGTGGTGTTGAAGTGGTTGTTCCTCTTGGCTCCTACGTCGGGTAGGATCCGTCGGGGTTAATAAAACAGCTCTAGGGAAATACGGATCATGAATAAGGAAGGAAGTTTTAAGGGTGATGTTTATGTGTTGTTGGAGGTGAATGTCCTTAGATTGGTGTGTATGACTCATGTCTTAAAATTTGCAATTGAAATGTTAATCTATGGGTGTCTGTTGTATTATTTTTTCTTTTTTGGTGATAGTGATATGTTATAGTGCCTCATGTTAGTTATAGATGTTGGTGGGAAGTGTTGTGTGGGATTTTTGTTGTATGTCTTATTTTTGTGCGAATGTTTAAATAAATATAAGTGTTCTTCAGTGATCATAGTGTTTTGAGATGCATGATCTTAGATTTTTTGGTGATCTTGGTGATAGTGTTGATAGATGCGGTAAAACATGATAGGGAATTGGTTGATCGTGATTTTTGTGTGAAAAATTATAAAAAAATGGGTGTTTTCTGTGATCATGGTGTTGGGGACTTAAATCTGGTAACGTCTTGGATATAGTGTTCTTAGATAATGTTGGGTACAACAGGTTGAAACAAGGGGGGTGGGTGTGATGTTGTTACCAACCACCAAAGTAACCAATGGGAGTGTGGTCACTGGAGGTGAGCTCGTCGGTCTGTTGAGGTGAGGACATAGTGTGTGGTGGTAGTGTGAGGTGAGTAGCGCTTAGATATTGTCAAATATGATTTTTTTGTGTGTGTGTGTGTGTGAAATGTTTATGAAATTGATGTTTTCTGTGTATATTAGTGATTTTGAGGTAAGTGAAACATGGGTGATTGTAGTTGGTGATTGTCTTATATCTTATGTGAAGTTACAAGATATGTTTCAGTTGTGGTGTCATGTACTAAGTGTTTGCGTATTAGGTTTGGGGTTCATGCTTTTTTTTTTCAACGCCAATGGGGAGTGAGTTCTTGGTTATAGTGATTTGAGGGGGATTTCTATAAAAAAGGATGTTAGCTGGTGATGTTAACTTAGGTTTCTGGTGATTTTGTCGGTGATTGGTAGTATTCAGTGGTGATTTGGTAGTAACAATCAGTAGTGTTTTTGGGAGTATTGGAGGTGTTTGATGGTGTTTTTTTTGAGTGTTCAATGATGTTGCAGAGCATTTTTTGAGAAGATCCCGTGAGTGTTGTTCAGAGTTGGTTCAAGTTAGTCAGTGGTTAGGATATGGTAATGTCTCATGTCATAGTGAATGCTGGTTAGTTTTTTTTTGTGCTAATGTTGTAAAGTCTGGAGAATGCGGGAGGTGTTTGGGGGGATGAGATGTAATTTAATGAATTGTGTACGTTGTAGCTAAATTAGAGCTGTCAACTCTTATTTGGGAGTAATCAAAATTGATATTTTGGAAGTGCTTCAGTGTTGGTTGGAATGTTCAAAAGTGTTTATGGAGTACTCAAAATGCTTTATGAGACGTGCTCGAAGTAATTTTGGGGTTGTTCGTAGTGGAGTTGATAAAGGTTGTGGATGAGAGATATTGAGAAAAGGGGGTCTCAAATGATTATGAGAGTGTTTTGAGGGTTCAAAGTAAAGGGAGTAGGTTTTAGGATAAGTTAGGTTGGTGATTTTAGGTTCGGTTAGGTAGGTTTGGATTAAAAGTTAGGTTTAGGTTAGGATAAGTTAGGATAGGTTAGATTAGGATTAGGATAAGTTAGGTTAGGTTCGTTATTTAGGTTAGGTTAGGTTAGGATAGGTTAGGTTAGAGAAGTTAGGTTAGGTAGCTTAGGATAGTTAGGTTAGGTTAGGTTAGGATAGGTTAGGTTATGTTAGGGTTAGGAAGGTTAGGACAGGTTAGGACAGGTTAGGATAGTTTAGGTTAGGTTAGGTTAGGTCGGTAGTGTTAGGTAAGGTTAGGTTAGGTTAAGTAGGTTGTATTCGAGGGTGCTTTTGATGGAGTTAGGTTAGGTTAGGGATAGTTAGGTTGGTTAGGATAGAGTGTTTGATTGGAGTTGGGTTGGGTTGTTGGGTTTAGGTTTAGGTTAGGTTGGTTAGGGATAGAGGGGATTGATGAGTTTAGGTTAGGTTCGGTTAGGTGGGGTGAGGTTATGTTAGGAATTAGGTTAGGTTAGGAGGATAGACAGTTGGTCTGGGAAAGAGTTGATTTTCTACGTGGATGTTTCCCGATTTATTGGCGTTGTCTGTCCTGAGTTGACGCAGGTGTTATGTTCTACCTTGGGTGTGAAACCCGATTACCCATGGTGTTTGGGGGGGGGGAAAGCGGGGTGACCACAATGAGTCTCTCGAGCGAGGAAATTGTTTCTATTCGAAATCGAAGTAACTATTTCTTACCATTGAGTGTGTTTACCAACAAGAAAATAATGTTCGATTTTTCGATAATGTTTTCAAAATAATTTGGCAATATCCAAAAAAAATGAAGTCGTTCAAAGTAATTCTGAGTACTTAATGAATTTTGGAAGTGTTCCAATATATTTTAGCGTTAGGTTAGGATAGGTTGGCCTAGTTTGGTTTTAGGTAAGGTCTAAGATAGGTTAGGGATTAGGGTTAGGTTAGGGTATCGGGTAGATTAGGTTAGGTTAGGTTAGGTTAGGTTTAGGTTAGGTTAAGGTTAGGTTAGGTTAGGTTAAGTTAGGTTGGGCTAGGTTAGGTTAGGTTAGGTTAGGTTGGGTTAGTTAAGTTAGGTTAGGTTAGGTTGGTTGGGTTTGTGCGTAGCTAGGTTAGGTTATGTTGGTTAAGGTTAGGTTAGGGTAGGTTCCGGTTAGGTTAGGTTAGGTTTGGTTAAGTTAGGTTAGTTAGGTTAGGTTAGGTAGGTTAGGTTAGGATAGTTGTAAGGTTAGGTTAGGTTAGGCTAGGTTAGGATAGGTTAGTTAGGTTAGGTTAGGATAAGATAGGTTAGGTTAGGCTAGGTTAGGGATGTGGTGTGTGTGTGTGTGTGTGTGTGTGTGTCGGTGGTGTGTGTGTGTGTGTGTGTGGTGTGTGCGTGTTGTGTGTGTGTGTGTGTGTGTGGTGTGTGTGTGTGTGTGTGTGTGTCTGTGTGTGTTGTGTGGATGTGGGATGTGGGTGTTGTGGGCTGTGGGTGTAGTGGTTCGAACTAGAGATACCGAAAAGACGTTATAAGTGGGGTTGTTTTTGTGACTTTTTTGATGTAGTGTGTCCCCTTATTAACTTTAATGATACTAAAAGGGGTGAATTGAAAACGAGAAAAAAAAAATGGGAGGTGTGGGTTGTTGTGACTTTCTGATGAAATTAGATAAAACGAGAAAATATTGTGGGGTGTGGGTGTTGGGGATGTGGGTGTTGTTGTCGGACACTAGAGATTACGAAAAGACGTTAAAAAGTGGGTTGTTTTTGTGTCTTTTTCTGATGTAGTGTGTCCCCTTATTAACTTTAATGAACTAAATGGGTTAATTTTTTTAACGAGAAAAAAAAAAATGGGAGGTGTGGGTTGTTGTTACTTTTCTGATGAAATTAGATAAAACGAGAAAAAAATTGTGGGTGTTGTGGGTTGTGGTTGTTGTGGATGTGGGTGATGATTTAGTAGTTTATGGTGATTTTGGTGGTGTTTTGAGTGGATTCAGTGGTGTTTTAGTTATTCCGTGGTGTATTTGGGTGTATCAAATGTGTTTTTGGAAAGTGTTTCAGTGTTGTTTGGAAATGTTAATAGTGTTCAAAGTGTTTTGTGTGTGTTCAAATGTTTTTCTTTGAAGGTGATCAAGGGTGTTTTGAAGGTGTTCAAAGGTGTTTTGAGGTTATTGAAAGGTGTATTGAGTGTGTTTCAGTGATATGAGAGTGTTTTGAATGTGTTTCAAATGTGTTTAGAGGTGTTCAAAGGTGTTTTTGAAGGTGTTGGAAGTGTGTTGTTTTGAGTGTGTTTCAAGGGTTGTTTTGAAGTGTTGAAGGGTGTTTGATTGAATTCAGCGGTGGTTGTAGTAGAATCAGTGGTGATAATTGGGAGTACTCAAATTGTGTTTTGGATATGTCCAAAGGTGTTTTTGGAAGGTGTTCAAGAGATGTTTTGAGGGTGTTCAAGGGTGTTTGAAGGTGTGAAGGGTGTTTTTGATTGAATTCAGCGGTTGTTTTAGTAGTATGCAGTGGTGGTAATTGGGAAGTACGCAAATTGTGTTTTTTGAGAGTTCAATGGTTTTTGCGTGTGTTCAAATGTTTTTTTGAGGTGATCAAGGGATGTTCTCGGGTGTTGTGAAGGTGTTCAAAGGTGTTTGAGGTTATTCAAGGTGTTTTGAGTGTGTTCAACTGATTATGAGATTGTTTGAAGGTTGTTCAAAAGGGTGTTTTGAAGGTGTTGAAGGGTGTTCTTGATTGGAATTCAGCGGTATTTTAGTAGGATTCAGTGGTGTAATTGGGAGGAGTACTCAAAATTGTGTTTTTTTGGAAGTGTTTCAGTGTTAGATTGAATGTTCAAAGTTGTTTTTGACGTATTCAAGAAAGGTTTGTTTTGAGGTGTTAAGGGTGTTGAAGGTGGTTCTGAGGTGTTTTGATTGAATTCAGCGGTGTTTTAGTAGTAATTTTCCAGGTGGGGGTTGTAATTGTGAGAGTACTAAATAGTGTTTTTGGAAATGTTCAAAGGTGTTTTGGAAGGTGTTGAAGGGTGTTTGAGTTGAATTCAGCGGTGTTTTAGTGTATTTCAGTGGTTGTAATTGGGGAGTACTAAATTGTGTTCTTTGGAAGTGTTTCATGGTGATTTTGGTGGTGTTTTGAGTGTATTCAGTGGTGTTTTAGTATTCAGTGGTGTATTTGGGAGTACTTCAAATGGTGTTTTTGGAAGTGTTTCAGTGTTGTTTGGAAATGTTCATAGGTGTTCAAAGGTGTTTTGAGTTGTTTCAATGTTTTTTTGAAGGTGGATCAAGGGTGTTCAAGGGTGTTTTGAAGGTGTTCAAAGGTGTTTTGAGGTTTTCAAAGGTTTTTTTTGAAGGTGTTCAAGGGTGTTTATGTGAGAAATTCAAAGGTTTTTTTTGAAGGTGTACAAATGATTATGAGAGTATTATGAAGGTGTTCAAATGATGGGCAAGAGTACTTATGAAGGTGTTCGGGGAGTATTCAGAGGTGATTTTGGGGGTGTTCGAATGATGTTTTGGGGAGTTTTTCAGTGTTGTTTGGAAATGTAAAAAGGGTATTTTTGTGAGTATTCAAATGATTTAAGAGAGTGTTTTGAAGGTGTTAAAAGAAAAAAGGCGTTATTAACTTCGTAATATGTAAAATTGTGACTAGTGAATTTATGAAAAGTGGTTTTTTAACTTTATTTAACTAAAAGGGTTTAAACGAGAAAAATTGGGGGTTATGGTGAAAATTGTGAGGTGTTTGGGTTTGGAGTGTGAGGGGTTGGGGGGGGTGGGGAGGAGGTTACTTCGTGGGGAGTGACCTGAGATGAAAATAGTTAAAACGAAGAAAATGTCTAGACTTTTTGTTGTAAAGAAATTGTTTTTGGATTGTTGTGGGTATTAACGAAACAAAAATTTTGAAATTATTTGGATTAACCTGGGTTAAGAGTGAAAATGTTTTCCCTATGATGTAGGTACTATATCCCCTTATTAACTTTAATGAACTAAAAGGTTTGTCATGATTCAGCCTGTGTGTGTGGGGGTCATCGCGTGACGTCCACTGACCGTCGAGTAAACCCACATTAATGAGCGGAATACTGACCCTCACTGACATAAGGTCGTCACCCTTCTTAGGTCATTTTTCTTGTTTAGACCTGTAAATAAGCATGGCCCCCCTAGGAGGAGTCCCATTTTGAATGCTTATACCCCGAGGGGGGATTCCAAAAAAATTGATCCGAGGAATTTCGAAAACCCCATAGGGGGGAATCCAAAAAAACTTGATCCAAGGAGATGGAGAATTTGATTTCGAGAAAAACTTGATCCGAGGAGATCATAAGAATTTCGAAACCCCATAGGGGGGAATCCAAAAACTTGTATTTCGAGAAATTTTGGGGTTGGTGGGGGGGGGGGGTGAGGGGGATGGGGGGATCCCAGGAGATCATAAGAACCCGAAAAACCCCCATGGGGGGGAAACCAAAAAACTTGATCCCCAAGGGATGGAGAAAATTTTGAAAAATCCCCAGGTCGTGGGGTAGCACCTCTACTGGGGACACTGGTATACCATGTACATGTACTTGTAGTAAATAATGATTCTTATTATTATTTTTATTATTACTGGTGTGGGTGGCATCCTGGGTGTTAGTGGACTGGTGTGGGTGGATTACTGGGTTGTTAATGGACTGGTGTGGGTGGCATCCTGGGTGTTTGTGGACTGGTGGGTGGCATACTGGGTGTTAGTGGACTGGTTTGGGTGGCTCCTGGGGTTAGTGGACTGGTCGTGGGTGGCATCCTGGTGTTAGGGGTCTGGTGTGGGTGCCATCCTGGGTGCTTTGTGACTGGCTGTGGGTGCATCCTGGTGTTAGTGGACTGGTTGTGGGGTGGGCATCCTGGGGTGTTAGATGGACTTGTAGGGGTGGCATCCTGGTGTTAGTTGGACTGGTTGTGGGTGGCATCCTGGGTGAGATCTCGCGGGACTGGTGTGGTGGCTTCCTGGGTTGTTAGTGGGACTGGTGTGGCGTGCATCCTGGGCTGTTTGTGGACTGGTGTGGGGTGGCATCCTGCCTGTTAGTGGACTGGTTGGGTAGTATCCTGGGTGTTCGTGGATGGTGTTGGTGACAACCAGGTTTTTGTGGTCTGGTAGTGGGTGTGGTATCCTGGGGTGTTAGTGGACTGGTGTGGGTGGCATCCCTGGTGTTAGGCGGACTGGGGTGGGTGGCAGCCTGGGTGTTAGTGGACTGGTGTGGGTGGCATCCTGGTGTTAGTGGTTGGTGTGGGTGGCATCCTGGGTGTTTCCGTGCGACTGGTGTGGGTGGCATCTGGGTATTAGTGACTGGTTGTGGGGTAAGCATCCTGGGTGTTGTGGACTGGTGTGGGTGGCATCCTTGTTGTTGTGAACTGGTGTGGCAGAATCACTGGGTGTTAGTGGACTGGTGTGGGTGGCCATCCTGGGTGTTTGTGGAATGGTGTGGGTGCATCTTTGTTGTTGTGGATGGTGTGGGTGGCCAACTTGGGAGTTAGTGGACTGGTTGTGGGTTGCATCCTGGGTGTTAGTGGACTGTGTGGGTGGATCCTGGGTGTTAGTGGTCTGGTGTGGGTGGCATACTGGGTAGTTATTGGGATAGGTGTTGGTGGCATCTGGGGTGTTTAGTGGACTGGTGTGGGTGGCATCCCTGGGTGTTAGTGGACTGGTGTGGGTAGCATTCATGGGTGTTAGTGGACTGGTGTGGGTGGCTTCCTGGGTGTTGGGGATGGTGTTGGTGGCATCCTGGGTGTTAGTGGACTGGTGTGGGTGGCATCTGGGTGGTTAGGTGGACTGGGTGTGGGTAGGCATCCTGGAGTGGTTAGTGACTCGGTGTTGGTTGGCATCATGCGTGTTAGTGGACTGGTCGTGGGTTGCATCCTGGGTGTTAGTCGGTACCTGGTGTTGGTGGCATCCTGGGTGTTAGTGGACTGGTCCCTGATGGGTGGCATCCTTGGGTGTTAGTGGCACTTGTGTTGGTGCACATGGCGTGTACGTGGATGGTGTGTGGTGGCTCATCATGGGTGTTAGTGGATTGTGTGGGTGCAGCCTGGGTGGTGTGGACTGGTGTGGGTAGCATCCTGGACCTGGACATAGTATGCCCCGACACATGTCAACTTAACAAGGCGTTTTCTATAGAGTAGTATGTCATTGTTGTCAACTAGGACTGTCCCCCCCCCCCCCCCCCTTTTACCTTGTACAATGTACTTGTAGTACATTAATGATCTTATTTTTATTATTTTTATTACTGTGGTGGCTGGCATCCTGGGTGTTTAGTGGACTGGCGTGGGTGGCATACTTTGTGTGTTAGTGGACAGGTGTGTGATTAGCATCCTGGGTGTTAGTGGACTTGGTGTCGGGGTAGCATCCTGGTGTTAAGTGGATGGTGGGGTGGCCTCGCCTGCGCCTGTTAGTGACTGGTGTGGGTGGCATCTGGTGTTGTGGACTGTGTGCCCCCCCCCCCCCCCCCACGGTGGCATCTGGGTGTTAGTGGACTGGTGGGGGTAGCATCATGGGTGTTAGTGGAATGTGTGGGTAGCAATCTGGGTGTTAGTGATGGTGTGGGTGGCATCCTGGTCGTTTGTGGTGACTGGTGTGGGTCGCATCCTGGGTGTTAGTGGGACTGGTCTAGTGGCGTAGCATCCCTGGGTGATAGTGGGATGGTGTGGGTAGCATCCTGGGTGTTAGTGGACTGGTGTGGCGTGGCATCCTGGGTGTTAGTGTAATGGTAATGGGTTGGCATTCCAATGGGTGTTAGTGGACTGGTGTGGGCTTGCATCCTGGTGTTAGTGGATGGTGTTGTGGGCTGGCCATCCCTGGGTGTTCCTCGTGCGATGGTGTGGGTGGATTTCCCGGGGTGTTAGTGGAACTTGTGTGGGTGGCGCATCTGGGTGTTAGCTGGCCTCCTGTGCTCGTGCGGTAGCATCTGGGCTGTTTAGTGGACTGGTGTGTGGTGGCATTCCACTTCCGCGCCGCACACTGACATAATCTGCCGTACTATGCTCAACATAACACTCGGGTTTTCTATATAGTAGTATGGCACCGCGCCGCGCGCGCGCCTCACCATAGGACTGTATACACATGTTCATGTTATTGTTAGTAAATAAGATCTTATTATTATTATTATTATTACTGGTTGTGGGTGCATCCTGGGTGTTTGTTGGACTGGTTTGTGGCGTTAGCATCATGGGTGTTTGTGTGTATGGTGTGCGGTGGCATCTGGTGTTAGTGGACTGGAGTGGTGGCATCCTGGGTGTTAGTGGATTGTGTGGGAGGCATCCTGGGTGTTAGTGGCCACTGGAGTGGGTGGCATCATGGGTGTTTGTGGACTGGTTGTGGGTTATGGCATCATGGGTGTTTGTGGACTGGTGTGGGTAGCATCCTGGGTGTTAGTGGACTGGTGTGGGGAGGCATCCTGGGTGTTAGTGGGATGGTGTGGGTGGCACATCCTTGTGGTAGGTGGACTGGTGTGGGATTATTCATCCTGGAGTGTTTAGGGACTGGCTGTGGGTGCATCCTGGTGCTTCTGTGGGCCTGGTTAAACAATGTGGGTGGAATCCTGAGGTGATAGTGGACTCCGGTGTGAGGTGGATCCTGGGTTGGTTAGTGAGACTGGTTTGGGGTAGCATCTGGGTGTTAGTGGACTGGTGTGGGTGGCATCCATCCTGCCGGCTGCTTCGTCCGTATTGTCGCGCCCCCCCCTCCGGAGGTGGCATCCTGGGTGTTAGTGGACTGGTGTGGGGTGGATCCTGGGTGTTAGTGGAATTGATCTGTGCCCCCCCCGGTGGCATCCTGGGTGTTAGTGGACTGGTCCCGTGGCGCTGACATCCTGGGTGTTAGTGCGACTGGTGTGTGTTAGCCTCCATGGCGCAATCCTGTTAGTGGATGTGGTGTGGGGTGGCATCCTGGGTATTAGTGGACTGGTGTGGGTGGCATCCTTGGTGTTATTAGGTGGACTGGTGTGGTGGCTTTCTGCGCGTGTTAGTGGGACTGGTGTGGGTGGCATCCATGGGTGTTCGCTGGACTGGTGTGGGTGGCATCATGGGTGTTAGTCGGACTGGTGTGGGTGGCATCCTGGGTGTTAGTTGGACTAGTGGGGGTGGCATCCTGGGTGTTCGGGGGATGGTCCCCCCCCCCCCGTGGGTGGCATCCTCGGGTGTTAGTGGGACTGGCTGTGGGTGGCCATCCTGGGTGTTAGTGGACTGGTGTGGGTGGCATCTGGGTGTTTGGGTGGAATGGTGTGGGTAGCATCTGGGTTTAGTGGACTGGTGTGCACGCAGATGGCTTCCTGGGGTGTTAGTGGCACTGTGTGGGTGGCATCATCCTGGGGTGTTAGTGGACTGTTGTGGGTGGCATCCTGGGTGTTAGTGGAACTGGTTGTGGGTGGCATTCCTGGGTGTTAGTGGACTGGTGTGGGTGGCATCCTGGGTTTGGCAGTGGTACTGGTGTGGTTGCATCTGGGTGTTAGTGGACTGGTGTGGGTGGCTTTCCTGGGGTGTTAGTGGCTGGTGTGGGTGGCCATCCTGGGACAGCTGGCTTAATCTGCCCGACTTGCTCAACATAACAAGGCGGTTTTTATTAGTAGTATGTCATTGTTTGTCAACTAGGGGACTGTATACCATGTACTTGTACTTGTAGTAAATATGATCTTATTATTATTATTTCTGGTGTGGGTGGCATCCTGGGTGTTAGCTGCCGACCCGGCTTGTGGGTGGGATCCTGGGTGTTTAGTCGGACTGGTGTGGATGGCTGTCCTGGGTGTTAGTGGACTGGTGGGGGTGGCATCCTGGGTGTTAGTGGACTGTGTGTGGGTGGCCTTCCTGGGTGTTAGTGGATGGTTGTGGGTGGCATCCTGGGACACTGACATAATGTGCCCGACATTGCTCTTAACGATCTACGGCCGTTTTCTATATAGTAGTATGTCATTGTTGTCAACTAGGACTGTATAACATGTACATGTACTTGTAGTAAATAATGATCTCTTATCCTATTATTATTTATTAATTATTACTGGTGTGGGTGGCATCCTGGGTGTTTGTGGGCTGGCCTGTGGGTGGGATCTGGGTGTTAGTGGGACTGGTGTTTGGTGGCATCCTGGGTGTATACGTGCGACTGGTGTGGGTGGCCCATCCTGGGTTTAGTGGACTGGTGCTGGTGGCATCCTGGGTGTTAGTGGACTGGGTGTGGGTGGCATCCTGGGTGTTAGTGGATGGTGCGCGCGGTGGCATCCTGTGTTAGTGGATGGTTTGTGTGTGGTGGCAATCCTGGGGACACAGACATAATCTGCCAGACATGCTCAACATAACAAGGGGTTTTTTTATAGTAGTATGAGACCATTGTTGTCAACTAGGGACATGTTATACCATGTACATGTACTTGTTAGTAAATAATGATCTTATGATTATTTATTATTATTATTAATGAATGCCCCCCCTTCATCCATACAATTTCATTGTGGGTGGCATCCTGGGTGTTAGTGGACTGGTTGGTGGTTGCATCTCTGGGTGTTAGTGGGACATGGTAGATCGCCGGTGGCATCCTGCTCGCGTGTTAGTGGACTGGTGTGGGTGGCATCTGGTGTGTTAGTGGACGGGTATCTGTGGGTGGCATTCCTGGCCGTGTTAGTGGATGGTGTGGGTGGCATCATGGGAGTTAGTTTATTCTATTCTTTTCTATTTGATTCGCCGGTACCATTCCCGGCCCTGGTCTCCAGCAACCATTTTTGGTGACCCGGCATGGATCCCCGCCGGCTAGGCGGACTCGTGTAATTTATCGTTACTTGCACCTGTGTTACGCAGGTCTCAATCAGGAGCAGGAGGGGGGCCCGGTCCTCACCGCGACAACTTGGCAGATGACGTACCAAACGTTAGTGTGCAATAACAGTGGCTGGTGTGCAGTGCTATGGAGGCCCAAAGCAGGAAATCGGCAGCAAACTTCAGCGGGGGGGGGCGGATGGACATGCATGGACTGGAAGTAAGTTTCCAAGCCTCTGACTGATAAATTCACCAAGATGTGCTGCCCTCATTCTCTCGGGCCCTTGACCTACTGGGGGTCATTTGAAGTGTCTACGGCGAAGGGGGCGTCGTAGCGGGCAGTCAAAAGGTACGTGCACCAAGGGCCTGCGGAACCATTGGTACAATGGGCACAGAGATAACTTCTCGTGCCCGTTCAAACAATCCGCGCAGTTGGTGGGATTAACCATAAGAGTAAGGCGGTGGATATGCACCCTCAGTGTCCCTGGACTGTGTCCGAAGACTAGGTGGGGGCACCCTGTGGGTCGCCCTGACATACCAACAGAGGCCTCTGTGACTCCCCGTGTCAGGGAATGGCGCCCAACTCGACCACACAGCCCACCTGCTATTGACCACCAGAGCACTAATTGCATGAGGATGGATGGAGATCGGGCAGCTGTAGGCAGTGCCTCGAGAGTTTTGCCCAGTATAGCAGCCTCATCTGCAGCATCATTTGCCAGGGATATCCCACATGGATCGGGAATCCATCGCCCGTTGATCGGTATCCCTGCGACCCGGGCCTAATGAGATCTGCAGGTCACCCCGATGGATGTGATTAAGTGTATGTTGTCCTTGGCTCTGTGCATAAGCGACTTGGATTGCTGCTTGGAATCAACGCTGGATGATGGGGGGATGCTGATGGTCTAGCAAAAAAAGTGCATGCCGCCCAGAGCTGTTGGATGCCAAAGAGTCGGCCTGGGAATTGGCTTGCAATGGTTGGAGGCGCCCCAACCTGCTGTCAGATTTGCTGTTGAGGAACATCCCAGGAGCAGTGCGCTGCCACTGGGTCTCTGGAACCTTCGGGTAATATGGCACACCTGGGCCTTCCGCACCCACAATGCTAGCAAGGCAAGGTGGTGCAGAATGTCCCGGGTACAATGCCTCTTTGCTGGTCTGGTAGGGTTGTAAAGCTAAACAGACCAAAAACAGCTCTGGGCCAAGGTGCGGCTGGCCACAGTGTAGTTCGCTGCCACAAGTCGTCGCAGCCTTTCCGCATGGAGCAATGTCTGGGACTAAGAGCTTCTGTATGGCATCTGCTACTGTCCACATCCATCGGCCCCAGCGCCAACCTGGGAGCAGTGGAAATGACCTGTCTGGTGGAACCGTAAATCTCTCATCAGTTTGTCCGCCCCTGGAGTAGTCGGGAGATACTTTGCACCTCCTCCCCTCCTCACACTCCTGGCAGCTAACCACTCGCTTCGGATCCAGTCTTCCAAGAGGCTCGCTAGCTGCACCTCAAAGGTTCAGAGCCACTGCATTGGACCACCTAGGAGCCCCCAGCATGGCCCCCGCTACAGCTGTGTTTCTGGATGACACCAGAGGGATTTGATGTGTGTGGGTCTGGCATGAGGCCGAGCAAGTGCCCCATAGTCAACGATGGGGCACTTCATACCCTGGGAACGTATTCCTGGATGTAGAACAACCTCATGACCATCGAGGGCCTCCCCGGCCCCTAACACACATAGGGTTGGCCATGGCTTAATCAAGGCCCTGGACCCTTCTGCAGAGCCCTCTCTTTAATGTGGCACAAAATGTTTCTGGAAGGTGAGGTGCCTGTCAATGTAGATGCCACTGGTACCTCTCCCCGCATCTCCCCGCCTGGAACCCACTCCAGGTCGATGCCCAGGACCCCGCAGCCTCTGAATGGGCCCTTGGTGCGAAGGATCATGGCTTTGGATTTTACTGCTGAAATCTTGAAGTCCCAAGTGACGGCTGGTGGAAGCCAGCAGATCGACCGGTTCACTCCTGGGCACGACGCGCAAAAGCCGGTCGCCCTTCCAAGGTTACGACAAGTAGCCAGGTCACGGCCATAGCTGAGCGCCTAGGATGGTCCCTTCTGGAGAGAAAGGCAGGCACGACAGCTGATGCATCAGTACAGTGAACCGGGGTGGGGAATAAGCCACCCCGCCCCTGTGGCTTGCCATTGTCCAAGGTCTTGAGAGTAGAGGCTTGCCCCTTGTAGCATACCCGGGCCTGCCTGTCCTGGAGAGATAGGAACGAAGCCTTGAAGCAGCCTGCCTTTAATCCCCCTGGGGGCCAAGATGAGAGGATGGCAGGTGCACTGGCTAGCTCAAAAAGCTTTCTCGGGTCAGGATAAGACATCATGTGGGGCTTGGGCATACGGACCCTAATGGCCGGTTCAGTAGAGTGGGTTAGGCTTTCAAAAAAGTGCCCACTAATCTGGTGAAGCCATAGAGGTGATAGAGGTGTTTATGAGGAGGGCAAGCATTCTCACTCTGGCGTCAAACCCATCCTTTCAGAAACTCGAGATGGCAAAACTGGTGAGGGAGATGGGTCGCATCGCATACAAACTGCCAGGATCCCCAGGCTTTGGAATCGGTTATGATGTCAGCCTCTTTCCATACGACAGGGAGTTTGCCTAGCCCGCCAAGTCTGGTTATGTCTCCCAGGACAGCGAATGTCCAGAATGGCCAGACCGAGTGTCATGCCATAGGTAATACCATCTGGGCCCGGTAGCAGTGTTCGATGAGATGTGAAGGCTGCCTGGGCTCCTGGTGGTGAAGTCTTCATCCGCGACATCCCCAGCCTGGCTGCTTCTTGGATCACCATCACCCTTCTAGGAAGGAGGGTGGCTTGGAGGTCCTGGAGATCCTGAGGCAGTTGAGCCATGGAGCTCTGGAGGTGAATTAGGGCCACCGACGCTTGCCTCCGTATGTGGGGTCTGGGTGCAAACGAGACACACTGTGACGCTGCCCAGTGGCCAATCGTAACTTGGTCCAAATCTCAGATAAGGTGGAGGAGTAGTGAAGGAGCACACCACTCGAACCATTTAGCCTGCGGGACCCTGTGTGAGACATGGCGTGGCATTGCCGCACCACTTCCCTGAGCAGACGGCATGGACCTCAACGTGGGATTAAGCCTGTGCCTTTTGTGTACATCATTGAGGCGGTGGTTCTGTTTCCCTGATGTCCTCATTGTAAACCACCAGTCTCCCGTTTATATGACCCTCAGCCTGTAATCTTAGGTATTGCTGCCTCAGCCTGCAATGTGAAGGGCCACCTGCAAGCTTTGAGCCGCATCATTGGGTCTTCTGGAAGGCGGAGACTCTGACCACCAAAGCTCAAATGACCTCCTGGAAGCACTTGACAGTCGGCCTTTTTTAGGATTCCATCTGGGGGAAGGTGTGGGGAGCGGGGCAACGCTGTGACCATCAGCGTAGTGACCACTGAAAAAGTGATCACTGGTGAGGGACAGTGGGTGGACCTCCCATCTCGCGCTCGAGAGCAAACCGCCCCTAGAGACGTGTGTGACATCAAGGGCCAAACAATAGTGATGGGTTGGCTTCACCAATTATTGAGGAGGGCGATCTCAGGACCTCCTCCAGCACAGCGCAGGTGCTCCCAGCTGCGTTGGTAGGAGAGTCAGAAGAAAGTATTGGGTGGTGGGCATTGACATCCCCCAGCCACAAACAAGACCCTCCCGTGGGGCCGCGTGTGCTGCCACCTCTGAGATGTCAAGGGGTGTACCGAGAGCTTCTGTAAATATTGTAAAACCACGAGAGGTCCATCGCAGTGTTAAGGTGGACAGCCTGTACCTCTTCGCCCTCCCCCACCGTCGATGGGGTCAGTGGGGAGATTGCATGAGGGAATAGTGGTCCTGTCGTAGATGCCTGTTGCCCTGCCTGGTCCCTTCCGGGTGAGTGTTCCTGAAACAGGAAGTCATCAACCTCATCCTGAACTGCAGCTTCAACTCACTAAGTGAATTTTCCACTGGACAGCCCCACATATGTTCCACTGGAGGATCTTCAAGGCAGCAGAGGTGGCTCACTGATTTCCATCTATGCCTTGGGACTCGTCGTCCGTTGTTGGCGACTCCGGGCCTCCCTCCATCACAGACTGGAAGGATCCTGGATGATGGTTGAAGTTCCAATTGAGTCTTTCCTGTCTGTTAGGACCACGCCCAGCATCCATGACAGGAGCTGCCTGCAGGCGCCCTGTCCTCTTGTTGCCCGACGGCAGCAGGCGACAGAGGAGCGCTGAGATGACCCGATGGTTTTCTTCAGTCGATCCGGGATAGGGATTTCGACCATTACTCTGCAGGCATTGAGCTGGGGGACGGACGTCGAGGGGGCTGGGTCACTGGGTATGTCTGGGTGGCTGTCGACTCTGCAGCGCATAAGCTGGGTGCACCCTAGGGCCCGGCACATGAGTGCCATGGGCTTCCAAGTCCCCTGGCGGAGGAACCTCTGCCTGACGCTGGCCGCTCAACAGGAGGGGGCACCCTGTCCTTGGGAAGCGGCCTGTGGCCGTTTATTGACTCAGGAATGTTGGTGTCCTAGTGGGGACCTGCTGGGCAGTGTGCCTGGCCTGTGGCTTTCGTTTTCCCAATTGATTTGCCTTCTTGTCCACCCGCGCTTGCCCACCTGAACGCCGCAGTTGACCGTGCCTGCTGACAAACAAGTTGTCTGCCTCTGTTGCCCCCGCTGGGAGCCCAGGCTGGGAACTCGCTGGTATTGCCCTCCTGCGGTATTTCCCGGGGACTCACGTGATTGGTGCCCTGGCGACACCTGTAGATGGAAGTTCCCAAGCGCCTCCCGCCCGGTGGCGCTTGGGGCTGTCGGTGCGCGCGCTCCGATGGACGAACCTGCTGCAGTGCATGCCACCATCACAGGAACAACCCCGTCCGGTTTCCAGCGCATGGTGCTCTTTGAGCAGTTGGCTCCACACTTGGGCTCTGGCCGAAGGGCTTCGCCAGGTGATGTTTGAAGGATTGCAATGCAGGTCTCGCACGAGAGTCGTGTGCCTATGCTGCAACACCACACTTCTTCTCCTCGCAGGCAGGTGGCGGCAATATGTTGACCCTTGGCAGTTGAAGCATTGTATGGTCTTGCGCCTGGGCCTGACAGGTACAGGTCGGGTTCTTGAATCTTCCCCGGACCCCAAGGTTCCCAGGTTGCGTGGGAAATGGACCCTTTGTGGTGGATCAGCACCTGGAGGCCAGTGGGGCACCTTTGTTCACCGTTTTGCAGTGAGTCGCTCGCCTTGTCAATATTGGCACTTCAAAATGGGGTCCAGTGGCGGAGGGGGCACAGGGACGTGTAAAAAGCACCCCTTGATACACCTTCTCCGAAGCAAGCCAGTTCCACCATGCTGGATGGGTCACAACCAGCCCTTAAATCCTCGTAAAGGAGTTTCGTCAGAGGGAATGACCAGAAAACCTCCTTCCTCCGGAGTGAACTCCGCAGCGGAAACTTGTGGTGGGGGAGGACCTTCCTGATCCTTACAACCGTAGTTGGGAACCTTGATTTGTGAAGGCCACTGGTTGCTTGTGCCGCCGAGCTGAGCGGGGAATCTCCTCCTTCACGTGAGTAACCAGTCCCGTCCACTGTGGAGGCCAACGCAACTGGTGTAAGGGACCTGGGATGGCTCCATCCTTGCCTCTTGAGGGTGCTACATCCTCCTGGCTTCCTTCCACGACGCCTATGGCCATATGGGGGTGCAAGTCTTCTTTGGTGGGGGCTGCCGACCCCCCCCCGCCCCCCCCCCCCCCCCCCCCACGGACCTAGTGGCAGATTGGTAGGCACTCAGTAGTGCCACTGCTCTTGGCCTTCTTGGTGGGGGTCCCACCTGCCCACGTCGTCCTCCAACTCGTCCCCGCACATTCCAAGGAACGTTTAGGGCCGCCTCTCCTGATCTGTCATGGTGACTGTAGGTGGTGGGGACAGAGCCAAACAGCAGGAGCTGGCCCGACCCGCCGCGCGCACCCCAGCACCCTCAATGACCGCCCACACTGGGTGCAGAGCTCGCGCTGCTCGCTCTCACAGAGCCCAGTCGGGGCCGTAGCCAACCTCTCGTTGGCTCACTGCTCTGACAGCACTGAACCCACAGTCAAGGATCCTACCAGGAACGACGCTTATTCTGTGCGTAAACTAACACCAGATTTGCGAACACAAACACACACTGTTTTCCATATTCGTCAGTCGATAATCCTTATAAAATTGACAATTCCAATCTTGTTGTGTCCTGATGAGATGTTCCGTCCTGGGTGTTAGGTGGACTGGTTGTGCGGTGGCAATCCTGGGTGTTAGTGGACTGGTGTGGGTGGCATATGGGTGTTAGGACTGGTTTGGGTGGGCATCCTGGGTGTTAGTGGACTGGTGTGGGTGGCCATCTGGGTGTTAGTGGTGTTGAGGGTGGCATCCTGGGTGTTAGGACTGGTGTTGGGTGGCATCCTGGGCTGGTTAGTTGATGGTGAGGGTGGCATCCTGGGTGTTAGTGACTGGTGTGGGTGGCATCATGGCCGTGTTAGTGGACTGGTTGTGGGTGGCTTCATGCGGTGTTAGTGGGACTGTGTGGGGTGGCATCCTGGGTGTTAGTGGGACTGGTGTGCGTGGCATCTGGGGTGTTAGTGGACTGGTGTGGGTGGCATCCTGGGTGTTAGTGGACTGGTGTGGGTGGCATCCTGGGTGTTAGTGGACTGGTGTGGGTGGCATCCTGGGGTTTAGTGGATGGTGTGGGTGGCATCCGGGAGTGTTAGTGGACTGGTGTGGGTGGCTTCCTGGGTGTTTGTGGACTGGGTAGTGGGTGGGATTCCTGGGTGTTATTGGGTCTGGTGTGGGTGGCCATCCTGGTTTCGTTAGTGGACTGGTGTGGGTGGCAATTCCTGGGACACACTGTATACCATGTTACATGTACTTGTAGTAATTGATCTTATATTCCCCCTTCCTAACATTAGTTAGTCCTCAAAATGAAATTTTTTAACGAGGAACGTAAACAATGATATTTTTAGGGGTATTTCTTATAGTCATATAAATATTATATAAAATTTTAAGAAAAAATAATAATTCGTTGTAAAATTAAATAGAGCGTTTAAAGGAAATTGGAGACATAAAAAGCGAACAAAACTTTTAAGATCTTTAAAAGTATTTATATAACATTTCGCAACTTGTCAAAACTCAAGACATATATTTTATAAATAAGAAGAAAATGTTATCTTAATTTTCTTCTTCCATTTTATCTTTTTTTAAAAAAAACCTTATTACCCTCTCGCCGCCTTTAATTTTAAAGTTTACAAAGTTTCAATTTTTGTATTATTTTAGGCAGAACATTAAATATTTAAAGATATGTTTTAGGAGTTAATGGGAAAAAAATGAGACTGAAGATGGCGAGCAAATTATGTTTGATCGAGGATGAGTGTTGGTCAGGTGCTGGGGTATTGATTTTCAGTGGTTGCTGGGGTGAGTCAGTGGTTGCTGTGGGTACATCAGTGGATGTGGAGTAGTATTAGATCAGTGGAATGTGGGGAAGATCAGTGGATGCTGGGGTAGATCATGTGGGATCTGGGGTAGTCAGTGGATGCTGGGGTAATCAGGGGGATGCTGGAGTTAGAATCAGTGGATGTGGAGGATTAGATCAGTGTTGCATTGCTGGGGTTCGATCTTCCAAGTGGTCTTCGCTGGGGTTAGATCATGGTGCTGGGTAGTCAGTGGGTATCGCTGGGGTAGGATCAGTGGATGCTGGAGTAGTTCAGTTGGTATGTGGGGTAGATCAGGGATGCTGGGGGTAGATCCGTCGGTATG
>NC_069448.1:36579693-36615509 GCF_026875155.1 Cherax quadricarinatus | reverse complement strand
AAAAAAGGGAGGAGTGATGTAAATAAAAAAGCAGCCTCCCTTTACAGGCGACGGAAAAGAATAACTTAAGCTAAAGGAATCTTATAGGAGTCAGGAATCGCTGGAAGAACTAAAAGCCATAAATGAAATCGAAAGAAACCCAAAGTATTTCTACTCCTATGCCAAATCAAAGTCGAGAACAACGTCCAGTATTGGGCCCCTACTTAAACAAGATGGGTCCTACACAGATGACAGCAAGGAAATGAGTGAGCTACTCAAGTCTCAATATGACTCAGTTTTTAGCAAGCCGCTAACCAGACTGAGAGTGGAAGATCAAAATGAATTTTTTATGAGAGAGCCACAAAATTTGGTTAACACAAGCCTATCCGATGTTATCCTGACGCCAAATGACTTGGAACAGGCGATAAATGACATGCCCATGCACTCTGCCCCAGGGCCGGACTCATGGAACTCTGTGTTCATCAAGAACTGCAAGAAGCCCCTATCACGAGCCTTTTCCATCCTATGGAAAGGGAGCATGGACACGGGGGTCGTCCCACGGTACTAAAAACAACAGACATAGCCCCACTCCACAAAGGGGTCAGTAAAGCAACACAAAGAACTACAGACCGATAGCACTAACATCCCATATCATAAAAATCTTTGAAAGGGTCCTAAGAAGCAAGATCACCACCCATCTAGAAACCCATCAGCTACACACACCCAGGGCAACATGGTTAGAACAGGTCGCTCCTGTCCTGTCTCAACTATTGGATCACTACGACAAGGTCCTAGATGCACTAGCAGACAAAAAGAATGAAGATGTAATATATACAGACTTTGCAAAAGCCTCGACAAGTGTGACCATGGCGTAACAGCGCACAAAATGCGTGCTAAAGGAATATACAGGAAAAGTCGGTCGATGGATCTATAATTTCCTCACTAACAGAACACAGAGAGTAGTCGTCAACAGAGTAAAGTCCGAGGCAGCTACGGTGAAAAGCTATGTTCCACAAGGCACAGTACTCGCTCCCATCTTGTTCCTCATCCTCATATCCGAAATAGACAAGGATATCAGCCACAGCACCGTGTCTTCCTTTGCAGATGACACCCGAATCTGCATGACAGTGTCTTCCATTGCAGACACTGCAAGGCTCCAGCGGACATCAACCAAATCTTTCAGTGGGCTGCAAAACAATATGAAGTTCAACGATGAGAAATTTCAATTACTCAGATATGGTAAACACGAGGAAATTAAATCTTCATCAGAGTAACAAAACAAATTCTGCCACAAAATAGAGCGAAACACCAACGTCAAAGACCTGGAGTGATCATGTAGTGGATCTCACCTTCAAGGACCATAACATTGTATCAATCGCATCTGCTAGAAAAATGACAGGATGGATAATGAGAACCTTCAAAACTAGGGATGCCAAGCCCATGATGACACTCTTCAGGT
The DNA here is from genome assembly GCF_026875155.1 of Cherax quadricarinatus. Taxonomy (NCBI): domain Eukaryota; kingdom Metazoa; phylum Arthropoda; class Malacostraca; order Decapoda; family Parastacidae; genus Cherax; species Cherax quadricarinatus. The sequence continues at coordinate 36,614,071 of NC_069448.1, read as the reverse complement.
CACGTGTTCTATCTAGGCTGGGATATTGTTGCCCACTAACAGCACCTTTCAAGGCACAGGTGAAAAAATGTGACACTAGAAAAATGTACAGAGAAACCTGCACGGCGCACTAAAGGAGATAAAACACCTGAATTTACTGGGAGCGCTTGCTCTTGAGGAGTTCTGAACCTGTATTCCCTGGAAAGCAGGGCGGGAGAGGGGAGAGCTAAGGGATGAGAGAGAGATAGATACATGATGTATATACATCTGGAAAATCCTAGAGGGACTATACGAGCTTTGCACAAGAAATCACTCACTACGAAGCATGCAAAAGATACTTCCTTGCTGGCAGACGAGTCGATGCTTTCTTGTGCCAACATCCCTTACTGGATTTCTTAACTCCTTTTGGCCCCCCAATGAATAGCAGGGGTGTCATAGCTCGTTAAGAGACCACACAGTAAGTGTCAGGGGGTCCCAAGAGCTGGATTCAAGCTGCCCTCCAGCACGCAGACATTGAGGGGATAGAATGAATTACCAACAGACCCTGGGCACAGCAGGGGGGGTGGGGGCAGACTTCAAGCTGGCATCTGGAAAAGCACCATAAAGTCGGGTCGTTACCAGCCGGGCGCGGGCAGTTGGCTTCTGTACCGTTTTGTGTTTGCGTGCAGCCAGCGTAAGTATAAGTAAGCCAGCGTTATGCAGTTAGTAGTAACATTAACAGCTTGGTTGATCAGCTGCTTCCTGATCCACCAGGAAGAAAGGCCTGGTCACAGGACCGGGCCGCGGGGCCGAGGCCGCCCGGGTGGCATTGACCCCGGGGAACTCTCTCCAGGTTAACTTGCCACAGTTGTTTTGTCCAGGTGCATTGCTACCCACACCAAAGCACCTAACACCTGGATTGCCACAACACATCAGTCGAACGACACACCCAGGCTACCCATTTTATTATATACATACGTCGTGGCACAAGTAAGGGGGAGAGGGAATGGAGGGGGAGAGCGGGGGGGGATAGGTGTGAAGAACGAAGGAAGGTTCTGTGCGGTAACGTATCTATTCGTCGATGTTGCTCCGTAACAGAGATTTGTAGGGGAGTAGGTGGGATTCAGGGTTTCTCAGAGGGGTATAGATGCTTAACGTTAGGGAATTCTAGTAAGTTTAAATCTGTGAATGATAATGACAGTGGTGAAGGGGGTTTTTCTAGGTTGGAGTGTGGAAGTTCAGTGTCAGGGGGGGGTTTCACGGGGGGTGGGGTCACAGTGGGCTCGCCTCCTTGGGGGGGCTCGTGGAGTGAGTGTGAGAGTTGAGAGTGTTGTGAACGTGGGTTGGGTTTTATGTATGGTTTTCTGGTTTTCATTGAGGCATTATGGCCATCCACCTTGTGGTTACTTGCCAAGTGTGCGAATGTGCGCTCAAGGTCTCGTTATGTTCTATTAACACTTTTAGGAATGTATGGTTATAATATAGTAGGGTTGGTTTTATGTATTATTTGATTCTTGACTGAATAACGTTCCTTTGTGAGAGTTTAATGTTGTGTTGTTTTTAGGTCGTTTTGTTTCAGGCATCCTTGAGGTAACTCCAGCATCCACTGATCTACTCCAGGCATCACTGATCAACTCCAGCTCCAATGATGTACTCCAGCATCCACTGCTGTCTCCGCATCCACTGATTGTACTCCTAGCTACTCTACTGATGATCTACTCCAGCATCCATCTGATTGGACTCCAGCATCCAGTGATCCTACGCCAGCATCCATGATGTACTCCAGCATCCAGGATGTACTCCAGCATCACTGATTGTTACGCCAGCATCCACTTATCTACTCAGCATCCACTGATCTACCTCCAGCACCACTGATCTACGCCAGCTCGGCATAGCAACCCCAGCATCCAATGATGATCTACCCAGCAGCACTGATTTCTACTCCAGCCCATCTGATCTACGCGCCAGCGTCATCTGATCTAACTACAGCATCCAGATCTAGCAGATTCACTTGATCTACTCCAGCATCCACTGATCTACCCAGGGGGCCAAGCATCCACTGATCTATCCAGCAGCACTGATCTTACCCCTGGATTCCAATGAATGTTACCCCAGCATCCACTGAATGACCCCAGCATCCACTGATGTACCCCAGCTCCATCTGAATCTACCCCAAGCGATACACTAATTCTAACCCCAGTATTTACAGTGATCTCACCCCGCATCCATTGATCTTACCCCAGATTCCACGGATCTACCCCAGCATGCATCCTTCTTGATTCGTACCCCAGCATCCAATTCTGATCAACCACAGCATCCAATGATCGTACCCCTGCTCCATGATCTACCCCAGCATAAACTGATCTACCCCACATCAATTGATTACCACAGATCCACTGATCTACCCCAAATCCATGATCTACCCAGCATCCATGATCTAACCCCAGCATCCATGATCTACCTAGCATCCACTGGAGTATACCCCATTTCATCCAACTGATCTACCCCCCCCAGCATCCACTGATCTACCATAGCATCCACGGATTTACCCTCAGTTATACACTGATCTCCCCAGCATCACTGATCTACCTCAGCATCCACTGATCTACCCAGTAATCCAGCTGATCTACCCCAGTATCCATGATCTTCCCCTGTATCCACTAATCTACCCCACAGTATATAGTGACTACCCCAGCATCCATGATCTACCCCGCATCTACTGATCTTAACCCCAGCATCCACTGACCTTACCCAGCATCACACTGTTCTACCCCAGCATCCACTGATCTACCCAGCATCCACTGATCTACACAGGCATAAACTGATCTACCTCATATATTCCCAATGATCTACCCCTGCATCCACTGATTGCTACCCCACCATCATATTGATTACCCAAGAAAGCAGTCCCACTTGATCTACCCCAGTCCATCCACTGGTCTACCCGAGCATCCACTGATCTCCCTATCATCCACTGATCTACCCCAGCATCCACTGATCTTACCCCAGCATCCACTGATCTACTCACAGTTATCCACTGATCTATCCCCAGCATCCACTGATTACCTCAGCATCACTGTAATCTACCCAGTATGTATTCCAGGATCTACCCCAGTTGTATAGACTGATCTACTCCAGCATCCAACTGTTCTACCCCAGCATCACGAGTACCCAGCATCCATTGAGTTCTACCCCAGCATTCACTGATCTACCCCAGCTTCACTGATCTACCCAGCATCCTTGATCTACCCCAGTAACCATTGAATTACCAGGCATCCTTGTGAGCTACCACAGCATCATTGGATCTACCCAGTATCCACTGATCTATCCAGCATCCACTGATCTACCCCCCAGCATCACAACTGTCGAACCAGCATCCCACTGATTACCCCTGCATACTCTGAGCTACCCCAGCATCCACTTATCTACCCCCAGCATTTGACTGATCTACCCCAGCTTCTCCACTGATCTACCCCTGCCATCCACGGATTACACCCAGGCTATCCACTGTTCTGCGCCCAGCATCCATGATCTACTCCAGCATCCACTGATATACCCCAGCGCCAAATGATCTACCCTGCATCCACTGATCTACCCAGCAGGCACGGATCTACCCCAGATCCACTGTTTCTAACACTCAGCATCCACTGATATCTACTCCAGCTTCCACTGGTCTACCATGCATTCCCTGTTCACTCCAGCATTCTCCACTGATCTACCCCTGCTCCCCACCTGATCTACTCCCAAGCAACCACTGATCTATCCCCAGCATCCACTTATCACCCCCCAGCATTGACTGATCTACCCAGGCATTGTCGATTGATTCTACCCCAGCATCCACGTAGGATCGACCCAGCTTCCACTGATCTACCCCGCATCCACTGATGTACACTGGATCCACACTGGATCTACCCCTGCATCCACTGATCTACTCAGCATCACTGATCTACCCAGCATCTGTACTGATCTACCCTAGCATCCACTGATCTATCCAGCATACATTATCTACCCTCAGCATCCATGATCTACCCCAGCATCACTGATCTACACCAGCATCCACTGATATCTACCTCAGCATCCATGATCTACCCAGCATCCACTGATCTACTCCAGCATCATGATCTACCCCAGCATCCACTTGATCTACCCAGCTTCAACTGATCTACCCCAAGCATCCACTGATCGATCCCAACACACCACTGATCTACCCCAGCTCAACCATGATTACCCAGCCTCCACCTTATCTTACCCATAGCATTTGACTGATTACCCCAGCATTGACTGATCTACCAGGCATCATGGATCTACCCCAGCATCCACTGATTCTACCCTGGCATCAATGTTTCTACCCCAGCATTCGCGTGATCTACCCCTGATCATGATTATACCCAGCATCCACTGATCTTACCAGCTTCCACTGATCTACTCCCAGCATCAATGATCTACCCCAGCATCCACTGATCTACTCCAGCATCCACTGATTACCTCCAGATCCACTGTTCTACCCCCAGCATCACGGATCTACCCCAGATCCACTGGATCGCTCCAAGCATCCAGCTGATGCTACCCCCATGCATCCACTGATCTACACCAGGTCCACTACTGATCTACCCCAGCTTCCACTGTTTACCCAAGCATTGACTGATGACCACAGCAGCCACTGATCTACCCAGATCACTGATCCACCCCCTAGCATCACGGTTCTACCCCAGCATCACTGATTCTTCTCCTGCATCCACTGATCTACCCCAGGCGCCAAATTGATCTTACCCCAGCATCCCTGATCCTACCACAGCATGGCACTGATCTACCCCAAGCATCATGTTCTTCCCTCAGCATCCACTGAACTTACTCCAGCTCATCCACTGGTCTACCCAGATCCACTGATCTACTCCAGCATCCACTGAATCTACCCCTCTGCACCCTATGATCTTCCCCAGCACCCGCTGATTCTACCCCAGCATCACTTTATTACCCAGCATTGAAACTGATCTACCAAGCATTGACCTGTTCTACCCAGCATTCCATCTGAGCTACCCCAGCATCCGCTGATCTGACCCCGGCATCACTGATCATACCCCAGGATCCACTGATCTTCCCCAGCATCCATGATCTACTCCAGCATCACTGACGTGTGTGTCCCAGCATCCATTGATCTACCCCCAGCATCCACTGACTATCTAAGCATCCACTGATCTACCTCAGCTATCACTGATCGACCCCAGCATCCATTGATCTACCCCAGCATCCACTGATCTCCTCCGATTCCCACGATCTACCCAGCATCCACTGATCTACGCCAGCATTCACTGATTCTACCCCAGCATCACGATCTACACCAGCATCCATGTATCTAACACCCCGCATACACTGATCTACCCCAGCATCACTGTTCTACCCCAGCATTCGCTGATCTACCCAGCATCCACTGCTCTTACCAGCATCCACTGATCTGACCCTCCAGCTTCCACTTGATCTACCCCAGCAATAAAAATGATCTACCCCAGCCTTCTATGATCTACCCCAGCATCCATGAATCTACACGCATCTCCACTGATCTCTACCTCAGCATCACTGATCTACCCAGGTCATCCACTGATCTACTCATGGCATCCACTGATCCTACTCCAGCATCGACTGATCTACCACCCTAGATCCACTTGATCTACCCAGATCCCACGTGTTCTACCCCGCTTCGTGATCTACCCCATAGCATCATGATCTACCCCGCCAGCCACTGATCTACCCCAGTTTCCACTGATCTACCCGTATAAACTGATTAACCCTCGGCATCTTAGATCTTGATCTACCCTAGCATTTCACTGATCTACACACAGATCCATGATCTACCTCAGGCATCCATGATCTACCTCCAGCATCCACTGTTATCTTACTCCGCAGCATCACTGATCTTCCCCAGGCATCCATGATCTACCCAAGCATCCTCATGATTCTACCCCTGATCCACGGTTCTTACCCCTGGCATCCGCTGATCTACCCCAGTTCATGATCTACCCCAGCATCCGTGATCTACCCCAGCATCATGATCTACCCCAGGATCCTGTACCATACACTTATCTCGGATCCAACATAATTTTCCCATTGCTTAAAACTTTCTTCACGGGGTGGTTGTGCTCAGGAGGTGTTGCATAGGATAAGGGGGTGGTCAATACTTTTTGTTCTGCGGGCATTGAGTCTTGATGTGGGGGGTAATGATGAAAGTATTATTAGGGCTGTGGGGTACATTATGTAGGATTATGTTTACATACTGTGGGGAATGAGGGGAAAGGGGTAAGTGAGGTGCAGAGGAGGGGTATTGGCTGTTACGAGTTTATAAAACGTAGTGCTCGTAATAGTGAACTTTATGGGGTGGAGGTGGGAGACGGAGGGCATCTCTGAGAGGATTTTAGAGACCTTACATTAGAGGTTTTATTTAAATTTGTTAATTAGGAGGGTGGGTTGGCAGGGTAGAGGGATGGTACAACTGTGTTATGTTGATGAGGCTGGACAGGGGGGGTGGAAAACGGGGTAGCTCAATGGTATGTCACGGCCAATAGTCGAATGTGTATGAACATGGGGCGTTTGATGTGTATTATGGTTTGTGACGAGGTATACTTTAATATATGTGTTTGACTTTGCAGTGATACAATTGTTCTTTGTTATGTTATTCATATGCATGTTTTAGATGCTTGTAGAGGTGTCAGTGTGTTGGTCCATTTTTTTTTGTTTTTATTAATATATTCTTGTTTGGTTGAACATATTGTTTTACCTTATTCTCCACTACATTACGTTAATTTGTATTTAACGTAGTAAGGTGTTTCCGACTTTTATAATTTACAATAGTAGACAATATATGCATTATTATGGTGGTGTTTTGTTATAATCATATACAATGCATTTTGGAATTAGTCGTTTATTGGTTCTCTAGGGTTTTTTTTTTTTTTATATCTATATTCAAAACAGCACATTACATAAATATAATATGTATAAATCTCATTTAAGTCTTATAAATTAACACAATCCTCCCTCAGTACATTACTACTACACACTTACAAATTCCGTGTGGGTACACACACCCCTCCTGCTCCCTCATTCCTAGCACTTATAACCCAAACCGGTTGGAGACTACTCCAACAGAATTCATGATATGAAACAAATCTTTTATATACAAAATCCATGGAATTGGTACTTAATAATCGACTACAACCATGTCAATTTCATTGCACACTGAACATTATATACAGACTATTACCCCTACCCCACCGTGGCTATCCCAACCACCCACGATTACACCTAACACACTATAAACAATGAATGTTGCCTAATCTATTGTCACCTACCAGCCAATGATTCAAACATTAATTTTATGTAATTGTCCTAATGGTTGCGTTACATAAAACAATATGTATTTACACAACAATTGGTGTATAGCACAAGTCCACAAAGACATACAAAATTACTAAAAAACCATTAGCTAAAGCTTAGTCTCAAATCCAACCACATGTAAGCTTCTACACATTTAAACATGCAATTCCTCAGTGTTTTCAAACAATAACTCTGCTTCAAACTATGGGGGGGGGGGGGGGGGAATTCAAGATTATACAGCTTTTAGGGACATAACATCGTGATCTATTGACAACAGTAATACAACATAATAATATATACTCCCATGCCATACAGTAACCACAAAGGACTGTGTTCTAGCCACGCACTCCTAACCCTCAAAAACTATAAACCAACACTGTTTGCCATACTTTTTTTACACCTTTTGATACGTGCTTTATCCTTTTACTCTAAAAACAAAACTATAAATTGCAGAACACCGTGACTGAAAACAATAATTGCACAGCACATTTTTAGCAAACATATCCACATCATATCTCTGGACACGATGATGATCACCGCATCATAAACACTATGCAGCTGCAGGCTCCTAGAAAACCAAGTTTGAGCATATACTGCTCAATTATTATAGCAAATACTCCAAATTTACAATGTCATTCACGTAAATCTATATTACCACAACAATAATGTATAATATACGTGTAAAGTCCAGTCTAACATAAAAACTGCCCACAGCTCCACCAGGTAGCGGGCACCCGTGGTCTCACATAGTCACTCAGGCATCACTCATCCACACACTCTCGCAAACATTGTGATCCGCATTACCAGGGAGGCAACCCTGTTTGCCCCCCCTGACTTCCCTACCCTCAGCAACACTTCCAATCATACCTCCCCCTCCCTCGTATATTACAAGTCTAATAAAACCATGTAACGTAAGGTTGCCTTTTATCCCTGTAAAATCCTTCACCCACCTCCTCCCATAAATTTTATGATTTCTACATACCGTTTTTATAAACATATACTCGTATAAAACCTCCTCTCACCTCAGTAACCTGTTTCTTCCTACGCAGTTTCCCACACTATATTAGATTATAATCTGCCTTAATGTATTCCCACAGCTCTGATTACACGTTCATGCCCTCACCCACACGTACGAGACTTAAGTGCTCTCAATACAGAAATTTCCTTTATCCTATTCCGATATTTATAACCCTATTTAAATCTCCCCTTGACACTCTCAGAGCGTCCATCATCAATATAGACTTACATGAAATAGCCGACTCCTCCCCACAACCAAATTCCCACACTCCCCCCCGTCAACGACTCGTCTATCCGCAGACAGAACGACACCGACTCGGTTAAGAATGCGTGCAAAAACGATTTACAATTAATCCGTAACACGAGGTTGCAACTCATCTAATCAACCTTTTTTTATTCTTCCCCATGCCATACATTGGTGATAATTCCCTCTACAGGCGCTACATAAACCCTCCCCGGCTATAACAATTGACACAACCTACTATTTTAACCTTTGCGGGCTCTCGATCCCCACGCCAGAGCCTCAACACAGATTCACACTCGTTGCACTCAACTCCTGTATACATTCCGTTGAATCCGTTATGGAATCCTGGCCATACTTCCCCCCCCACCAACCTTTCCCCTCATCACCTTCCTTTAATGAAGACAACATTTACCCTCCGCCTTTAAGTCCAGCAAATCCCAGCCCCCCTTACTTACAGGTAACATTACCACATCCCTCTTAATCCAAGATCACAGTCTCGAACCCACAGAATTTAATAAACCATTCCAAGTATGTTCGTGATTGCTGGCCCAGTTAATGGGAACTAGGCTGCTCCACGTGCCATACTTTGCCGATACAGTAAGATATTATTAAAATAACGGCGCGCCAAGCACAAGGGTCAAATGATAAGGTCGTAATGAACCCAGAGCCGGCAATGATGAATCCCTTTATAACGCATCCTAAGCGTAGTTTTCCATGCGTGCACAGTTGATCGTCTGCATAATTAAGACGCAGATTTTTTACGAATTTCACCGGCCTCTACAACTGCGCGACCCCAATCAACCCTACCGCGCCCAAGCTCCTAAACCCCATTGACCATGGATTTATTGAATGTTCTCGACTGCACTCAGTTGGCACTGGACATTTTGTACTAACCCGTCTAAAGTGGCCATTGACATCCCTCCCTGATCGAACAAAAAAGGTTGTATCATCCACATACCAATTTACTGGCCACCCCTCCATACCTCACACCCTGGTCCCACTACGTGAAACATACAGCTGCTCTCATCAATCTTTAAAACAACGGTCCTGTACGCACGCAAACAATATATCTGTACATAGGGACACCCTTGCCCCTAAGTTCCCCTACCATTAGAAATCTTCCCACCCTAATCGATTATTAAGCTGATACCCTCGCCATTGCACCTCCTCATACAACGCCATCATACCTCAGCCAACTATTTCTTCCCAAACCCCTGACCCCATGTGGATGGCTGTCAATGCTTTCCGGTCCACTCTATCGATATGCCCCTTGGCCAATCGTGCGCCACCCAAACTCCGCCCCCCCCCCCTTTTGCCTCCACGGAATTCCTAAGTATCCCATGCCCCTCACCATAGACCTCCCTGGCAAACCAAAGCTGGGTTTGTCTGTGATGACTACCCGCCCCCACCACAACACTTGACCCGTTTTCCCAAAATCTTCGCAAACAATTTATAATCTGCGCCATAACAACGAGATCGCCCGGTAATCCCAAAGAGTATGATGCCCCTTACTCCTTTGGTACCAATACAAGAAAGCCGTTGCACTGCTTCTCACCAGATCACTCTCTCTCTTTCATGCATTTAATAACTAACCAGAAAATGCCTAATAATTCCCAATGCTTGCTGATAATAAACTCTGCCCCCGGAGTCCATCAATTCCCGGTGCTTTCCCCTTTACATTACCACTTTTAAGCCCTCCATTTTCCCCTCAGTTATTTCCCCACCCAGTGCTTCATTCACTGTTTTTACGCATCTGACATACCACACTCCCACCACCTGTTCACTAAAACCCCATCCTCTACCCGTCTCATTGCCAGTACTTCTCATACCACTTGTCAGCAAACGCCACCCCATTCCTTCCGTAGCTTGGATGACCTGCCCCTCCCCGTACCCTCCTATGATACATGACCTCCATCCATGTATAGGTCCTTGCCTGCTGTCTTGTTTCCTGCCTACGCAATACGCACGATGAAGGTTCTATCGCCCCATTAACACCTCTGTCCACCCCGATTGTACCCTCACCGCTTGGTTACCTCTCATTCTTACCTCACGCTCAGCCTCCTTTAATTGCCATAATTTATCCATTGGGATAAAGTGCCGGCCACCTCGCCCCCCTCGATTATACTAACCCCTGTAATCGATCTCCAAAAGTTTGCAAGTGCCCATATTTTAAAGAATTGATACGTTTCCCTACCTTTACGTTAATATTGCTTAATCCGTTCTTTAGCCCTACACCATCCCACCACCCACCAATCCTCTACCCATTTATCTTCTGCAAGTAACCCCTCCCACTAGCGTTGCAAATCCCTTCCTATCTCCATTCTCATCACCCTAATACTACTCTTTGTTATTTAGTTCCTATCCCCTAGATAGTACCTGCTAGTGTCTCCCACGCCACCTCTGCTACTACGCAATGATCGAGTAAGCTCTTTCTATGGTACGGAAAATGTCAACCCCAACCCCTTGAGATATATTCAGCCTATATCCAACCTAGCAGCTGAAAACTGTTTACAAAAGTGTGCTCTACCTCCCACGCCCTCCTCCAACTCCGCATCCTGCTCAATGATTATCCCTCAAAAAGATCTCACAAGGCCGCCGACATACGTGCCCCCGCCCCTTTTGGTTCGCACGTCAGCATCCTAATAACGTCAGTTCCATCCCACCAACGACGGCCACTGCCAGGTAAACCACGTAAGAGAAAACTAGTTCTTCACATACAAAAATCCCTTTTTACCCACATCATCTTTGTCCGCTGGTGCATACACACCATACAAAAAAGATATCCCTCTGCCCCATCCACCTACCATCACGCGCAATATTCTTCCCCCCTCCCACCTCACTTCTTAGCAACCAATCGGGCTTGCCTCCTGATCAATATACCCACTCCACCTTTCTAGACGTGCAATGGCAGTAGTCTGACTGAAACCCCTCCACCTCGAGCACTCTCTCCCTCTTGAAACTTGTGTTTTGCAGGAACACATTTAATCCTACCCTATATTTTATACAGAAACATTCGAAAACCATTCCTTCTTCACATATTACAAACAGTCAATTTTACGGTTCAGTCATCATCTATGGCCTCTTTATAGTTTCGAAACCCTTCTCCTCTCGTCATTCATCCCAGGGCGCCTCCTGCCCCTCCCGAGACAGCAACAAGGCTTCACACATCAAACCTCCCCATTTTTTGTGATGCCTATTATTCGTGAGGCCGCTCTCTTCCTGTGATGACCTCTCTACATCATGTGATCTTCTGAGGTTCCCTCACGATGTAACTCAAACCTCCACACGCCCCGTTCCACAGCACACTGCGACAACTCTCTCTTACTAGTTGGCCCATCAACCCTGCTATGTTTTTTATCCTTACATTCCTCTACTGGCAACGCCGTGCCTCTCACCAGCTCAGGAACAACATCCTCTGCAGGCGGTGTCAATGTCCTTAACACTTCCTGAAGCTCTTCCTCTAGAGCCTGCACCTCCTCCTGCACTTGCACTTCAGTACTTTTCCTTTGTGTAGTAACAGATCCTTTTACATCACAGCTTACCTGACACATGCCAGTCTCCTCTTTGGAATCCTCCACCTCTTCACTCCACAAGCGCCCAGGCCCTTGCTTTCGCACTGGGCTCTCAACAGCTATCACGCTGGTAACTGGTGCTTCACCAGTTTGCGCTGGCGCCCTCCTCAGCTTCACGCACTCTGCCGCCATATGGTCGTACGCCCCACATATTCTGCACGTACGTCTCTGTCCGGCATACAATACCATAACTTGCGTCCTGAAGTCCTCCAACACGACGTAAGACAGTATGGGATGTCTTAGAGTCATCTTCAGGGAAAAGGTACCCTCCGGACGTCACATGTAAGCACCTGCCGTCCACTTGCCCTTTTGTGCCAGATGTACGGTTCCATATGTCTCAAAAACACTCCTTATGTCAGCCTCATCTGCCTCAAATGGGACATTACGTATCTTAACCCACGTAAAGTGGCGAGATACGTCGATCAAACGCACTTTCACAGCTGGAGTAGCGTCAAGACTCATGTCTTGGAATCTCGTCACCAAAGACTCATACACGGACGTGGAATTCAGTTTGATGAAGATTCTATAAGCCCCATTCAGGGCTACAATATACATCTCATCGTCCTGGAATCCGTAGGTCTCCCTAATGATTGTTGGGAGTAAGACTTGCACTGAAGAGGGTGAAATCGCCCCACGAAGCAGCTCAATACCAATGGTATTTACGTGCCTCCTCACACTCAGCGCAATGTTGATACAAGGTAGCTCGCCTGAAAACAGCAGAGTGGTGCAGAGCACAACCGCACTCTACCGTGGTCAGGCAGCGAATCTGTTATCATAGGTGTAGGGGTTTTCATGTATGGGTGAGGAGGGATATTTGTGTTATCTCAAAGTTCATGTTTGTGTGGTTGTTAATGATTTATTCTGTGTAAGAACTGTTATTGTCTTATCTATCTCTTGTATTGTATTGGTCTAAATAAAATATATAAAAAAAAAAAAAAATCCTTTCAAATAATTAATTTGGGTAAATATAATAATAAAAAACAATTGTACTTGTAAATATTAAAATTATAACCTCTCATAAGGTTTTTAAAAATATTTTATAAAATATAAGTTAAATATTTTTTTTTAATTTATTAAAAATTTACATTTTATAGTTTGAAAAACTCTAAAACATTATATAAACTTTTTTAAATCTTTTAATACTTTGTTGAGTTTTTCATTAACCAAAATTATCTTTAAAAACTCTATTTAGCTTTATAACGCGTTATTGTTTAGTCTTGAAATTTTATATAATATTAATATGCTTATAAGAAATACTGTTAAAAATATCATTGTTTAAGTTCCTCGTTAAAAAAATTTCATTTTGAGGACTAACTAATGTTAATAATAATAAGATCATTATTTACTACAAGTACATGTACATGGTATACAGTGTCCCAGGATGCCACCCACACCAGTCCACTAACACCCAGGATGCCACCCACACCAGTCCACTAACACCCAGGATGCCACCCACACCAGTCCACTAACACCCAGGATGCCACCCTCACCAGTCCACTAACACCCAGGATGCCACCCTCACCAGTCCACTAACACCCAGGAGGCCACCCACACCAGTCCACTAACACCCAGGATGCCACCCACACCAGTCCACTAACACCCAGGATGCCACCCACACCAGTCCACTAACACCCAGGATGCCACCCACACCAGTAATAATAATAATAATAATAAGATCATTATTTACTACAAGTACATGTACATGGTATACAGTCCTAGTTGACAACAATGACATACTACTATATAGAAAACCCCTTGTTATGTTGAGCATGTCGGGCAGATTATGTCAGTGTCCCAGGATGCCACCCACACCAGTCCACTAACACCCAGGGATGCCACCTCACCAGTCACTAACACCAGATGCCATCCACACACGTCCACTACACCAGGAGCCACCCACACAGTCCTCTAACACCCAGGATGCACCCACACAGTCATAACACCAGGATTGCCACCCACACCAGTCCACTAACACCCAGGATGCCACCCACACCAGTCCACTAACACCCAGGATGCCACCCACACCAGTCCACTAACACCCAGGATGCCACCCACACCAGTCCACTAACACCAGGATGCACCCACAACCAGGTCATAAACACCAGGATGCCACCCACACCAGTCCACTAACACACAGGGTATGCCACCACACCAGATCCACTAAACTTAACACCAGGATGCCACCCAACCGTCCCACTATCAACAGGTGCCACCCCTCACCAGTCCATAACACCCAGGATGCCACCCACACCAGTCCACTAACACCCAGGATGCCACCCACACCAGTCCACTAACACCCAGGATGCCACCCACACCAGTCCACTAACACCAGGATGCCACCCACACCAGTCCCACGAACACCCAGGGATGCCACCACACCAGTCCACTAACACCAGGATGCCCCCACACCAGGTCCACTAACACCCAGGATGCCACCCACACCAGTTAATAATAATAATAATAATAAATAATAAGATCATTATTTACTACAAGTACATGTACATGTTACAGTCCTAGTTGACAACAATGACATACTACTATATAGAAAACCCCTTGTTATGTGAGCTTGTCGGGCTAGATTATGTCAGTGTCCCAGGATGCCACCCGCACCAGTCCACCTAACACCCAGGATGCCACCCACACCAGTCCACTAACACCCAGGATGCACCAAACCAGACCACTAACACCCAGGATGCCACCCCCACACCAGTCCACTAACACCCAAGGTTGCACCCACACCAGGGTACACTAACACACAGGATGCCACCCTCACCAGTCCTCTAGCACCCAGGATGCCACCCACACCAGTCACTAACACCCTGGATGCTACCAACACAGTCCACAAACACCCACGATGCCACCCACACCAGTCCATACACCCACCGTGCCACCCACACAGTCCCACTAACTCCCACGATGGCCACCCACACCAGTCACTAGCAACCAGGATGCCACCCATACCAGTCCACTAACACCCACAATGCTACCCACACCAGTGCACTAGCACCAGGATGCACCCACTCCAGACCACTAACACCTAGGATGCCACCCACACCAGTCCACTAACACCCAGGATACCACCCACACCAATCGACTAGCACCCGGATGGCTACCAACAACACCAGTCACTAACACCCAGATGCCACCCACACCAGTCCATAGCACCAGGATGCCACCACTCCAGTCCACTAACACCTAGGATGCCACCCACACCAGTCCACTAAACCAGGATGCCACCAACACCAATCGACTAACACCCAGGATGCTACCAACACCTGTCAATAGACTCCCAGGATGCCACCCACACCAGTCCTCTAACACCCAGGATGCCACCCACACCAGTCCACTAACACCCAGGATGCACTCACACAATCGACTAACACCCAGGATGTACCAACACCCAGTCCACTAACACCAGGATGCCACCCCACAACTCAGTCCACTAACTCCCAGGATGCCACCCACACCCCAGTCCACTAACACAGGAAGCCACCCACAACTAGTCCACTAACACCCAGGATGCCACCCACTCAGTCCCACTAAAACTCCAAGGATGCACCCACACCAGTCACTCCAACACCAAGGATGCCACACACCCACACTAGTCACTAACACCCAGGATGCCACCCACACCAGTCCATAACACCCAGGTGCACCCACACCAGTTCACTAACACCTGGGATGCCACCCACACCAGTCCACTAACACCCAGGATGCCACCCACACCAGTACACTAACACCCAGGATGCCACCCACACCAGTCCACTAACACCCAGGATGCCACCCACACCAGTCCACTAACACCCAGGATGCCACCCACACCAGTCCACTAACACCCAGGATGCCACCCACACCAGTCCACTTAACAACCCAGGATGCCACCCGCACAGTCCATGACACCCTGGATGCCACCCAAACCAGTTCCACTAAAAACACCCAGGATGCCACCCACACCAGTCCACTAACACCAGGATGCCACCCACACACTAGTCAGTAAACCCAGGATGCCACCCACATAGTCCACTAACCACCCAGGATGGCCTCAAACACCAATCGACTAACGCCCAGGATGCGACCCACACCAGTCACTAACACCCGGGAGGCAACCACACCAGTCGGCTAACGCCCAGGATGCGACCAACACCAGTCCACTAACACCCAGGTACCCATTTTATTATATATATATATATGTCGTGGGCGATAAAGGGGAGAGGGGATAGTGAAGAACGAAGGAAGGTTCTTGCGGTAACGTTCTATCGTACGATGCGTCGTAACAGAGATCCCAGGGTCACATGGCTACCATTTCAACTGGATCCCTGGCAATGATGCTGGAGGTGGGCTCCTGGGACTACAACAGTCGAGGCACGCACGTGCTGCAATCTCCATCAGCTCGACAGATTGCACTGTGGGCTGCCGGTGTGGCCAGGCGCCCATTCCCTGACCCTAGGGATTCACGGAGCCTCTGTTGGTATGTCAGGGTGACCCCCCTCCTAGTATTCGGACACAGTTCCAGAGACTCACGGTGCACATTCACCGCCTACGCTTAGGGTAACCCCAACACTGCACGGATTGTTTGAATGGATTGAGAGGAGCTCTGTGCCCCATTGTCGACCCGAATGGTTCGAAGCCCTTGGTTGCACTACTGTTAGACTGCCAACTACGATGCCCCTTTCGCCGTAGACATTCTCAATGACCCAGTGGGGCAGGCCCGATGAGGATGAGGTCAGCACATCTTGTGTACTTGCTGTCAAGGAACTTGGAAACCTTATCCCAGTCATTGCAGTCCATCCGAAAAACCCCCCCCTCCCCGCTGGGGTTGCTGCGAGGGCCTGCTTTGTGCCTCCCATTGCACTGCACACCAGCTGCTGTTAGTGCACACAAAACGTTTGTTCTATTCAATTTTATTCCTATTTGAATTCGCCGGTTATTCCGGCCCGGGTTCTTCCATTTTTGGGTGGACCCGGCCCATTGGCTCCCCGGGTAGGAAGTGACAATTTATCTTTTACTTGCCCACCTGTGTGGCAGGTCTGTCAGAAGGAAAGGGGGGGGTACCTCACGGCCCTATGGCCAGATGACGTCCAAACGTTAGTGTGCACTAACAGTGGTGGTGTGTGCAGTGCAATGGAGGCCAAAAGCAGGCCCTCGCAGCAACTTCAGCAGGGGGGCGGATGACATGCAAGGACTGGGAAGCAGTAAGGTTTCCAAGTTCCCTGACAGCTAAGTACACAAGATGGGCTGCCTCATTCTCTCGGGTTGCCCTACTGGGGACATTGGGAAGGTCTACGGCGAAGGGGCATCGTTAGCCGGGCAGTCTGACGGTAGTGCACGAAGGGCTGTGGAAAACCATTCGGTCACAATGGGCACAGAGATCCTCTCGTGTCCCGTTAACAATCCGTGCAGTGGTGGGATACCCTAAGCGGTAGGCTGGTGGATATGCACCCTCAGTTCCTGGACTGTGTCGAAGACTTGGAAAAGGGGCACCCTGTGGGTACGCCCTGACATACCTAACAGAGGCTCCGTTGACTCCCAAGGGTCAGGGAATGGCGCCTCGCCGCACCATGCAGCCACAGCGCAATCTGTCCTGGGCTGATGGAAATTGCAGCATGTGGCCTGTGCTCGAGGTTGCAGTCCTAGCAGAGCCTCATCTGCAGCATCATTGCCAGGATACCACATGGCTCGGGATCCAGTTGATGGTAGCCCTGCGACCCTGGGCCATGAGAGTCATGCAGGTCATCCCCGGATGGATGTGATTAAGTGTATGTTGTCCTTTGGCTCTTTGTGCATTAAGCGCTTGGATTGCTGCTTGGAATCAACGTGGATGATGGGGGGATGCTGATGGTCTGCTGCAAGAGCATGCCGCAGAGCTTTGTTGGATGGCAAAGAGTTCGGCATGGAGGATGGTGCAATGGTCTGGAGGCGCCAACCGGCTGTCAGATTGCTGTGGAAAACATCCCAGCAGCATGTTGCGGCCTGCCACTGGGTCTCTGGAGCCATCAGTGTAAATATGGCCCACACCACCCTGGGCCTTCCGCACCACAATGCTAGCCGAGGCAAGGTGGTGCAGATGTCCAGGGTGCAATGCCTTCTTTTGCTGTCTGGTAGGGTTGTCCAGCTCACCGCAAACAGCTCTGGTTGCCCAGGGGGTGGCACCGTGTAGTTCGCTGCCGTCTGTCGCAGGCCCCCTGCCTGGAGCAATGTCATGGGCAAGAGCTTTGTGTGGCAATCTGCTACGACCACATCCATCGGCGGCGGGTGCAGTGGAATGACCTGTCCCTGGCGGACCCGTAAATCTCTCATCAGTTTGTCAGCCCATGGGAGTCGGAGATACTTTGCAATCCTCCTGGCAGCTACCAGTTGGATCTGTCTTCAAGAGGCTGTAGCTTGCACCTCAAGGTTCAGGGCCACTGCATTGGCCACCTTAGGAGCCCCAGCATGGCCCGTACAGCTGTGTTCTGGATGACACAGAGGGGATTGGATGTTTGTGGGTCTGGTGTGATTGTGAACCCAGAGCAAAGTGCCCAACCCCATAGTCAACGAAGGGAACGTATTGCCTGGATGTTATAGAACAACTCTCATGACTCGAGGCTGGCCCAACCCTGGGTTGGCCATGGCACTCAATGCCTGGACCCTCTGCAGAGCCCCTTCTTTAAATGTGGCGCACAGGTTTTCTGGAAGGTGAGGTGCCTGTCAATGTAGATGCCAAGGTAACCTTAACTGTGAAAATAAAAAAAACCCCCCACTCCAGGTGATGCCGGACCCGCCAGCCTCTGACTGGGCACCTTGGTGCGAAGGATCATGGCTTTGGATTTTGCTGCAGATATTTTGAGTCCAAGTGACGGCAGGTGGAAGCCCAGGCAGATCTGAGGTCCTCCCTGGGCATGCTGCAAAGCGGCGCTTCTCGGTACGACAAGTGCCAGGTGCATTCGGCCATAGCTGAGGAGGACGGTCCCTCTGGAGGAAACGCCAGGCACACCAGCTGATGCATCAGTACATTGAACAGGGTGGGGACTAAGCACCAGCCCTGTGGAGTGCCAGTGTCCAGGGTTGAGAGAAGAGTCATGCCCCGGGAAGGCATACCGGGCCCGCCTGTCCTGTAGATAGGAACGAAGCCATGGAAAGCAGCCTGCCTTTAATCCCCTGCGGGCCAAGGAGTGAGAGGATGGCAGGTGCAACTGGCTAGCTCAAAAGCTTTTCGCGAGGTCAAGAAAGACAACAATGTGGGCTTGGGCGTCCGGACCCAATGCCGCGTCAAGTAGAGTGGTGTAAGGCTTTCGAAAGTGCCACTCCTCTGGTGAAGCCATAGAGTGTTTATGAGGAGGGCAAGCTTCACCTCAGGCGCTCCAAACACATCCTTTTTCAGACACCTTCGAAGAATGCAAACTGGTTGAGGGAGATGGGTCACACACTGCCAGGATCCCCAGTGTGCTTAGGATCAGTATGATGTCAGCGCCTCCTTCCATACTACAGGAGTTTCCCAGCTCGCAAGTCTGGTTGATGACTCCCAGGACAGCTGAATGTCCAGATGGCAGACCGACGTTAGTGATTTCATGCATAGGTGATACCATCATGCCCGGGCATGTCTCGGATGAGATGTGGAAGGCTGCCTGGAGCTACTGGTCGGTGAAGTCTTCATCTTGAATCCCCCAGCCTGGGCATGCTGCTGGATCACCTCACCCTTTAGGAAGGAGGGTGGCTTGGAGGTCTGGAGATCCTGAGGCGTTGAGCCATGGCCGCTCTGGAGGTGAATAGGTCCACCGACGCTCTGCCTCCGTTGCGGGGTCTGGGTGCAACCGAAGCCATCACTGCAACGTGCCCAGTGGCCAATCGTAACTTGGTCCAAATCTCAGATAAGGTAGTGGAGGAATAGCTGAAGGAGGCACACCACTCGAACCATGCATGCATTTGCCTTGCATGGCATGCATGCGCCACCACCTTCCCTGAGCAGTGCATGGACTCAACCATGGGATTACGCCTGTGCATCTTGCGTACCAACAATGATGCGAGTGGTTCTGTTCCCTGATGTCCTCATTGTAAAACACCAGTCACGTTTATATGACTCTGCCTGTAATCTTAGGTATTGCGCTCAGCTGCCCACATGTGAGGCACCTGCAAGCTTTGGCCGCCTCATCTGGGTCTTATGGAAGGCGGGGAGGACTCCGCCCACAACGCTCAATGACCTCCTGGAAGCACTGCCAGTCGGCCTTTTTTAGTTTCCCATCTGGGGGTAGGTGTGGGGAGCGGGGGGAGGGCGGCGGGGCGGGGGCGGGGCGGGGAGAGTGGTGCACGCTGGACCATCAGCGTAGTGACCACTGCAAAGTGATCACTGGTGAGACGGGGTTGGACCTCCATCTCGCGCTTCGATGAGCAAACCACCTAGGGATGAGTGTGACATCCAAGCGGCACCATAGTTGATGGGTTGGCTCACCATTATTGAGGAGGGCGATCTCGGGACCTCCTCACAGGCACAGCCGCAAAGGGGCCTCCCCAGCTGCGTTGGTAAGAGAGGACAGAAGAAAGTATTGGGGTGGTGGGCATTGACACCCCAGCCACAACAAGACCCTCCCGTTGGGCCGAGAGTGCTTGCCACCTATGAGATGTCAAGGTTTTGTACCGGGAGAGCTTCTCGTAAATATTGTAAACCACGAGAGGTCATCCGCCAGGTGTAGGGTGACAGCCTGAACCTCTAATCCCTCCCCACAGTCGATGGGGTCAGTGGAGATTGAATGGAGGGATAGTGGTCCTGACGTAGATCGCCGTGCCCCTGCCAGTCCTTTCCAGGCGTTTGAAGGTAGGCAGAGAATCCCGGAGTACGTGGGGCTGCATTTGTGATCGTGACAAATCGGTGAGTTGGTCTCCTGAAACAGGGGAAGACATCAACCTCATCCTGAACTGCAGCTTCCAATCACTAAGTGGAAATTTTCCGCCTGCAGCCCACAAATGTTCCACTGGAGGATCTTCAAGGCCGCAGTGGTGGTCACTGATTCCATCTTGCCTGGACTCGTCGACCGTTGTTGGCGAACTCCGGGCCTCCTCCATCACAGACTGGGAAGGACTCCTGGATTGATGGCCTTGAAGCTTCCATTAGAGTCTTTCCTGTTCCAGTAGGACCACGCCCCAGCATCCATGACAGGAGCTTGCCTGCAGCTCCCCTGTCCTCTGCCGACGGCAGGGCAGGCGACAGAGGGCGCTGAGTGACCCCAGATGGCTTTTTCTTTCAGTCGATCCGGAAAGGATTCGACCATTACCTCTGCAGGCATTGAGCTGGACGACCGTCGAGGGCCGGGGCTGGGTCACTGGAGTATGTCTGGGTTGGCTTGTCGACACTGCAGCAGCATAAGCTGGGTGCACCCTGGGCCCGGCATGAGTGGCCAGGGCTTCCAAGTCCCTGGCGAGGGAACCTCTGCCTGTCGCTGGCCGCTCACAGGAGGGGGCCTGTCCTTGCGGAAGAGGCCTGCTGAGCCCGTTGGCAAGGAATGTTGGTGCCCAGCTGGGGACCTGCTGGGCAGTGTGCCTGGCCTGTGGCTGTTTTTTCCAATGATTCTGCCTTCTTGGCCACCTTGCCATCTGACGCCTCAGTTGACCGCGCTGCTATGCAAACCTGTGTGTTTGCCCTCTGATGCCCCCAATGGGAGCCAGTGCTGGGAACTCCGCAGGTATTGCCTCCTCGGTATCCGGGGGAACCGTGATTGGAGCCCATGCTGGATGTTGCTGGGCAGTTCGAAGGCTGGGTGGCGTCGGGGCTGTCGGGTCGTTCCGAGATGACGAAACCTGTGCCGTGCCTGCACTCACAGGACAGCTCCAGTTCCAGGGCCATGGTGCCTCTTTGAGCAATTGGCACACTTGGCGCTGGCCTTGCTGCAGGAACCACACTTCATCACTCGCTGCAGGTGGCTGCAATATGATTGAACCCCTGGCAGTTGAAGCATTGTACTGGGCCTGACAGGTATGGTCGAGGTCTTGAATTTCCCCAGACCCCAAGGTCCAGGTGCGTGGGAATGCGCGGACCTTTGTGGTGGATCAGTACTGCGGGTGGGCACCTTGTCACCGTTGCAGTGAGTCGCTCCGCCTTGGACTATTATTGGGCCCTTCCAAAATGGGGTCAGATGGGAGGGGCACAGGGACTGTAAAAGCACCCCTTGTTCACCTTCTCGAAGACAAGCAGTTCCACCATGCTGGGATGGGTCACAACAGCCACTTTTCAACTCCTCGTAAGAGTCTTCGTCCGAGGAAGGATGACCAGAACCTCGTTCCTGAGAGTGAACTCGGCCCAGCGGAAAACTTGAGGTGGGGGAGAACATCCCAGATACCTTACAAACCCGTAGTTGGGAAACCTTGAATTTTGTTGAAGGCACTGGTTTGCTTGTGCCCGGCGCTGAGCGGGGAACTCCTCCTTACGTGAGTCATCCAGTCCCGTCACTGTGGAGGCCAAACCAACTGGTGTAGGGACCTGGGATTGGCTCCATCCTTGGCCTCTTGAGAAGCTACTTCTCCTGGCTTCCTTCCACGAACCCTATGGCCATCTGGGGGTGCAAGTCTTCTTGGGTAGGGGCTGCCGAGGGCCCCAGGGGCCGATTGGGTAGGCACAGTATCTCCACTGACCCTTGGCCTTCTTGGTGGGGGCTCCCACCGCCCACGTCGTCCCAACTCGTCCCGCTTTCCCAAGGAACGTTTGGGGGCCGCTCTCCTGGATCGTCAGGTGATGTAGGGTGGGCCCAGGCCAGCAGCAGGCTGTCCCTGTGCCCTCACAGCCCCCCACACGGGTGCAGAGCTGGGGGCTCAAGCCCCAGTCGGGGCCCGTGCCACCCTCTCTGGCTCACTGCTCTGAAGCCGAACCAGCCAAAGGGACACCGGGAAGACCTAATCTGGGAAACTAACACAGATTTGCGAACACAATACAACTGTTTTCCAATTTCCCACTCGAAATCCTTTTTGATGTAACCCAAATTCCAACCCCCTGAAGGATGTTCCACTAACTTTGTTATTTAGTTGTTTTTAGTTAAAGATTACCGGTATTCCCCGGCCGGACCTGTCCAAGTGGTGGCCCCGGGCCTTGGCTCCCTCTTTAGGGAGTGCTGAGACCTATTTCCCCCAGGGAGGGGGGCCAAAGTACCTCCTATCTTTGGGAAAAACTGCCCCCAGGCCTGCCAAAGCTAGGCCTTCTGGTCTGCCACCCCCCCGCCCCGGGGGGCAAATGGGAATGAAGTCTTATGAGCTAAAGGCTCGGGCTCAGGCCCCCTCCCCTACCCAGGGGGTTAGGCTGGTGTCAAAACTAACGTTTGGTACATCATTGGCCATGGGCCGGTGGCTGAAGCCTGCCACGCAGGTGCAAGAAAGAAGAAAAAATAAAGATAGAAAGATAGAAAACATCATACATAACAGAACTAAAACTTTTTTTTTTTATATTTTATTTAAAAATTCACATACAAATATTAAGTAATATATAAAAGTAACATTGACAAATGGTGTGAGCAATAAACATTCACTACAAATCTACTGAAAAAGCCATACATAAGGACATTAAAATAAACTTAACACAACCACAGACTGTTCTACGGTATTGTTTCCAAGTACACAATACACAAGTACACAAGAGTTCATAGATATAAAGGGGAAATTTCTCATTTTTGCTTTCACTCCCCTCCCCCCCCCCCAGTGAATACATTCTACATTCCCCTTTTTCACTTAAAATTAAAAATGACTTGAACAAAGACAACACAATAAAACAAATTAAAACTAACAATCCAGGCAACTCTGACACTATACTATATCAAGTTTTTAAAACTATCACAGTTCAAAAAGGAATAAAGGTATAATAATAAAGGCCACAGAATGGCTATAACAAAACTCCAAAATTACAAAACCTCAACACAATAAAAATGCACCCTTAATAAAAAATCACCCAAAAACAACTGCAACAAATAAACAAGCCTTCAATATGCATTTTTAAGAAAAAATGTGCTGCAAACAGGTGACCCCCCTCATCCCTTCCCCACTCCACAAAAACCAGGGGACCCCCACCCCCTCCCACTCACACAACACAGGTGACCCATCATCCCCCCCCCCTCACACAATAAGGTGACCCATCATCCCTCCCCCACCACACACACAGAAAACTAACCCCATCACCAATCTGAATAATCATACATTAATTATCCCAATTTAGGAATATCATGCACAGTCACTTTAGGAAAGATTATTTAACAACCCTGGGTGATACAGGACTACCAAAATCACAATACCTTTTAAAAGACTAAAACAATGTGATATTATAATCAAAAAACATGTAACAATTACCAATTTAAATTGGCATTATCGTTAATGGGCTTAAACTTAAAAACATAATTGCCCGCCCTCCCCCGAAATAATATGGCCGTTATCACCAACTTGTTGGAAGTACATCCTAACTTGCCATATATGAATAAACATAATTTGGGTAATTATAAAAAAGTATTGGTGAAACAGTAACACCAAAAGACTCAGTACATTTAATAACAAATATAAACATAAGGGAAACATGACCAAGTCTTACACATTGGACACTTACGCAGGCGCAGACAGCCACAACTCTGTATGTGCCATTCCACATTTTTTTTCACACAGGTTCATACACATTCGCACGTTACGTTATTCCAACTCTTCGCCACACTAAAATGCACACATCTTTGCAACTTCGAACCCCAAGGAGGTGACCCCTTTCTACCCTTGAATCGACCCTGCCCAGCCCTTTAGGGGAGGGTAGGTGCCTGGCCCGACCCTTTTTGCTCACCAGACTGTCTTCCCATTTGCCCCCTTGGGGCGGGATGGCAGACCAGAGAGGCCTAGCTTGTGGCTAGGCCTGGGGACAGTTGGTCCCAAAGATGAGGAGGTACTTGTGCCTCCTCCCATGGGAGACTTAGGTCTCAGACACTCCCTGAAGAGGGAGCCAAGGCTGGGCCACCACTTGGAAAAGGCCCGGGCTGGGAGAATACCGACGAATCTTTAATAATAATAAAAAATCTACCCTTGACATCCCAACCTACAGTAGCATTTACCATCCCTACCTTGCCCCTCCCACCTGATTTACAATTCTAATAAAACCCTTAACATAAGATCTCTATATCCCTCTGAAAAAGCCAGCTCCCTCCTTCTTCCATAAATTTCCCTGTTACGACACAACGTTTTATAAAAGGGAAAACCGCTAAAATGGGGCCTCTTCACCTCACTAACCCCTTTACCCTCTTTTCCCCCACCACTTGTATATATAATTACCATAATGTACCCCACAGCACTAATGATACTCTCATCCAATCCCGATATCAAGACTTTAAGCTTCAGAACAGAAATCCCTTTACCCCCAATCTTACAGAGTACCCTACTCAACCAACCCCTGACGATACCCATCCTCACAAAAATATACAACTGAAATGCCAACTCCTCACCTTCACATATTCCACACACACCCCACTCAACCCAACGTCTATCCCTCAGAACCATACCCGACGGCAAAATCCCGAGCAGAAAACGATACTTTATGTCACGTGCTCATGGTTGTAACCTCATCCTACTTAACCTATTCCATATACTTCCCTAGTATACATGGGGAAAATTCCCTTTTAAAGGGGCCATAACCCCCCACCAAAAATCAACACATCGCACCCATTTTGACCTTCCCTGGATCTCGAGCCCACGCCACCGCCCTCAAAACAGTTTCACATTCATTTCAATCTTTCATGGATCCTGACCAGACCCCCCACCCACATTTTCCTTCACCACCTCCCTTTTAATAAAGACACATTTGACCCTCCTCTTTAAGCCCAGCAAACCCCCCCCCCTGCCGCGATAAAAAGCATCTACCCATCCCACTATTTCTTCCCCCAAAACCCCGTCCCCTAAGGATGGCTTCAATCTTCTTGTTCCACCTGTCAAAAGCCCCCTGCCAGTCAAAGCCCCAACCCCTCCCCCCCCCTTTTGCTTCCCGAAATCCCTTGGGAACCCATGTCCCCACCATAGACCCCCCTGGAAACCCAAACGGGTTCTCGATAAAACTCTATCCAAAATGCATTTAAACTGATTTGTGGAGAAATTTCTCCAGGGGGGGGGGTATCAGCCCCCCCCCCCCCTTTCAGCCCTGAGGGGCCCCAGAAGGGGCGGCGTCTTTTTTCCCTGCTAGAGTGAGAAATTGATCACAGAGCTATCCCACGTATAAAAATGACCTCTGCCTTTTGCAGCGGTGTTGAACGTGTATTTTTATAAGAGCAGTACACTCTTACTTGCAGGAAAATTTAAAGGGAAAACCCTGCTCCCCCTTTTTTACCAATAAAATAGTGTACATTGTTGTCATGATTAAACAGCAAGAAACAAACATTCTGTTTGTTATCGAGGGGGGGAAAAGGTGCAAGGTACTAGGTCAGCGTTTTTTTTTTTTGTGCGGGGGGCCGTGACGGCAAGGAGCGCTGTAGCTTTGGGCGACGATCTTTGACTCTATAAGTAACATGATCCGGGATATGATCTGTGCGTTGGGGGGGAACAAAGTGTCCAAACACAAACATTTAAATAAAGTGTGATCAGTTCTATTGTGAAATTGGAAAAATAAAGACAAATTTGTGACATATTTACCATGTGCGTTTCCAACAATTAAACTTTGGACTTCAAGGACACTTATTTCTATCAATCCCCGATACGTCAAAGGGGTGTTGAGAACACCAAGCCCCCTTAAAAAGAGAAAGGGTATGTTCGAATTTCTTGAGATGGGGGGTTGCGAAATTTCTTGAGTCACAAGGGTTTGTAATCAACCTATAATGGCAGAAGGTGTGGATTTTTGGCCCAAACAAGAAAATTTTTCGTCAGCCTCTCGAATGAAAATCCCCGACTAAACCCCTAGGGGTAATTATACTTACAAATTGTATCTCTTGACAGCCCACTGTTTTAGGTTTCGCCCTTCTAGAATTCGTGCAGGGGCGGCTGTGTAGACGATTTGCTGTCTTTATCAGCTAAGTGTTCATTATATATAGTTATAATTATATCTTGCGGGTAAGGCCAAAAAATTCTCAACAAAAAATTTTGGTCTGTTCGAACCGGATAAAGACCACCTGGGTCCAAAATATTTGTACTACGTGTACAAATAACCTATGACCCAAGGCCTTCAAAAAAAAAGCGTAAAACATGTTTTACTATAAATAGTGTAAATGAGTCCCTCCAACTAAATCACAGAGATGGGCACCCAAAAAGAAAACGGGCCCCACCCAGCTTTCCCCCCAACAAAAAGGGGGAGCGGGGTGACTCACCCAAAAAGAAAGGGGGGTGGTATCCTGCACCCTCCATAAACTGCCCAAATCTGGAGAAATCGCTGTTTAAAGCACACCAAGTGATTTTTGTTTTCTGAGTGTATATATACCATAGTGTTTATAATGTTATAGACAAAAATTAAAGAAAAGATTGTTTTTTAAAGTTTTTTTTATAATCTACCGTATATTAAAGGAAACTTTATAAAAATTTGTAAGCTTTCAAAAATATATTAACAGTGAAATTAAATTGTGAAAATTCACGTGTGTTTACAGTTATACAGGACATTTATAGTGTATTGAATGAAGTGTATAAAAATGTTTTTTACGATTAATCATCAGGGCACTGACACGCAAATCTAAGAAAACCCAAAAAAACACAATGTACCCTGTCCCCTTCATGGTCTTTTTGACCCTGAGGTTAAGCTTATGGTCATATGTCGATCGATTATTTGCTGACTTAAGCATAACAAAAACTCACGTCATAGCAGTACAGTGTTTTATAAACCCCCTTAAGTGGGGTGGGGGGGGGAATTTTCAGTATACCATTAAAATGGCTTGTTTGAAAACTCAGTTTCAGTCTTTACAGAATAAGATTACACAATTAAAAAAATCAATTTCAGTCTGTTAGGTTTTAATAAAGAACAAATATAGATTTTTGATGATTTTGAGGTAAAGTTTTATTATTTAACAACGTCGGAAATAATTAATTCGGGGACTAACACATTATGAAAATAAATTTCGGGAATCAGATCCATTGAGGATGAATTAAAAATTTTTTGGGATAATTCTAGGACAAAAATTAAGGTGGACAGGAGTACAGGTATCTGCCGTAAAACCTGTCACGAACCTATTAAAACTAGGGGAACCACCTTTTAAACACCTGTAAACAAAAACAAGTTTCCCATTCCAAGTTACCTACTTGCTTTACCTATTTTCCAAGGGTCATAATTATGAAAATTTCTTAGGGGTTTTCAATCCTAGTAAACCACAAAATGACTAGTGAGATTGCTAAGTTCTTTACCTTAAAGCTTGTGAAGGGGAACCCCTATGAACTGATTAAGTCATTCCGGTGTTAAAGGTAATTATCAAATACCCTTTTCGTGTCTTAGCAGACTTATTCGATGCTGAAAGGCTAAGTTAGACATGCAGTCTTAATATAAAGCTTGAAGCCACCCAAACATTGTTATTCAACTTACAGGATTTAAATCACATTAACAAATGCCATATCTCTAGGTGCTAAATATACCAAGACAAGTGATTGGTTTATCAGTGGATTGTACAAAATAATTTTCACCACAAACATTGAAAGTTTAAATATTATGTTTTCAATAAACGTATTTCCTTGTGAAGAAATTAGCAATGGTTTACAAAATAGTTTCATGCATCAAGCAACGGACAAGAAAAATCCACAAATCCCGTGGGTAATAAACCTTTAAAATCAGTTAAAAAGAGTATAACACCCCACTAAAAAAACAAATGGGGGAAAACCCATATAGGGATTTTTAAGCTTGAAACAAAAGACGAAACAAGTCTACATAAACGTACTCCAAAATGTGTACTTTGTGTGGAACACATTGGGCACAGTATTTTATTCAATACACACAAAGGAGGACGGGAAACCATGTTCACCTAAAAAAAATGCACAAGTGTTTAGGTGAACACAAGGGGGGAAAAAAGCTCACGAAAAGTGTTTTAAATGCATTATGCCCAAATACTTTTTTGAACAGCAGCAACTTCCACAGAATCAGGAAGTCAAAAAGCAAAAAGCATTAAATGTGAGAGATAATTTAAAGCAAATGCTCTCCCCCCGATAGCTCGAGTTGAGTTATCTAAAAAATTACACAAAACCAAGTGTAACACTATTTGACAAGGCTCACAAAGGTCCTTTAAAGAAAGCAGTGTTTCAGAAACGAATAAACAACCCCATGCCAAAATACAGTTAGATATGTGGTTTTTTCCATAATTTCTGGTTAAAAGCATATGACTAGCCAAAAAACACTTGGTCTAGGAAAAAAGGAAAAAAGACAGTAGAAGTGTGGTAGTAGATGATTTGCCTAAGTCTGTGCAATCCCGGGATTAAAAAAACAGTTGCACATGAAAACAGCTAAGGTCAAGTTAGCCTTCCCGACTACAGACGGGCACAATTAGTCCAATTGTTTAATATTGGAAGTGATTATTATCCTGTTTTGTGCAAAAAAAGTAAGTAAACATGTGTTCCTTTGAAACACAGAGGCCACATGATATGTGGGCCCATTCCCCCTCAAAATGGGGAAAAAAGCTGATATTGATTCGTGGGGAAAAAGTTAGTTACGAGAAAAAACCGCTGACAGTACCCCAGCAAAAAAATTTTCATTATGGAAAAAATGAATGAACCAGTTGAAAGTTTTTTGGGGGTTTAGATGCGTAGGGTTTTATGTAAATAAACCAAGCCCCCAAGGTCTCGGACCTTACAAAAAAATATTTTGGGCACTGTCAAATATAAAGATGGACAGATTTGGGTTAGGTTACCCTGGAAATTAAACCACCACTCTGCCCAGCAAAAATCGCAGGGTTTTGGACAAAGTGAAAGCAAAAATAATGAGCTCAGGAAGAATCCCGACTATGACTGTCTATGTAATATCATAAAGAACATTGGACAATAAATTCATTGAGGAAATAGTCGAAGATAAGTTGAAAACAAACGCCTCATTATCTCCCGCATAATGGGGTCAAAAAAAATTTTGAAACCCCCCCCCACTAGTGTTGTATTAAATTTCAGGCACGTGCAAAAAAAGAGTAGCAAGTCTTAATGACTGTCATGACCGGACCCTCACTAACTGAGAAACTTTTGGAGACGTGCTTATGAAAATTTTGCACAAAACCCTATGCCTACCAAAGGCTGATATTTCCAAGGCTTTCTTAAAGTAGGACTACAAGAAATGATAGAATTATACTCGATTCTTGTGGCCCGAAAAATTCCCCATGTCCTCAAAGTCCTTGAAAACTTATCGTTTTTAAATCTAATTTTTTGGTGCAAAAAATCCCTCCATTCTTTCTGAAGCACTCTAAAACTCATTTGAAGAAAACTGAAAGTCCCTTTAAAGAAGTCTTTAAAAAAAAGTTTCTATGTGGGGCAATCTTAAGGTACTGGAAAAAGAGGAGGATTTGAAATCCTTATCAAGAACTAACAAGGGGATGAAAGAAGCAAATATGCCTCTAAGGATGTGGAATAAAATTCAAAGCAATTTAAGGAACTTATCAAAGAAGATTTCCCCAAACTGAAATTCCTATTGCAACAAAGCGGGCTTAAATTTGGGAAACACAAGGAAAATACTTTATCCAAAAGGGTAAAAAAATAAATCATCGTACACTCCAAAATTTTTTTCTGTCAGAGGGATCACAAGTTTTGATCCTCCAGGATTCGTCTCCCAATTACCATAAAAGGAAAATGTTATGCAAGAGCAGGGAAAACCAAAATTGGATGGAGGAAATTTTCCCTAAAATGAGTCAAGCAGGGGAAATATCCAAGGAGTTTAAACAACTTTTATCAAATTAAATTTCCCAACAAATAGGTCAAGAGGGGAAACAATTACACATTACATGTGTTTCTGTGAGCGTCAACCAGGGTTATGGGGCGTAGCTTTCGAGTAATACGAAGGGAAATACCAAAAAACTTCAAAGGCCGGTAGCACCCCTTTAAGGTCAGAACAGTACCCCAATTGGAACGACAGCACTCTATATAGGTACAAAATTAGCTGTCTATTCAACAAAGTACTTGACATCCACTATTTAGAAAAAACCCGGGTTGGAGTGATAATAGGGAGTTCCCGTGGTTAAGAAATAATAAGGTAAGTTGGCTATTACAGAACGAGTAGCGAAATAAAAAGATCAGAGAGATTTATCCTTTCTTCCGTCTCTACCCCCAAAAATCCAGCGACATTTGTCAGGTGCCCACCAGAAATTTTGGATAATAAATTATGGGGCCCCCGGACCGAACGGCCTCTAATGAAAATAATTGGGCCTCAGCAAAAAACTCACATTTTGCCGAAGAAACATTGCTTTAAACAGCAGAAATAAATTTGTAAATATGCAGACACAACAGAAATACATTGATGGATCTAATTACCACTTTGGGTAAACCTTAAAAAGTTACAGCTCTGTCTTTTAAATTCATTAAAGGAAATTTAAAACCCGATTATGAATGTCTTGAACCCCTTAAATACGGGTTTAAACTAAAACAGAAAGACTTTTTCTCTAACGAATATAAATTTCTGAAAAAACCCAAAATAAATCCCCAAAGAAACCGTCAGATTAATTCTTTTGGACTTTATCTCGACTCAGAAAAGATTAAAAAGATGTCGAGGAAGAATTTATAATTCTTTAACCCAAAAAAAGCCCTAATCCAATTTGACCCCCAAAATCATTTTGGGTAACAAAACTGATTGTGAAAACCCCCCATAAGTGTTACATGGTGGGGTAAACTGACCACTTTGTCAAAAACGACAAACCCACTGGGGTACCCCAAAGGTCGACAAAGTGTGAAAAAACAAAAAAGGATGTATTATTTTTTGTCGTCACTACGAATGCGAGTATTTAGTATCCGGGTCCACCTCCATATCCCTCTGAAAGGGGTTTTTTTCGTATCATCCCATTTGGGTGACAGGTGAAATTATACGGGACCAATAATTTTAAAACCAAAACAGGGAAAAATTTCCCCATCAAGGTGTAAACGTTTGTTCACTTGTGCTCAATAGAGCTTACATCTGAAGACCACTGACATGTCTGCTGAAACTTTTAATCAAATTATTCAGAAGGTTTGCACCCAGAAGGGCATGTCCCAGACCGATGATTTCAGATAATGCAACGAATTTGTTGCGGGTGCTGCTTATATAAGCAAGATCTTTGAATAAACCAGAAGTTACACAGATGCTGAATCAACGCAGATGTCGTTGGAGATACATTCCTCCTAAATCTCCAAGGCACGGCGGATTTTATGAAAGAATGGATCGGCATTGTAAAACGTTGTTTAAGGAAGACTCTTCATCGTCAGAGAATAGACTTAGAAAAATTTCCGTACAGTTTGGACTGAAATAGAAAATAGAGTCAACAAGAGACCTCTAACTTATGTTACCGATGATCTGGACAATTTAGAAGTGTTAAGTCCATCTCATTTACCCCAAAGGCAAAAGGGCTCGAACCTTTTTCCTTCCCCATGAATGATAAAAAAATTTCCCATAGAGGATCCTACTTATTTCGAACTGAGCAACTCAGACGTAAATTCAAACACCTTAATAAAGTGATTGAAACGTTGGGAGAAAATTTGGCGAGAAGACTATCCACCTCATTGGAGAAACACTTCTATGGGGCTGGTGTTCCTGAAAAATCATAAAGTCCTTAAAACCTGGTGACATAGTGATTATCGACAATGATGGTCCGAGGTCCCAATGGCCACTTGGAAAAATTGTGACCATATATCCTGATGCAAATGGAATCATCAGGACAGTTGATATTTTGAGCAAAGGTGTAGTGAATAAGCGGACAATAAATAAACTAGTGCCGTTAGAATTACACAGTGTTGAAAACAAAATTAGTGATTCTCCAGAAACCACACAGACTAAAGCTGTTCAGAAAAGACAAGCAGCAGTGGTGGCGAGTGAGAAAATCAAATTAATGTTAAGTGATGAATAGTTCACCTGCAGCGAACCTCCGCCGCCCCCCAGTGTGGAGAAATTTTCTCCAGGAGGGGGTATCAGCCCCCTTCAGCCCTTTCAGCCCTGAGGGGCCACTCAGAAGGGGCGAGCGTCTTGTTTACTGCTAGAGTGAGTAATTGATCACAGATGCTATGCCATGTAGTCAAATGACCTCTGCTCCTTGCAGCGGTGTTGCAACGTGTATTTTTATAAGAGACAGTACATCTCTTACTTAGCAGGACAATTAAGGAAAATCCTGCTCCCACTTTATTACCATAGTAAAGATAGTGTACATTGTTGTCTATGATTAAGACAGCAAGAAACAAACATTCTGCTTTGCTTCATCGAGGAGGTGACAAGGATGCAAGGTACTAGGTCAGCGTTTTTTTTGTGCTGGGGGCAGTGACGGCATGGAGCGCTGTAGCGTCTGGCAGACTATCTTTGACTCTATGGAGAGTAACACTGACGCCAGGATACTGATCTGTGCATTAGTGTGAACAAAGTGTCTCTAACACAAACATTTAAAATAGAGTGTGATCAGCTTCTATTGTGATACATTGTGAACAATAAAGACAAATCTTGTGGAACATAGTGTACCAGTGTGCGTTTCCTAGACAATGGAAGACGTGGACATTCAAGGACACTTCAGCTTCTATTCAAGTCACCCCATATCTGTCGAAGGTTGAGAACACCATAGCTCACATTTCAAAGAGCAAGGTATGTTACGAATTTCTTGTAGATCGGGGGATTGCGCAATTCTTGAGTCACAAGGAAATTTTGTAATCAAACCTATAATCGGCAGTAAGGTTTTGACTTTTGAGTCCAAACAAGAGGTAATTTCGTCAGCCATCATCGAATGAAATATGCTGACATAAACACCCCCTAGGGGTAATTTATACTTACAAATTGTATCTCTTGACAGCCCACCCCGTTGTGATGGTTTCCCACAGCTTCTAGACCTCGTCTGCAGGGGCGGCTGTGTAGACATTTGTGTCATTTACGCTAAGTGTTCATTAAAATAGTTAAATTAATCTTTGCGGGTAAGGCCCCAAAATTTTCAACAATTCCCAAAAAAAAAAGGCAAACAGCTTATAAACTGTTTAAAACAAGGATATTTCCAGGGAGTCCCTAAGTGGTTGCCCCTTTTCCCTCGGTTTCAAACTATACAGCCCAAGCCGCTTCTCTCCCCAAATCTCCCCCTCCTTCAATAAATTTAATAACCTAACCAAAAAAATCTCTTTCTCCCCAATGCTGTAGATATAACTCTGCCCGAGTCCATCGATTTATTTC
>NC_069448.1:36556923-36579193 GCF_026875155.1 Cherax quadricarinatus | reverse complement strand
CCCGTGGGTGGCATCATAGGTGTTATTGGACTGGAGTGGGTGCATCCTGGGTGCTAGTGCACTGGTGTGGGTATAGCATTGTGGGTGTTAGTGGGACTGGTAATATGGGTGGCATCTGGGTGCTAGTGGACTGGTGTGGGTGGCCATTCCGTGGGTGTTAGTGGAACTGGTGTGGGTGGCATAGTGGGTGTTCTGTGGACTGGTGAGGGTGGCATCTCAGTGGGTGTTTGTGGACATGTTTCGTGCGGTTAGCATCCTGGTGTGTTAGGTGGGACTGGTGTGCGGTGTGCATCCTGGGTGCTATGTGGGGACTGGCCTGTGCGGGTGACATCTGTGTGTTAGTGGACTGTGGTTGTGGGTGGCCAATCCGTGTGTTTAGTGGAATGGTCGTGTGGTGGCCATCCTGGGTGGTTTAAACACGCTGGACTGGTGTGGGTGGCCCTTCCTGGTGGTAGTTGTGGACTGGTGTGGTTGGCCCATCCTGTGTGTTTAGTGGTTGGATGAGGGTGTGGCATCCTGGACACTGACATAATCTGCCCGTCATCGCTCAACATAACAAGGGTTTTCTATATAGGAGTATGTCTTTGTTTGTAAACTAGGACCTGTATACTCATGCTACATGACTTGTAGTTAATAAGATAGTTAGTTTTAATTATTTTTACCTTATTTAGTAATGGTGTGGGTGGCATCATGCCGGGTAGTTAGTGGACTGGTTGAGGGGTGAGCTGCCTGGGTGAGTTAGTGGACTGGTGTGGTGGCTTCCTGGGTGTTCAGAGGACTGGTGTGGGTGGCAATTCCTGGGTGTTAGTGGACTGGTTGTGGGTGGCCATTCTGTGTGTTATTTGTGGACTGGTGTGGGGGCTAGGCATCCTGGTTGGGTGTTAGTGGTTGGTGTGGGTGGCACATCTGGGTGTTAGTGGACTGGTGAGGGTGGCATCTGGTTGGTTTAGGGGACTGGTTTACCCTGTGCGGTGGCATCTCTGGGTTGTTAGTGGATGAGTTGTGATCGGTGGCATCTGGGTGTTAGGGAATGGTTGTCGGGTGGCCAATCTGGGTGTTAGGGACTGGTTCGTGTGGGGTGGCCATCCTGGGTGTTTAGTGGAATGGCTTGGGTGGAATCCCTGGGTGTTATTTTTTTTAGCTGGACTGGTTCTGAGGTGGCCATCCATGGGTGTTAGTGGAATGGTGTTGTTGAGGTGGCCTTACTGGCGGAGGTGTTTAATGGACTGGTGCTGGGGGTGGCATACTGGGTGGTTAGTGGACTGGTCGGTTGGGCTGGAATCCCTGGGTGTTAGTCGGATGGTGGGGGTGGAGTCAGGGTTGTAGTGGACTGGGTGTGGGTGGCATCCTGGTGTTAGTGGACTGGTGAGGGTGGGACTGGGTGTGTTAGTGGACTGGTGCTGGGATGGCATCTGGGACACGACATAATCTGCCGCCGAACCCATTTGTCAACTAAACAAGGGTGGTTTTCACAGCTCATCAGTAGTTGTCAATGTTCTGTCAGCTTGGACTGTTTACATGTACATGCTACTTGTAGAACAATACATGATTTATTATTATTATTATTTATTATTATTATGGTATGTGGTGGCATCCTGGGTGTAGTGGATAGTCCGTGGGTGGCATCATTTCCGGGGGTGTTGTGGATCTGGTATGTGGGTAGGCTCATCAATGGGTGTGTTTAGTGAGGACTGAGTGTGGGTGGCATCCTGGGTGCTTTGGGGACTGGTGTGAGGTGGCATCTTGGAGTGTTAGTTGACTGGTGTGGGTCCGTGCCCAATCTGGGTGTTTAAGTGGGACTGGTGTGCGGTTGGCATCTGGGACACTGACATGAGATGCACGGACCATGTCAACATAACAAGGGGTTTTTTATATAGTAGTAATGTATTTGTTGTAAACTATGGAATGTATACCATTGTACATGTACTTGTAGTAAATAATGATCTTATATATTATTCTTTTTATTGCTGGTTGTGAGGTGGCATTAATGAGTTGTGTTCAGCTGGTAGTGGTTGTGGGATTGGCATCTGGGTACACTGACATAATATGCCCGACATGCTCAAACAGAAACAAGGGGTTAGGTTTTCTATTCATAGTAGTATGTTCATTGTTCGTCAACCTAGGACTGTCTGTATACCATGTCACATGTACTTGTAGTAAATAAATGATCTTATTATTATTATTATTATTGCTGGTTGTGGGTGGCTATCCTGGGTTAGTGTTAGTGGAACTGGTGTGGCGGTGGGCAATCCTGGGTAGTTAGTGGACTGGTATTTCTGTGAGGTCTGGGCATATGGGTGTTAGTGGACTGGTGTGCGGTGGCATCCTGGGCACTGACCTAATCTGCCCGTCATGCTCAACATAACATGGAGGTGTTCTATATAGTAGTATGTCTTGTTGTCAACTGGGACTGTATACCATTGTAAATGTACTATGTGGGTAAATAATGTTCTTATTATTATTTATTATTGCTGGTTGTGGGTGGCATCTGGGTGTTAGTGGACTGGTGTAGGGTGGCTCCTGAGTGTAGTGGAATGGTGGTGTGGTGGCATCTGGGTGTTAGTGGAATGGTTTTGTGGGTGGCCTCCTGGGTGTTAGGGACAGGTGAGGGTGGCATCCTGGGTGTTATGTGGACTGGTGAGTGGTGGCATTCCTGGGTGTTAGTGGAACTGGTGGCGGTGGACATCATGGGTGTTTGTGGTCTGGTGTGGTGTGGCATCCTGGGTGTTAGTGGACTTGGTAAGTGGTTTGGCATTCCTGGGACACGGATCTATACCATGTACTTGTACTTGTAGTAATTTATGATCTTATTTTTATTAAACATTAGTTAGTCTCTAAAGAAAAATTTTTTAACGAGGAACTTAAACAATGATATTTTTAACAGTATTTCCTTATTAATGCATATTATATTAATATAAAATTTAAGACCTAAAACTATAACGCGTTATATAAGCTAAATAGAGTTTTTAAAGATAATTTTGGTAATGAAAATAATACTCAACAAGTATTTAAAAGTTTAAAAAAGTTTTATATAATGTTTTAAGGTGTTTTTCAAACTAGATAAAAGTAAATTTAATTAAATTAAAAAAAATATTTAACTTATATTTATATAATAATTTTTTAAAAACCTTATGAAGAGGTTTTATAATTTTAATATTTACAGTACAATTGTTTTTTATTATTATTATTTTTACCCAATTAAATTATTTGAAAGGAGATTTTTTTTTTTTTAATATATTTTGTTTAGACACAATACAATACAAAGTGATGATAAGACAATAACAGTTCTTACACAGAATAAATCATTAACAACCACACCTAAAC
This sequence comes from Cherax quadricarinatus, assembly GCF_026875155.1. Taxonomy (NCBI): domain Eukaryota; kingdom Metazoa; phylum Arthropoda; class Malacostraca; order Decapoda; family Parastacidae; genus Cherax; species Cherax quadricarinatus. Next base: position 36,575,869 of record NC_069448.1, on the reverse strand, counting down.
ATTGATACTTTTGAGATAACACAAATATCCCTCCTCACCCATTACATGAAAACCCCTACACCTATGATTAAACTGTTTCGCTGCCTGACCTACGGTTTTCATAGAGTGCGGTTGTGCTCTGCACCACACTCTGCCTGTTTTCAGGCGAGTACCTTGTATCAACATTGCGCTGCGTTGTGAGGAGGCACGTAATTACCATTGGTTATTGAGCTGCTTGTGGGGGGATTTCACCCTCCTTCAGTGCTAGTCTTACTCCCAACATCATTCAGGGAGACCTACGGATCCAGGACGATGAGATGTATATGTAGCCCGGAATGGGGCTTATAGAATCTTCATCAAACTGAATTCTCGTCCGTGTTTGTGTCTTTGGGACGAGATTACAAAAGCATGAGTCTTGATCGTCTACTCAGCTTGTGAAAGTGAGTTTGATCGTCGTAGTCTCGCAACTTTACGTGGGTTAAGATACGTAATGTCCCATTTGAGGCGATGAGGCTGACATAAGGGAGTGTTTTTGTGTCGACTCCTGTTATGGGGATCCCGTTTTACATCTGGCACAAAAGGGCAAGCTGGGACGGGAAGGTGCATACATGTGACGTTCCGGAGGGTACCTTTTCCCTGAAGTTGTCTCTAAGACATCCATACTGTCTTATCGTCGTTGTTTGGAGGACTTCTGGACGCCAAGTTATGTGTATTGTTATGCCGCGACAGAGACGTAACGTGCAGAATATGTGGGGCGCGTACGACCATATGGCGGCCCTAGAGTGAGTTGAAGCTGAGGTGGGCGACAGAGGCAAACTGGTCGAAAGCACCAGTTCCAGCGTGATAAGCTGTTGAGTGCCCAGTGCGGGAAAGCACAAGGTCCTGGGCGCTTGTGGAGTGAAGAGCGTGGAGGATTCCAAAGAGGAGGACTGGCATGTGTGTCAGGTAAGCTGTGATGTAAAAGGATTGTTACTACACAAAGGAAAAGTACTGAAGTGCAATGTGCAGGGAGGGGCAGGCTTTGAGGCAAGAGCTTCAGGAATTGTTAAGGACATTGACACGCCTGCAGGAGGATGTTGTTCTGGAGTGGTTGACGAGGCACGGCGTGCCAGTAGAGGACATGTAAGGAATAAAAAAACATAAGCAGGGTTGATGGGCACCAACTAGTAAGAGAGAGTTGTCGCAGTGTGCTGTGGAACGGGGCGTGGGTGGAGGTTGAGGTTCATCGTAGTGGGAGGAACTCAGAAGATAACATGGATTGTAGAGGGCATCACGAGGAAGAGAGCGGCACTCACGATAAGAGGCATCACAAAAAATGGGGAACGGGGTTGATGGTGTTGAATTGTGAAGCCTTGTAGCTGGCTCTTGGAGGGAAGGAGGCCCTGGGATGAATGAAGATGAGGAGGAAGGGTTGGCAAACTATAAAGAGGCCTTAGGTGTATGACCATTGAAAGTTAATTGACTGTTGTAAAAATAGTGTGAAGAAGAATGGTTACGAATGTTTCTGTATAACTTAGGGTGGACTGTAGTCGTTCCTGACAAGAACACAATTTCAAGGGGGTGGGGAAGAGTGTCGAGGTGGAGGGGTTCAGTTCATGACTCTGCCATCTGCAGTCTGAAAGGTGGTGTGGGTTTATTGATCCAGGGAGGCAAGCCCGTTTGTGTTGCTAAGAAGTGAGGGGGGAGGGCGGGGAGAAGAGTATTGCGCGTGGAGGGGTGGTGGTTGGGCCGAGGGTAATCTTTTGTTATGTGTTATGCACCAGCGGAAAAGGATGTGAGGGTAAAAAGGGATTTTGTATGTGAAGAACTTGTTTTTCTTCTTCACTTGGTTTACACTGCTGTGCCGTCGGTTTGGTGGGGACAATGGAACTGAGTTATTAGGAGGGCTGACGTGGAAAAAAGGGGCGGGGAACGGTGTCGGCGCGCCTTGTGAGATTTCTTTTGAGGGATATTTCAGTTGAGGATGGGTTGGAGGAGGGGCGTGGGGAGGTATAGAGTACCACACTTTTGTAGACATGGGTTACGCTGCTAGGTTGGATCGGCTGTATATATCTCAAGGGGTTGGGGTTGTACATTTTTCGTTACAATAGATGTAGCTTACTCGGATCATTGGGCGGGTAGTAGCAGAAGGTGGCGTGGGAGTCACTAGCTGGTATATCTAGGGGTATTGGAAATTAATTACAAGTGTGTTAGGTGATGAGTAAGTGGATAGAGGGATTTGCTACGCTGTGGGGAAGGGGTTACTTGCAGAGATAAAATGGGGGTCGAGGATGTGGTGATGTGGTGGGATGGTGTGGCTAAAGAAGATTAAGCAATTTACTTAAAGGTAGGAAGGGTAACGTATCTATTCTTTAAATTATATGGGCTTTGCTAACTATTGCGAGGATAGATTACGGGCGTTGTTATGCGAGGGGGCGGTGGCGGGCACTAATCCATTGGATGAAATTATGGCAATTAAAGGGAGGCTTGGGTGAGGTACAGAATGAGAGGTTCCAAAGCGGTGAGGGGGTACAATCGGGGGGGTGCGGAAAGAGGCTGTTATGGGGCGATAGACCATTCCATCGTGCGTATTGCGTTGGCAGAAAACAAAGAAAAGCAGGCAATGACTATTCCATGGTTGTGGTTCATGATCGATAGGAGGGTACAGGGAGGGGCAGGTCTTTCAAGCTACGGAAGGTTGGGGGCGTTTTGCTGAAAAGTTGGTATGAAAAAAAAAGATGTACTTCCGGGGCAATGAGAAGGGTGTAGAGGATGGGGTGTGAGAACAGGTGTTGTGGGAGTGTGGTATGTCAGTAGTTGCGTAACAGTGATAGGGAACATGGGGTGGGGAGGGGGAGAAATAATGAGGGGGAAAATATGGAGGGCTTTAAGGATTGTGAAAAGGGCCAAGCACCGGGATAATTGATGGGAACTCCCGGCAGAGTTGTTTTATCGCTGCATTGGGAATTATTGAGGCATTTTCTGGTTCTGGTTATTATATTTGCATGTAGGAGAGAGGGTGAGCTGGGTGAGAAGAACAGGCAACGGCTGTAGTTGTATTTGTTACCAAAGGGTTAAGGGGCGCATACACTTTGGAGAAAATTACCGGGCGATCTCGTTGTTATGCGCTGATTATAAAATGTTTGCGAAGATTGTGGGAGGGGGGGGAAAAACGGCGGTCAAGTGTGTGGTGGGCGCGCTGGGGCGGGGGCGGTAGTATCATAAACTCAGTTTTTGGTTTGCCGGGGAGGTCTATGGTGGAGGGGATGGGTTACTTAGGGATGTCGTGGGAGGCAAAAGGAGGGGGGAGTAGGGAGGGTTTTTGGTTGTGGGGCGCTCGAAATTGGCCAAGGGGCTTTCGATAGAGTGGTTCGGAAGCATTGAAAGCCATCCTCAGGCGGTCAGGGTTTGGGGGGATAAGAAATAGTGGGCTGGGATGAGGCGTTGTATGGAGGTTGCATTGGCGAGGGTTTACAGATTAATTAATCGATTAGGGTGGGAAGATTATAATGGGTAGGAGGGACTTAGGCAAGGGTTGTCCATATGTCACAATTAATGTTTGAGTGCGTACAGGAACGCCTTTTATAGATTGATTGGAGCAAGAGTATGTGTCACGTAGTGGGACAGGGTGTGAGGTTGCGAGGGTTTGGCCAGTAGTTTTAATTGGGTATGAGCGTTGCATACAACTGTTCTAGATCAGGGGGAAGGGGATGTCCATGGGACACTTTAGACGGAGGTGGGGTAGTAGAGGGGTAAGAGTGTGATCGGTGATGGTTAGTACTCAAATTGTTTCGCAGCGGGCAAATGGTATGTGGGGTAAATCAGATAAATCCTTGGTCTTGGGCGTTAGGCAGCTTGGGCGGGTAGGGTTGATTTGTTTGGGGTTTTTTTGGGGGGGTGTGCAAGTTGTTTAGGAAGGCAGGTGAAATTCGTTTTAAAATCTGCGGTTTTTTTATGCAGACGATGATCTACCTGTTGGACCGCATGGAATAATCTCGCTTAGGATGGTTTAAAGGCTTCAGGGGGGACGTGCTTTGGGTGCATTACGCACCTTATCATTTGACCTTGTGCCAGCGTGCCATTATTATTAATATCTTACTGTATAGCAAAGGGTATGGCATCGTGCAGCCAGCCGTTGTTTCCCATAAACGTGGCCCAGCAATAAGAACATATTAGGAAAGGTTTTTTTTAAATTTTGGTGGGGTTCGAGAATGTGTTTGGATTTAAGAGGCGATGTGGTAATGTTTACTTGTAAAGTAAGGGGGTGGGCTGGGATTGCTGAGACATTAAAGCGGGGGGTCATTAATCGTGTATTCATTAAATCGGGAAGGTGTTGAGGCGAAGTTTTGGGTGGGGGGGGGTGTTTGGCAGGATCATATCAGATTGCATCCGGAATGTTTACAGGAGTTGAAGTTGCACGAGTGTGATAATGTGTGGTCCAAGGGCTATGGGTGGGGTTCGAAGAGCCAGCAAAGGTTTAAAATTAGGGTAGGTTGGTGTAGAAGATTGTTAGAATCGGGGGAGGGGTGTAGAGCCCTGTTAGAGGGGGAATTTTATCACATGTATGCATGGGGAAGTATTTAGACATAGGTTGTGTAGCGATGAGGTTGCAACTCGATGTTCGGGATTAGTAATAGTGTCGTTTTCTGCACGGGCATCTTTTTACCGTGGGGTCGTTCTGCGGGATAGAAGAAGTCCGTTTGACGGGGGGGAGTGTGGGATTGTGGTGGGGAGGAGTCGGCTTCTTTTCATGTAGTGATATTTTTTGTTTTGATGGATGTGGTGTGTCAAGGGTTGGTTAAATAGGGTGGATAAATAGGACTAGGAGGTAAAGATTTTCTGTTTGAGAGATTAAGTCTCGTGTGTGGGTTTGGGAGGAACGTGTAATCAGTGCTGTGGGATACATTATGGCAGATTATATTCTATTTAGTGTGGGCAAGGCACATTGCTGGGGGAGGGGGGGAGGGGGGAAAAAAGGTTACGAGGTGAAGAGGAGGTTGATTTGTTTGTTGTTAGCGTTAATGTTCTATAAAACGCGTATGTTAGAAATAAAGGAAATTTATGGGAGGGAGGTGAGGTGAAGGAATTTTCAGAGGGATCAGGCAACTTACGTTTACAGGTTTTATTAGACTTGTATATACGAGGGACAGGGGTGGGTATGATGGGAAAGTGTTGTGGGGTTAGGGAAGGTCAGGGGGGCAAACAGGGTTGCCTCCCCTGGTAATGGATAACAAATGTTTGCGAGGAGCTGTTGGATGAGTGATGCATAGGACGTGAATATGTGGAATGACAGGTGCGTTGCCCGCACCTGATGGAGCTGGCCAGTTTTTGTGGTGATGACTTTACACATTTATTATCACATATTGTTTGTGGGTAAATATTGATTTACGGTTAATGGACTAATTGTAATTTGGAAGATTTGCTATAATTAATTGCCTGTATTTGCTTCAAAATTGTTTCTAGGAGCCTAGCACTGACAATAGTGTTGATGCTGTGATCAGCACGGTTGTCCAGAGTATGATTTTTGTGATATGATCTTGTATTAAATGTCTGTGCATTATTGTTCGTCATGGATGTTCCTGCAAATTTTCTGTTTTGTTTGAGAGTTAAGAGGATTTAAAGCACTGTCAGTAGTGTAAATAAGTTGGGCAACAGTTGGTGTTTATAGGTTTTTGGGGTCTAGGTGCGTGTTAGATCACAGTCTTATGTGATTACTTATGTCTCATTTTGGTTGTTTATATTTTATGTTGTATTGTATGTTGTCAAATAGCTCTATGTTAGTCCAGATAAGCTGTATAGAGCTTGAATGTCATAGTTGAAGCGTGTTATTGTTTTAACACTGGTATTGCATGTTGTAAATGTGGTTTGAGGCTTTCATGTGTTGGAATTTGAGTACTAAGTTTACGTACTTATGGGATTTTTTGTAGCAGTACATTGTGTATGTCTGCGTGACTTTTATAATTCACCATTGTGGTGTTAATTACTTATTGTTATGTAAACTGAACCATTAGGGACCAATTACATAAATTAATGTTTTTGATCAGTGCTGTGTGATCATTTGATTAGGCAACATTCATTGTTTCACTAGTTTGTGTTAGGTTTGTATTCAGTGGGGTGGTGTCGCGATACTACACCGCGGGGGCGAGGTAATATGTCTGGTATATAGTTCTAGTGCAATGTGATTTGCATTGGTCTGTAGTCGATTTATTAGTAACCAGTTTCCAGGGATGTGTATATACAAAGTTTTGTTCATATTCATGTAATTCTGTTGGGGGTAGACTCCAACAGGTTTGGGTTTTAAGTGATAGGATGCGGGAGCAGGGAGGGGGGTGTGTACCCACAACGGAGTCTGTAAGTGATGGTTGTTAATGTATAGTGTAGGGGAGGGTATGTGTTAATTTATAGAATTAATGAAGTCTTAAATTTTATATCTGTTTGTAATGTCATGTTTTAAATTTAAATATAAAAAAAAAACCCTTATGTAACCAAATAAACGACTACATTCCAAAATTGCTTGTTTTTTATGATATTAACCAAAAACACACCAAATATGCCATTTTTGGTACACTTTGTAATTATAACAGTAGGACAACTTATACGTTAAATACAATTAACGTAATGTATTGAAGGTATAAGGTAAAAACATATGTTCATTCAAAAACAGTATATATTAAATAAACTAAGGATCCAACACCACTTGATAACCTCTACAAGCATCTAAAACATGCTATGAATTACATACATAGAACAATGTTATCACTGCATAAAGTCAAACACATTATTTATAGTATACTCGTCAAAAACAATGAATAAACATCATACACGCCCAAGTTCTACACATTTCACCCGTTACATACCAGGGAGGGCTACCCCGTTTCACTCCCTGACAGTCCACATCAACTTAACACATTTGTACCATCCCTTTCCTGCCCTCCCACATATTTACATAATTTTCAATAAATAACTCTAATGTAAAGGTCTCATTTATCCTCGAGAATGGCCCTCTCAACCTCTCCTGATTATAAAGTTCATCTTTACGGCACAACGTTTTATAAACCGTAATCAAGCCACAATACCCTCCTTACTTACCTCATTACCCCTTTCCCCATTCATTCCCCACCATTATGTGAACATAATCTACCATATATTGTAACACACAGCCTAAGATTTATTTCATCAATACCCCCTCACATCAAGACTCATAATGCCCGCGAAACAGGGAAATGTCATTGACCACTTTCCTATGAACACCCCAGCTCAACCAACCCCTGAAAGAAAGTTTTTTTAGAGCAATGGGAAAATTTATGTTGGATCCAGAGGATAAGTGTTTGATGTCAGGATCCTGGGGTAGATCAGTGGATTGGCTGGGGTAGATCAGGGAAGGCTGGGGTTGATCTGTGGAAGTGGGGTAGATTCAGCGGACATGCTGGGGGGGTTAGAACAGTGCGTATGCTGGGGCTTGATCAGTGGATTGCTGGGGTAGATCAGTGGATGCTGGAGGTAACGATCAGTGGATGCTGGAGTAGATCAGTGGTTTGCTGGGGAGTCGATCAGTGGATGCTCTGAGGTAGATTCAGTGGATGCTTGTTGTAGATCAAAGTGGATGGCTGGGGTAGATCAGTAGATGCTGGGGTAGTTCAGTTATACTGGGGTAGATCAGTGGAAAGTGGGCGGGTAGATCACGTGGATGCTGGGGGTGGATTTAGTTCAGTGGTTGCTGGGGTAGATCAGCGACAGTGGGGTAGAACAGTGGATGCTGGGGTACGATCAGTGGATGCTGGGGGTAGATCAGTCGTGTGGGGGTAGATCAGGTGGATGTGCTGGAGTAGATCAGTGGATGTTGGGGTAGGTTCAGTGGGATGATGAGGTAGATCAGTGGATGCTGGTGTAGATCAGTGGAGCTGGCGGTAGTTTTTAGTTCTGTAGAAGCTGAGGGTTAGATCAGTTTATGCTGGGGTATTAGATCAGTGGAGGCTGGGGTAGATCAGTGGATGCTGGGGTTAGATCAGTGTATGCTGGGTTAGTTCAGCGAATGCTGGGGGTTAGATAGAAACAGTTGGATGCTGGGGTAGAATCAGTGGATCTGCATGGGGTAGATCAGTGCGGAATGCTGGGGTGACTCAGTGGATGCAGGGGGGTTTGATCAGGTGGGATGTGCGAGTAGAATCAGAGGATGCTGGGGTGATCAGTGGATGTGGCGTAGATCAGTCGGATGAAGATGGTTGTTGCTAGATCAATGGATGCTGGGGTAGATCAGTGCGATGCTGTAGGTAAGATCAGTGGTTGCTGGAGTAGATTCAGTGGTGCTGGGCGGGGTAGATCAATGGATGCTGGGGTAGATCGTGATGCTGGAGTTGATCAGGGGAGTGGGGTTAGATCAGTGGATCCTGGGGTAGATCAGTGGATGCTGTGGGTGGGTAGATCAGTGGATGCTGGGGTTTAGATCAGTGGAATGCTGGGGTAGATCAGTCAATGCTGGGGTAGTAGATAGTCTAAGTAGGCGGTAGATAAGTGGATGCTGGGGTTAGATCACAGTGGTTGCTGGGTTAGATCAGTGGGTGCTGGGGTAGATCTGTGGAATGTTGGAGTAGATCAGTGGATGCTGGGGTATGACCAGTGGGATGCTGTGGAGTTGATCAGTGGACTGCTGGGGTAGTTTAGAACAGTGGGGTGCTGGGGTTGATCGTGCTTCCTGTGTCTAGATCAGTGGAATGCTGGGGTAGTGCAGTTGGCGGTGGGGTGGTAGATCAGTGGATTTGACTGGAGTAGATCACAGCTGGATGCTGGGGTTAGAACAGTGGATGCTGGGGTATGGATCTGTGGATGCTGGGGGTAGATCAGTGGCATGCTGGGGTGATCAGTCAAGCTTGGGTAGAATCAGTGGAAGCTGGGGAGATTATCAGTGGACGCTTTGGAGGTAGATCAGGGTTGGGGATGCTGGGGTAGATCAGTGGATGCTGGAGTTAGGGATAGTGGATGCTGGGGCTTAGACAGTGGATGCTGGGGTAGAACAGTGGATGTGGGGTAGATCAGTGGACTGCTGGAAGTAGTAGATCAGTGGAGCTGGGGGTAGATCAGTGCGATTGCTGGGGGTAGATCTCAGTGGAAGCTGGGGTAGATCAGTGGGGATGCTGGGGTTGATCAGTGGTGCTGGGGTAGATCAGTCACAATGCTGGGGAGTCAGTCAATGATGCTGGGTAGAAAGTGGATGCTGGGGTAGATCAGTCAATGCTGGGGTAGATAAGTGGTGCTTGGGGTTGAATAGTGGATGAAAAGGTAGATCTGTTGGGATGCTGGGGTTTTTAGAGACAGTGGATGCTGGGGGAGATTTAGGTGGATGCTGGAGTTAGATCAGTGGATATGGCGGTAGATCAGTGGATGCTGTGGTTAGTCACTGAGGCTGGGGTTGTTCAATGGCATTATGGGGTAGATCAATGGATGATGGGGTGATCAGTGGAATGCTGGGGGTTAGTCAGTGGATGCTGGGGGTTGATCAATGGATGATGGTTAGATCAGTGGATGCTGGGGTAGAACAGTGGAATGCTGGAGAAGTAGGTAGATCAGTTGGGTTACTGCGGGTAGATTCAGGGGATATGCTTGGGTAGATCAGTGGATGCTGAGGTAGATCAGTGGATGCTGGGGTGGTAGATCAGTGGATTACTGTGGTAGATCAGTGGATGCTGGGAGTCTAGTTCAGTGGATGCTGGGGTTGATCAGTGGAATGATGGGGGCGCTAGATCAGTGGATGCTAGGGTAGACCAGTGGATGCTGGCGTGGGGGTTAGATCAGTGGATGCTGGCGACATGGGGTAGATCAATGGAATTGTCTGGGGTTGATCAGTGGATGTGGGGTAGATTTCAGTGGGATGATATGGTAGATAGATCTGTTTATGCTGGGGTAGATCGTGGAATGCTGGAGGTAGATCAGTGGGATGTCTGGTGGTAGATCAGTGGATGCTGGGGTTGGGGTAGTGTCAGGGTTGCTGGGGTTAGATCAGTAGATGCTGGGGGTATAGAACAGTGGATGCTGGGGTTAGATCACTATTATTACTGGGGATTAGAATAGTGGATATGGGGGTGGAATCAGTGGATACTGGGGGTGATCCGTGGATTCTGGGGCTATAGATCAGTGGATGCTGAGGTAGCTTTCAAGTGGATGCTGGGGTAGTCAGTGGATACTGTGGTAAAATCAGGGGATGCTGGGGTAGATCAGTGGATGCTGGGAGTAAGAAATTATTCTTTAGCTATTATCTTTTTCTTTATAAACAAAAATTTATTTTTTTAGTGGCTGATGGGGTAGATTGTGGATGCTAGGGTTGTAGGATCAGTGGATGCTGGGGTAGGGGATCAGTGGATGATGGGTTGATCAGTGGATGTTGGGGTGATCAGTGGATGCTGGGGTAGATCATTGGATGATGGGGTAGATCAGTGTATGCTGGGGTTAGATCAGTGGAATGCGGGGAGATCATTGGGAGGTGCTGTGGTTGATCTGTGGATGTCTGGGGTGATCAGAGGATGCTGGGGTGGTAGATCAGTGGGATGCTGGGGTAGAATCAATGGATGCTGGGGTAGATCACTGTATACGGGGGTAGGTAGATTAGTGGATGCTGGGGTAGATCGTGGCATGCTGGGGTTTTACATCAGTGGATGCTGGGGTACTCCAGTGGGATACTGGGGTAACATCATTGGATCCTGGGGTAGATCAGTGGATGATGGAGTAGATCAGTGGATTGCCTGGGGTAGATCAGGGATGCTGGAGTAGATCAGTGAATGCTGGAGTAGATCTGTGGATGCATGGGGGTAGCATCAGTGGACCGCTGGCGTAGATCAGTGGTTGTGGAGGTAGATCTGTGGTGCTGGGGTAGATCAGGTGGATGTGGGTTGATCAGTGGGACGCTGGCGTCGTAGATCAGTGGATGCCTGGAGTCAGGATCAGCTGGATGATGGAAGTAGATCAGTGGATGCTGGGAAGGTACATTCAGGTGGATGCTGTGGAAGTTACATCAGTGGGATTGCTGGAGGCCTGCGACGTACATCCAGTGGATTGCTGGGGTAGGATTCACTGGATGCTGGTGTAAATCAGTGGATGATGGAGGTAGGTTCAGTGGATGCTGGAAGAGTACTTCAGTGGATGTGGAGTTCTTCTGGTGATCCTCGGGTACATAAGGGATGCCTGGAGTAGATCAGTGGATGCTGGAGTAGATCAGTGGATGCTGGAGTACATCAGTGGATGCATGAAACAAATACAAACTAAAACACACTTAATATCACAAAGAACTTATTAGTCAAGAATCAAAATAATACATAAAAAAAACCTACTATATTATACCTACATTCCTAAAAAGTGTTATATAGATCATAACGAGACCTTGAGCTCTACATCCACACTTGGCAAGATAACCACAAGGTGGATGCCATAATGCCTCAATGAAAACCAGGAAACCATACCAAACCCACATTCACAACACTCTCACGAGCCCCCCCAAGGAGGCGAGCCCACTGTGACCCCCTGACTCCCTCCAACCTATGAAAACCCCTTCACTCACTCATTATCATTCACAGATTTACTAGAATTCCTAACGTTAGCATTCTATACCCCTCTGAGAAAACCTGATCCCACCTACTCCCCTACAAATCTCTGTTACGACACATCGTACGATAGAACGTTACCGCAAGAACCTTCCTTCGTTCTTCACTATCCCCTCTCCCCCTTACTGCCCACGACGTATGTATATAATAAAATGGGTACCTGGGTGTTAGTCGACTGATGTGGTTGGCATCCTGGGTGTTAGTGGATTGGTGTGGGTAGCATCCTGGGACACTGGAAAGTTTACCTGGAGAGAGTTCCGGGGGTCAATGCCCCCGCGGCCCGGTCTGTGACCAGGCCTCCTGGTGGATCAGAGCCTGATCAACCAAGCTGTTACTGCTGGCTGCACGCAAACCAACGTACGAGCCACTGCCCGGCTGGTCAGGAACCGACTTTAGGTGCTTGTCCAGTGCCAGCTTGAAGTCTGCCAGGGGTCTGTTGGTAATCCCCCTCATGTATGCTGGGAGGCAGTTGAACAGTCTTGGACCCCTGACACTTACTGTGTGGTCTCTTAACGTGCTAGTGACACCCCTGCTTTTCATTGGGGGGATGTTGCATCGTCTGCCAAGTCTTTTGCTTTCGTAGTGAGTGATTTTCTTGTGCAAGCTCGGTACTAGTCCCTCTAGGGTTTTCCAGATGTTATAATCATGTATCTCTCCGCCTGCTTTCCCGGAAAACAGGTTCAGGAACCTCAAGCGCTCCCAGTAATTCAGGTGTTTTATCTCCGTTATGTGCGCCGTGAAGGTTCTCTGTACATTTCTAGGTCAGCAATTTCACCTGCCTTGAAAGGTGCTGTTAGTGGCAACAATATTCCAGCCCGATAGAACAAGTTTACCTGAAGAGTGCATCATGGGCTTGGCATCCCTAGTTTTGAAGGTTCTCATTATCCATCCTGTCATTTTTCTAGCAGATGCGATTGATACAATGTTATGGTCCCTTTAAGGTGAGATCCACCTACATGATCACTCCCAGGTCTTTGACGTTGGTGTTTCGCTCTATTTTGTGGCCAGAATTTGTTTTGTACTCTGATGAAGATTTAATTTCCTCGTGTTTACCCCTATCTGAGTAATTGAAATTTCTCACGTTGAACTTCATATTGTTTTTTGCAGGGCCCCCTGAAAGATTTGGTTGATGTCCGCCTGGAGCCTTGCAGTGTCTGCAATGGAAGACACTGTCATGCAGATTCGGGTGTCATCTGCAAAGGAAGACACGGTGCTGTGGCTGATTCCTTGTCTATTTCGGATATGAGGATGAGGAACAAGATGGGAGCGAGTACTGTGCCTTGTGGAACATACTTTTCACCGTAGCTGCCTCGGACTTTACTCTGTTACGACTACTCTCTGTGTTCTGTTATGAGGAAATTATAGATCCATCGACCGACTTTTCCTGTTATTCCTTTAGCACGCATTTTGTGCGCTGTTACGCCATGGTCACACTTGTCGAAGGCTTTTGCAAAGTCTGTATATATTACATCTTCATTCTTTTTGTCTGCTAGTGCATCTAGGACCTTGTCGTAGTGATCCAATAGTTGAGACAGACAGGAGCGACCTGTTCTAAACCCATGTTGCCCTGGGTTGTGTACCCTGATGGGTTTCTAGATGGGTGGTGATCTTGCTTCTTAGGACCCTTTCAAAGATTTTTATGATATGGGATGTTAGTGCTATCGGTCTGTAGTTCTTTGCTGTTGCTTTACTGACCCCTTTGTGGAGTGGGGCTATGTCTGTTGTTTTTAGTAACCGTGGGACGACCCCCGTGTCCATGCTCCCTTTCCATAGGATGGAAAAGGCTCGTGATAGGGGCTTCTTGCAGTTCTTGATGAACACAGAGTTCCATGAGTCCGGCCCTGGGGCAGAGTGCATGGGCATGTCATTTATCGCCTGTTCCAAGTCATTTGGCGTCAGGATAACATCGGATAGGCTTGTGTTAACCAAATTTTGTGGCTCTCTCATAAAAAATTCATTTTGATCTTCCACTCTCAGTCTGGTTAGCGGCTTGCTAAAAACTGAGTCATATTGAGACTTGAGTAGCTCACTCATTTCCTTGCTGTCATCTGTGTAGGACCCATCTTGTTTAAGTAGGGGCCCAATACTGGACGTTGTTCTCGACTTTGATTTGGCATAGGAGTAGAAATACTTTGGGTTTCTTTCGATTTCATTTATGGCTTTTAGTTCTTCCAGCGATTCCTGACTCCTATAAGATTCCTTTAGCTTAAGTTATTCTTTTCCGTCGCCTGTAAAGGGAGCGCCTGTCTCTTTCTATTTTACATCTACTCCTCCTTTTTCTTAAAGGAATAAGCCTTGTGCATACATCGAGTGCCACCAAGTTAATCTGTTCTAGGCATAAGTTGGGGTCTGTGTTTTCTTAGTATATCTTCCCCGCTTATATCGGTTAGGACTTGGTTTACTTGGTCCCACTTTATGTTTTTGTTATTGAAGTTGAATTTGGTGAATGATCCCTCGTGACTAATCTCATTATGTCGGTCTGGGGCTCCACGCATACATGTCTGAACCTCAATTATGTTGTGATCTGAGTATATTGTTTTTGATATGGTGACATTTCTTATCAGATCTCATTGTTAGTGAAGATGAGGTCTAGTGTATTCTCCAGTCAAGTAGGCTCTATTATTTGCTGGTTTAAATTGAATTTTGTGCACAGATTTAAAAGCTCATGTGAGTGTGAGTTTTCATCAGAGCTGCCTCCTGGTGTTATTACTGCAACAATATTATTTGCTATATTCTCCATTTTAGGTGCCTTAAGTTGAAATCCCCCAGGAGCAAGATGTTGGGTGCAGGAGCTGGAAGATTTTCCAGACAGTGGTCAATTTTCAACAGCTGTTCCTGGAATTGCTGGGATGTTGCGTCCGGAGGCTTTGTTAGACTACCACAATGACTAGGTTTTGGTTCTCGACCTTTACTGCTAAAACTTCCACTACATCATTTGAGGCATTAAGCAATTCTGTGTAAACAAGTGACTCTGCAATGTACAGGCCAACCCCCCCCCCCCCTCCTTTTGCCTGTTCACTCTGTCACATCTGTATAGGTTGTAACCTGGGATCCATATTTCGTTGTCCAAGTGATCTTTATGTTGGTCTCAGTGAAAGCCAACGAACATTGCCTTTGCCTCTGCAAGCAGTCCACGGATGAAAGGTATTTTGTTGTTTGTTGCTGGCTTTAGACCCTGTATATTTGCAAAGAAGAATGTCATCGGACTGGTGGTATTGTTGGTACTGGGGGGTTATTTTTTTTCCGGCATTAGTATCTGTATCTGTTGGTTTGGAGTGGAGGCCATCGACTGTGGTTCCACTCAGGAATGACTGGATTTGGTGTACGATTTCTGCCATTTTCTGCCAGTTTTTTTTTCTTCTTGGCACTAAAAAACCTCTCCCTATTGAGTGGCTGTGGTACCCAGGTTTTCCATGGCCTGGATGTTTTGTATCTTTTTGTCCCCTTTAGATGGTGTGCCTGGCAATTTAAGTTATAGCACAGTCTTTCCTGTACTGAAGAGGTACACATTTCAGGGTGAAAAAGCTTACAGGAAGGGAGTTTGCATTTTCCTGTTGTCATATGGGCACGGCATTTTCTAGGGTGGTCATAGTTGCACGTCCCGTCTGTTTTTCCAGATTTCCCATGCCTGCAGATACCAAGTGCATAGTATGTGCACAGGCTTGGTTTCCGTTTGCCTTGGGTTTCGTGACTGTATTCCCTGTTGGTGCATGTTTCCCTGTCTTATTCTTATCCTCCCTAGCACCAACAATGGAGCTCCCACCAGTTGTTTTTTGGTAATATATCCTCACTATTGCTAGTGGAGTCCTCTTGTTTGGTATTTCCTGTGGTATTTCTAGTTTGCAATATTGGTTTTAACTTTTCTTTGACTACACTTGTTTCCCCACTACGGCTCCTGTCCCCTATGAGGTCATTTATATGTATTCCTTCTGCGTAAATTCATGACTACCTGGACAAAATCTCAAGCTTCACCATTACTGTCTCCCAGGACAGCACCTCCAGCTTCACCATTACTGTCTCCTAGGACAGCACTATCAGCCCCACATTTACTGACTACCAGGACATCACCTCCAGCCTTACGGTTTCTGACTACATGTTCCAGTATCAAGGGCAGTACCATCCAGCCCAGACTTTTTATGTTCCCATCTGTTGTAGAAAGCTTCCAGGTTTTCTATGAAAGCAGCTTTGATGTTATCCTCTTTTACTACCCTTGTGATTTTAGTCCACAGATTTATCACATTTGGGCATACCCAAAAACACTTCCCTGTTTTAATATTGCTTGTAGCTAGTTCTTGGATGTCTGCACAAGGGGCGTGACACCAATTTCCACAAAAATGACAATTTATCCATGTGGAAGCCCGTTTGTTTGATTGATTGTAGACTACACAGAGCTTCATAATGATTTGAATGGTTGATTAACTGTAATTCTACTAGCAACCTCTTGAATACTCTATTAATAACCTCCTTAAATGAAGCTCTAGCTATTTGTATTTCTATTTCTAACTGTTTTTGTATATTGGACAGCTTACCGTGCACGTTCCTGATTTATATTTATTGTTTGTGTTCGATAAGGGCACCTACAACCCCATCCGTTTACAGTCTGCTTTATTGTCCAACGAATCCGTTTGAAACCAGTCAAGGGTTCGGACCAGTCGAGAGTTCGACCAGTCATGGGTTCGGACCAGTCTGATCTGATCAGTGGGTCACTTATTTAAAACTTACTGGTCGGTGATTTCGGCTAACACATGAAGGATCTACTTGAAATTATCTACCCAAGTAATATGTGATTTGATTGATACAAAAGTATAACTTGCGTGTTGAAGAAACTGGTGATTGCTGGCAGCTCCTACAATGACAACGGTCGAGCCTCAACCCTTGTTTATCAATCGCTGTATCTAGCTTTTCTAGTTTTTTTTTCGTCTCCACCACAATAAATGCTATATTATCACTATAGTTGACTGGTGGAAATTTTGGAGGAAGGACGCTTTTTCTGTAGTAATAATTGCTTCTGGTTGTGTATATTGCGACCGCTGGTAACAACAGGTTATATGAGATTCATAGTATACGTCTGGTATTTCAAGAAAAAAGAAACTAATGAAAGTCACTCCACTCCACTAAGTACCATTATAATACTGGTTAGTTGCTACTACAACACTGTATTCTGCTATTCACTGGTAACAATAGATTATATGCGAGAACACTAGCAGGCCAGGAAGATTATTAAAACAGCTGACCTCTGTGGTAAGTTTCTGGCGACTTCTGGCACCTGCCTCTATAGGCTTATCACTTCATTTACAAATTCACCTGTTTTCAAATGACACTTTAGCCTTTATCATCTATATACTAGGGAGCCACTGTAGTATACACTATACACTATGTATACACAATGTTATCAGGGAGACTTTCGTTCCTCTGACAAAGAAAATTTCTATTATTATTATTTTGCACACGGCACCCAGGCCTATGATTCCCCTCTGGTAGTAAACTCTGCTAGGTAGTGCACACTAATTCTCCTTTCGCATTCGCTGCCTGACCACGGTAGAGTGCAGTTGTGCTTTGCACCCCTCTGCTGTTTGTAGACGAGCTCCCTTGTCAGTTACCTGGCTGCAGCGGTGTGAAGTGGTGCTGTCACGCCTCTGTTAACAACATAGGTGCACTGTGATTGTCAAGATGGTGGTTAGTCTGAGATGCGGGATAAATACAGCAGGCATTGGGCTACTTAAAGGAACGATGACGCCTAGTTCTGCTCAAGTCTTATTGCCAAAGATCATCCGGGAGACATATGGTGTACAAGACAGTGACTTGTATGATGTAGCATTGAACGGAGGACAACGAATTTTCGTCAAACTGCTATCAGCTACGGTTTATGAATCGTTAGTCACCAGGTTTCAGGACGTGAGTCTTAACGTCACACCAGCTGTCAGTGTAAGAATGATAGATGTTTCACGGCATTATACGTGGATCAAGCTACGCAACGTTCCCTTTGAGGCGGACGAGGCGGATATAAGGAAAGTTTTTGAGAAGTATGGGACGGTGCATTATGCTCAACATGGTACGTGGGCGGCAGGAGCCTATGCTGCTTTTCCAGAGGGTTCTTTAAACCTCAAAATGACTTTGAGGCACCCAATACCGTCCTATGTGTATCTACAAGATTTCAGGTCGCAGGTAATGGTAATGTACCCAGGACAACGACGTACGTGCCGCCTATGTGGTGAGTATGATCACATAGCGGCGACCTGTGACAAGCGAAGACATGTGCCTGGACCTGTGGTGGACGTCGCAGCCCTGCTTCAAGGTGGCAGGTGGGAACAAACATCGGATGGAGGGCATGGTGTTTTGTGGAGCGAGATAGTGGATCGGGCACACAGGACTGGCGGTGAGTTGGAGTCCCACCCCCAGCTGCCTGATCAGGTGTCGTCTCCTGTGGATAAGGAGGAGCAGCAATTACAGGAGAAGGTTCTTGAGATTGAGGAGGAATTGGTGGAGTGTGTTGAAGACTTTGTCACCGCCAGAGAAGGGACGTTACATCTGAGCGTGGTGTCATCGGAGAATCGTTGCTTCCAGAAAGTCTGAGACATGATAATTTGGATGTGATGGTGGTTTGGAGTCGTCCAATGAATCATTAAACCTTTCTCAGGTGGAGGTGGAGGTTCATCGAGAGGTAACATCTGACCAAGAACATGTGTAACATGACAGTCACGAGAAAGAGGGCAGCTACATCAGATATTCCGATGACGTCCTTATGCCTGCACAAGGCCTGGGAAACAGACTGAGGTGAAGTGCGAAGGTAGTGGAGTAGGTGGTTGGTAGCCATGATAGGAGGCACCGGAAGAAGGGGGGAGGGAAGAGAGCACTCTGAAGGTGTCAAACTTACATTCAAGCTCTGGAGTTGTAAAGTGATGAGAGGAAGCAGGGGTGGAAACTTTAATAGGCCTTAGGTGTATGTCTGTAAATGTTAATGGGTTATGTAGCGGTATGAAAGAGATTGGTTTTGTAATTTTTGAATAAATCTAGAGTGGATGTTGTGTTCCTGCAGGAGCACAATTTTTAAAGAGGGTAGGGTGTTGGAGGTGGCAGGATTTCGAGTAGTTACCCTGCCATCTCCCTATCTAAAAGGTGGTGTGGGAATTTTAATAAGGGAGACGAGCCCGTTTGTTTTGCAGAGAAGCGAGGGAGGAGGGGCAGGAGGGTGTTGCGTGTGGATGGGTGGTGGATGGGTAAACGTGTGTCTTTTGTGAGTGTGTATGAGCTGGCTGAAAATAACATAAAGGTAAAGAATGATTTGTGTGTGAGGATCTTGGTTTTTTTTAAAGTGCACTGCCTGAGGTGGCAAAGTTGGGGGGATGGGGGAATAGTGAAAAGGGTGGCTGATGTGGGAAAAAGGGGGGGATTAGTCTGTG
>NC_069448.1:36509889-36556423 GCF_026875155.1 Cherax quadricarinatus | reverse complement strand
TCTTGAAAAACTGTTTGTGTTACCTAAATAATTTACTTACTACTTATTACTAGTAAATTGGTGTTCTAGTGCAGTTATCCTGTTCAACGCCCCGTTTCTATCATTTAAGACCAAGTTATACAACAAGAAGTCGTGGGGAAAACAAATTTTATGAATATTACTTTAGATTTCCCAATATAAGGCCTATTTTATTCAGTCTAGAGTATATACCATGTTTGTTTGTTATTTATAGTGTTTATTATATCATATTAGATCAATTCTGATAGATAAATAAGCCGTATGAGTTGATATATAAGCTGATATAAGCGTAATAATGAAGTAATTTCTGCGGCACTTTTTGGAGCGGAACACTGCCGAGCGTCCATATGGTGCCAGGTTGGCTCTAAGTCTACTGATAAGCTCTTCTGATGCCAAAATAGTCAGTATTACATTAGAAAGAATAATGCAAAAAAAAAAAGCGATAAAAACAAGGAAAAAATTCCAAAAAAATATATGGGGCCGTGAGCAGACTCGCTACAAACATCACCGTCACCTTACATGATATAAATGACTATAATTTCTTGTAGAAACGTCGTAGAACATTGACTCTTGTACCATTGTTTTCCCAAATAGTTAAGCTATTTTTCCTGTATGAATAACCCCAATTTCCCTTAATTTTTCGATTTTTTTGGAGAGCGTGCGAATAATTCGAATATAGCACCCTTCAAACCTCTCTCTTGGTGCAAACAAGCATAGGAGAGCAATAGAGAAAATGAACGAAGAATTAAGGAGAACAGCTAAGTAAGAGAAGAAATGGAGAATCACAACCATCCCAGACAAAGTCCTCATCAGCACCATCGGCTGCTTCCATCAACCAAACGGAAGACAAAGGGGGGGCATTTCCATCAGAGGCCCACCCGGGAATCGTTATTAGGAATTCAAACAAGATCCTAGGATACGAGATCACAGACTACTCATTTCCACATCCGAATAACCAAAAAGTGGAACTCGCAAAAACCCGCCTGGGCCCAAAACTTTACCGATTCAAAGCAGCTCCTTCCCACATCAAACAACCCCGTACAAGTGATGATCAAACCTCTGCTAGAATACCCCTGTGTACCCATGTCGCTAACAACCAAAACCAACACGCTAAAACTCAGAGTCCAAAACAGAGCCCTTCACTTTATCCTGGCCCGGGGGTTTCTGGTGGCTAAAACTCCCGCTTCACACACGGAGGGCCGGTTCGTTTCCCGGGGGTGGAAATTTGACACGTTTCCTTACATCTATGTCCTGTTCACCTAGCAGCAAATAGGTCCCTGGGTGTTAGTCGACTGGTGTGGTCGCATCCTGGGGGACAAGATTAAGGCCCCCAAGGGAAAATAAGTTAGACAGTCTCGATGACGCACGACTTTCTTGGGTTATCCTGGGTGGCTAACCCTCCGGGGGTTAAATCCGAAAGAAATCCCATCCCATCCCTATCCTATTCAGAGACAGAATCAGGACGAAGACCCGCACACACAACAGAGAATCACTGCAATTAACGTCAGGTAGATAAACTAAAGAAGAGACAACTATACGACATGCAGAAAACTCTATGTATTTGACAGAGAGAACTTACCACAATCCCTTCTTGCGACTTATTTCACTCAGAAATGAGTCACTCATCAAACCATGAAAGAAAATGCTACAATGGAATATGCCAGGCACATCATCTAAAGGGGACTAGAAGCACAGACCAGCCAGGGCTATGGGGAAAAAAAAGAGAGGAGCCACAACCTCTCCAGGGACAGAAGCTTTTTAGGGCCAGAAAGGAAAAAACACTGGCAAGAAATGACAATTATCCTACACCACCTGAAAACACTTCTGGAGCAGAGGCACGGACATTGGCTTCTACCCCAGAACAGCAGATATTAGAGCCAGCAAATTAAACCCCCTAAATTCCACCAATACGACATTTGTCTTTGCAAACATACAGGGTTTAAAGCCGTTAAAAAAACAACAAAATTCTTTACATCAAGGGACTGCTCATAGAGTCAAATGTAATGTTTGCAGCATTCACAGAGACCCACATAAAGGATCATTTTGACAACGAAATATTGATCCCAGGTTATAACCCAATCCAACGCGACAGACTAAACAGGCAACAGGGGGGAGGGGGGAGCTGGCCTGTTTGTCACAGAGTCTCTCATTTGCACAGAACTACTAAACACCTCAAATGATGTAATTGAAGTTTTGGCAGCAAAGATTGAAGACAAAAACCTCGTCATTGTAGTAGTATACAAGCCTCCAGATGCAACTTCCCAGCAATTCCAGGAGTAGCTTGAGAAAATTTACCACTGTCTGGAAAATCTCCCAACTCCTGCCCCAAGCATCTTACTACTAGGAGATTTCTGAGACAACTAAAATGGAGGAGTATAGCAAACAATGTTTTAGCAGAGATCACCCCAGGAGGCAGCTCAGATGAAAATTCACACACACACGAGCTATTGAATATCTGCAACAAATTCACCTTAAAGCAGCAAATAGTACAGCCTACAAGACTAGAAAATATGCTGGACCTCATCTTCAGTAACAATGATGATCTGATACATAATATAACTGTTTCAAAGACAATTCACACAGATCACAACATAATAGAGGTACAGACATGTATGCACAGAGCTCCGGACCAGCAAAATATGAGCAGTCATGAAGGTCTCTTCACGAAATCCAATTTCAATAACAAAACATACAATTGGATCAAGCAAACCATGTCCTAAATGAAACAAGCTGGGAAGATATCCTAAACAACATCGATCCGAACATTTGCCTTAAAAAAAACTAATTCTATGGTTCTTGAGATCTGCTCAAGACATATTCCATTAAGAAAAAGAAAGAGAAGATGTAAACTAGAAAGAGAGAGACGTTCCCTATACAAATGAAGGTGAAGAGTCACAGAGCAGCTGAGTGGGGTCAATATATCTGAAATACGAATGGAAGCACTAGTCAATGAAATTGCCAATATCGAACTTAAGCTGAATGAATCTTTTGGAGACAAGAATCAGAGGAAGAACTAAAAGCCATCAACGAAATTAAAAAAAAAAAAATACTTCTTCTCTTATGCCAAATCTAAAAAAAAAAAAAAATCCAGTATTGCATCCCTGCTTAGGCAGGATGGGACATACACAGATGATAGCCAAGAAATGATTGAGATGCTAAAGACCCAATATGACTCAGTGTTCAGCGATCCACTGCCCACTCTAAGGGCCAACAATCCAAATGAATTCTTCATGAACGAAACCCAAAATTTGGTCATCCCAAAATTCTCGGATATTATTCTAACTCCACAAGATCTTGAAGAGGCAATTAATGACATGCCCATGCACTCTTCCCCAGGCCCAGAAAGATGGGAACTCCGTGTTCACCAAGAATTGCAAGAAGTCCCTATCGCATGCCTTCAGCATTGTATGGAGAGGAAGCATGGACACAGGGGTCATTCCACACACACACTAAAAACAACAGACATAGCCCCAGTCCACAAAGGTGACAGTAAAGCAACTGCAAAGAGCTACAGACCGATAGCACTAACATCCCATATCATAAAAATCTTTGAGAGGGTTCTAAGAAGCAAGATAGCCAACCACCTAGATACCCATCAATTTCACAACCTAGCGCAACACGGGTTTAGAGCAGGTCGCTCCTGCCTGTCCCAGCTACTGGACCACTATGACAAAGTCCTGGATGCTGTAGAGGATGAACAAAATACAGATGTAGTATACTCAGACTTTGCAAAAGCTCTCAACAAGTGTGACATGGTGTTATAGCACACAAAATATGGGATAAAGGAATAACGGGAAAAGTTGGTAGATGGCTCTACAACTTCCTGACAAATAGAACACAGAGAGTAATAGTAAACAGAGTAAAGTCCCAGGCAGCCATGGTAAAAAGCTCCCATTCTATTCCTCATCCTCATTTCTGACATAGTCAGAGATGTAAGCCATAGCTCCGTGTCTTCCTTTGCAGAAGACACCTGGATCACCATGGCAGTGACCTCCATCGATGACAGTGCGAGACTCCAAGTGGACATCAACCAAATCTTCGAATGGGCCACTCAAAACAATATGAAGTTCAACGAGGAGAAAATTCGACTACTCAGATATGGAAAACTTGAAGAAATTAAAAATGTGTCAGGGTATACAACAAATTCTAACCATACAATAGAGTGGAAAAGTAATGTGAAGGACCTGGGAGTGATAATGTCGGAGGATCTCGCCTACAAAGACCACAACAATGTATGTACCTCATCCACTAGGAAAATGATAAGATGGATATTGAGAACTTTCAAGACTAGGGACGCCAAGCCCATGATGATTTTCTTCAAATCGCTTGTGCTCTCTAGGATGGAATACTGCTATACACTAACTGCCTCCTTCAAGGCTGGCGACATTGCAGACCTGGAGAGTGTATAAAGAACTTTCACGGCACACGTAAGTGCGATAAGGCACCTAAACTACTGGGAACGGTTGAAGGTCCTTGATCTGTATTCCCTCGAACGCAGGCGAGAGAGATACATGATAATATACACTTGGAAGGGCTTGGAGGGATTCGTACCAAACCTGCATACGAAAATCACTCCATATGAAAGCAAAAGACTCGACAGGAGACGCAACATTCCCCCGATGAAAAGCAGGGGTGCCACGAGTACACTGAGAGACAACACAATAAGTGTCCAGGGCCCAAGACTGTTCAATTGCCTCTCAGCATACATAAGGGGGATGTCCTATCAAGAAAGGTTGAGGGAAATCGGTCTGACGACACTGGAAGACAATGACATACAAAATACTGCATGGAATAGAAAAGGTGGACAGAAATAAGATGTTCCAGATAGGGGACACAGAAACGAGGGGTCACTCTTGGAAACTGAAGACTCAAATGAGCCACAAGGATATTAGGAAGCATTTCTTCAGTCTTAGAGTGGTCAGGAAGTGGAATAGTCTAGCGAGCGATGGAGTGGAGGCAGGAACCATACATAGCTTTATGACGAGGTATGATAAAGGAGTCGTCGTGCAGCCACCGTGGAGAGAAGACGTCTTCGTTCCTGCTCTGAGCACTGCCTCCAGTTTTCTCTTGGGTTATCCTGAGTAATTCTCGAGCAGAGCTGAGAGGAAACTTGCTGGCAGTCACTTCGAGCCCCATCCCATCAAGAGGGTAAGGCGGTGTTAGTTAGTTTAATATGTTTATTATGCACCCCATACCCATCCTGTGGGCGGTAGTCAAAAGATTACAGAGGTACATAATTGGTCCAGGGACTGGACTCCAAAGTTTTGATAGCTGAGCAAGTTACAGAGGTAATGAACTCACAATTTACAAAGGTAATGAACTCACAATTTACAAAGGTAATGAACTCACAATTTACAAGGTAATGAACTCCAGGTAAGTCTGGTCACAATCATGACAAGTTACAAAGGTATTTACAGATTACAGAGGTACGTAATGGGTCCAGGGACTGGGCCCCCAAAGTTTTGATAGCTGAACTAGGTACAAAGCTCACAAGTTACAAAGGTAATGAATACTGTAAGAATGGTTACTTACGTTTATACATGGCTACAATCATGAACAAATTATAGAGTAATGAGCAATTCACACTTCCACACCCGGTCACAACTGGAATGAGTTATTTGGTGCAAATATTGATTGTTGAGTCACACACACCACACACACCACACACACACACACACACACACACACACACACACACACACACACACACACACACACACACACACACACACACACACACACACACCCTCACACACACCTGCACGCACCCACACACACGCACGCACACACACACACACACACACACACACACACACACACACACACACACACACACACACCCACACACACCCACACACACACACACACACACACACACACACACACACACACACACACACACACACACACACACACACACACACACACACATGCACACATGTGGTAATGCTTTATTTACAGCTAGCAAAGTCAGGGTATTTCTCCAGAATGGTCTGCAATATACCACTGTGGATAAAATAAGGCGGTGACCTGCTTGCTTGTTCACCCCTCTCTTCCCCATCCCTCATCCTTCCCCTTCCTCCCCTCACCCAAACATCTACACTGGCCCACACTCTAACACTCTGCTTACATTGCTATCCTTCTGACTTTCCTATCTTCTCTTTTTTTTTCTTTTTTTGACAACTTGCTTTGCGAGTAAACACAAGGCATTTTTTGACATCCGTGTGGTTTTTAAAAATCCGGCCGATATTTGCCCTTGGGTCCCTTTCCCATCACCACGTCGATGGTAAGCCTATCTTAGGGGCTGACCTTCCAAAAAGGTCAGACTGACATATGATTTTAGGGAAACCACAAAGGAAAGACTTTTTTGGTAAAGTAACTTCTTGTCAGATGTACCTTCCTGACATCAGGCACGAATAACGAGTACAATCGTGTTGATGATCAATCAAAAGTCTACGAAGGAAATTCTCGAATGTATTTGTTCAAAATTCAACTGTTGCTCCAGTGCTGTTTTTTCAAAACCCACGCTGTGGCAGTAAACTCTTCTCTCATTCTGAAGACGAGTTACTTCAACTGCTTAAGCAGGACTATCTTGATAAATTGAGACTGGGGTTCATCACAATTGCTCCTGAAAGGCTATCAAGCCCAACGCTCTGTGTTTGTGCAGAATTAAACAGTTTCATGAGAAGAGCTCAGTGGAGGAACTTATAGCAGAACTTTAATCAGGAGAATTCTGATTTAAGGTTGTCCAAGCATATAAATTTCTCTAAACCTGGCAACAACCAGGTAACAATAAGTTAATACTTTGAGACACCTGAAGCACCCAACTAGTGTGACAAAATGGTTTTTCAATGTTTTACCACCAGATTTACACCTGAAACCAAATCCCTTGAAGCGTTTTGGTCAGTGTTACACAATGTTTTAAATGTATGTATTTGGCCCTACCACCAATAAATGCAGTAGCCCAATCACTGATTTGCAGCATATGCACTGTGAGCAATTCTTTTCGAGATTGCCATATACAAAACTAGTCCAAGAGTGTCCTTTGCAATAGAAAACACCATGCTGATTCCCCTGTCTCTCCGGATAGGAAAAAAAGGAAATACAGAAAATTCTAAAGCCAAGTAAACTATCAATTATTCCGAATGACCCCTCCTCAGGCACCTCCAACAATGTCCCCAGCTTCCTTCCCATCTCGCCTGTATCTAGGTGGGAATCTCTTCAGGCCTCTCCACCGGTTCACTGTATGTACTTTTATTCCCCTCTTGGAGTGACCCCCCTCTAACCCTCCACCTACAAACAAAGACAGCATGTCTCTAGGAGTCCTCAGCTGGGATTATGACAAGAGCTCAACCTAAATGTAAATTTTGGCCAAGGACAAAGCATGTAGTGAAATTCAACTTTCCTCTGTTTTTCAATAGTTTTGTTAATGGCTAAATGCGAATCAACCCATTAAAATCCAAGCATAATGCTAAATGTTTATTATGGCCCCAGCACTCTCAAGAACACGAATATGGGCCTTACTCTAACCTCTACAAATACGCCTAATTCATCCCTTTGTCAGGGCTCACCCGCCTCGCATACCCAGGATTTCAACTCCCCTCCAGCCCCGATGAGTCAATTCCAGACCCTAACCATGCACCAGAGTAGAGATTGGTGCTCATTCTTCCCTATTGCAGCTGTCCTGATGCAGCAAGAACAGGAACACTCCTCACATACATCACTTGGCATATCAAATTTTCCTTTGGAGCCTCCAGGGGGGGGGGGGGGGGGGGGGGGGGGGGGGGGGGGCGTCTCCTTTGACACTCATGAGCCTCAGCTTCCCTCCCTGAAACTGTGGGATATCACACCTCAGTTATCCGATTGACGACAATTCTTCTGTTGATATTACCAACTCTATTTAGGATGGTGACATTGTTATTACGCAATGCAATAAACTACTCATAATGTGCCCTCCCTCCCTAGACGAGTCCTGTAGGAGAGTGGTTATACCATTTGTGATGTTACTAGCAGACTGTAGTGAGTTTCGGATTGCAGTACAAGCGCGGAGAGCAAGAAATAATTATAGATTTATTTCTTTCAGGAAGGAGTAGGTATTTTAACTGTTAGTATATTAATATAAAGTTTACTAAGGTATCTGTAGATAATAATAGTGAGAACTAAGACCTTAACAAGGTAGTAATAGGCCGATAATGTAGGCAAACACTAGGTTAAGTAAGCTAGGAAGAACTGGCAGCCCTATCTGACTGAGGAGGCGCGGGTCACAAAGAACAGAATAGCATCTTCATAAGACAGACAACACCTGGACAACACGTGCCTGATCAGCAGACGTCGCCGCCCACGTGTCTTCCCATCTGAAACCTGGGAAAATCTGGTAGAGGCAGCCTGGCGATGTAACCGTAGATGACCTCCTCCGTCAGGCCCCATACAGTAAGACAAGACTTCACCTTGATCTCGTAGTTTACTGGTCATATCTGGTAGATTGTGATGAGTCGAACTGTGGGCCTCGGTTGCAACAGTTTGAGCATGCACCAGAATAAAGGCTCTCCCAGTTGCACGTGGTTTTCTGAAGGGGAAGTCCAAAAGGAGGCTAAGGCGTAAGCTTAGAGAAGTTGAAAGATCAGCTATATGCTGCAACACCAAGTAAGTTTAGTCCTTAATAACTTGGCATGCAGGCGAGGTTTTCTTGTACCAACAATCATATTTGTGAAAATCTGGTCCTATAAGCCACTTGTTAGGCTGAGTACCCAACTCAGATCTCGTGTCAACAGAGTTTGCCAGGGTAGGCGAGCTCACTTGGA
Source organism: Cherax quadricarinatus (assembly GCF_026875155.1). NCBI lineage: Eukaryota > Metazoa > Arthropoda > Malacostraca > Decapoda > Parastacidae > Cherax > Cherax quadricarinatus. The sequence continues at coordinate 36,547,604 of NC_069448.1, read as the reverse complement.
GGCATCCCACACAAAATATTCACATCCCATCATCCTGCCCTCTTTAACTTGGAGTTGGTAATCCAGGGCGACTTGAAAGGACAAACAACTATTTAATATCATGATAGCCAGGAATCTGTATTTCAAGGCCCATTCTTTAAATCGTATATTGGTTCCTCATCCAGGATACCAGATATATCCTGACTGAACAAGATTTTGACCTCTACCATTGTCGAGTGCACTTGGGTGGGAACGTAGAATCCTTGTTATAATACAGCATATAAGCTTCTCCATTCATGATACCTGTACCTCCTAAACCCAATCTTATCTCAACACCTTATTATTTATGACCCCTGTCAGGGCATTTCCTAGTTGAATAAGAAATTGTGTCCTGGAAAATTTGCCCTCCCGCTGCTAGTTGACGACGCGATCAGGTCTCTTCACAACCGAGTACTTTGATGCTATGCTACTATTGCAACTTGCCAATTGAGCTTCCACAAAGATCTACCATCAACATAAACCTACCAGGGAAATTAAGAGGCTGTATGAAAAATTAACAAACAAAAGTCCGAATTCAATCTTCAGACGCAACAAAACCACCATGGCTACATTTTACATATTGAGGCAGGATTAATTGCCAGAATAGTCATACACAACTAGATTTATGGAAATTTACAAGTACTGATAGACTCAATCAAGCTAACCATACAAACGTTAACTCTGCAAATTTTTGAGCAAAGAATTCGGCAACATAGGTGCAAGGCCAAGCACCACTACCTAATTCATACCTTCACTGATGACGTTTATGAGGAGGAGTTTGAAACTGACTTGATAATTCACAGACGAGGCTAATTTTGATGGGTTGATGTAATGGGAAAAAATTCTGTCCCCACAATAAAGTCGTCGATTTAAAAATAACCACAATCAAGTTGGTCAATGACTGGAGAGATGACAACTTAACTGATCTCCAATCATCACTACCTTCCATCGATACATCCACTCTTAAGAAGACCAAACCTCTATTACTAGACCTATCACACTACTTGAGATGATTCAAGTTATTGAAATAAATGCGTAAAAGAGCCCCATGAATCCTCTGGAATAACAGTCAACAAAAAAAAGTATCCTACCTCAGAAAATGAAACAGTCTTTTGGTTAATATCTTTAATGCGCAGATTGGTTTTCAATACTGCTTGGCTGATCTTTCTTGCGAAACCCCAGAAAGAAATCCACACAACCTGGAAGCTATGGACCTATATCCTAATCATGAAGTCACTGCAGAAATTCCTTAGAGAAGATCATTTCCAATAGATTGGAACTAATTACATGGAGTTTAAGATCACCTCTTCACAGAAAAACAATTTTGGTCTTAATTAAGTATAGAGGTACCCATCCGTGCAATATAAAATATTTCGATGCTTGTAGCTAGCCTGAAAAATCAGGGCAATTTTGCCTAATAGCCAACCAGATATGTCATAAAACTTTTGGTAGCTTATGGCATGATGGTTCTTATATATAAACTTGTTGATCTACCTGACCTTCACTGAACTATCCTCAGATTTATATATAACATCTTAATCAAAGAAAAATCATTCTACCCTAACTCTGCAGTATGTCGACAGAGCCTTTTAACCAAGACAGCGGTGACCCACAAGGTTCATGTCTTAGTGCAATTCTAGTACATGATACAATAATAACGCAATTGACGACACCATGCCAAACCCTTCTAGGGTAGGTAGGTGCCTGAGTCCGAGCTTTTAAAAGCTCATAAGACTGTCATTCCCATTTGCCCCCTTGGGGCGGAGGAGGCAGACCAGAGAAGGCCTAGCTATGTAGGTTAGGCCCTTGGGACAGTATGACCCAAATAAGAGGATTGTACATGTGTCCTCCACCCATGGGAGACATAGGACTCAGGACACTCCCAAAAGAGTGGACGCCAAGGCCGGGCCACCACATTGAAAAGGCCCGGCCGTGATAAAACCTGCTAATCTATACTAACTAACAATAATGGCAAAATGCAGATGATGTTATCCATGTCGTCTCCCTCAACCCCTGTAACAGGAAAATGAGAGTAAGACGAGAGTCAGAAAAAATGAATATAGAACTTCGCTAACATTTAATTGGTAAAATAAATGGAGAATTACGACAACCCTGACAAAGTCCTTATTAGAATTTGCATCAACCATTGAAGACAAGGTGCGGTATCTCCATGCAAGTTCACATGTATCAAATCGCAACCCTAAAAGATTTTTGGGATATACAGAGACAGGCTGCACCCGTCAACATCTCACGTCAGTAAAATGATTAGTTGTGGGAAAAATTTTAATTTCCGAAGTATATCGCCTAATGTGTTTATGTTGCGATATGAGTCAAAAATGTATTTGAAATATAGTAGAACCAAGAGTTCCCTTGCGCATGCGCGGAATGTTCGGGGGGAAGAGTGGCGGGTTTGTTTTTTGAAGGGTGCAGAGGAATCAAGTAAAAGCATGGAACCACTAAATTGGCAATCACGTCGGCCTAAGGATAAATATAGGCCTCATTCGTAATAGGAAAGTGTCGTAACTGTTCCTTGAGGAGAGTGAGGGAACGGAATTTAATTGGACCACGGTAATATAGTGGGTAAAAAGGAGAGAATTAAGGCAGGACAGTTGGTGACGCCGCGTCGTCCTGGACTGTCCCAGGAAAATTAACCCTTGGTTAATCATCACGTCATCGTCATCAGATCTTAATTGGAGTGATCTCTAATTGTATAATAATTATAGCCATTAGAATCGTCTTGTGACTTGTAATGTAATTAATGATAATAACGCTAAGATAAGAAATGTGTGAAGTGAAATAAGTCGTTTTGGCTGCCGAGTGAACTCGTTACCTCGTTGGTAACCCGAGACGAGGAAAGTGAATGCTCCTTGAGTCACGACTTTTAAAAAGCGGGACAAACCCAACGGATTACCTCGTCTTGCAGGAATGAGAACCGTGTCGGTGTAGCAGGACATCGAAAATGAGATTGGTGAATGGAGGAAATAAGGATTAATATTATATAATCAAAAAGAAGCTCTAAGGCCACAAGGGCTATACAGCGCTGCGAGGATATGTATGATCAATCACCACAGTTAAGTAACCCTTCTAGTTATAACAACTTATCTGGCCAGTTGTGTTATGTTGTAATTATATAGGTTATGAGTGATCCAGCACATCAAGTGAACCACCAGAGAAACAATCTGTAGTGATGGAATATGTACAAATGTTTTCCTTGATGGATGTATCCGGTGTATCCTTACCCCCCCCCCCTTCATTTCAGCTAAACTAAATAATCTATACAGACCAAACAAGTTAATTAGTACACCGTACTTTGTGGGTCTATCCATCCATACTGGTCTCGGATAGATATGGGATAAGATTGTGAGGTTCCGAGGGGACCACTTTGGCACGACCAGGGGTGGTTAAGTTTTCTCAGCATGTCTACACGGGGTGACTACGGTTAAACAATATGGTTTGTCTCCCAAATAGATTACTGGATGAATACTAATGTTGAGGTACATAGCCGGTAAGCAACCCTATGAAAATTTTCCATAATTAGGAAAGGCAAGCCAGTCTTAGCAGTCTCTATAGATTTAATCAAACCCGCTTCCTATTGTGTCCCATGTCCGTTAACAACAGAGACCAACATGCTACTGTTTAAAACGGGTCCAGAATTTATTATTATTATTAAATATTAGCCGGTATTCTCCCGGCCCTGGCCTTTTTCCAAGTGTGGCCCCGGGCCTTTGACTCCCTCTTTAGAGTGTCTGAGACCTAAGCCCCCATGGGAGGAGGCACAAGTACTCCTCATCTTTGGACCAACTGTCCCCAGGCCTAAGCCACAAGCCTAGGCCTCTCTGGTCTGCCATCATACCCCCTCCAAGGGGGCAAGGGAAATGACATTCTTATGGAGCTAAAGGCACGGGCTTCAGGCACCTACCCTAACCCTAGAAGAGGCTGGGCATGGTGTCTATGGGTTCCCATAAGAGACTCACCACTTTATAACGGGTACAGGAGGTAGAGACAGAATCAACATGGCAGATTTACACATACAACAGTATATTTCTGCCTTAAAACATATTTGACGTAAATTCCAAATAAAGATAATTAGTAAATAATAAAAGATAAAATAAGTCATAAGATAACCAGATATTGTATCATTCTCAAACTTTCAAAATTGATCAAATTTCAAATTATCTTCCGTACCTTAAATAAATTAAAAAAATAATAATAACTGACTCAATAAAATAAAATATTTTAGTTACACTTCAAAATAATTTTATTATTCGGAACGTGGAACGTAAACAATAATTTTTTTTTTTCCCTCTCCTCTAACATCATATGATGATATATAACATTAAACAAACATCAATATATACTTAAAATTAAATAGTAAAATTTAAACTTAGTAATCTATTGAAAAAAGTTTTTCCAATTTCTTGGGTAAAAATAATTTTCAATAATATTTTAAAACATAGAAATAGATTATCATATTTACATATAGAAATATTTATTTTTTATTAATTACATGCATTTTAAAAAGAATAAAATATTTTGGAAACCTAGGGTTATAATTATTTAATAATTTTCATAATCCAATAAGCATATAATCGTTATAATCATATCTCTTTACAGTATTATATCTACGGTAATTAATAATAATTATTATAAGTCTGGAAATAATGGAGGAAAAATCTGCAAGATCAAGAGAAAATCAGGTTGAATCTGAGATTTATTTAATCTGCATTGATGATCCTCCATAGATGAGTTGAATGCTGGTGTAGATCAGTGGATGCTGTGGTAGATCAGTGGATGCTGGGGTAGATCAGTGGATGCTGGGGTATATCAGTGTATGCTAGGTAGAACATTTGATCTGGGGGTAGATCAGTTTATGCTGGGGTAGAATCATGGAAGCTGGGGTAAGATCAGTGGATCTGGGTAGATCAGTGTATGCTGCGTAGATCAGTGGATGCTGGGTAATCACTGGAATGCTGGGGTAAGAATCAGTGGAAGGCTGGGGAATATCAGTGGATGCTGGGTAAGATCAAGTTGGATCAGGGTAGATCAGTGATGCTGGGGAAGATCAGTTGGATGCAGGGGAGATCAGTGGGATTGCTGTGGTAATCCACTGGATGCTGGGGTAGATCAGTGGATGCTGGGTAATAGTGGATGCTGGGGTAGATCACTGGATGCTGGGGTAGATCAGTGGATGCTGGTGTAGATCAGAGTATACTGGGGTAAGATCAGTGGATGTTGGGTAGATCAGTGGATGCTGGGGTAGATTCGTGGATGTTGGGGGTAGATCAGTGAATGCTGGGGAAGATCAGTTGATTCTGGGTAGATCAGTGGATGCGGGTAGATATTGGATCGGGTAGATCAGTGTATGCTGGTTAAGATCGTGAACGCAGGGATAGATCAGTGGATAGCTGGTGGGTAGATCATGGATTCCTGGGGTAGATCAGTGTATGCTGGACTAGGTCACTGTATCTGGGGAGAGATCAGTGGATGCTGGCTAGGTCACTGTAAGCTGTGGAATATCAGTGGATGCTGGAAGATCCAGTGTATGCAGGGGTAGACATGTATGCTAGGGGTAGATCAGTTGATGCTGTGAATAGATCAGTGGATGCTGGGGTAGATATCAGATGGATCTGGGGTAGATCAGTGTATGCTGGACTAGGACACTGTATGCTTGGGGGAAGATCAGTGAATGCTGTTGTTGTATATCATTAATGCAGGGTTAAACAGTGAATTCTGGGGTAGATCAGTGGATGCTGGGTAATCAGTGTATGCTGGGGTAGATCATTGGATGCTGGGATAGATCAGTGGATGGCGGTGTAGATCAATGGATGCCTGGGTAATCATTGGTATGCTGGGGGTAGATCAAGTGGATCAGGGGTAATCAGTGGAAGCTGGTATAGATCATGAATGCTGGAAGATCAGTGGATGCTGGGGTAGATCAGTGTATGCTGGGTAAATCAGTGGATGCTTGGGGTACATCAGTGGTGCCCTGGGGAAGATCAGGTATGCTGGTAAACAGTGGAATGCTGGTGTAGATCATGGATCTGGACTAGGAACTGTAAGCTGGGAGAGTCAGTGAATGCAGGATAGATCAGTTATGCTGGGGTAGATCAATGGATGCTGGTGATAGATCAAGGATGCTGGACAAGGTCACTGTATGCCTGGGTAGATCAAAGATGCTGGGATAGAATCAGAGGAAGCTGGGGTAGATCAGTGGAAGCTGGTAATCAGTGTATGTGGAGCTAGGTCACTGTATGCGGGAAGATCAGCAGTGAATGCAGGGTAGATCAGTTTAAAGCAGGGGTAGATCAGTGTAAATGCTGGGTTAATATCATTGGATGCAAGGGGTAGATCAGTGATAGCTGTGGATAAGATCAGTGGATGAGGGTAATCAGTGGATGCAGGCTAGGTCACTGTATGCTGGGGTAGATCATTGGATGCTGGGGTAGATCAGTGTATGCTGGACTAGGTCACTGTAATGCTGGTTGTTGAGAAATAGTCATTACACAGTTAAGTTTAAAGACTTATACTTAACTTAAAAGGACAACTCATCGCCTGCCCACCGCCGCCCTGCAGACGAGGTCTAGAAGCTGGTCCGAACACACATCTCAACATGGGCTGTCAAGAAAATAATTTTTTAAAGATTTATAAATTACCCCTAGGGGGTGTTAGTCAGCATATGTCATTCACTGATGCTGACAAAATACCTACATGTGTGGACTCAATGGACCCATATCACCCGGGTTTTATGATAAGTTGGACTAACTCACGATTTTATACTCAACAGGTCAGTCAATATAGTACATCACGATTAGAACACTTACCTGGGTATATGTAATGACCCGTTTAATTACGTCCCGGATATCCGTTTGAATGATTGAAGAATAGTGTTCTTTGAAGAATGTCGCCACTACACCCCCCTTACTGTTGGATCGCAACACTCATTGTTACAACTGATCATCAATAAATGTTACACAGAACAATATCACTAAGAAGTTGATCACACTTCACTGTTAAATTTGTTTATCGTGTTTATGTGAGAAACCTTTGTCGACACTAAAAACGCACAGATCATGTTTCTTTGGATGGTTATCCTGGCTCATGTCACTCGTAGCAGAGTCAAAGTTTAATCTGGCGACCGCCACACCTCCCCAACCGTCACTGCCCTAGCACAAAAAAAAGCTGAACCTAGTACTCCTTGCTTCCTTGCCACTTCCTCAATGAAGCAAAGCAGAATGTTTGATTCTTGCTGTCTTTAGCTAGACAACAATTCCACTATTTTACCATGGTAATAAAGTGGGGAGCAAGATTTTTCCCTTAATTGTCCTGCTTATTAAGAGATTGTACTTCTCATATAAAAATACACCTGTTGCAACTACCGCTGCAAGAGAGCAGAGTACACTTGAATACGTCGCATAGCATCTGTGATCAATTTACTCACTGTAGAGGTAAACAGAGACACTCGCCCCTTCTAGAGGGCTTTGACCCCTCAGGGCTGAAAGGGGCTGAAGGGGCTGAAAGGCTGAAAGGTGCTGATACCCCCCTCCTGGAGAAAAAATTCTCCGACAGGGCTGGGAAGTATCATTGAAGGCTGGATAGAACAGTGGATGCAGGGGTAGATCATGATAGCTGGGGTTAGGGATCATGGATGCATGGGTTAGTTGCAGTGAATGCTGGGGTAGATCAGCGGATGTCTTGGGTAGATCAGTGATACACTGGGGTTGGAATCATGGATGATGGGGTATTTCAGTGAATGCTGAATAAATCAGTGGGATGCATGGGTAAGATCAGAGAAAGTTTGAGGTTTAGAATTCAGTGGAAGCAGGAGGGTAGTCAGTTGAATGCTGGGGTAGATCAGTGGATGCTGGGTAGATCATTGTATGCTGACTAGGTCACTGTATCTGGGGGGAGATCAGTGAATGCTGGGATTAGATTCAGTTAAGCAGGGGTATCATGTATGCTGGTGTAGATCAGTGGATGCAGGGTAGTTCAGTGAATGCCGGGGTAGATCAGTGGATGCTGGACTATGGTCATCTGTATGTCTGGGGAAGAATCATGAATGCTGGAATAGATCAGTGAAGCAGGGGTAGATCAGTGATAGTTGGGTTAGATCATTGGATCTGGGTAGTTTCAGTAATGCTGGGGTAGATCAGTGGATGCTGGGTAGATCAGTTGTATGCTGGACTAGTTCACTGTATGCTGGGAAGATCAAGAATGCTGGTATAGATCAGTGGATGCAGTGGTAGATCATGATAGCTGGGTTGGATCAGTGGATGCTGTGGTAGTTCAGTGAATGGCTGGGGTAGATCAATGGATCCTGGGTAGAAATCAGTGGTATGCAGGACTATGACACTGTATTCTGGGGAAGAACATGAATGGCAGGGGATAGAAAATCAGTGAACTCGGGTATATTAGTTGAATGCTGGATAGATCAGCGGATGCTGGAGGGAAGTTCAGGCAATGCTGGGGTAGATCATGGATGCTGGGTAGATCGGGTGAGGCGGTGTATAACCGTGGATGCTGGGTAGATTCCAGGATTGCTGGGGTAGATCAGTTGATGCCTGTGGTAGATCAGTGTGCTGCTGGGGTCATCATGCATGCTGTGGGTAGATCAGTGAGCTGGTAGATCAGTGTATGCTGGGGTAGATCATGGATGCTGGGGTAGATCATGTATGCTGGGGAAGATCATTGGATGCTGGGGTAGAATCATGTGGATGCTGGGGTATCAGTGTATCCTGGGGTAGATCATGGAATCTGGGGTATATCAGTTATAGCTCTGTTAGGTCAGTGGATGCTGGGGAAGTTCAGTGAATGCTGTGGTAATCAGTGGGAGCGGGTAGATCAGTGATAGCTGGGGTAGATCAGTGAATGCCTGGGTAGATCAAGGAAGCTGGGTAGATCAGTGGATGCCTGTGGTAGTTCAGTGAATCTGGGTAGATCATGGGTTCTGGGGTAGATCAGTGATAGCTGTGGTAGATCAGTGGAAGCTGGTGTATATCAGTGGAATCTGGTGTAAGATCAGTGAATTCTTGGGTTAGATCATGGATGCGGGGTAGATCAAGAAGCTGGGTAGATCAGTGGATGCTGGGTATATCAGTGGATGCTGGGTAGATCAGTGGATGCTGGGGTAGATCAAAGGATGCTGAGGTAGATAAGTGGATGCTGGGGTAAGATCAGTGGATACTGGGTAGTCCATGTAAAGGGATCATGTGAGCGAACAGGATATTGGGGAATATGGGAGTAGGCAGGAAGATGTGCGATGAGGTACAGGACTGAGGTATGTGAGGTCCTCTGATGCCAACACCATCACCTCTCATTACCACCACTCTCCTCACCCTCACTGTACTGGGAAACTAAAATATAGGATAAGAATTTTAGATAAATGGGGATAGTAGACATCAGCAGTGAACAAGTAATACATGCAACTGATGAAAACATAATATAGCTACCAATACAGTATCAGATATCTATGGTTACAAGACAATTGGGAAGCATAGTGTACAGTAGTGGAGAACTATGATATTACAATGTAGTGGTGATCTGTAGTGGTACAAGGTAGTGAGATCTATGGTGGACAAGGTAATGGAGATCTTATGATAAAGTACATGTAGTGGTGATCTGTAGATGGTACAAGGTAGAGGAGCTCTTTGATAGTACATGTAGTGGTATCTGTAGTGGTACAAGGAAGTGGTGATCTTTGTTAATACAAGCAGTGGTGAACTATGATGGTGTCGAAAGGAAGTGAGGTGTATCTGTAGTGGCACAAGGTACCTGTAGTGTTACCTGGAGAGAGTTTCGGGGTCAATGCCCCGCGGCCCCGGTTCTGTTGACCAGGCCCTCGCTTGTGGATCAGCGCCTGAGCAACCAGGCTGTTGCTGTCTTGCAGCACGTCAAACCAATCGAACGAGCCACAGCCCGGCTGATCAGGAACTGACTTTAGGTGCTTGTCCAGTGCCAGCTTGAAGTCTGCCAGGGGTCTGTTGGTAATCCCCCTCATGTATGCTGGGAGGCAGTTGAACAGTCTTGGACCCCTGACACTTACTGTGTGGTCTCTTAACGTGCTAGTGACACCCCTGCTTTTCATTGGGGGGATGTTGCATCGTCTGCCAAGTCTTTTGCTTTCGTAGTGAGTGATTTTCTTGTGCAAGCTCGGTACTAGTCCCTCTAGGATTTTCCAGATGTATATAATCATGTATCTCTCCCGCCTGCTTTCCAGGGAATACAGGTTCAGGAACCTCAAGCGCTCCCAGTAATTCAGGTGTTTTATCTCCGTTATGTGCGCCGTGAAGGTTCTCTGTACATTTTCTAGGTCAGCAATTTCACCTGCCTTGAAAGGTGCTGTTAGTGTGCAACAATATTCCAGCCTAGATAGAACAAGTGACCTGAAGAGTGTCATCATGGGCTTGGCATCCCTAGTTTTGAAGGTTCTCATTATCCATCCTGTCATTTTTCTAGCAGATGCGATTGATACAATGTTATGGTCCTTGAAGGTGAGATCCACCTACATGATCACTCCCAGGTCTTTGACGTTGGTGTTTCGCTCTATTTTGTGGCCAGAATTTGTTTTGTACTCTGATGAAGATTTAATTTCCTCGTGTTTACCATATCTGAGTAATTGAAATTTCTCATCGTTGAACTTCATATTGTTTTCTGCAGCCCACTGAAAGATTTGGTTGATGTCCGCCTGGAGCCTTGCAGTGTCTGCAATGGAAGACACTGTCATGCAGATTCGGGTGTCATCTGCAAAGGAAGACACGGTGCTGTGGCTGATATCCTTGTCTATTTCGGATATGAGGATGAGGAACAAGATGGGAGCGAGTACTGTGCCTTGTGGAACATAGCTTTTCACCGTAGCTGCCTCGGACTTTACTCTGTTGACGACTACTCTCTGTGTTCTGTTAGTGAGGAAATTATAGATCCATCGACCGACTTTTCCTGTTATTCCTTTAGCACGCATTTTGTGCGCTGTTACGCCATGGTCACACTTGTCGAAGGCTTTTGCAAAGTCTGTATATATTACATCTTCATTCTTTTTGTCTGCTAGTGCATCTAGGACCTTGTCGTAGTGATCCAATAGTTGAGACAGACAGGAGCGACCTGTTCTAAACCCATGTTGCCCTGGGTTGTGTAGCTGATGGGTTTCTAGATGGGTGGTGATCTTGCTTCTTAGGACCCTTTCAAAGATTTTTATGATATGGGATGTTAGTGCTATCGGTCTGTAGTTCTTTGCTGTTGCTTTACTGACCCCTTTGTGGAGTGGGGCTATGTCTGTTGTTTTTAGTAACCGTGGGACGACCCCCGTGTCCATGCTCCCTTTCCATAGGATGGAAAAGGCTCGTGATAGGGGCTTCTTGCAGTTCTTGATGAACACAGAGTTCCATGAGTCCGGCCCTGGGGCAGAGTGCATGGGCATGTCATTTATCGCCTGTTCCAAGTCATTTGGCGTCAGATAACATCGGATAGGCTTGTGTTAACCAAATTTTGTGGCTCTCTCATAAAAAATTCATTTTGATCTTCCACTCTCAGTCTGGTTAGCGGCTTGCTAAAAACTGAGTCATATTGAGACTTGAGTAGCTCACTCATTTCCTTGCTGTCATCTGTGTAGGACCCATCTTGTTTAAGTAGGGGCCCAATACTGGACGTTGTTCTCGACTTTGATTTGGCATAGGAGTAAAATACTTTGGGTTTCTTTCGATTTCATTTATGGCTTTTAGTTCTTCCAGCGATTCCTGACTCCTATAAGATTCCTTTAGCTTAAGTTATTCTTTTCCGTCGCCTGTAAAGGGAGCGCCTGTCTCTTTCTATTTTACATCTACTCCTCCTTTTTCTTAAAGGAATAAGCCTTGTGCATACATCGAGTGCCACCAAGTTAATCTGTTCTAGGCATAAGTTGGGGTCTGTGTTGCTTAGTATATCTTCCCAGCTTATATCGGTTAGGACTTGGTTTACTTGGTCCCACTTTATGTTTTTGTTATTGAAGTTGAATTTGGTGAATGATCCCTCGTGACTAATCTCATTATGTCGGTCTGGGGCTCCACGCATACATGTCTGAACCTCAATTATGTTGTGATCTGAGTATATTGTTTTTGATATGGTGACATTTCTTATCAGATCATCATTGTTAGTGAAGATGAGGTCTAGTGTATTCTCCAGTCAAGTAGGCTCTATTATTTGCTGGTTTAAATTGAATTTTGTGCACAGATTTAAAAGCTCATGTGAGTGTGAGTTTTCATCAGAGCTGCCTCCTGGTGTTATTACTGCAACAATATTATTTGCTATATTCCTCCATTTTAGGTGCCTTAAGTTGAAATCCCCCAGGAGCAAGATGTTGGGTGCAGGAGCTGGAAGATTTTCCAGACAGTGGTCAATTTTCAACAGCTGTTCCTGGAATTGCTGGGATGTTGCGTCCGGAGGCTTGTAGACTACCACAATGACTAGGTTTTGGTTCTCGACCTTTACTGCTAAAACTTCCACTACATCATTTGAGGCATTAAGCAATTCTGTGTAAACAAGTGACTCTGCAATGTACAGGCCAACCCCCCCCCCCTCCTTTTGCCTGTTCACTCCGTCACATCTGTATAGGTTGTAACCTGGGATCCATATTTCGTTGTCCAAGTGATCCTTTATGTTGGTCTCAGTGAAAGCCACGAACATTGCCTTTGCCTCTGCAAGCAGTCCACGGATGAAAGGTATTTTGTTGTTTGTTGCTGGCTTTAGACCCTGTATATTTGCAAAGAAGAATGTCATCGGACTGGTGGTATTGTTGGTACTGGGGGGGTTATTTTTTTTCCGGCATTAGTATCTGTATCTGTTGGTTTGGAGTGGAGGCCATCGACTGTGGTTCCACTCCAGGAATGACTGGATTTGGTGTACGATTTCTGCCATTTTCTGCCAGTTTTTTTTTCTTCTTGGCACTAAAAAACCTCTCCCTATTGAGTGGCTGTGGCTACCCAGGTTTTCCCATGGCCTGGATGTTTTGTATCTTTTTGTCCCCTTTAGATGGTGTGCCTGGCAATTTAAGTTATAGCACAGTCTTTCCTGTACTGAAGAGGTACACATTTCAGGGTGAAAAAGCTTACAGGAAGGGAGTTTGCATTTTCCTGTTGTCATATGGGCACGGCATTTTCTAGGGTGGTCATAGTTGCACGTCCCGTCTGTTTTTCCAGATTTCCCATGCCTGCAGATACCAAGTGCATAGTATGTGCACAGGCTTGGTTTCCGTTTGCCTTGGGTTTCTGTGACTGTATTCCCTGTTGGTGCATGTTTCCCTGTCTTATTCCTATCCTCCCTAGCACCAACAATGGAGCTCCCACCAGTTGTTTTTGGTAATATATCCTCACTATTGCTAGTGGAGTCCTCTTGTTTGGTATTTCCTGTGGTATTTCTAGTTTGCAATATTGGTTTTAACTTTTCTTTGACTACACTTGTTTCCCCACTACGGCTCCTGTCCCCTATGAGGTCATTTATATGTATTCCTTCCTGCGTAAAATTCATGACTACCTGGACAAAATCTCAAGCTTCACCATTACTGTCTCCCAGGACAGCACCTCCAGCTTCACCATTACTGTCTCCTAGGACAGCACTATCAGCCCCACATTTACTGACTACCAGGACATCACCTCCAGCCTTACGGTTTCTGACTACATGTCCAGTATCAAGGGCAGTACCATCCAGCCCAGACTTTTTATGTTCCCATCTGTTGTAGAAAGCTTCCAGGTTTTCTATGAAAGCAGCTTTGATGTTATCCTCTTTTACTACCCTTGTGATTTTAGTCCACAGATTTATCACATTTGGGCATACCCAAAAACACTTCCCTGTTTTAATATTGCTTGTAGCTAGTTCTTGGATGTCTGCACAAGGGGCGTGACACCAATTTCCACAAAAATGACAATTTATCCATGTGGAAGCCCGTTTGTTTGATTGATTGTAGACTACACAGAGCTTCATAATGATTTGAATGGTTGATTAACTGTAATTCTACTAGCAACCTCTTGAATACTCTATTAATAACCTCCTTAAATGAAGCTCTAGCTATTTGTATTTCTATTTCTAACTGTTTTTGTATATTGGACAGCTTACCGTGCACGTTCCTGATTTATATTTATTGTTTGTGTTCGATAAGGGCACCTACAACCCCATCCGTTTACAGTCTGCTTTATTGTCCAACGAATCCGTTTGAAACCAGTCAAGGGTTCGGACCAGTCGAGAGTTCGACCAGTCATGGGTTCGGACCAGTCTGATCTGATCAGTGGGTCACTTATTTAAAACTTACTGGTCGGTGATTTCGGCTAACACATGAAGGATCTACTTGAAATTATCTACCCAAGTAATATGTGATTTGATTGATACAAAAGTATAACTTGCGTGTTGAAGAAACTGGTGATTGCTGCAGCTCCTACAATGACAACGGTCGAGCCTCAACCCTTGTTTATCAATCGCTGTATCTAGCTTTTCTAGTTTTTTTTTCGTCTCCACCACAATAAATGCTATATTATCACTATAGTTGACTGGTGGAAATTTTGGAGGAAGGACGCTTTTTCTGTAGTAATAATTGCTTCTGGTTGTGTATATTGCGACCGCTGGTAACAACAGGTTATATGAGATTCATAGTATACGTCTGGTATTTCAAGAAAAAAGAAACTAATGAAAGTCACTCCACTCCACTAAGTACCATTATAATACTGGTTAGTTGCTACTACAACACTGTATTCTGCTATTCACTGGTAACAATAGATTATATGCGAGAACACTAGCAGGCCAGGAAGATTATTAAAACAGCTGACCTCTGTGGTAAGTTTCTGGCGACTTCTGGCACCTGCCTCTATAGGCTTATCACTTCATTTACAAATTCACCTGTTTTCAAATGACACTTTAGCCTTTATCATCTATATACTAGGGAGCCACTGTAGTATACACTATACACTATGTATACACAATGTTATCAGGGAGACTTTCGTTCCTCTGACAAAGAAAATTTCTATTATTATTATTTTGCACACGGCACCCAGGCCTATGATTCCCCTCTGGTAGTAAACTCTGCTAGTAGTGCACACTAATTCTCCTTTCGCATTCGCTGCCTGACCACGGTAGAGTGCAGTTGTGCTTTGCACCCCTCTGCTGTTTGTAGACGAGCTCCCTTGTCAGTTACCTGGCTGCAGCGGTGTGAAGTGGTGCTGTCACGCCTCTGTTAACAACATAGGTGCACTGTGATTGTCAAGATGGTGGTTAGTCTGAGATGCGGGATAAATACAGCAGGCATTGGGCTACTTAAAGGAACGATGACGCCTAGTTCTGCTCAAGTCTTATTGCCAAAGATCATCCGGGAGACATATGGCGTACAAGACAGTGACTTGTATGATGTAGCATTGAACGGAGGACAACGAATTTTCGTCAAACTGCTATCAGCAACGGTTTATGAATCGTTAGTCACCAGGTTTCAGGACGTGAGTCTTAACGTCACACCAGCTGTCAGTGTAAGAATGATAGATGTTTCACGGCATTATACGTGGATCAAGCTACGCAACGTTCCCTTTGAGGCGGACGAGGCGGATATAAGGAAAGTTTTTGAGAAGTATGGGACGGTGCATTATGCTCAACATGGTACGTGGGCGGCAGGAGCCTATGCTGCTTTTCCAGAGGGTTCTTTAAACCTCAAAATGACTTTGAGGCACCCAATACCGTCCTATGTGTATCTACAAGATTTCAGGACGCAGGTAATGGTAATGTACCCAGGACAACGACGTACGTGCCGCCTATGTGGTGAGTATGATCACATAGCGGCGACCTGTGACAAGCGAAGACATGTGCCTGGACCTGTGGTGGACGTCGCAGCCCCTGCTTCAAAGGTGGCAGGTGAGGAACAAACATCGGATGGAGGGCATGGTGTTTTGTGGAGCGAGATAGTGGATCGGGCACACAGGACTGGCGGTGAGTTGGAGTCCCACCCCCAGCTGCCTGATCAGGTGTCGTCTCCTGTGGATAAGGAGGAGCAGCAATTACAGGAGAAGGTTCTTGAGATTGAGGAGGAATTGGTGGAGGTGTTGAAGACTTTGTCACCGCCAGAGAAGGACGTTACATCTGAGCGTGGTGTCATCGGAGAATCGTTGCTTCCAGAAAGTCTGAGACATGATAATTTGGGATGTGATGGTGGTTTGGAGTCGTCCAATGAATCATTAAACCTTTCTCAGGTGGAGGTGGAGGTTCATCGAGAGGTAAACATCTGACCAAGACATGTGTAACATGACTGTCACGAGAAAGAGGGCAGCTACATCAGATTCCGATGACGTCCTTATGCCTGCACAAAGGCCTGGAAACAGACTGAGGTGAAGTGCGAAGGTAGTGGAGTAGGTGGTGGTAGCCATGATAGGAGGCACCGGAAAAGGGGGGAGGGAAAGAGAGCACTCTGAAGGTGTCAAACTTACATTCAAGCTCTGGAGTTGTAAAAGTGATGAGAGGAAGCAGGGGTGGAAACTTTAATAGGCCTTAGGTGTATGTCTGTAAATGTTAATGGTTATGTAGCGTATGAACAGAGATTGGTTTTGTAATTTTCTGAATAAATCTAGAGTGGATGTTGTGTTCCTGCAGGAGCACAATTTTAAAGAGGGTAGGGTGTTGGAGGTGGCAGGATTTCGAGTAGTTACCCTGCCATCTCCCTATCTAAAAGGGTGGTGTGGGAATTTAATAAGGGAGACGAGCCCGTTTGTTTTGCAGAGAAGCGAGGGAGGAGGGGCAGGGAGGGTGTTGCGTGTGGATGGGTGGTGGATGGGTAAACGTGTGTCTTTTGTGAGTGTGTATGAGCTGGCTGAAAATAACATAAAGGTAAAGAATGATTTTGTGTGTGAGGATCTTGTGTTTTTCTAAAGTGCACTGCCTGAGGTGGCGAAAGTTGGTGGGGACTGGAATAGTGCAATCAGGGTGGCTGATGTGGACCCAAGAGGGGCTGGATATATGTCTGTGGCTCTTAGGGAGTTATTAAGGGATGTTAGGTTACGTGATTCCTTTGGGGGGGCGGTGTGGGAGACTGAATATACGTTTGTCAGGAGTGGATATGCTGCGAGACTAGAGAGAGCGTATCTTTCTCAGGGAGTGGATGTGAAATCTTATCTACCCCAGCATTGACTGATCTACCCCAGCATTGACTGATCTACCCCAGCATCCACTGATCTACCCCAGCATCCACTGTTCTACCCCAGCATCCACTGATCTACTCCAGCATCCACTGATCTACCCCAGCATCCACTGCTCTACCCCAGCACCCACTGATCTACCCCAGCATCCACTGATCTACCCCAGCATCCACTGTTCTACCCCAGCATCCACTGATCTACCCCAGCATCCACTGATCTACCCCAGCATCCACTGATCTACTGCAGCATCCACTGATCTACCCCAGCATCCACTGATCTACCCCAGCATCCACTGATCTACCCCAGCATCCAGTGATCAACTCCAGCATCCACTGATCTACCCCAGCATAAACTGATCTACCCCAGCATCCAGTGATCTACTCCAGCATCCAGTGATCTACTCCAGCATCCATTGATCTACCCCAGCATCAACTGATCTACCCCAGCATCCACTGATCTACCCCAGCATCCACTGATCTACTCCAGCATCCACTGATCTACCACCAGCATCCACATGATCTACCCCATGACATACCACTGATCTACCCCAGCATCCACTGATCTACCCAGCATCCACTGATTCTACCCCAGCATCCACTGATCTACCCCAGCATCCAGATCTACCCCAGCATCCACTGATCTACCCCAGCATCCACTGATCTACCCCAGCATCCACTGTTCTACCCCAGCATTCACTGATCTACCCCAGCATCCACTGATCTACCCCAGCATCACATAGATCTACCCCAGCATCACTGATCTTACCCCAGCATCCAATGACTACCCCAGCCACTGATCTCCAGCATCCACTGATCTACCCCATCATCATGACTACCCCAGCTCCACTGATCTACCCCCTCACTGATTCCCACATCCACTGATCTACCCCAGCATCCACTGATCTACCTAGCATCCACTGATCTACCCCATCATCCACTGATCTACCCCAGCATATCCACTGATTTCTACCCCAGCATCCACTGATTCACACAGTAATCCACTGATCTACCCCAGCATCCACTGATCTACCTCAGCATCCAATGATCTACCCCAGTATCCACTGATCTACCCCAGTATCCACTGATCTACTCCAGCATCCATTGTTCTACCCCAGCATCCACTGATCTACCCCAGCATCCATTGATCTACCCCAGCATCCACTGATCTACCCCAGCATCCACTGATCTACCCCAGCATCCATTGATCTACCCAGTATCCATTGATCTACCCCAGCATCCAGTGATCTACCACAGCATCCACTGATCTACCCCAGTATCCACTGATCTACTCCAGCATCCACTGATCTACCCCAGCATCCACTGTTCTACCCCAGCATCCACTGATCTACCCCAGCATCTACTGATCTACCTCAGCATCCACTTATCTACCCCAGCATTGACTGATCTACCCCAGCATCCACTGTTCTACACCCACATCCTACTAGATCCACCCCAGCATCCACTGTTCTACCCCAGCATCCACTGTTCTACTCCAGCATCCACTGATCTACCCCAGCATCCACTGATCTACCCCAGCATCCACTGATCTACCCCAGCATGCACTGATCTACCCCAGCATCCACTGTTCTACCCCAGCATCCACTGATCTACTCCAGCATCCACTGGTCTACCCCAGCATCCACTGATCTACTCCAGCATCCACTGATCTACCCCAGCATCCACTGATCAACCCCAGCATCCACTGATCTTCCCCAGCATCCACTTATCTACCCCAGCATGACTGATCTACCCCAATGACTGATCTACCCAGCATCCACTGATCTACCCCAGCATCCACTGTTCTACCCAGCATCCACTGATCTACTCCAGCATCCACTGATCTACCCCAGCATCCACTGATCTATCCCAGCACCCACTGATCTACCCCAGCATCCACTGATCTACCCCAGCATCCACTGTTCTACCCCACCATCCATTGATCTACTCCAGCATCCACTGATCTACCCCAGCATCCACATATCTACTCCAGCATCCACTGATCTACTCCAGCATCCACTGATCTACCCCAGCATCCACTGATCTACCCCAGCATCCACTGATCTACTGCAGCATCCACTGATCTACCCCAGCATCCACTGATCTACCCCAGCATCCACTGATCTACCCCAGCATCCAGTGATCTACTTCAGCATCCACTGATCTACCCCAGCATAAACTGATCTACCCCAGCATCCAGTGATCTACTCCAGCATCCAGTGATCTACTCCAGCTTCCACTGATCTACCCCAGCATCAACTGATCTACCCCAGCATCCACTGATCTACCCCAGCATCCACTGATCTACTCCAGCATCCACTGATCTACCCCAGCATCCACTGATCTACCCCAGCATCCACTGATCTACCCCAGCATCCACTGATCTACTCCAGCATCCACTGATCTACCCAGCATCCACTGATCTACCCCAGCATCCACTGATCTACTCCAGCATCCAGTGATCTACTCCAGCATCCACTGATCTACCCCAGCATCCACTGATCTACCCCAGCATCCACTGATCTACCCCAGCATCCACAGTTCTACCCCAGCATCCACTGATCTACTCCAGCATCCACTGATCTACCCCAGCATCCACTGATCTACACCAACATCCACTGATCTACCCCAGCATCCACTGATCTACTCCAGCATCCACTGATCTACCCCAGCATCCACTGATCTACCCCAGCATCCACTGATCTACCCCAGCATCCACTGATCTACCCCAGCATCCACTGATCTACCCCAGCATCCACTGATCTACTCCAGCATCCACTGATCTACCCCAGCATCCACTGATCTACCCCAGTATCCACTGATCTACTCCAGCATCCACTGATCTACCTCAGCCTCCACTGATCTACCCCAGCATCCACTGATCTACACCAGCATCCACTGATCTACTTCAGCATCCACTGATCTACCCCAGCATCCACTGATCTACTCCAGCATCCACTGATCTACCCCAGAATCCACTGATCTACCCCAGCATCCACTGATTTACCCCAGCATCCACTGATCTACCCCAGCATCCACTGTTCTACCCCAGCATTCGCTGATCTACCCCAGCATCCACTGATCTACCCCAGCATCCACTGATCTACCCCAGCGTCCACTGATCTACCCCAACATCCACTGATCTACCCCAGCATCCACTGATCTACTCCAGCATCCACTGATCTACCCCAGAATCCACTGATCTACCCCAGCATCCACTGATCTACCCCAGCATCCACTGATCTACCCCAGCATCCACTGTTCTACCCCAGCATCCACTGATCTACCCCAGCATCCACTGATCTACCCCAGCATCCACTGATCTACTCCAGCATCCACTGATCTACCCCAGCATCCACTGATCTACCCCAGCATAAACTGATCTACCCCAGCATCCACTGATCTACCCCAGCATCCACTGATCTACACCAGCATAAACTGATCTACCTCAGCATCCACTGATCTACCCCAGCGTCCACTGATCTACTCCAGGATCCACTGATCTACCCCAGCATCCACTGATCTACCCCAGCATCCACTGATCTACCCCAGCATCCACTGATCTACCCCAGCATCCACTGTTCTACCCCAGCATCCGCTGATCTACCCCAGCATCCACTGATCTACCCCAGCATCCACTGATCTACCCCAGCATCCACTGATCTACCCCAGAATCCTGACCAAACACTTATCCTCAGATCCAACATAATTTTCCCATTGCTCTAAAACTTTCTTCAGGGGTTGGTTGAGCAGGGTGTTGCATAGGATAAGTGGTCAATACTTTTCTGTTCTGCGGGCATTGAGTCTTGATGTGGGGGGTATTGATGAAAGTATTATTAGGGCTGTGGGGTACATTATGGTAGATTATGTTTACATAATGTGGGGAATGAGGGGGAAAGGGGTTAGTGAGGTGAAGAGGAGGGTATTGGCTGTTACGGTTTATAAAACGTTGTGCCGTAATAGAGAACTTTATGGGAGGAT
This sequence comes from Cherax quadricarinatus, assembly GCF_026875155.1. Lineage (NCBI taxonomy): Eukaryota > Metazoa > Arthropoda > Malacostraca > Decapoda > Parastacidae > Cherax > Cherax quadricarinatus. Next base: position 36,526,486 of record NC_069448.1, on the reverse strand, counting down.
GTGGGAGCGGGCATTCTCTGAGGGATATAGAGACCTTACATTAGAGGTTTTATTAAATTTGTAAATTAGGTGGGTGGGGCAGGGTAGGGATCGTATAATGTGTTATGTTGATGGGCTGTCAGGGGTGGAAACGGGGTCGCCTCCTGGTATGAACTTGGGCGTATGATGTGTATTCATGGTTTGTGACGAGTATACTTAATATATGTGTTTGACTTTGCAGTGGGACATTGTTCTATGTATGTTATTCATATGCATGTTTTAGATGCTTGTAGAGGTGTCAGTGTGTTGGATCCTTGTTTATTAATATATTCTGTGTTTGATGAACATATTGTTTTTACCTTATTCTCAATACATTACGTTAATTGTATTTAACGTATAAGGTGTCCTACTTTATAATTTACAAAGTGACAATATATGCATATTATGGTGTGTTTTGTTAATCATATAACAATGCATTTTGGAATTAGTCGTTTATTGGTTATCATAGGTGTTTTTTTTTTTTTTATTTTATTTAAAACATGACATTACAAAAATATAATATGTAAAACTCATTTAAGTCTATAAATTAACACAATCCTCCCTACAGCTAACATTACACACCACACTTACAACTCCGTGTGGGTACACACCCCCCTCCCTGCTCCCTCATCCTATCACTTAACCCAAACCTGTTGGAGCTACCCAACAGAATTACATGATATGAACAAAACTTTTATATACACATCCCTGGAAATGGTACTTAATAATCGACTACAGACCATGCAATTCATTGCACTGAACATATTATACAGACATATTACCCCCCCCCCGTGGATATCCAACCACCCCACTATTTACAACCTAACACACTATAAACAATGAATGTTGCCTAATCTAATGTCACACAGCAATGATCAAAACATTAATTTATGTAATTGTCCTAATGGTTCAGTTACATAACAATATGTATTACACAACAATGGTGATATAGAAAAGTCACAAAGACATACAAAATTACTACAAAACCATAAGAATAAACTTAGTCTCAAAATCCAACACATGTAAGCCTCTACACATTTAAACATGCAATTCCAGTGTTAAAACAATAACACAGCTTCAACTATGACATTCAAGCTCTATACAGCTTATATGGACATAACATAGTGCTATTGACAACAGTACAATACAACATAAAATATAACCATGACATAAGTAACACAAAGACTGTGTCTAGCACGCACCTAACCACAAAAACCTATAACAACACTGTTGCCCAACTTTATTTACACTATCTGACGTGCTTTATCCTCTTTACTCTCAAAACAAAACTGAAAATTGCAGAACACCAGTGACGAACAATAATGCACAGACATTAATACAAACATATCACATCATATCTCTGGACACCGTGCATGATCACAGCATCAACACTATGCAGTGCAAGGCTCCTAGAAAACAAGTTTGAGCAAATACATGCAATTATTATAGCAAATCTCCAAATTACAATGTCATTACCGTAAATCAATATTACCACAAACAATATGTATAATAAGTGTAAAGTCCAGTCACACAAAAACTGGCCAGCTCCACAGGTGCTAGCACCCGTGGTCCACATATTCACTCATGCATCACTCATCCAACACTCTCGCAAACATTTGTTATCCATTACCAGGGAGGCAACCCTGTTTGCCCCCCTGACTTCCCTACCCCAGCAACACTTTCCAATCATACCCTCCCCTCCCTCGTATATTACAAGTCTAATAAAACCTGTAACGTAAGTTGCCTATATCCCTCTGAAAAATCCTTCACCCACCTCCTCCCATAAATTTCCTTATTTCTACATACCGTTTTATAGAACATTAACGCTAACACCCTCCTCTTCACCTCAGTAACCTGTTTCCCCCGCAATCCCCACACTATATAGATATAATCTGCCATAATGTATCCCACAGCTCTGATTACACGTTCCTCCCAACCCCCCACGTCGAGACTTAATGCTCTCAATACAGAAATTCCTTTACCTCCTATCCTATTTATCACCCTATTTAACCACCCCTTGACACTCCTCAGTCCATCACAAAAATATACTACATGAAAAGCCGACTCCTCCCCACCACAAATCCCACACTCCCCCCCGTCAACGACTCGTCTATCCTGCAGAACGACACCCGACGGTAAAATGCCGTGCAGAAAACGATACATTACATCCCGAACACGAGGTTGCAACCTCATCCTACTCAACCTATTCTATATACTTCCCCAGGCATACATGGGGAAAATTCCCTCTACAGGCGCTACAACCCTCCCGGCTAACAATCTACACAACCTACCTATTTTAACCTTTGCTGGCTCTCGATCCCACGCCAGAGCCCTCAACACAGTTTCACACTCGTGCAACTCAACTCCTGTATACATCCGTTGCAATCTGTTATGGATCCTGGCCAAACCCCCCCACCCACACTTTCCCTCATCACCTCCCTTTTAATGAAGACACATTTGACCCTCTGCTTTAAGTCCAGCAATCCCAGCCCCCCCTTACTTACAGGTAACATTACCACATCCCTCTTAACCCAATCACAGCTCGAACCCCACAAGAATTTAAAAACCTTCCTAAGTATGTTCGTTATTGCTGGCCCAGTTAATGGGAACTCGGCTGCCATGTGCCATACTTTGCTATACAGTAAGATATTAATAACAATGGCATGCTGCACAAGGGTCAAATGATAAGGTCGCAATGCACCCAAGCGTCCCTGAATCCTTTCTACCATCCTATGCGAGTTTTCCATGCATGCCACAGGTAGATCGTCTGCATAAATAAGACCGCAGAATTTTAACGAATTCACCTGCCTCCTCACAACTGCACTACCCCAATCAACCCTACCCACCCAAGCTCCTAACCCCATGGCCATGGATTTATCTGAATTTACCCTCATACCAGTTGCCCCTGCGAACATTTGTACTACCACGTCTAAAGTGTCCATTGACATCCCCTCCCTGATCAGAACAGTTGTATCATCCACATACCCAATTAAAACTGGCCAAACCCTCGCAACCTCACACCCTGGTCCCACTACGTGACACATACGCTGCTCCATCAATCTATAAAAGGGGTCCTGTACGCACGCAAACAATAATTGTGACATAGGACACCCCTGCCTAAGTCCCCTACGCATTACAATCTTCCCACCCAATCGACCATTAATCTGTACCCTCGCCATTGCACCTCCATACAACGCCTCAACCCAGCCCACTATTTCTTCCCCAAACCCCTGACCCCTGAGGATGGCTTTCAATGCTTTCCAATCCACTCTATCGTATGCCCCTTGCCAATCGAGCGCCACCAAACCTCCCCCCCCCCCCCCCCTTTTGCCTCCACGAAATCCCTAAGTAACCCATGCCCTCCACCATAGACCTCCCTGGCAAACCAAACTGAGTTTTTGATACTACCGCCCCCCACACACTTGACCCGATTTCCCAAAATCTTCGCAAACAATTTATAATCTGCGCATAACAACGAGATCGCCTGGTAATCCCGAAGCGTATGCTGCCCCTTAACCCTTCGGTACCAATACAACGACAGAGCCGTTGCCTGCTTCTCACCCAGCTCACCTCTCTCCTTCAATGCAATTTAATAACCTAACCAGAAAATGCCCCCAATAATTCCCAATGCTGCTGATAAAACTCTGCCGGGAGTCCATCAATTCCCCGTGCTTTGCCCTTTCGCATTCCACTTAAAGCCATCCATATTTCCCCCTCAGTTATTTCCCCACCCAGTGCTTCCCTATCACTGTTACACAACTGACATACCACACTCCCACACACCTGTTCTAAAACCCCATCCTCTACCCCTTCTCATTGCCAGTACTTCTCATACCACTTGTCAGCAAACGCCCCCATTCCTTCCGTAGCTTTTATGACCTGCCCCTCCCTGTACCCTCCTATCGATTCATGAACCTCCAAGCATGGAATAGTCATTGCCTGCTGTCTTTGTTTCTGCCTACGCAATACGCACGATGAAGGTCTATCGCCCCATAACACCTCTTCCACCCCCGCCTGTACCCTCACCGCTTGGAACCTCTCATTCTGTACCTCACGCAGCCTCCCTTTAATTGCCATAATTTCATCCATTGGATAAGTGCCCGCCACCGCCCCCCTCGCATAACAACCCCGTAATCTATCCTCCAAATAGTTAGCAAGCCCATATTTTAAAGAATTGATACGTTTCCCTTCATTTACGTAATATTGCTTAATCCGTTCTTTAGCCACACACCATCCCACCACATCACCACATCCTCTACCCCCATTTATCTCTGCAAGTAACCCCTCCCCAGCGTTGCAAATCCCTCTATCCCCTCCTCATCACCTAACACACTTGTATTTAATTTCCAATATCCCCTAGATATACCTGCTGTGACTCCCACGCACTCTGCTACTACCGCCGATGATCCAAATCAGGCTACTTCTATTTGTACGGGAAAAAATGTCAACCAACACTTGAGATTTCAGCCTATCAACTGCCGCGTAACCCCTTTACAAAGTGTGTCAACTCCCTGCCCTCCTCCCACCGCCATCCCGCAACTGAATTCCTCAAATGATCTCGCAAGGCCGCCCGACCACGTTGCCGCCCTTTTGGTTCCACGTCAGCCCTCCTTATAACGCAGTTCCAGGCCCCACCAACGACGGCAACTGAGGTCACCAGTAAGAAGAAAATAGGTTCTTCACATACAAAATCCCTTTTCCCTCACATCATTTTCCGTGGTGCAACACACATACAAAAGATACCCTCTGCCCATCACCACCCACCATGCGCAAAATACTCTTCCCCTCCCCTCACTTCTTAGCATACAACAAACGGGCTTGCCTCCATGATCATATACCACACCACCTTCAGCGTGCAGATGGCAGAGTATGACCTGAAACCCCTCCACCTCGGAGAGCACTCTTCCTCCTTGAAATTTGTTCTTGCAGGAACACTACATCACCCTTATTTATACAGAAACATTCGAAAAACATTCCTCTTACACTATTAACAGTCCATTAACGTTCAGTCAAACACCTAATGCTCTTGATAGTTTTCAAACCTTCCTCTTCTTCATTATCAGGGCCTCCTGCCCCAGAGCCAACCACAAGGCTTCACACCATCAACCCCTCCCCTTTTTTGTGATGCCTCTTATAGTGACTGCTTCGTCCATTGCTCTTCCTTCTCCCAGACCTCTGCGCCGGCATCAGTGAACATTCACTCTGAGTCTGACGCGCCGCTCTCTTCTCGTGATGCCCTCTCATCCACGTTATCTTCTGAGGTTCCCTCCGATGAACCTCAACCTCCACACGCCCCGTTCACAGCAACGGCGACAACTCTCTCTTTACTAGTTTGGCCCCTCACCTGCTATGTTTATTATCCTTACATTCTTACTGGCAAACGCGCGTGCCTCTCACCAGCTCAGGAAACAACTCCTTGCAGGCGGTTGTCAATGACTTAACACTTTCTGAAGTTTCCTCTAGAGCCTGCACCTCCTCCTGGGACTTGCATTCTTACATTTTCTTTGTGTAGTAAACAGATCCTTTTACATCACAGTCTACTCACAATGCCCAGTCTCTCTTTGGAATCTCCACCTCTTCCTCACAGCGCCAGGCCCTTGCTTTCAACTGGGCTCTCACAGCTTTACCCCCCAATTTTTTTTTTTTATCACGAGGAAACTGGTGCATCACAGTTTGCGCTGGCGCCCTCCTCAGCTTCACGCACTCTGCCGCCATATGGTCGTATGCCCCACATATTCTGCACGTACGTCTCTGTCCGGCATACAATACCATAACTTGCGTCCTGAAGTCCTCCAACACGACGTAAGACAGTATGGGATGTCTTAGAGTCATCTTCAGGGACGTCACATGTAAGCACCTGCCGTCCACTTGCCCTTTTGTGCCAGATGTACGGTTCCATATGTTTCAAAAACACTCCTTATGTCAGCCTCATCTGCCTCAAATGGGACATTACGTATCTTAACCCACGTAAAGTGGCGAGATACGTCGATCAAACGCACTTTCACAGCTGGAGTAGCGTCAAGACTCATGTCTTGGAATCTCGTCACCAAAGACTCATACACGGACGTGGAATTCAGTTTGACGAAGATTCTATAAGCCCCATTCAGGGCTACACCATACACCTCATCGTACTGGATTCCGTAGGTCTCCCTAATGATTGTTGGGAGTAAGACTTGCACTGAAGAGGGTGAAATCGCCCCACGAAGCAGCTCAATACCAATGGTATTTACGTGCCTCCTCACACTCAGCGCAATGTTGATACAAGGTAGCTCGCCTGAAAACAGCAGAGTGGTGCAGAGCACAACCGCACTCTACCGTGGTCAGGCAGCGAATCTGTTATCATAGGTGTAGGGGTTTTCATGTATGGGTGAGGAGGGATATTTGTGTTATCTCAAAGTTCATGTCTGTGTGGTTGTTAATGATTTATTCTGTGTAAGAACTGTTATTGTCTTATCTATCTCTTGTATTGTATTGGTCTAAATAAAATATATAAAAAAAAAAAAAAAAAAAAAATTCTTTCAAATAATTAATTTGGGTAAATATAATAATAAAAAACAATTGTACTTGTAAATATTAAAATTATAACCTCTCATAAGGTTTTTAAAAATATTTTATAAAATATAAAATACTTATTAAATAACTATTCTATTCTATTCTATTCTATTTGATTCGCCGGTAATCCCGGCCCGGGTCTCTTCCATTTTGGTGACCCGGCATTGGCTCCCCGGGTAGGGAAGTGACATTTATCTTTACTTGCACCTGTGTGGCAGGTCTTAAGCAGGAAGGGGGGGGTACCTCACCGGCCCTATGGCCAGATGACGTACCAAACGTTAGTGTGCACTAACAGTGGCTGGTGTGCAGTGCAATGGAGGCCCAAAGCAGGCCCAAAGCAGCAACTTCAGCGGGGGGGCGGATGACATGCAAGGACTGGAAGTAAGGTTTAGAAGTCCCTGACAGCCAAGTACACAAGATGTGCTGCCTCACTCTCTCGGGTCTGCCCTACTGGGGTCATTGGGAAGTGTCTACGGCGAAGAGGCATCGTAGCTGGGCAGTCTAACAGGTAGTGCACCAAGGGCTGTGGAGCCATTCGGTCACAATGGGCACAGAGCTCCTCTCGTGCCCGTTCAACAATCCGCGCAGTGGTGAGATACCCTAAGCGTAGGCGGTGGATATGCACCCTCAGTTCCCTGGACTGTGTCCGAAGACTTGGAGGGGGCACCCTGTGGGTCGCCCTGACATACCAACAGAGGCTCCGTGACTCCCCAGGGTCAGGGAATGGGCGCCTCGCCGCACCAGCAGCCAACAGTGCAATCTGGCTGAGGCTGATGGAGATCGCAGCATGTGGCTGTGCCTCGAGGGTTGCAGTCCTAGCAGCCCCATCTGCAGCATCATTGCCAGGGATACCCACATGGCTCGGGATCCAGTTGATGGTAGCCCTGCGACCCTGGGCCATGAGAGTCTGCAGGTCACCCGAGATGGATGTGATTAAGTGTATGTTGTCCTTTGGCTCTCTGTGCATAAGCGCTTGGATTGCTGCCCTGGAATCAACGTGGATGATGGGGGGATGCTGATGGCCTGCAAGAGCATGCCGCAGAGCTTGTTGGATGGCAAAGAGTTCGGCCTGGAGGATGGTGCAATGGTCTAGGAGGCGCCAACATGCTGTCAGATTGCTGTGGAACATCCCAGCAGCTGTGCGGCCTGCCACTGGGTCTCTGGAGCCATCAGTGTAATACGGTACACACCCTGGGCCTTCCGCACCCACAATGCTAGCCGAGGCAAGGTGGTGCAGAATGTCCCGGGTGCAATGCCTCTTGCTGTCTGGTAGGGTTGTCCAGCTCACCGCAAACAGCTCTGGTGCCCAAGGGGGCGGCACCGTGTAGTTCGCTGCCAGTCTGTCGCAGCCCCCCGCCTGGAGCAATGTCATGGGCAAGAGCTTCTGTGTGGCATCTGCTACCGACCACATCCATCGGCGGCCGGGATGCAGTGGAATGACCTGTCCCTGGCAGACCCGTAAATCTCTCATCAGTTTGTCAGCCCCTGGGAGTCGGGGATACTTTGCAATCCTCCTGGCAGCTACCAGTTGGATCCTGTCTTCAAGAGGCTGTAGCTGCACCTCAAGGTTCAGAGCCACTGCATTGGCCCACCTAGGAGCCCCCAGCATGGCCCGTACAGCTGTGTTCTGGATGACACAGAGGGATTTGATGTTTGTGGGTCTGGCGTGAACCAGAGCAAGTGCCCCATAGTCAACGAGGGAACGTATTGCCTGGATGTAGAACAACCTCATGACCTCGAGGCTGGCCCCAACCCTAGGGTTGGCCATGGCACTCAATGCCCTGACCCTCTGCAGAGCCCTCTCTTTAATATGGTGCACATGTTTCTGGAAGGTGAGGTGCCTGTCAATGTAGATGCCAAGGTACCTATAACTGTGAACCCACTCCAGGTCGATGCCCAGGACCCGCAGCCTCTGACTGGCACCTTGGTGCGAAGGATCATGGCTTTGGATTTTGCTGCAGATATCTTGAGTCCCAAGTGACGGCAGGTGGAAGCCAGCAGATCGAGGTCCTCCTGGGCACGCTGCAAAATCCGGCGCTTCCTAGGTACGACAAGTGCCAGGTCATCGGCATAGCTGAGGAGGACGGTCCCTCTGGAGAAAGGCAGCACACAAGCTGGTGCATCAGTACATTGAACAGGGTGGAATAAGCACCCCGCCCTGTGGAGTGCCATTGTCCAGGGTCTTGAGAGAAGAGGCATGCCCCTGGAAGCGTACCCGGGCCGCCTGTCCTGGAGATAGGAACGAAGCCATGAAAGCAGCCTGCCTTTAATCCCCTGCGGGCCAAGAGTGAGAGGATGGCAGGTGCACTGGCTAGCTCAAAAGCTTTCTCGAGGTCAAGAAAGACAACAATGTGGGCTTGGGCAGTCCGACCCAATGCCGGTCAGTAGAGTGGTAAGGCTTTCGAAAGTGCCCACTCCTCTGGTGAAGCCATAGAGGTGTTTATGAGGAGGGCCAAGCTTCCACCTCAGGCGCTCCAACACCATCCTTTCAGACACCTTCGAAATGCAACTGGTGAGGGAGATGGGTCTCACACTGCCAGGATCCCCAGGCTTAGGAATCGGTATGATGTCAGCCTCCTTCCATACGACAGGGAGTTTGCCAGCTTGCCAAGTCTGGTTGATGACTCCCAGGACAGCTAAATGTCCAGAATGGCCAGACCGAGTGATCATGCCATAGGTGATACCATCATGCCCTGGAGCAGTGTCTCGATGAGATGTGAAGGCTGCCTGGAGCTCCTGGTCGGTGAAGTCTTCATCCGTGACATCCCCAGCCTGGCATGCTGCTTGGATCACCATCACCCTTCTAGGAAGGAGGGTGGCTTGGAGGTCCTGGAGATCCTGAGGCAGTTGAGCCATGGCCGCTCTGGAGGTGAATAGGTCCACCAGACGCTCTGCCTCCGTTGCGGGGTCTGGGTGCAACCGAGCCACACTGCGACGCTGCCCAGTGGCCAATCGTAACTTGGTCCAAATCTCAGATAAGGTGGAGGAGTAGCTGAAGGAGGCACACCACTCGAACCATTTAGCCTGCCGGACCCTGTGTGAGACATGGCGTGCATGCCGCACCACTTCCCTGAGCAGACGCATGGACTCAACCGTGGGATTACGCCTGTGCATCTTGCATACAACATTGATGCGGTGGTTTTGTTCCCTGATGTCCTCATTGTAAAACCACCAGTCACGTTTATATGACCCTCCGCCTGTAATCTTAGGTATTGCTGCCTCAGCTGCACATGTGAAGGCCACCTGCAAGCTTTGAGCCGCCTCATCTGGGTCTTCTGGAAGGGGAGACTCCACCCACCAACGCTCAATGACCTCCTGGAAGCACTGCCAGTCGGCCTTTTTTAGATTCCATCTGGGGTTAGGTGTGGGGAGCGGGCACCGCTGGACCATCAGCGTAGTGACCACTGCAAAGTGATCACTGGTGAGACGGGGGTGGACCTCCCATCTCGCGCTCGAGAGCAACCGCCTAGAGATGAGAGTGACATCCAAGCGGCCACCATAGTGATGGGTTGGCTCACCATTATTGAGGAGGGCGATCTCAGGGACCTCCTCCAGCACAGCCGCAAGGTGCCTCCCAGCTGCGTTGGTAGGAGAGACAGAAAAAAAGTATTGGGTGGTGGGCATTGACATCCCCAGCCACAACAAGACCCTCCTGTGGGGCGAGTGCTGCCACCTCTGAGATGTCAAGGGTGTACCGAGAGCTTCTGTAAATATTGTAAACCACGAGAGGTCCATCCGCCAGGTGTAGGGTGACAGCCTGAACCTCAACGCCCTCCCCACAGTCGATGGGGTCAGTGGAGATTGAATGAGGGTAGTGGTCCTGACGTAGATCGCCGTGCCCTGCCAGTCCCTTCCAGGCGCTGAAGGTAGGCAGAGAATCCCGGAATACGTGGCTGCATTTGACGTGACAAATCGGTGAGTGTCTCCTGAAACAGGAAAACATCAACCTCATCCTGAACTGCAGCTTCAATCACTAAGTGAATTTTCCGCTGCAGCCCACAAATGTTCCACTGGAGGATCTTCAAGGGCCGCAGAGGTGGCTCACTGATTCCATCTCTGCCTGGGGACTCGTCGTCCGTTGTTGGCGACTCCGGGGCCTCCTCCATCACAGACTGGAAGGACTCCTGGATGATGGCTTGAAGTTCCATCGAGTCTTTCCTGTCCAGTAGGACCACGCCCGCATCCATGACAGGAGCTGCCTGCAGGCGCCCCTGTCCTCTGCCGACGGCAGCAGGCGACAGAGGAGCGTGAGATGACCCCGATGGTTTTCTTCAGTCGATCCGGAAAAGGATTCGACCACTAACCTCTGCAGGCATTGAGCTGGACGACCCGTCGAGGCGGGGCTGGGTCACTGGGTATGTCTGGGTGGCTGTCGACACTGCAGCAGCATAAGCTGGGTGCACCCTGGGCCCGGCATGAGTGGCCATGGGCTTCCAAGTCCCCTGGCGGGGAACCTCTGCCTGTCGCTGGCCGCTCACAGGAGGGGCCTGTCCTTGGGAAGAGGCCTGCTGGCCGTATGGCAAGGAATGTTGGAGCCCAGCTGGGACCTGCTGGGCAGTGTGCCTGGCCTGTGGCTGGTTTTCCCAATGATTCTGCCTTCTTGGCCACCTTGCCATCTGACGCCGCAATTGACAGCGCTGCTGCAAACCAGTGTCTGCCCTCAGATGCCCCCGCTGGGAGCCCAGTGCTGGGAACTCACTGGTATTGCCCTCCTGTGGTATCCGGGAACCGTGATTGGAGGCCCATGCTGACTGTTGCTGGGCAGTTCCAAGGCTGGGTGGCGTCGGGGCCGTCGGGTCGTTCCGATGACGAACCTGCTGCCAGTGCTGCACCATCACAGGACAGCTCCGGTTCCAGGCATGGTGCCCCTTTGAGCAGTTGGCACACTTGGGCGCTGGCCGAAGGGCTTCGCCAGGTGGATGTTTTGAGGATTGCAATGCAGTCCTTCGAGTCGTGTGCCTTGCTGCACACACCACACTTCTTCTTCTCGCTGGCAGGTGGCTGCAATATGATTGAACCCTGGCAGTTGAAGCATTGTACTGGGCCTGACAGGTATGGTCGGGTCTTGAATCTTCCCCAGACCCCAAGGTCCAGGTGCGTGGGAAGTGGACCTTTGTGGTGGATCAGCACTTGGCGGGTGGGCACCTTGTTCACCGTTGCAGTGAGTCGCTCCGCCTTGACAATATTGGGCACTTCCAAAATGGGGTCCAGTGGGAGGGGCACAGGGACGTGTAAAAGCACCCCTTGTACACCTTCTCCGAAGCAAGCAGTTCCACCATGCTGGGATGGGTCACAACCAGCCCCTTCAACTCCTCGTAAGAGTCTTCGTCCTGAGGAATGACCAGAACCTCGTTCCTGAGAGTGAACTCGCAGCGGAACTTGAGGTGGGGGAGACCTTCCAGATACCTTACAAACCCGTAGTTGGGAACCTTGAATTTGTTGAAGGCCCTGGTTGCTTGTGCCCGAGCTGAGCGGGAACTCCTCCTTCCACGTGGAGTCAACCAGTCCCCGTCCACTGTGGAGGCCAACGCAACTGGTGTAGGGACCTGGGATGGCTCCATCCTTGCCACTTGAGGAGCTACATCCTCCTGGCTTCCACGACCCTATGGCCATCTGGGGGTGCAAGTTTCTTGGGTAGGGGCTGCCGACGGACCTAGTGGCAGATTGGAAGGTACAGTAGTCTCCACTGCATCCTTGGCCTTCTTGGTGGGGGCTCCCACCTGCCCCACGTCGTCCTCCAACTCGTCCCCGCATTCCAAGGAACGTTTAGGCCGCTCTCCTGGATCTGTCATGGTGACTGCAGGTGTGGGGACAGAGCCAGCAGCAGAGCTGCTGCCTGTGACCTCACAGCCGCCCACACTGGGTGCAGAGCTGTGAGGCTCAGAGCCCCAGTCGGGGCCCGTAGCCACCCTCTCGTGGCTCACTGCTCTGAAGCACTGAACACAGTCCAAGGATCACCAGGAATGACGCTAATCTGTGCGTAAACTAACACAGATTTGCTAACACAAAACACACTGTTTTCCAATCTTCGTCCAGTCGATAATCCTTATGAATTCTCCGATCTTCTGATGCACCAAGTCTGTCCGCCCGGTCCGACCACCTCTATTAAATAACTTAGTTAAAGATTAGCCGGTATTCTCCCGGCCCGGGCCTTGCCCAAGTGGTGGCCCGGCCTTGGCTCCCTCTTTAGGGAGTGTCTGAGACCTAAGTCTCCCATGGGAGGAGGCACAAGCACCTCCCCATCTTTGGGACCAAATGTCCCCAGGCCTAGCCACAAGCTAGGACTCTCTGGTCTGCCATCCCCGCCCCAAGAGGGCAAATGGGAATGACAGTCTTATGAGCTAAAGGCTCGGACTCAGGCACCTACCCTACCCTACCCTACCCTAGAAGGGTTAGGCATGGTGTCGATATATTAAATAACTATTTTTTTTTTTTAATTTATTTCAAATTTACATATTATAGTTTCAAAAACTATAAAACATTATATAAATATTTTTAAATCTTTTAATTACTTTGTTGAGTTTTTCATTAATCAAAATTATCTTTAAAAACTCTAATTAGCTTTATAAGGCGTTATTGTTTACTCTTGAAACTTTATATAATATTAATATGCTTCTAAGAAATACTGTTAAAAATATCATTGTTTACGTTCCTCGTTAAAAAAAATTTCATTTTTTGAGGACTAACTAATGTTAATAATAATAAGATCATTATTTACTACAAGTACATGTACATGGTTTACAGTGTCTCCAGGATGCCACCCACACCAGTCCACTAACACCCAGGATGCCACCCACACCAGTAATAATAATAATAATAATAAGATCATTATTTACTACAAGTACATGTACATGGTATACAGTCCTAGTTGACAACAATGACATACTACTATATAGAAAACCCCTTGTTATGTTGAGCATGTCGGGCAGATTATGTCAGTGTCCCAGGATGCCACCCACACCAGTCCACTAACACCCAGGATGCCACCCACACCAGTCCACTAACACCCAGGATGCCACCCACACCAGTCCACTAACACCCAGGATGCTACCCACACCAGTCCACTAACACCCAGGATGCCACCCACACCAGTAATAATAATAATAATAATAAGATCATTATTTACTACAAGTACATGTACATGGTATACAGTCCTAGTTGACAACAATGACATACTACTATATAGAAAACCCCTTGTTATGTTGAGCATGTCGGGCAGATTATGTCAGTGTCCCAGGATGCCACCCACACCAGTCCACTAACACCCAGGATGCCACCCACACCAGTCCACTAACACCCACGATGCCACCCACACCAGTCCACTAACACCCACGATGCCACCCACACCAGTCCACTAACACACAGGATGCCACCCACACCAGTCCACTAACACCCAGGATGCCACCCACACCAGTCCACTAACACCCAGGATGCTACCCACACCAGTCCACTAACACCCAGGATGCCACCCACACCAGTCCACTAACACCCAGGATGCCACCCACACCAATCGACTAACACCAAGGATGCGACCAACACCAGTCCACTAACACCCAGGATGCCACCCACACCAGTTCACTAACACCCAGGATGCCACCCACACCAGTCCACTAACACCCAGGATGCCACCCACACCAATCGACTAAAAACCCGGATGCTACCAACACCAGTCCACTAACACCCAGGATGCCACCCACACCAGTCCACTAACTCCCAGGATGCCACCCACACCATCAACTAACACCCAGGATGCCACCCACACTAGCCCCACTAACATCCGGATGCCACCCACACCATCCACTAACACCCAGGATGCCACCCAAAACCAATCGACTAACACCCAGATGCGACCAACACCAGTCCACTAACCCCCGGGATGCCACCCACACCAGTTCACTAACACCCGGATGCCACCCACAACCAGTCCACTAACACCCAGGATGCCACCCACACCAGTCCACTAACACCCAGGATGCCACCCACACCAGTGCACTAACACCCAGGATGCCACCCACACCAGTCCACTAACACCCAGGATGCCACCCACACCAGTCCACTAACACCCAGGATGCCACCCACACCAGTCCACTAACACCCAGGATGCCACCCACACCAGTCCACTAACACCCAGGATGCTACCAACACCAGTCCACTAACTCCCAGGATGCCACCCACACCAGTCCACTAACACCCAGGATGCCACCCACCCCAGTCCACTAACACCCAGGATGCCACCCACACCAGTCCACTAACACCCAGGATGCCACCCACACCAGTCCACTAACACCCAGGATGCCACCCACACCAGTCCACTAACACCCAGGATGCCCCCCCACACCAGTCCACTAAAAACCCAGGATCCCACCCACACCCAGTCCATAACACCCAGGATGCCACCCACACCAGTCCACTAACACCCAGGATGCCACCCACACCAGTCCACTAACACCCAGGATGCCACCCACACTAGTCCACTAACACCCAGGATGCCACCCACACCAGTCCACTAACACCCAGGATGCCTCAACACCAATCGACTAACGCCCAGGATGCGACCCACACCAGTCCACTAACACCCAGGATGCCTCAACACCAATCGACTAACGCCCAGGATGCGACCCACACCAGTCCACTAACACCCAGGATGCCACCCACACCAGTCGGCTAACGCCCAGGATGCGACCAACACCAGTCCACTAACACCCAGGTACCCATTTTATTATATATATAATATATATGTCGTGGGCGATAAAGGGGAGAGGGGATAGTGAAGAACGAAGGAAGGTTCTTGCGGTAACGTTCTATCGTACGATGCGTCGTAACAGAGATCCCAGGGTCACATGGCTACCATCAACTTGATCCCTGGCAATGATTTTGGAAGTGAGGCTCCTGGGACTACAACCCTCGAGGCACAGCCACGTGCTGCAATCTCCATCAGCCTCAGACAGATTGCACTGTGGGCTGCCGGTGTGGCCAGGCGCCCATTCCCTGACCCTAGGGATTCACAGAGCCTCTGTTGGTATGTCAGGGTGACCCCCCTCCTAGTATTCGGACACAGTCCAGAGAACTCACGGTGTACATCCACCGCCTATGCTTAGGGTATCCCAACACTGCACGGATTGTTGAATGGGCTTGAGAGGAGCTCTGTGCCCATTGTGACCGAATGGTTCCGAAGCCCTTGGTGCACTACCTGTTAGACTGCCCAACTACGATGCCCCTTCGCCGTAGACACTTCTCAATGACCCCAGTGGGGCAGGCCCGAGAGGATGAGGCAGCACATCTTGTGTACTTAGCTGTCAGGGACTTGGAAACCTTACTTCCAGTCATTGCACGTCTTCCGCCCCCCCCTCCCCGCTGGAGTTGCTGCGAGGGCGTGCTTTGTGCTTCCATTGCACTGCACACCAGCCACTGTTAGTGCACACTAACGTTTGGTACATCATCTGGTCATAGGGCCGGTGGCTGAAGACCTGCCACGCAGGTGCAAGTAAAGATAGAATAAATAAAGATAGAATAGAATAGAATACATAATTAACAGAACTAAAACATTTTTTTTATATATTTTATTTAAAACTTCACATACAAATATGTATATGTACATATATAAATATGTAACATTGACACTGGTGATGAGAAATAAACATTCACTACATAATCTACTGAATAAGCACATACATAAGGACATTAAAATAAACTTAACACAACCTACAGACTGCTTCTACGTACGTTGTTTCACAAGTACACAAGTACACAAGACTTCATAGATATAATGGAACCTACTCATTATTGCTTACACTCCCCTCCCCCACCACCAGTGAATACATTTTACATTCCCTTGTTCACTTAAAATTCAAAAATGACTTGAACAAGGACAACATCAATAACACAATATATAAACACATAACAAAACTCCTAAATTACAACCTCAACACAATTAATAATGCACCAAGCTTAATAAAAAATCACCCAAAATACAACTCGCAACAAATTACACAAGACCTTCAATATGCATTATTAAAAACCCGTGCTG
>NC_069448.1:36470709-36509389 GCF_026875155.1 Cherax quadricarinatus | reverse complement strand
TAATACAACACCCCCCCAAAAAAACCCTTCATTTAAAACCCCTTTCCCATTTTTTTTTTTTATTTTATTTAAATTTTTAAATATTCGGCCCCGGCCGGGTGGGGGGTTATGTACAAATTTTTTTTTCCTTGATGGATGTATCCATGTTTTCCCCTCCCCCCCCCCCCTTTTCATTCAGCAAACTAATAAAATATATACGCCCAAAAAATTAATTGTAGCACCGTATTTGTGGGTTTACCCAATCCATACTGGTCTCGGATGATATGGATAGATTGTGAGGTCAAAGGGACCACCTGTATGACCAGAGGGGGTTTTAAGTTTTCTCACATGTCTCACGGGGTGACTACGGAAAACCCATAGGGTTTGTCTCCCAATGAGATTATTGTATGTATATATGTTGAGGTACATAAGATAAGCATCCAGAAAATTTTCCATATCTGCCCCGCTGGTCCTTCGTAAACCCGGATCAATCAGTGAAAAAAATTAATTTGAATTAATTTTTAATAATTAAGTGACGATTGAAGGAAGTGGAGTAGGGTGCACAAGTTTAATCGATGGTGATGGATGATAATTAGCCCAATTAATTGCTAGCACATGGGGGGCTAGGTTTTATACAAGAGTAAAGTGCAAAAATTTACTCTATAAGGGCCTACTTAAGTTGTTAATCGGATTAATAATTCTCTAACCATGATGGATCTAAGGGGTTTAAAATGTGGCTGACAAGTCCGTGAATTTTGAGTAATAAAAGCATCTTACAGGCATTAAAAGCCTGTGACAAAGGGCATTTGATTTAGTGAATCAAAGAACCGTGAACCCAAATGAATTAAAGTTTTTTTAATGCTTTGGAGTAGATTTGATTGGTAAAAATTTGTGGTTTAAAGACGTGAAAGAGATCTGCTAGAGAATTGTGCAGAGGAATGGAATGAATTTTTTAATTAATAAAAATTTTCGAATTGGAAAAAAAAACTGCCTTGTAAAATTGGCTTTGAAAAAATTTAAAAGGGGTTTAACCCGGGCATTGGTCAATTTTAAATGCAAAGGGGGGGGTTTCCCAAAAAACCTCCATAGTAGGTCGGGAGGAAATCAGACTAGGTCGGAGGAATTTAATTGTTCAATTTTGCGACCAAAGTCGCCAAAATTTTCTAAGGATAAACACATAATGACTCTGGTATCTGTCAAGCGAAAAAGGGAAAAAATAATCCCAGGGGTAAAAATCTAGTTAAGATTTAAAATAGGCACATTCAAGTGACGGGAATCATAATATGGTTCCTCACATCAAGGTAAAGGAATAAGTACCCAGAAAAGGTAACCCGTTAATAAGGGTCGGGGCAAGGAAAAGGGGGGATCCCTCTTCTCCCCAGGGTTCATTTCACTAAAAATTGTAATCCCTGTAATTCATGGGTATTAAAGGGGAAAAGAATGAAAAAAACTTGACGATTTATCAGATGTCTAAAAATTTTAATGTAAAGGATTGTCATACCAAATTGAACATTTTGCTATAAAATGCAAAAAGGGGAAACCCATACATTATTGCAGGGTTGTAGTGATTTTTATAAAAGGGGTGACAATAAGATAAGTTAAAAACCCTGAACTACGTGACTGTTTAAAGGGTTGCAGCTAATGGCAATAATGAGGGCCCTATGAGTAGCCTTTCCCGGCGTTGGAGTAAAAATTCAGGTTAAAGGGGCAAAAATCCAAAACCTGCGGTCACTCTCCTCAAATGGTAAGGGCCATGAAATATATGGCAAACTACCGCCTAGAAAAATGACTGGGAATAGTAATACATCTGGTGTCTTACTCATAAAAGGGCAACCAGTACAAGTATTTTTTATCGAGAATGAGTTGAAACCCGTCTAATTTGTGGGAGCTGGACGCATAGGGATTAAAATTTAAAAGAGGAAAAACCAATGTTCCTTTTTCAGGAACAAAAACCCGAAGGATGTAAAGTGAACTGGGCTTACTGGGTGCACTTTCCCTGGAAGCTCGACGTCCCGAATTTTCTACCAAAAATTTTTTTAAGGGTGGGGTTGGACAGTTAAAGGGGCCCCGCTCTGCGAACTGAGCAAGACACCAAAAAATTGTTGACTGCTTATAATGATATAATTAATAAACAGTTAAATATAAATTTTTCTTACTTAGGGGGACGTAAATGCACACCTTTAAAAAAAACAGGTGGTCCCCTGAGCGAAATAATTGGGTAAATAATCTTATTTGGACAATTTTTCCCGGGTGTGAGTCAACTGAAGAGGAACTAATGGGGTATGTGAAGGGGTTAATGAAATAATGCAGTAAGGTGCTGGGACTGATTTGGGTACTGAGGGATTGTTATTGTTAAAAGTCCAAATTCCAGTATGCCAATACTTATCCAGGGGCATAGGCTTATGCCCCTGAAGGAAAAGGGAAAACTAATTAGTCCATTTTGTGGGTTCAAAAATATGGGTGGCCCTGGAGTTTGGTTTCCATATGCAGTAATTTGCTGGGTGATTGGGATACTAGAGAGACTTGTTATTGTTAAAATCTCAAATTCCCGTTGCCCAAAAAATTAAACCAGGAGCATAGGCTTATGCCCCTGAGAGAAGGAAAAATAATTAGTCCATTTTGTGGTTCAAAAAAAATAGGTGGATGGAGTTTGGGGCCATATGAGTAATGTCTGGGGCTGACTTTGGGGTATGAGAGAGATTGTTATTGTTTAAAATCTCATAATTCCAGTATGCCCCAAAAAATTAATCCGGGAGCTAGGCTTATGCCCGAGAGAATGGAAACTATTGTCCATTTTTTTGGGTTCAATAAATATGGGGGCCATGGAGTTGGTGCCTTATGCATAATTTGGGGGCTGACTTGGGATACTGAGAGATTGTTTATTTTTAAAATTCCTAATTCCAGTAGCCCAAATTACCCCCCAAAATAGGCTTTGCACCTTAAAAAAGGGAAATTTTTTAAGGCATTTGATGTCTTTGGATGGGGCCCCCCCTTGGGGGTTGGGGGAAAGAAAAAATTTTTGGGTGATTTGAAAAACTGGGAGAACTTGGAAAAGGGGGAAGTCTCCCCAAATTAGTAAATGCAAACATCCCCCCCCCAGGGGAAATTTTTTTTTTCCCCAAAAAATTTTTCCAAAAGGGAATTGTTAATTCAAAAAGATTTTTAAAAAGGGCAAAATTTCCCCTTTGGATGCGGGATCGGGGAAAATGGCGGGTTTGTTTTAATGTTGGAGTTAAAGCATGGCCAGAAAGGATTGGGAAAAATTTTACCCACATAAAGAAATTTGGGAAAGCCCGGGGAGTGGGGGAAATTTGGGGAATTTAAAAAAAGGGGAATAAAGGGGTAATGTGGGGGCCCATATGGTCAAAAAATTTTTTTTGAAATATTGGTCCAATCTTTGGAGGCCGGATTTTAAAAAGGGGAAACGGTGGTTGTTTTGAAAAAAATTTTTTTGAAAAGGGAATGAAAAAACTTTTTTGGGGGAACCGAATGGTTTTTCCGGGGAAAATAATTTAGCCATTTAAAGGGGAAAAAACCCCAACCCGCCCTGGTGGGGGGATGAGGGGAAAAGGATTAAGGGAAAAAGGGTAATAAAGTTTGAAAACCCCAGATAAAAATAGCGGGTTGGGGTTTAATTTGGGTGGTTTGGGGTCCCCTGGAAAAAAACTTGGGTTTGGGGTATTACAAAAGTTTTTTCCCTTAGGAGTATCCAAGTGTATTTTATTTAGTAAACTTTAATATTTGTAAAAATTAATTTTAATACGTGGGGTTTAAATATGCGGTGAATGAAGGTTGTTTGAGCAGCATGTATAGTGTCCAGAAAACTGTCATATTTTGTCAGTGTTGTTGTGTAGGACTGACGATCCTACACAACTACGTGTCTTCCTTTGCAGATGACACCCGAATCTGCATGACAGTGTCTTCCATTGCAGACACTGCAAAGCTCCTGGCAGACATCAACCAAATCTTTCAGTGGGCTGCAGAAAACAATATGAAGTTCAACGATGAGAAATTTCAATTACTCAGATATGGTAAACATGAGGAAATTAAATCGTCATCAGAGTACAAAACAAATTCGGGCCACAAAATAGAGCGAAACACCAACGTCAAAGACCTGGGAGTGATCGTGTCGGAGGAGATCTCACCTTCAAGGACCGTAACATTGCCATCATCGCATCTGCTAGAAAAAATGACAGGGATGGATAATGGAACCTTCAAAATCTGGGAGGCCAAGCCATGATGGACACTCTTCAGGTAACTTGTTTCTATCTAGGCTGGAAATATTGCTGCCACACTACAGCATCCTTCAAGGCAGTGTGAAAATTGCCGACTAGAAAATGATACAGGAACTTTCACGGCGCGCATTAACGGAGATAAAACACCTCATTATTGGTGAGCCGCTTGAGGGTCCTAACCTGTATTCCCTGGGGAACGGCAGGAGGGAGAGATACATTGATTATATACACCTGGAAAATCCTAGAGGATAGTACCGAAATGCCACACGAAAATCATCATTTACGAAGCACAAGACTTGCAGACGATGCACCATCCCCATGAAAAGCAGGGGGTGTTCACTAGCACGTTAAGAGACCAATACAATAAGTGTCAGGGGCCCGTGATGCTTCAACTGCCTCCCAGCACACATAAGGGGGATTACCAACAGACCCCGGGCAGTCTTCAAGTGGACACTGGACAAGACTAAAGGCAGTTCCGGATCAGCCGGGCAGAGCTCGTATGTTGGTTTGCATGCAGCCAGCAGCAACAGCCTGGTTGATCAGGCTGTGATCCACCAGGAAGCCTGGTCTCAGACCGGGCCGCGGGGGCCGTTTGACCCCCGGAACTCTCTCCAGGTAAACTCCGTGTAATATTAACCTGTAAAGGTTTTTAAATAAAATATTAAAAAAAAAAAGTACGAATTTCTAAAGGTATAATGTCCTCTAAATGTCTTATCTTTATTTCACAGAAAAATAAAGTTTAATGTACTTGGAATGTTGCAAAAAAAATCTGCCTTTTACTCCCACATAACTCCCAAAGTATATTTGGAATAATTTCCAAAATTATAGCTTCAGAAAATAGAAAATTATTTTCTACAGTTTTGTTCATCGACACCCTGCCCCCCCTTCTAGGGTATGGGTAGGTGCCATGAGCCCGAGCTTACAGCTCACAAGACTGTCATTCCCATTAGCCCCCTTGGGGCGGGGATGACAGACCAGAGAGGCCTAGCTTGGGGCTAGGCCTGGGGACAGTTGGTCCCAAAGATGAGGAGGTACTTGTTGCCATCCTCCCATGGTACTTAGGTCACAGACACTCCTAAAGAGGGAGCCCCAAGGGCCGGGCACACACTGGAAAAGGGCCCGGGGCGGGAGACTACCGGCTATCTTTAATAATAATACAGTTTCTGTGAATATTATTCCATTTAATTAAGTAATAAAGGCGGAAAAAAAGCGAAATATGTGAATAATAAGTTACTTCCGAGATATTGGCCGGGAGCGCCGGCTGGCCCCACCGTCTCGAAAAAAAAAAATCGCGAAAAATCTCGTTTGTTTGGGAGTATTTCTTATAGTAAACAGATGTTTAGTGCAGTTTTCCTCTTAAACACACCGTTTTCTATCATTGATTGACAAAGACAATATTACAAGAAATTGAGGGGGGTGCGGTAACAATTTTATATCGAATATTACAGGTGGATTTTGGCCATATTATGGGTTTTTATTTTTATTCAAGTCTAGAGAATTTAAACATGTTTGTATGTTATTTATAGTGTGTATTATATCATATTAGATCAATTATGATAGAATAAACCGTAGAGTTTGATATATAAGCTGATTAAGCGTAATAATGAAGATGATTTCTCCTAGGCACTCTCTGGAGGGGGGATGCTTCTGCGAGCGTTCCCAGATGGGGTGCTGCTGATTATCGGCACTCTACAGATAAGCTCCACCTTCTGTTTTATGATGACAAATAGTCAGTTATTATATTAGAAAGAATTATACAAGAAAAAAGCTTACAACAAACAAGGAAAATATTCCAAAAAATATATGGGCTCTGATGAAGAAGACTAGCCTACCCACATCGCCGTCACCATACCTGATATAAATGACTATATTTCTCTTGCAGAGAAAGCGATATGCCAGAGCGAAGTTCCTGTATAGAAAGCACCAGTGTCTACTGAAAGATAGACTTGGCCGCCCCCCCAAATCACCCAGAACATAATCGTAGATTCATCCTGGGGCTGGGACCAAAGAGAACATCCGTAGGCCAGGATGAATTACAGCAGTTGCATATGCTGATTGTTTGAAGACAGAGTAAAACAACTGAGCTAAATCTTGTTTATAAAAATTGCTTCATCAAACAAGTCCAGAATATCTGCTGTCATTTTGTCAGGTTGGGGGAACCAAAGCAATCATAGTACAAGGGGGAGAGAGAGGAGAGCACAACTTTGTAGTACCCACAGTCATTGGACAGGCCTTCAAACACCTTTATTGTACAGCAATAAAGGAATGGAACAGGACTGCCCGCTATGTCAAAGCCAGTCCATAGCTTGAACCAGTTCAAGAGAGTGCCACAAAGGTGTCTGTGATGTAGCTACAGAAAGGGAGGGGAAATGATTTTTGTATTTTTTAGCTAACATACGTGTAAATTTTCCTTATTCCTTGGTAATGACCTCGCTATTGTTAGATTAGCTCTTAATGACCCTCGTGTAGTATGATAGTCTTAATGACCCTCGTATTGTGATAAGTCTTAATGACCTCGTGTAGTAGATAGTCTGTTTAGTATGATATAAGATGTTATCTTCATTGTAGAACAATAAGAAAATATTACAACCTTCATATTATAATTATAAGGTAAAAGGACCCCAATGGAAATAAAGTCACTCTGTCTGACTTTTTTGGGTTATCCTAGGTTCTTACACATATGTGCTATGTATGACAAATTCTATATGTAACTGTATTTGTGTATTACACTGAATTTAAACTTACTTACTTACCTTACTTACTTACTTATTTATTCTGGTACCCATTGTGTTGCCCAAAGAGTTAAGATATTTTGCTGTATAGATTAACTCAATTTCCATAATCTACTCACTATTTCGATTTTTTGGTGGGAAATCGCGCGAATTTATGACTGAATGTAAATGCGACTGTGTAATAGCACACAACTGTGAAGAGGGGAATGGTTTCCAATGTTTTGTGTAAATATAGGGTGGAAGTAGTGTTTCCTGCAAGAACACAATTTCAGGTAGGGAAGAGAAGGTGGAGGTGTGGGGTTTCAGGTCATGACTGCCATCTGCCCACGTCTGAAAGGTTGTTGTGGTATATTGATCAGTGAGAGCGAGCCCTGTTTGTGTTGATACGATGAGAGGGAGGGAGGAGGGGGAGGGGTGTTGCCTGTGGATGGGTGGTGGATGGGGCCAGAGCGGTAAACCTTTGAAAGTGTGTGTGCGCCAGCCTGAGAACGATGTGAAGTAAAAGCAGTGAATTTGCCATAGATGACCTAGTTTTCTTCTTACTTGGTTTACCTGCGGTGGCCATCGTGGTGGGGACTGGAAATTGTGTTATCAGGGAGGGCTGATGTGGAGCCAAAAGGATGGGGCACATGTTGGTGGCCTTACATGACCTCTTGAGGGATATTCAGTTGAGGGATGCAGTTGGAGGGGGAGTGATGGGAGGTAGACCACACTTTCGCAAGGAGGGGGTGATGCAGCTAGGTTTGATAGGTTGTACATTTCTCAGGGTCTTGATAAGTTTTTCCGCCACAATAGAGAGTAGCTTATTCGGGACCATAGGGAGGTCGCTCTGGCCGAGGTGGGATGAGAGTCACTAGTGGGTTATCTCTGGGGTTATTGGAGTTTAAATATGAGTGTGTTAGGAGTGAGGAGGGGTTTGGAGGGATATACAACATTATGGGAGGGTTTAAGTTGTGAAGGTTACATGGAGTGGAGGATGTGGTAAATGGTGGGATGGCTGTGGCTAAAGAATGAATTAGGCAATATTATGTGAGAGAAGGGAAACGAATTAATTCCTTAAAATATGGGTGCTGGCCACTCTTTGGAGGACAGGTTAAGCGGTTGTTAGCGAGGGGGGCAGTGGCTGGTATTTATCCTATGGGTGAACATACTATGGCACTTAAGGGCGAGGCTGGGGAGCTACAAGATGAGAGGTTCCAAGCGGTGAGGGGTAATGGCAGCGTGGAAGAGGTGTTATGGGGCAAAGGATTAGGACCTTTTTTATGTGTTATTGCTAGGCAAAATCAACGACAGCAGGCAACAGCTATTCCATGGTTGGAGAGTTCATGGAGTCGGTTAGGTGGGTAAGGTGGGTTTCAGGGTTTATGCCCATAGTTGGAATGGGGGGTGTTTTTGAAGACATGTGGTATAGAAAGTATGGCAAAGGGATTGGGTTAGGAGCTGTTGTTTTTAAAAACAGAGTGTGTGAGGAATGTGATATGTCAGTTGGGAAAACAGTGATAGGGAAGGAAGCGTTGGGAAGGGAAATAACTGAGGGACAAGCATGGAAGGCTTTAAGTGAAATGTGTAAGGCCAAAGCTCTGCGGAATCGATGGACTCCTGGACAGAGTTTTATCTACAGCATTGGAGCTAAAGAGAAGTTTTTTGGTTAGCGTTATTAATTTATTGAAAGAGAGGGTGAGAGTTGGGAGAGAAGCTAGGCATCGGCTGTCAGTAGATAGTAATTGGTACCGAAAGGGTAAGGTGGAAAATACACTTAGGGACTACCTGGCAATATCCTTGTTTATGAACAGATTATAAGCTGTTTGCCAATTTTTTTGCGGAATCAGTTTAAATGCATTTGTGGATAGAGTATATTATCGAGAACTCAGTTTGGAGTTGCCAGGGATGGTCTTATGGTGGAGGGACATGGGGTTTTTTTTCTTAAAGGTATTTCGTTGTGGAAGCAAAAGGGGGGGAGGAGGGCGTCTTGGTGGCTTTGGACTGGCCAGGGAGGCATATGACAGAGTGGAACAAGAAGCATTGAGGAGCCATCCTTAGGGGACAGGGGTATTGGGGGAAGAAATAGTGGGATGGGTAGATATGCTTTGTATCGCGGCAGGGGGGTGTTGGGTTTGCTGGAACTTAAAGAGGTGGGTCAAATGTGTCATTTATTAAAAAAGGGAGGTGGTGAAGGAAAATGTGGGTAGGGGGGGTCTGGTCAGGATCCATGAAAGATTAAATGAATGTGAAACTGTTTTGGGGCTGTGGCGTGGGACTCGAGATCCAGGGAGGTAAAATAGGGTGCGATGTTTTGGATTGTTGGTGGGGAAGGTCTTGGGCGCCTGTAGAGGGAATTTTCCCCATGTATACATAGGGAAAGTATATGGAATAGGTTAAGTAGGATGAGGTTTACAAACCATGAAGCACAGTGTCATAAAGTATCGTTTTCTGCTCGGGATTTTGCCGTCGAGGTAGACGGTTTCTGAGAGGATAGACGTGTATTGAGGGGCACTGATGTGTATGTGGAATATGTGAAGGTGAGGAGTTGGCGTTTCATGTTGTATATTTTTGTGAGGGGAATGGGTATCGTCAGGTGGTTGGTTCGAGTGGGTACTCTGTAAGATTGGGGGTTAGAGGGATTTCTGTTTGAGAGCTTAAAGTCTTTGGGATTTATTTTTTTTTTTTTCCGGGGAATTGGATGAGAGTCTCATTAGTGCTGTGAGGGTACCAATATGGTAGATTATATATACAAAGTGGTGGGGGAGAGGAATGAGGGGTAAAGGGGTTAGTGAGGTGAGAGGCCACATTTTAGACAGTTCCGTTTTATTTAAAACGTCATTGTGGTCGTAACAGGGAATTTTATGGAAGAAGGTGGGAGCTGGCTTTTTCAGAGGGATATAGAGATCTTATGTTAGGGGGTTTTATTAGATTTGTAAATCAGGTGGGAGGAGGCAAAGGTAGCGGATGGTAAATGCTACTGTAGGTTGAGTCATGGTCCAAGGGGTAGAAAATGAAAATGGGGTCTCCTCCGTAAGGTTGGGACAGTTGCAAAGAATGTGTGCTATTTTAGTGTGGCGAGAGAGTTGGAATAACGTAACGTGCGAATGTGCTATGAACCTGTGCATATGAATATGTGTGAATGGGCACATACACAGTTGTGGTGTCTGCCGCCTGCGTAAGTGTCAAGTGTTAAGACTGGTCATGTTTCCTTATGTTTATATTTGTTATTAAATGTACTGTGTCGCTTTGGTGTGTTACTGTTTCACCAATACTTTTATTAATTACCGCCCTTATGTTTATTCATCTATGGCAAGTTGTGATGCTACTCCAACAAGTTGGGTGATAACGGCCATATTATTTCGGGGGTGAGGGCAGGCAATTAATGTTATATTAAGTTTAATTCTTAACGATAATACCAACTTTATTGAGTAATTGTTACATGTGTTTTGATATGTAATATCACATTGTGTTAGTCTTAGTAAAGGTATTGTGATTTTTGGTAAGTCCTGTATCATCCATGGTTGTAAATAATCTTTCCTCAAGTGACATGTGTCATGATATTCCTAAATTGAGGATAATTAATGTCATGATTATACAGATTGGTGATGGGGTTAGTTTTCAGTGTGCGTGTGGGGGGGGAGGGTTGATGGGTCACCTGTGTTGTGTGAGTGGGGGGAGGAATGATAGGTCACCTGTGTTGTGTGAGGGGAAGGGATGATGGGTCACCTGTATTCTGTGAGTGGGGGGAGGGATGATGGGTCACCTGTGTTGTGTGAGTGAGGGGAAGGGATGATGGGTCACCTGTGTTGTGTGAGTGGGGGAAGGGATGATGGGTCACCTGTGTTGTGTGAGTGGGAGGAGGGATGATGGGTCACCTGTATTCTGTGAGTAGGGGGGAGGGATGATGCGCGTCCCTGTCTTGTGTGGTGGGGGGAGGGATGATGGGTCACCTGTGTTGAGTGACGTGGGGGGAGGCAATGATAGGTCACCTGTGTTGTGCCCCCCCCCCCTGAGTGGGAGTGAGGCGATGATGGGTCAACTGTTATTCTGTGAGTGGGGGGAGGGATGATGGGTACCTGTGTTGTGTGAGTGGGAGGGAAGGATGATGGTGTCACCTGTGTTGTGTGAGTGGGGGGAGGGCGGAGGGATGATGGGTAACCTGTGTTGTGTGAGTGGGGGGAGGGATGATGGGCACCTGTGTGTGTGTGTGGGTGGGAGGGATGATAGGTTCACCTGTGTTGTTGTGTGAGTGGAGTGGGCCCCAGCGCAGGGCCCCCCATGAGGAGTCACCTGTATTCTGTGAGTGGGGGGAGGGATGATAGCGTCACTGTGTTGTTGTGAGTGAGGGGAGGGATGATGGGTCACCTGTGTTGTGTGAGTGGGGGGGAGGGATGATGGATGTCACCTGTGTTGTATGAGTGGGGGGAGGGGAGGGATGATGGGTCACCTGTGTTGTGTGTGCGTGAGTGGGGGAAGGGATGATGGTGTCACCTGTATTCTGTGAGTGGGGGGAGGGATGATTAGGGTCACCTGTGTTGAGTGAGTGGGGAGAATGATGGTGTCACCTGTGTTGTTGTGAGGGGGGGGGAAGGATGATGGGTCACCTGTGTTGTGTGAGTGGGGGGAGGGATGATGGGTCACATGTGTTGTGTGAGTGGGGGGAGGGATGATGCGAGTCACCTGTGTAGGTGAGTGGGGGGTGGGATGATGGGTCACCTGTGTTGTCGTGAGTGGGGGGGGGGATGATGGGTCAATGTGTTGTGTGAGTGGGGGTAGGGATGATGGGCAACTGTGTTGTGTGAGTGGGGGGAGGGATGATGGTCACCTGTGTTGTGGTGAGTGGGGGGAGGCGATGATGGGTCACCTGTGTTTGTCTGTGAGTGGGGGGAGGTGATGATGGGTCACCTGTGTTGTCGTGAGTGGGAGGTAGGGATGATGGGTCACCTGTGTTGTCTGTGAGTGGGGGAGGATGATGGGTCACCTGTGTTGTGTGGAGTGGGGGAGAGGGATGATGGGTCACCTGTGTTGTGTGAGTGGGGGTAGGGGATGAAGGGTCACCTGTGTTGTGTGAGTGGCGGGAGGGATGATGTGTCACCTGTGTTGTGTGAAGTGGGGTGCGAGGGATTGATGTGTCACCTGTGTTGTGTGAGTGGGGGGGAGGGATGATGGTAGTACACCTGTGTTGTGTGGAGTGGGGGGAGGGATGATGGGTCACTGTGTTGTGTGTGTGGGGGGAGGGATGCATGGGTCAACACCCCCACCATGTGTTGATGTGAGTGGGGGAGGGTTTATGGGTCACCTGTGGTTCTGTGTGAGTGGGGGGAGGGATGATGGGTTTTTTTTTACGGTCACCTGTGTTTGTGTGAGGTGGGGGAAGGGATGATGGGTCACCTGTTGGTGTTGTGTGAGTGGGGGACTTTCGGGGAGGGGATGATGGGTCACCTGTGTTGTGTGGTGGGGAGGGAAGGGTTGATGGGTTCACTGTATTTGTGAGTGGGGGGGAGGGGGGATGATGGGTCACCTGTGTTGGTGTGATTCGTGGGGGGAAGGGATGATGGTGTCACCTGTGTTGTGCTGGAGTGGGGGGAAGGGATGAAGGGTCCCTCGTGTTGTGTGAGTGGGGGGAGGGATGATGGGTCACATTGTGTTGTGTGAGTGGGGGAAAGGATGATGGGGTACCTGTGTTGTGTGAGTGGGGGAGGGATGATGGGTCCACCTGTGTTGTGTTGAGTGGGGGAAGGGTGATGGGTCACCTGTGATTGTGTGTGTGGGGGGAGGATGATGGGTCACCTGTGTTGTGTGAGTGGGGGAAGGGATGATGGGTCACCTGTGTTGTGTGAGTGGGGGGAGGGCGGATGGGTCACCTTGTGTTGGTGTGAGTGGGGGGAGGGATGCTGGGTCACCTGTGTTGTGTGAGTGGGGGGAGGGATGATGGGTCACCTGTGTTGTGTGAGTGGAGGGAGGATGATGGAGTCACCTGTGTTGTTGTGAGTGGGGGGAGGGATGATGGGTCACCTGTGTTGTGTGAGTGGAGGGAGGATGATGGGTCACCTGTGTTGTAGTGAGTGGGGGGGGATGATGGGTCACCTGTTTTGTTGTGGAAGTGGGGGGGATGATGGGTCACGCTGTGTCGTTGCAACACAGGTTTCTTGAATAATGCTATTGAAGGTCTTGTGTAATTTGTTGCGAGTTGAATTTTGGGTGATTGTTATTAAGCTTGGTGCATTATTATTGTGTTGAGGTCACCCAATTTAGGAGTTTTGTTTATAGCCCTTTCTGCTGGCCTTTATTATTATACCTTTATTCCTTCTGAATTGTGATATGTTTTAAAAAATTGTATATAGTATAGTGTAGATTGTTGCCTGGATTGTTATGTGTTTATGTATTGTGTTATTGATGTTGTCCTTGTTCAAGTCATTTTGAATTTTAAGTGAAACTAGGGAATGTAGAATGTATTCACTGGTGGTGGGGGAGGGGAAGTGTAAGCTTAATAAATGAGTAGGTTTCCATTATATCTATGAAATCTTGTGTTACTTGTGTACTTGTGTACTTGTGAACAACGTAGTAGAAGCAGTCTGTAGGTTGTGTTAAAGTTATTATTGTCCTTATGTATGGTGCTTCTTCAGTAGATTATGTAGATGAATGTTTTATTGCTTATCACCCAGTGTCAATGTTACATATTGATTATATGTAACAATATACATATTTGTATGTCAAGTTCTAAATAAAAATATCACCCCCCCCCCCCCCCCAACACAAAAGTTTAGTTCTGTTATGTATGATGTATTCTATTCTATTCTATCTTTATTTATTCTCTATCTTTACTTGCACCTGCGTGGCAGGTCTTCAGCCACCGGCCCTATGGCCAGATGATGTACCAAACGTTAGTGATCGACACCATGCCCAGCCCTTCTAGGGTAGGGTAGGTGCCTGAGCCCGAGCCTTTAGCTCATAAGACTGTCATTCCCATTTGCTCCCTTGGGGCGGGGATGGCAGACCAGAGAGGCCTAGCTTGTGGCTAGGCCTGGGGACAGTTGGTCCCAAAGATGAGGAGGTACTTGTGACTCCTCCCATGGGAGACTTAGGTCTCAGACACTCCCTAAAGAGGGAGCCAAGGCTGGGCCACCACTTGGAAAAGGCCCGGGCCGGGAGAATACCGGCGAATATTTAATAATAATAATAATACAAACGTTAGTGTGCACTAACAGCGGCTGGTGTGCAGTGCAATGGAGGCACAAAGCAGGCCCTCGCAGCAACTTCAGCGGGGGGGAGGGGTGGATGATGTGCAATGACTGGAAGTAAGGTTTCCAAGTCCCTGACAGCTAAGTACACAAGATGTGCTGCCTCATCCTCTCGGGCCTGCCCCACTGGGGTCATTGAGAAGTGTCTACGGTGAAGGGGCATCGTAGGTGGGCAGTCTACCAGGTAGTGCACCAAGGGCTTCGGAACCATTCGGTCACAATGGGCACAGAGCTCCTCTCAGCCCTCAATTCAACAATCCGTGCAGTGTTGTTTGGGATACCTAAGCATAGGCGGTGGATGTGCACCGTGAGTTCTCTGGACTGTGTCCCGAATACTAGGAGGGGGGTCACCCTGACATACCAACAGAGGCTCCGTGAATCCCTAGGGTCAGGGAATGGGCGCCTGGCCACACCGGCAGCCCACAGTGCAATCTGTCTGGGCTGATGGTTGATTGCTAGCACGTTGGCGTGCTCGAGGGTTGTAAGCCAGGAGCCTTCACTCCAGCATCATTGCCAGGGATCCAGTTGTGGTAGCCATGGTTGACCGGGATCTCTGTTACGACGCATCGTACGATAGAACGTTACCGCAAGAACCTTCCTTCGTTCTTCACTATCCCCTCTCCCCTTTATCGCCCACGACATATATATATATATATATAATAAAATGGGTACCTGGGTGTTAGTGGACTGGTGTGGGTCGCATCCTGGGCGTTAGTCGATTGGTGTTGAGGCTTCCTGGGTGTTAGTGGACTGGTGTGGGTGGCATCCTGGGTGTTAGTGGACTGGTGAGGGTGGCATCCTGGGTGTTAGTGGACTGGTGTGGGTGGCATCCTGGGTGTTAGTGGACTGGTGTGGGTGGCATCCTGGGTGTTAGTGGACTGGTGTGGGTGGCACCCTTTGGGTGTTAGTGGACTGGTGTGGGTGGCATCCTGGGTGTTAGTGGACTGGTGTGGGTGGCATCCTGGGTGTTAGTGGACTGGTGTGGGTGGCATCCTGGGTGTTAGTGGACTGGTGTGGGTGGCATCCTGGGACACTGACTTTAATCTGCCCGACATGCTCAACATAACAAGGGGATTTCTTTTTATAGTGTATGTCATTGTTGTAAAACTAGGACTGTATCCATGTACATGTACTTGTAGTAAATTTAATGATCTTATTATTATTATTATTATTATTACTGGTGTGGGTGGCATCCGGGGTGTTAGTGGACTGGTGTGGGTGGATCCTGGGTGTTAGGGATGGTTTGTGGGTGGCATCCTGGGTGTTAGTGGACTGGTGTGGGTGGCATCCTGGGTGTTAGTGGACTGGTGTGGGTGGCATCCTGGGTGTTAGTGGACTGGTGTGGGTGGCATCCTGGGTGTTAGTGGATGGTGGGGGTTTGGCATCTGGGTGTTAGTGGATGGTGTGGGGGGCATCCTGGGTTGTTAGTGGACTGGTGTGGTGGCATCCTGGGTGTTATTGGACTGGTGTGGGTGGCATCCTGGGACACTGACATAATCTGCCCGACATGCTCAACATAACAAGGGGTTTTCTATATAGTAGTATGTCATTGTTGTCAACTAGGACTGTATACCATGTACATGTCTTGTAGTAAATAATGATCTTATTATTATTATTATTATTACTGGTGTGGGTGGCATCCTTGGTGTTAGTGGACTGGTGTGGGTGGCATCCTGGGTATTAGTGGACTGGTGTGGGTGGCATCCTGGGACACTGACATAATCTGCCAAACTGCTCAACATAACAAGGGGTTTTCTATTTTGTAGTATGTCATTGTTGTCAACTAGGACTGTATACCATGTACATGTACTTGTAGTAAATAATGATCTTATTATTATTATTATTATTATTATTACTGGCGTGGGTGGCATCCTGGGTGTTAGTGGACTGGTGTGGGTGGCATTCTGGGACACTGACATAATCTGCCCGGGACATGCTAAAACAAAAACAAGGGGTTTTTTATAGTAGTATGTCATTGTTGTCAACTAGGACTGTTTTACCATGTACATGTACTTTTTAGTAAATAATGTTTCTTATTATTATTATTATTATTACTGGCGTGGGTGGCATCCTGGGTGTTAGTGGACTGGTGTGGGGGGCCCATCCTGGGTGTTTGGGACTGATGTGGGTGGCATCCTGGGGTTTTTATTTGGGGGGATCGGGTGTTTGGAGGTGGCATCCTGGGACTCTGACATAATCTGCCCGACATGCTCAACATAACAAGGGGTTTTCTATATAGTGTATGTCATTGTTTTTCAACTAGGACTGTATACCATGTACATGTACTTGTAGAAAATAATGATCTTATTATTATTATTATTATTACTGGTGTGGGTGGCATCCTGGGTGTTAGTGAACTGGTGTGGGTGGCATCCTGGGTGTTAGTGGACTGGTGTGGGTGGCATCCTGGGTGTTAGTGGACTGGGTGTGGGGGGGCATCCTGGGACATGACATAATCTGCCCGACATGCTCAACATAACAAGGGGTTTTCTATATAGTAGTATGTCATTGTTGTCAACTAGAACTGTATACCATGTACATGTACTTGTAGTAAATAATGATCTTATTATTATTATTATTATTACTGGTGTGGGTGGCATCCTGGGTGTTAGTGGACTGGTGTGGGTGGCATCCTGGGTGTTAGTGGACTGGTGTGGGTGGCATCCTGGGTGTTAGTGGACTGGTGTGGGTGGCATCCTGGGTGTTAGTGGACTGGTGTGGGTGGCATCCTGGGACACTGACATAATCTGCCCGACATGCTCAACATAACAAGGGGTTTTCTATATAGTAGTATGTCATTGTTGTCAACTAGGACTGTATACCATGTACATGTACTTGTAGTAAATAATGATCTTATTATTATTATTATTATTACTGGTGTGGGTGGCATCCTGGGTGTTAGTGGACTGGTGTGGGTGGCATCCTGGGTGTTAGTGGACTGGTGTGGGTGGCATCCTGGGTGTTAGTGGACTGGTGTGGGTGGCATCCTGGGTGTTAGTTAGTTAGTTAGTTAAAGATTAGCCGGTATTCTCCCGGCCCGGGCCTTTTCCAAGTGGTGGCCCGGCCTTGGCTCCCTCTTTAGGGAGTGTCTGAGACCTAAGTCTCCCATGGGAGGAGGCACAAGTACCTCCTCATCTTTGGGACTAACTGTCCCCAGGCCTAGCCACAAGCTAGGCCTCTCTGGTCTGCCATCCCCGCCCCAGGGGGGCAAATGGGAATGACAGTCTTATGAGCTAAAGGCTCGGGCTCAGGCACCTACCCTACCCTAGAAGGGTTAGGCATGGTGTCGATGGGTGTTAGTTTTTTTTTTTTTTTTTTTTTTTTTTTATTCGCCGGTATTCTCCCGGCCCGGGTCTTTTCCAAGTAGTGGTGACCCGGCCTTGGCTCCCTATCTGGGGAGTGTCTCGAGACTTAAGTCTCCCATGGGAGGAGGGACAAGTACCTCCTCATCTTTGGGACCAAGTGTCCCCAGGCCTAGCCACATTCCCCGCCCTCACGGGGCTCGTAGGGAGAAGCTAGGCCTCTGGTCTGCCATCTACCCCGCCTCGAAGAGGCTCGTGGGGATGGCAGTCTTATGAGCTGCAGATGGTAGCAAGCTCAGGCCTTTTTGGGTGTTAGTGGACTGGTGTGGGTGGCATCCTGGGACACTGTATACCATGTACATGTACTTGTACTAAATAATGATCTTATTATTATTAACAATAGTTAGTCCTCAAAATAAATTTTTTGACGGGACGTAAAACAATTTATTTTTAGGTGAATTTCTTATTATGCATTTAAAATATTATATAAAATTTTTAAGAGAAATACTAATAAACTCTTCTGAAAAAACAAAAACCAGAGATTTAAAATTAACATGGACTGTATAAAAGTAAAATTAAAGTGTTAGAAAATTTAAAAGCTTTTATATAACAATTTTTTGCTGTTTTTCAAAAGTAAGAATATCATCTTCTTCTAATTAAAAATAAAATAATAATATTCAAGCAGTTAGAATTTTTGTAAAGATGTGGCTTTGGATTATATTTTTAAAAACCTTATGATAGGTTATAATTTTTATACTTAAATTTTAATACTTACAAATATCAATTTTTTTATTATTTTTAGGCAGAAACATTAAATATTTACAAGAAAGTTTTAGAGTAATGAGAAAAAAATGAGACTGGAAGATGGAAAGCAAATTATGTTTGATCCGAGGATTAGTGTTTGGTCAGGATGCTGGGGTAGATCACTGGATGCTGGGGTAGATCACTGGATGCTGGGGTAGATCAGTAGATGATGGGGTAGATTCAGTGGATGCTGGGGTAGATCAGGTGGATGCTGGGGTAGGAATACTGGATGCTGGGGTAGAATCATGGATGCTGGAGTAGATCAGTGTGATTGCTGGGGTAGATCAAGGGATGTGGGGTAGAACAGTGGTGCTGGGCAGATCACTGGATGCTGGGGTAGATCAGTGGATGCTGGAGTAGATCAGTGGATGCTGGGGTAGATCAGTGGATGCTGGGGTAGATCAGTGGATGCTGGGGTAGATCACTGGATGCTGGGGTAGATCAGTGGATGCTGGGGTAGATCAGTGGATGCTGGGGTAGATCAGTGGATGATGGGGTAGATAGATCAAGTGGATGTGGGGTAGAATCAAATTGGATGCTGGGGTAGGTATCACTGGATGCTGGGGTAGGAATCACTGGATGCTGGGGTAGATCAGTGGATTGTGGGTAGGATCAGTGGATGCTGGGGATAGATTAGTGATGCTGGAGTAGATCAGTGGATGCTGGGGGGTTTTTTTTAGATCAGTGGATGCTGGGGTAAGATCAGGGATGCTGGGTAGATAGTGGATGCTGCGGTAGAAGAGGTGGGATGCTGGGTAGAACCAGTGGATGCTGGGGGTAGGAAAACAGTGGATGCTGGGATAAAATCAGTGGAGCGGGTAGAACAGTGGATCGCTGGGGTAGATCAGTGGATGCTGGGGTAGATACAGTGGATGCTGGGATAAATCAGTGGATGCTGGGGTAGGGGGAACAGTGGATGCTGGGTAGATAGTGGATGCTGGGGTAGAAAACAGTGGATGCTGGGGTTAGATCAGTGGATGCTGGGGTAGAAAGTGGTTGCTTGGATAAATCAGTGGATGTGGGGTAAGAAACAGTGGATGCTGGGGTAGATCAGTGGAAGCTGGGGCTCGAAACAGTGGATGCTGGGGCTAGATAGAGATGCTTGGGGTTCGGATCAGTGGATGCTGGGGATTACATCAGTGGAAGCTGTGGTAGGAACAGTGGGAAATGCTGGGGTAGATCAAGTGGACCCCCCCCACCAATCGCCCTCAGGCGGCCCCCCCCCCCCCCCCCCCTAGATCAGTGGACACCGGACTGGTGTAGAACAGTGGATGGCTGGGGTGACCAGTGGATGCTGGGGCCCCCCCCCCCCACCCCCCCCACACCCCCCCCCCCCCCCTACGCCAACCACTGTGCGCCCACTCGCTGGGGCCACTAAAACACATGGCACCGCATGGTTAGAACAGTGGATGCGGGGTAGCTCACGTTGCGCCCACCTGCCCTGGATAAGCTAGATCCAGTGGATAGCTACTCGGCGGTAGCCAACCCACCCCCGCGGAATTGCTGTAAGTAGATCAGTGGATGCTGGGGTAGAGCAGTGAGATACTGGGGTATATCTGTGGATTGACCCTGGCAGCCCCCCCCAGTTAGATCAGTAGGATGCTAGGGTAGATCAGTGGATGCCTAGCCGGCTAGATCCCCGTTCCCTTCATGCTAACCGGGCGCAAATCCAACTCATCCCCGATTGGAAACACTAGACTCGGGGCACCCCCCACCCCCACCCACCCACCCCCACCCCCCCCCCCCTCCCTAGCCAACACGAGGATGCCTGGAGCCTAGAACCCTGGCTGTGGAGATTGATAGTGGATGCTGGGGCTTAGATAGGTAGATCAGTGGATGCTGGAATAGAACAGTAGATGGCTCGGGTTAGATTCATTGGATACTGGGGTTTATCAGTAGGATGCTGCGGGGAGAACAGTGGATGCTGGGGTTAAATCAGTGGATACTGGGGTATTCAGTGGATGTTTCGGTAGAACACGTGGTGCTGGAGTAGATAGTGGATTGTGGGGTAGATTCAGTGGATGCTGCTTGGCAGTAGAACAGTGGAATGCTGGGGTAGAATCAGTGGGGCATGCTGGGGAAGGATAAATGGATGTCTGAGGTAGATCAGTGGGTGCTGGTTGTAGTGATCAGTGGATGCTGTGGTGATCAGGCGGATCCTGGGTTAGATCAGTTGAAGCTGGGGTAGGATCAGTGGTTGTGGGTTAGAACAGTGGATTGCTGGGGTAGAAAACATAGGATGCTGGGATAGAAACAGTGGACTTGCTTGAGGTATAACAGTGGAAGCTGGGGTAGATCATTGGATGCTGGGGGAGGAACAGTGGCTATTGGGTCGGGTAGATCAGTGGATGCTGTTGTAGATCAGTAGATGCTGGGTAGAACAGCGGGATTCTGTGGCAAATCAGTGGATGCTGGGGGTAGGATCAGTGGATCCTGGCGTAGATCAATGGATGCTGGGGTAGATCTGTGGATGCATTGGGAAGTAAGTGGATGCTTAGGTAGATTCATTGGATGGTGGTAGATAAGTGGATGCTGGGGTAGATCAGGGGATCCTGGGGTTTATCAGGTATGGTGGGGTAGAACAGTGGATTCTCGGTAGATCAGTGGATGCTGGGGCAAGGATCAGTGAATGCTGGGGTAGGAATTCAGCGGATCCTAGGGAAAGATCAATGGATTCTGGGGTAGAAACAGTGAATGCTCTGGAAGATCAGCGGATTCCTGAGGTAGATCAGTGGATGCTATTTGTAGAAAGTGAATGCTGGGTGTAGATCAGCGGATCCTGGGGTTTTAGGGTAGATCAGCTGGATTGCTGGGGAAGAATAACAGTGGAATGCTCGGGGTAGATCAGGCTGATCCTGGGGAAGGATCAGTTTATGCTGGGTAGAAAACATGTGGAAGTGGGGTAAGATCAGTGGATGCTGGTGGTAGAATCAGTGGCTGCTGGGTGAACAGGTGGATGCTCGGGTTAGGGATCAGCGGATACCTTGGGTAAATCAGTTGATGCATGGGGTAGAAACAAGTGGGGATGCTTGGATTAGAACTGTGGATCTACAGTATTTGTCCCGCCAGCAATTGACACAATTGTCTAGACACCCAATTCATTTCCAATCTCTCCTTGGCAAAAATGGCCCACATATGACAGGTTTCCCAGCTTCATCCTATTATCTCTATTGCTGTCCTATACCTGCTAATCAGGCCTCACTCCTAATGTCTGCCAACATCGTTGCCTCCAGCACTGAAGGACAGATTAATTAGGGGATTGTACCATTACCTCCATGATGTCATCCAGACGGCTAACCAAACTATCCTTTCATCCATCCCCAGGAAAACACATCTTGCCTCATACCTCCTGGTCCTTCAAGCAGAAATGCCGTTATCCATGTACCTAATCTGGCTAATTACCCCCAAAACAACAAACATGTTTTTTACCTTCCTTGGGCGGTCGTCCGTAGTGATGCTCGAGTGTCGCTACATTCGCCCAGGTAGCCATTACAACCACTTGTAGAATTCGTCAAGACGTTCTCGGTGGTTCGCTTGGGGTTTTTTCTAGGGATGTCTCACTCACGTTGCCAATGTTCTTTGTGCTCGTTGTGGGGCATTCCCAGTAGAAACAATCACATTCGTCGGGTAGCACGTGAAAAAGGTTGGGAAGTTTTCAACGGGTAGTCTTCTGGTTTCTCGTTGTTTCTGCCTCTCCAAACCTTTTTCTTGATTTCAGCTTGCTTTCCATGTTGCCTGGCCATGACCCAAGGCTTCCCTCTTAAACCTGGGGATCCACAAACAGGAGGATTACTACGAATCTCTTGTTCCCTCCGTTTTAATCGCCGTTATATCGTCCATCTTAGAAACCTCTGAGCATTCTCTCAGCTGCTGGTAAAGTTGCTCAGAGAGGGCATCCTGGTTCAGATTCACAGAGAGCACACAAACAGGTCTTCACAGAGCTAATTACACGTCACCACTGAGCTATAGTACCACGTCACCATGAGCTAAAGTACACGTCACCACTGAGCTAAGTACACGTCACCACTGGTAGGTACACGTCACCACTTTTTCATATCAACATCCTTAAGGAAAATATTACGAAGAAATTTGGTTTAACTGCCTTAATAACTTTGACTTAGTTTTTCCACACGAACTTGATAAAACACAACTGAAAGAAAGTAAGGTGTGTGTAACTGACACCTACTACTTTAGACTATGATGAAGAACTACATGACTGGTTGGACTCTTGTCACTCGGGCGCAACCAACGTTAATATTAATGAATCTTGGATGACCATAAGAGACATGGAACTACTTCAATTGTGTGAGTAACTTTTCAGACGGTTCTATACTGGTATTCCAGGTGTTACATCCACGGTAGTCCATAAGATGGGACTTAATGATGGACAATCTGATCAAACGAACAATTATACCCAGTTCAGTTCACCTTAGGGATGCATTTGGACCGACGGAGGTAGACATATTGTTAAACTAAAGATCATTGAACCTTCAGTATCTGCATAATTGCTCTCAGTTAGTCATGGTTAAGGAGGATAATTTTCATGTAGGACTTGCTATTGACTTCAGAGGCCTTAATGCTATACTCGGTGAGAACTGAGCCTATGCCCCTTAATAGATAGCGGATCTACACAATTTTATGATGTTCCTTCTGTTCCAGATTGGATTTTAATTGCGCAGGCATAATCATCAAGTAATGTTAGATCCTTCTTTCTAAGCAGTACAACCACTTTTTCCTATCCACCAAGGACTGATGCAGTATAGGACTATGCCTTCAGTTTTGGTAACTGGCTGTGCTATCTTACGTGAGGACTGATGAGAAAGGTCTTGGGTTTAATATGCAAATTGGTTTCAGTTTATTTTGATAACCATTTATGTAATGACATCCACGCAAATGTGTCGGAACATATCAAAACATTAACATCATTTTTTTGCGTAGGTTACGCTCAACATGCCTCACTGCCAAGCTGAAGAAATGCTTTCCCTTGGGTATAACAAGATTAGATATTCTTGGATACTGATACTATCTAATAACTCTTGCAGCCTCTCCAGTAAGATCAAAGGCTTTATTAGAATTCAAATTCCCAAAACCAAGAGCTCATGCGTAGCTTTCTTGGTTCTGTAAATTTTTTATGCCAGGTTTATCCCGAACCCTTACTGATCATAAAGGCATTTATCCAACTTCCTTAAAAAAATCTGTGAAAGGAACCTCTTGAACTTTCTGACGTAGCTCGGGAAAAGTTTAATGAGATTAAAAAAGTTTTCTTTTCGAAAGACCCTATACTTAGATTCAGATATTAATAAAAACATTTTCTTTAAGAATGATGCCTCCAATACTGGTTAGGTGTGGTGCTACTACAGTATCATGATGGTACTCCCTTCCCTGTTATGCTTCCTAAGCCGGAAACCCCTTTCCCTGCAGAAAACGAGATAGTCCACCATAGAAAAGGAATGTTTGGCCTTGTGTGGGGTATCTCCAAGCTTAAATTTTATTTGCTCGGAAAAGAATTATTTTAAAAAATGGACCACAACCTTTGATATACCTAGAAATTTTTTAAGAGACCAACAGTCGCCTCTTGAGGGGGACATTGGCACTCCAGGCTTTTAAGTTCCATTTTGTGTTATCAATGGTTCATCCAATTGTTTCATGGACTGCTAAAAAGTCATGCGTCGTAGAAGATTTCTTGCCTTACACGGCTTCCAACCATGTTAGTACTTTTTTACCTCGCCTATTCTTCTTATACTCCTGCTATAGTCTTGGTATGGGGGAGGAGTGTGAGGGTAAAAGTTCAATAGATTGGAGTAGCGGGGAGTGTATAGTGACATTAGTTTCATTGCCGGCTACTTGTTAAGGTAGGGTAAGTCCAGCTTACCTCTATCCTCCCCCCCCTTTTTTCCCCCTCCCCGAAAATGATAGTTTTTGATTGTGGCTGCTTGGTAAGGCAGGGTCAGTCTAGCTCCCGCTATCCCTTCCCCTCCCTCTCCCCCCCTCGAAAGGTGACGCATGTGGGGCTCTGGTCAAACAGTAACATCACTCGGATCACAGCTACCGACATGCTGTAAGTACAGCCTGATCCATATTTTATTGGACTATTGACTGAAAGTTCACTTTTGATTCAATAATTACACTTAGTCCTTCAGTCTTTTTCTGTTAAATGTTTTAATATTCACCAAATCTTTTAGGTATTGTACTTATTCATGGACGTGATTTCTTTAAGCAGTGGGTTACCTGGTCTCTCTTTACAGCTTGGAATGACAGGGTCACCTGCAACCACGAGAAAAATAGTAGGAGAACGAACTAACGTCCTGAGTGACATCCCATGTTTAGTCTACTTACCTGTTGTGTATGCCAACACAGGACCTCACCCCTCATATAGCAGTGGTAAAGAACCTGTTTTCCTGTCATTGAAGTAATTACATAGGCTATACTCTGTGAAGAAGGAGCCAGTGGTTGGTCACCAACACCTGCTACCCCCCCCCCCCACATCAGCAAACGGCTACAACTTCAACAACCACTCAGTGTCACCAACACCTGAAGCCCCATTACCGCGATATACCTATCATTAGCGTTGAGTTCAAATGTAATTTTTTTCATTTCATTTTTCATTTTTCTTTCAATGAGGATACCTTTCATGTTTTATTGTTTTACATTTTCCGTTTCTAAATGATAAAGTGTTTATCATTGTCTGTTATTATTTCTTTTTCTATTTCATTTATTTTCCTGAGGAGGAGCCAGCCTTGGTAATATGACTGAGTTGTTACAGTGCGAGTAAGCTTTACATGGCAGTTAATAACCGTGCCACATATAATACTAAATAATGTAGATCTTAATTACTACCGATTGCGAAAAGGATTTAGGAGTTCTGGTTAGCAGTAACCTAAAACCAAGACAACAGTGCATTAGTGTTCGCAATAAAGCTAACAGAATTCTTGGCTTCTATATAGAAGTAAATTAAAGAAGACCTCAGTTGTTCTTCAACTCTATATATCCTTGGTTAGGCCTCATTTAGACTATGCTGCTCAGTTCTGGTCACCGTATTACAGAATGGATATAAATGCTCTGGGAAAATACAAGTACCAGAGGATGTGACAAAAATGATCCCATGTATCAGAAATCTTCCCTATGAGGACAGACTGAAGTCCTGAAATCTTGCACTCTCTCGAAAGGCATAGAATTAGGAGGAATATGATAGAGGTGTATAATGAAAACAGGAATAAATTAATTGGGATGTTAAATAGTGTGCCTGAAAATTCCAGCCAAGACAGGACTCGCAGCAGTGTTTTCAAGTTGGAAAAATTCAGAATTCAGGAAGGATATAGAAAGTTACTGGTTTGGTAATAGAGTTGTGGATGAGTGGAACAAAACTCCCGAGTACAGTTATTGAGCTATAACCTTGTGTGTTTTAAAAATAGGTGTAGTAAATACATGAGTGGGTGGGGTGGGTGTGAGTTGGAACCTGGCTAGCTTGTGCTGCTGGGTCTGGGTACAGTGCTCCAATCTTGGAGTGGGGATGGACTAGACTGGTGGGTCATTGGGTATAACTGGGGGGGTATCATTGTCAATCCAGGAGGGGGGGACATGGGCTGTGTGAATGGGTCAGTAGGTCTGTGTACAGTGTTTCCTTCTTTCTTTGTTTCTTATGTAGTGTAAGCTTGTGAGGGGGCTGCTGTTATGTGGCCTTTGTAAACACATGTACAGAAACCTTTGTAATAAGAGGGTGGTCCCTGCAACGGTTCATTTCAGAATCCTTGTTATTACTTGCTCTTTACTATGCATGTACTGTATCAATGTGATAGATGATGTATTCTAATTTTCTTTCTTGTATTATTAGTATGTTTGGTGAGTTAGGTTTGGGTGAGAAATGCAAGGGGAGGGGTTAAGGCTTCCCACAGTTTGTGCTGGGGAGGAATTTAGGAATAGGTGTACATGTCTAAGAATAATGCAGGGGCTGTGGTAAAACTGTTTGTTTAGATTAGGAGGGGGATATGGAGAGGGTGTTTGAAGTTCACACGGGGTTGGTGTTGTGGTGATTATTAGGCAAGGAAGTTTATTACATCTGTTGCCGGATTGGTCCTGTATTTGTATTTATTTGCTGTTAGGCACTGTTTTAAATAAAAAAAATAAGCAAAACACCATTTTACAGATTTATTTTGAAACACTTGTATACACTACCATAAAGGTGTTATTACCCTAAACAACAGAAATCTTTTCCCAATTAATATATTCCCCCCCAAAATAAAAAACAACAACACTGTAAACGCCATTTATTTATCTCATCTTGGATTCGCCGGAATGGTATCCCCGGCCTGGGTCTCTTCCATTTGGTGACCAGGCATTGGTGCCCCAGGTAGGAGTGATATTTATCTTTTTGCTTGCACTTGCGGGGGCAGGGCAAGTCGTGCAGATGTTCGGGAGTGCAATGCCTCTTGCTGTATGGTAGGGTTGTCCAGAGCACTGCCTATAGCTCTGTGCCCAAGGCGGCGGCACCATGTAGTTCGCTGCCAGTTGTCCAGCCTCCCGCCGGAGCAATGTCATGGGCAGGAGCTTCCGTGTGGCATCTGCTAACCAACCACACAATTCCGGCGGCCGGGATGCAGGTGGAATTACCTGTCACTGGCGGACCCGTAAATCCCTCATAAGTTAGTCAGCCCTGGGAGTCGGAGATACTTTGCGATCCTTTGGCAGATACAGTTGGATCCGTCTGCAAGGGGCTTAGCTGCACCACTGCATTGGCCATCTAGGAGCCCTAGAATATGGCCTGTTAAGCTGTGTTTTGGATCACTCAGAGGGATTTGAGGTTTGTGGGTTGGTGTGAACCATAGAAGGGGCCTGATAGTCAATGGGGGGGAGGGAGCGTATTGCCTGGATGTATAGAACAACCTCATGACCTTGAGGCTGGCCCCAACCCTAGTGGTTGGCCATGGCAATCAAGCCCTGACCTCTGCAGAGCCCCTATTTCTGGAAGGTGAGGCGCCTGTCAATGAAGGGATGCCAAGGTATTATAAATGTGAACCACTCCAGATCGATGCCCAGGGACCCACCAGCATCTTACTGGGTACCCTGGTGTGAAGGTTCATGGCTTTGGATTTGCCACAGATATCTTGAGCCCCAAGGATGGCAAGTGAAGCAGCAATCGAGTTCCTCCTGGACACACTGCAAAAGGCGGCGCTTTCCTAGGTACGACAAGTGCCAGGTCTCGGCATAGTGAGGAGGAAGGTGCCTCTGAGAGGGATAGGCAGGCACACAGCTGGTGCATCATACATTGAACAGGGTGTGGACTAAGCACCCACCCTGTGGTGTTGCCGTTTGTCCAGGGTCTGAGAGAAGAGGGCATGGCCCAGGAAGTGTACCCGGGCCCGCTGTCTGGAGATAGGAACAAAGCCATGAAGCAGTCTTCCTTTAAACCCCTGCAGGCCAAGAAGTGAGCGATGGCAGGTGCACTGGCTAGCTCAAAAGCTTTCTCGAGTCAGAAAGACAACAATGTGGGCTGGGCCGTCCGACCCAATGCGGCAGTAGAGTGGAAAGACTTTCGAAAATCCCACTCCTCTGGTGAATCCATGAGGTGTTTAGGAAGAGGGCCCTGCTTCCACCTCAAGCGCTCCAACACATCCTTTCAACACCTTCGAGGATGCAACTTGTGAGGGAGATGGGTCGCACACTGCCAGAATTCCTAGGCGTATGGAATCGGTATGATGTCAAGCTCCTTCCCTACAAAACAAAAAAAGGCACAATACCGTGACGGGAACGCTACACAAATATCCCGCACATAAAAGGAGAGAGCTTACGACGACGTTTCAGTCCGACTTGGACCATTTTACAAAGGTACCACTATCCAGAAGCAGGCAGGACGGCTATATATAGCAGGAAGAGGTGGAGGTGTAGCAGTAGTAGTAGTAGTAGTGTAGTGGGTAAGGAAGTGTGTAAAAGTGGTAGTATGGGGCCCAGTAGTGGGAACAGCCTCAAAGTAGGGTTAATTTTTCAGGGAAATTTACTTCGAGACTGTTCTTTTTCCCTACCATCGATGGCAATTTCACTCTGGCCCGCTAGGGTTTA
This sequence comes from Cherax quadricarinatus, assembly GCF_026875155.1. Lineage (NCBI taxonomy): Eukaryota > Metazoa > Arthropoda > Malacostraca > Decapoda > Parastacidae > Cherax > Cherax quadricarinatus. The sequence goes on along the minus strand of NC_069448.1, from coordinate 36,481,061 downwards.
GGGCCCTTTTTTGCTCTGTGGCCTCATAAACCCCAGTCTTTTTCCCAAACCCTTTTTTTCTTGAAGCTCTTAAAAAACTTGCCTTTTTTCCAAATTAAGTTTAAAGCTAAAGGGGGAAATCAAATTTCCCCATGTTTCCCCTTTCCCCTTGATGTCCATGTCCCCGTTAAGTTTACGGGTTTTTTCCTTCCCCCTTTTAAACCAAAAAACCAAATGCACGTGGGAAATTTTAAAATTCACTACTTTTTCCTTTCGGGCTTCCCCTTCAAGAAAAGTTTTCTTATCTCCCTCTTTCTCCAGGGCCCCTCCACATTTTGGATCCCATTTCCCTTTTCGAGCAGAAATTTCCATTCTTCAAAAATTCTTTTTCCCTGTCTTGGCTACCCTTCCCATTTCTTTGACCCCCGGGGCCCCCTCTCACTTGCAAAAAAACGAAATTTTTTTTCCCCCCAAAACCCCTCTACTCCGGGAACTCTTCTGTCCTTTGCCTTCCCTCCTTTTCCCGGTCTTTCTAATCTCAACAATTCTTCCGTCCCTTAAACATAAAAGCTTCCCTTCTCCCCGACTAACATCTTCGCACTAACCCTCGTTCAAACCTCCCCTCCCTTTACAAATTTTCCCTGTGTCTACCCCCTATTTCTTGCCCCTTTCCTTTGTCCCTTCAATGTTTCGGAAAAAATTGGTGGATCTCTTTCTGACGGGACTTGGGGAAACAAAAAAATGGGTTTTTGGGCCCTTGCCATCACTAAAAATTTGCTCTTTTCGTCACGTCAGAGATCATAGCAATCCAAATTGACTGGTCTTCGGGCTAAAACTTTTCTCTACTTTAACCCCGAAACCCGCCGTCTATTTTAAATTTCCTTCTAATACACAATTTTTCCTTGTATGAATCTTAGTCCTGGCTTGCCTGTAGTTGCCTTTTTCTCCCATTTACTTTTAAAAAATGCTCCAAACTTCAAAAAACACCTGTGATTTAAACCTTTACTCCTCTTTTTTTTCTTTTTCCTTTTTTTTTTCTTTTTCTTCTTTCTTCTTTTTTTCTTTTTTCTTCTCCTTTTCCCCCCTTTTCCTCTTTCCTTTTTTCCCTTCTGGGTTGTCTTTTTTCCCTTTTCTTTTCTCGTGTTTCTTTTCCTTTTTTTTTTATTTCACCATTTCCCCCCTTTCCCCCACCTTTTGGGGCATTTTGTTTTCCCACTGGGGGCCCCCTTTAGCCCCCTTGCAGTGCCCCCTTTTTTTGGGTTTTTTAAAGGTTTTCCCCTTTTTAAATTCCCCCACTACTACCACTATTTAATACAAAAAAACCTTCCTCTACAACTACTACTACCCTACCACCCCCAAACCTCTTCCTGCCTATATTTTAGCCGTCCTCCCCTCCACTTTGGGTTAGGTGGGGGGGAAACTTTTTTTTTAAATTTTTTTTGGTTTTCCCAAATTTTGGGGACCGAAAACGTCGTCTTAAATTTCTTCTTTTATTTTGCGGGTTATTTGTAAATCCTTCCATACGACAGGGATTTTTCCCAGCTCCCCAAATTTGGGTTTTGGGGGACCCCCGGGACAGCGGGCTAGCCCAAAGAAGGGCCAAAACCCAAAGTGATAAAGCCAAAAGGTGATACCATCATCCCCCGGTGCAGTGTCCCGTTTAAAAAGTGAGGGTTTGCCTGGGAGCTTTTGGGTCGGTGAAGTCTTCACCCCCTGTGTCCTCAGCCTGGCATGCCGCTTGGATCACCCACCCACCCTTTAAAAAGGAGGAGGGGGGTTTTGGAGGCCCCAGAAAAACCCGGGAAGCATTTGAGCCGGGGGCCCCGCTTCTGGGGGTTTAAAAGGGTTTCCCCCTCACATTCTGCCTCTTGGGGGGGTCTGGGTGCAACCGAGCCACACTGCAACACTGCCCATTCCCCAATTTGTAATTTGGCCCCAAACTCAGAGAAAGTGGAGGAGTACTGAGGGAGGCACCCCAAACTCGAACCATTTGGGCCCCCGGGACCCTTTTGTAAAACCCTGGCGTGCATCCCGCCCCAAATTTCCCCTGAGCAGATGCAGGACTAAACCCCTTCCCTTTACGCCTGTCCCATTGCGTAAACTTTAAATTTGCGGGGGGTTCTGGCCCCTGATGCCCTTTCTTTGAAAAGCCCCCATTCACTTTTATATCCCCCTGGCCCTGTAATCTGGGTTTTATGGCTGCCTCTGCCCCCACATGTAAAGGGCCCCCCTGCAAGCTTTGAGCCGCCTAATTGGGTCTTCGGAAAGAGGGTCTCTGCCCACCAGTCCCTCGATGCCCTCCTGGAAGCACTCATGGGCCCTTTTTTGATTCCATCTTGGGTAGGTGGGGGGAAAGCGGGCCCTTGGACCATCAGGGGTGGGGGGCCACTGCAAATTGATAACTGTTAAAACAGCGGGGGAAACCTCCGATTTTGCACCGAGAGAAAAGCCTAGAAGGGAGGGGGACGTCCAAGGGGGCCACAGTAGTGATGGGTAGGCCCCCAACCTTTGTTGGGAGGGCGATCTCGGGGCCCTCCTCCAGTAAAAAACCCGCAAGGTCCCTCCCAGCTGCTTTGGGTAGGAGAGACAGAAGAAAGTGGGGGTTTGGGTCGGCTTTGGGCCCATCCCGCCACAAAAAGGCCCCTCTTGGGGGGGCGATTGCTGCCACCTCTGAAATTTTAAAGGGCCATACCTAGGCTTCTGTAAATTTTTAAAAGCCATGAGAGGCCCATCGGCAGGTGAAAGGGTTTGACAGCCGGGAACCTTCCGCCCCCCCAAACCCTTTTAATTTGGGATCAGGGGAGATTGAATGAGGGATAGTGGCCCCTGCCCCTTGATTGCCAGGGCCCCTGCCAGCCCCTTCCAGGTGCTAAAAGGTGGGCCCTGAGAATTCCGGAATACATGGCGGCATTTGATGTGACGAATTGGTAAGGGGTCTCCTGGAACGGGAAAACAAAACCCCTCATCCAGATCGCAGCTTCAATCACTATGAAATTTTCTGCTGCAGCCCACAAATTTTTCCCACGGGGAGGATCTTCAAGGGCCGAGAGGGGGCCCTACTGTTTCCCATCTCTCCCTGGGACCCCGTCGTCCGTTTTTTGGCGACTCCGACCTCCCCCCTCACCGACTGGAAGGACCCCGGGAAAGGGTTTTGAAGTTAAATTTGATTTTCCTTCCGGGTTCCAGTAGGACCAACGCCCAGCAATCCATGACAGGAGCTGCCTGCGGGCGCCCCTGCCCTTGCCGACGGCAGCAGGCGACAGAGGAGGCTGAGATGCCCCCCGTTTGGTTTTTTTAAAATTCAAAGGGGGAAATGATTCGACCATTACCTCTGAAAGGCATTGGCGGGGACCCCCTTTCCCAAAGTCGGGGCTGTTCACGGGGAAATGCCCTGGGTTGCTGCCGCCCATGCAGCGGGGGGGGGGGGGGGAAAAGCTGGGTCCCCCCCGGGGCCCCGGCCTGGGGTGGCCAGGGGCTTCTGGGTCCCCTAGGGGGAAACCTCTGTTTTGACTTTTGGGCCGTCAAGTAGGGGCCCCCTTGGGATGAGGCCTGTTACGGGGATGGAAAGGGATGTTTGGGGGCCCAGCGGGGAAACCTGCGGGGCAGTGTGCCTGGGGCTGTACCCTTTTTTTTCCCCCAATGATTCTGTCCTTTTTTGGCCCCCTTTTGCCATCTGACCCCCCGCAGTTGACCCCCCGCTGCTGCAAGCCATTTCCCCGGGCCCCCTGAGGGCCACTGCTGGGAGCCCAGTGCTGGGAATCGTTTGGTTTTTGCCCACCTGTGGTATCGGGGGGGGAACCGGGGTTTGGGAAACCCCACCCCGACTTTTTGCTGGGGGGTTTCCCAAAGGGTGGGTGGCATGGGGGAGGTCGGGGTCTTTCCCGAGGGACAAACCCTGTTGCCAGTGCTGCATTTTTAAACAGGGCGGGCTCCAGTTCTAGGCAGGGTTTCCCCTCTTTGAGCAGTTGGCACATTGGGCTCGGGCCCCAAAGGGGTTTAAAACCCAGTTGGCTGTTTGAGGATTGCAATGCAGTCCTTCGGTCGGTCCCTTTGGGCTGCACACACCCCCACTTCTTCTCTCGCTGGCAGGGGGCCCTGAAAATATGATTCCCCCCCTGACATTTTGAAGCATTTAAAAATGCTCCCTGACAGGTAGGGGTGGGTCTTGAATTTACCCAGCCCCCAAGGCCCCAGGTGCGTGGGAAGGGGGCCCCTTTGTGGTGGATCGCACCTGGGGGGTTTGGGAAACCTTGTTCACCGTGCAGTGAGTCCTCTCCCTTGTTAAAATTGGGCACCCCCAAAAGGGGGTAAAAGTCGGAGGGGCACAGGGGTGTAAGAGCACCCCCTTGTGGGGCCCTTCTCCAAAGAAACCCATTCCCTTCCTGCGGGAAATGCATCAAAAAACCACCCCCTTAAAACTGCTCGAAAAAAGTTTTCCCGTCCCGGGGATGACCAGAACCTCTTTCCCTGAGAGGGGAAATTCGCAGGGGAAACTTGAGGGGGGTAACCTTCCAGATCCCTTACAAACCCAAAATTTGGGGAAACCCTTTGAATTTGTTGAAGGCCCGGGGTTTGCTTGCCCCGGGGAGCTGGCGGGAATTCCCCCTTCCCATGTGGGGGTCAGCCAGTCCCCATCCCCCTCTGGAGGCTGTAAACCGGGGGGAAGGGGCCGGGGAGGGGCCCCAAACCCTTTGGGCCCAGTTGAGGGGCTACAGCCTCCTGGTTTTCCTTCCAGGGCCCCCCTTGGCCTTCGGGGGATGCAAGTCTCCTTTTGGGTGGGGCTGCCAAACGGCCCTTTTGGGGAAAGTTTTAAACATTTAGTCTCCCTGCACCCTTTGGGCCTTTCTTGGGGGGGGCCTCCCACCTGCCCAAACGTCGCCCTTTCCAACTCGTCCCCGCTTTCCCAAGGAACTTTTTGGCCGCTTTTCCGGGGTGTGTAAATGATGATTGTGGGTGTGGGGACGGGGAGTCAGCAGCGGAGTTTGCTGCCTGTGACCTCACAGCCACCCACACTGGGTGCAGAGCTGTGAGGTTTAAAGACCCCCAAGGTTCGGGCCCTTTGCCACCCCCTGGCTCACTGCTCCCGAAGCACTGGGGAAAACAGTCCAAGGATCACCAGGGGAAAGAAACCCAATCCCGTGGCTAATTTGTTCATAAACTAACCAAAATTTCCCCACGACACAAAACATTCTCTGTTTTCCCAAACCCCCGTTTCCCGTCGAAATACTTCAATGAATCTTCCCTCCCCCTAAAAACCCCTAATCACAACAAAGCTTAAATTACATCCTTACTTTTAAATTTTGAAATAAACTTTTAAATAAGGGGTGGAATATTAAAAATTTCCTTTAATGAATCTCTTTAGATACATACTAGTAATTTAAAAAAAGTAACCCAAAGGTTTTAAATTTTTCTTTATCAAGATTACAGAGACTGTAGGAATTTTAGGAAAGTCCTAGGGCGCAAAAAAATCCCCTTGGGGTAAACCCACTGTCATATCTCCCCAAAGGGGCACTTTTGGGCCTATATTAATTTCAAAAAAAAAATAACCCTCCCCCCAAAAATTTGGTAAACATTAATATAAATATGTGGTGTATGTTAAATTTAATAAATTTACTACCCTATACATTGAAGGAAATTTATAATAAAACAACCACTAATTTGCTGGAGATTAAAAATTGGGGTGGTTTTTCACCCAAATCCTGCCTAAAATATTAAGAAAATACTAGCCAGAAATTTTAACATAAATATAAAAATTTCTAACTGGGGTTTTTTTATCCTGTTTTTAAACTAAATTTCATAGTTCTGTCCGGGCTTTGGGAAATTTTTCCCGGACTGCAAATTTTAAAAAATTTTAGCTCCTTTTGAGAGGTTTTAAAAACCCCCTTTAACCTCTAGAGTGACAAAATTTTTCCCGGGTTTTTCAAATGTGTTATCTTGCCCCGTAACGGGAAAAAATGGGTCCCCCTTTCCCAAGCGGCACTAACCTACCAAACGCTGGTTCATTCTTCTTTTTTACAAATTAATTTTTATTAACTACAAAGTATTCCATGAATTTAAATACAAAAAACACTGGTTTTTTTTGGAAAATATACGAATTTTTTTTCCCGAGTTAAATATATAATGAAACCCTGTTCCCCAGTAACACCAAGACACAGTCTTTTAATTCAAAAAAAATTAAGTGGGTTTTTAAAACCCAAACTAAGGGCAAAGTCACCTCAACCAGGTGACAATAAATGCCATTTACAAATTTTTCCCAGGGAAAATTACAAAAGTGACTTCAACTTAAAAGTTAAAATTTTCTTTTAACCCAAACCCTTTCTACCAAAAAAACTAAAAAAAAGATTTCTCCCCATGATGACAAAAATTTATGTTCCCCCTTATATGTGGGGCATCTCCCATCATGCAAAAAAGGTCTATGAAAAAACCCAAAAATAGGGTAAAAGGAAAAAACCAGTTTACACTCGGCTGGCCGCTTGGGGACAGAAGCCACAAATTTTTTTAAAGCCCTTTTTCCGATCCTAAAGCACATGGGTTACACTTTAGAAAAAAATGCATTTTTTCCAACACACTCGCCCCTCCCAAAAAAATCCCACACATCCTTGGGAACCCGTCAACCCCAACGAGGCGACCCTTTTTCTACCCCTACATCCCCCTTCTCACAGAGCAACACCATCCCTTTCCTACCCCTCCTTTTTTGACTTACAAGTCTAAATTTAAAAACCCCAAATTTTGAGTTCCCCTGAATTCCTTTCTGGGAAAAATTTCCCCCTCCCACCTCCGCCCATAAATATCCCTAATTTTTACACAAAAGTTTTTTTCAAACAGAACACCCCCGCTTTTTAAACCCCGCTAACCCAAAGGGGAAAATAAATTTTGGAAAAAAATTTCATTTATCTTGTTTAATCTCATTACATGCATTTCAAGTAAATGGGAAAAAAAGATAATTATTATTTATCAAAGTTACCCAGACAAGTAGGAATTTTTTGGACGCCTAGGTCGAAAAACGTCCCCCCCCCTTTTGTACCCACCATCTATCTTCCCCTAAAAATTTTCTCTAAAACCCCATTAATTGCAAATGAAAAAGTCCCTCACCAGGAATTCCCGAAAAAAAATTTAATATAACTTTGTGGGTGTATAAATTTAAAAATTAAAAAAAAGATTACTATTCACATTTTTATAACAGAAGGGGAATTTTAAATTTTAACCCCTCACCAAAATTTGTTGGGTTATGTGGGATCATGTAAAAGAACCCCCTTTATTTTCTAAATTTTGTTATAATATTGCCAGAATTAAAAAACTAATTTAAAATAGCTTACTAGATTCCTGGAGCTTTCCTGTACATCGGGTTTTAAAGCTCAAATTTTTGCAGGAATGCACATCCAACCCAAATTTTGGGTCAAAAATTCGAGAGGGGGCTAAGCCCCCCTTGTTCCTCATCCCATTTTTTACATAGACAAGGATGCAGCCACAGCACCGGGGCTTTCCTTTTCAGATGCACCCCGAAACTGCATGACAGGGCCCTTCCTTTTAAAAAACTGCAAGGCTCCAGGAGGACCCTCAACCAAAAAAACTTCCCGTGGGGGTGCAGAAAACAATAAAGAAGTTCAAAAGCTGAGAAAAAATTTTTAAATTTTCGATATTTGGGAAAAAAAGGAAATTAAATCTTCATCAGAAATACCCAAAAAAAATTCGGCCCTAAAAAAAGAGCGAAAAACCAAAAAGTCAACGACCTGGGATGATCATGTCGGGGATCTCACCTTTAATGACCATAACAAATTTTATCAAAACGTGCTGCTAGAAAAAAAGACAGGGTGGAAAGAGGGAAACCCTTTAAAACTAGGGGGGCCAACCCCTGATGACACTTTGAGGTCCCCTTGTTTTAAATTTGGCTGGAAAATTGCTGCACCCTAACAACACCTTTCAAAGGCCCGGTGAAATTGCTGACCTAGAAAAAAGTACAGAGAAACCTTCAAGGCCCCACAAAAACGGAGAAAAAAAACACCTCAATTACTGGGAGCGCTTGAGGTTCCTGACCTGTTTCCTGTTTAATGCAGGTGGGGGGGAGATACATGATTTTTACACCTGGGGAAAAACCTAAGGGACTAGTACCCAACTTGGGAAAACGAAAGTCACTCAAAAAAGGGAAAGCAAAAGACTTGGGGACGATGCCCAAAATATCCCCCCAAAAGAAAAAACAGGGGGTTTTTCACTAGCACTTAAAAAGGGCCCCTACAATAAGTATTTAGGGGGCCCCAGACTGTTTTAACTGCCCCCCAATAAAAAGGGGGATTACCAATTTGACCCCGGGAGTCTTCAAGCTGGCACTGGACAAGCACCCGAAGTCTGAAACCCGAAACACCCCGGGGTGTGGCTTGTACGTTGGTTTTCATGCAAAATAGCAGTAGAGCCTGGTTGGGTCAGGGCCGATCCAAACCCCAGCCCCGGTCCCCAGGGCCGGGCTGAGGGGGTTTTACCCCAAACTCTCTCCAGGGGAAACTCCAGGGAGAAAAAAAAACACATTTTATTAGAATGCTTGTAACACATTCAAACCCCAAAAAAAAAAAAATGGCGACTTCCCCTGCTCGCCAGCGAGGCGAGAGCTTCCCCGGCGGGTTTAATTTTTTTTCAAAAAAACACTTTTTTAAACAGGTTTTTTACCCCAGCACAAACTTTGGGGAAATTTTTTTCCCCCAACTGTATGAAAGTGAATTCAGAAAAGTCCCTTGTCATGGGGTTAGGGGCTTGGGGGGGGAGGGGTTTAGTGGGGTATGTAGTTGTTAAAGAAGTTGGGGGGAAATTCGTTAAAAAAATTTTGGGGCTTATCTAAAGCAGGGTGATCTGGTTTTTGCCCCTTGTGGAAAAAATCGGTTAGGTTTTGGGATAAAAGGATTCTGGGTCCTTGGGAGCATTGCGGCCCTTTTCCCTTTGACCCTTGTGCAAACGTTTTCCATTGTTTTTTAACGTCTTATTGTATAGTAAAGGGGGCAGCCCCCTGTTCCCCTTTTTAAAAGGGGGCGGGGAATTGCAAACATACTTATGGGAAAGGGGTTTTTTAAAATTTTTTTGGGGTTTTTGGGGGGTGTGATTGGCTTTTAAAAAGGGGTGTGGGAATTTTTACCCGTGCATCAGGGGGGGTTTTGGGTTTTATGGGTTTAAAAATTTGGGGGTCAAAAAGTTTTTCTTTTTTAAGAGGGAGGGGGTGGGGAAAGGGGGGGGTTGGGGGGGGGGGGTTTTGGGCCCAAGGGGTAAAACGGGATATTTGGGAAAAAGATTTTTACAGAGGTTGTGTTTTCCGGGGTGTTTAAAAAAATTTTTTAGGGCCCTAGTGTTGGCTCGGGTTTGGGGAAGGTGAAAAAAAGGGAGGGTGTGTAGGTTTTTAGTGGGGAGGGTAGTGGCCCCCAGTGGGGGGGATTTTTTCCCCCTGCATGAAAAGGGGGAAAATATATGGGGTTGGTAAAAGTAGGTTGAGGTTACAAACCCCCTTGGTTAAAGAAGTGATATATCGTTTTTTGCCCTGGGGTTTTAACCCTCCCGGTTGGGGTTTTTCGGGATAGACGGGGGGGTTGTTGGGTCTGTTTTAATTGTGGAGGTGAGGATTCGGCATTTCCCGTGGTGATTTTTTTTGAGGGGTGGGGAGCATCGGGGGGTTTGGTTTTAGCAGGAAGCTGCATAGGATTTGGGGGGGGAAAGGCGTTTTTTGTTTTTGGGATTTCTGTCTTGACATGGGGGGTAGGATGGGGAATATCTTAGGGCTTTGGGGGTACATTATGGATGTTTTTATTTTTATTATTTTTTATTAAAAATTAGCCCTATTTTCCTGGCCTGGGCCTTTTCCAAGTGGGGGGCCCCCGGGCCTTTGGGTTCCCCCTTTAGGGAGTGTCCTGGGGACCTAAGTCTCCCTGGGAGGAGGGACAAGTACCTCCTAAACTTTGGGGGCCAAAATGTCCCCAGGCCTAACCACAAGCTAGGCATCTCTGGTCTACCTCCCTGCCCCCAAGGGGGGAAAAGGGAAAGCAAGTCTTTAAACTAAAGGCTTTGGCTCAGGGGACCAACCCCCCCTAGAAAAGGGTAGGAAAGGGGTCGATGAATGTTTAAATTAAATATCGTGGGGGTGCGAGGGGGTTTTTTAAATGTTGTGTCGAAACAGAAAAATTTATGGGGAGGTGGGAAAGGGATTTTTCCCGTGGGATACTGAAGCTTTCGTTAAAGGGTTTTTTTTTTAAAAATTATTTAAAAACAAAACAGCTTAAATAAAACTTCTTAAATAAAATTTTAAAAAGAAAAAAAACATTATGGATCTCAATCCTAAAAATGTTTTTTTTTTTTCACTGACAAAATAAAAAAAAACACCCAAAAAGAAAAAAGGGGTAATT
>NC_069448.1:36425446-36470209 GCF_026875155.1 Cherax quadricarinatus | reverse complement strand
ATTGGGCACGTGGCAGCCGTGTTCCCATTAAGGGGGCCAGCAATAACGAACATACTTAGGAAGGTTTTTAAATTCTTGGGGGGTTCGAGCTGTGATTGGATTAAGAGGGATGTGCTAATGTTACCTGTATGTAAGGGGGGGCTGGGATTGCTGGATTTAAAAGCGGAGGTCAAATGTGTCTTCATTAAAAGGAGGTGATGAGGGAAAGTGTGGGTGGGGGGGTTTGGCCAGGATCCATAACAGATTGCAAACGGATGTATCAGGATTTGAGTTGCATGAGTGTGAAACTGTGTTGAGGGCTCTGGCGTGGGATCGAGAGCCAGCAAGGTTAAAATAGGTAGGTTGGTAGATTGTTAGCCGGGAGGGTTGTAGGCCTGTAGAGGGAATTTTCCCCATGTATGCCTGGGAAGTATATGGAATAGGTTGAGTAGGATGGGGTTGCAACCTCGTGTTCGGGATGAAATTTGTATCGTTTTCTGCATGGCATTTTACCGTCGGGTGTGGTTCTACGGGATAGACAGTCGTTGACGGGGGGAGTGGGGGATATGTGGTGGGAGGAGTGGCTTTTTCATTTTGTATATTTTTTGTGATGGACTGAGGAGTGTCAAGGGGTGGTTAAATAGGGTGATAAATAGGATAGGAGGTAAAGGATTTTGTATTGAGAGCATTAAGTCTCGACGTGGGGGGTTGGGAGGAAAGTGTAATCAGAGCTGTGGGGTACATTATGGCAGGACTGGCGGACTGCTTGCAGAGGCAAAGGCAATGTTCGCGGCTTTCACTGAGACCCACATAAAGGATCACTTGGACAACGAAATATGGATCCCAGGTTACAACCTATACAGATGTGACAGAGTGAACAGGCAAAAGGGGGGGGTTGGCCTGTACATTGCAGAGTCACTTGTTTGCACAGAACTGCTTAATGCCTCAAATGACGTAGTGGAAGTTTTAGCAGTAAAGGTCGAGAACCAAAACCTAGTCATTGTGGTAGTCTACAAGCCTCCGGATGCAACATCCCCGCAATTCCAGGACAGCTGTTAAAAATTGACCACTGTCTGGAAAATCTTCCAGCCCTGCACCCAACATCTTGCTCCTGGGGGGTTTTTAACTTAAGGCACCTAAAATGGGGGGAATATAGCAAATAATATTGTTGCAGTTTAAAAACACCAGGAGGCAGCTCTGATGAAAACTCACACTCACACGAGCTTTTAAATCTCTGCACAAAATTCAATTTAAACCCGCAAATAAAGAGCCTACTAGACTGGAAAATACACTAGACCTCATCTTCACTAACAATGATGATCTGATAAGAAAATGTCACCATATCAAAAACAATATACTCAGATCACAACATAATTGAGGTTCAGACATGTATGCGTGGAGCCTCAGACCGACAAAATGAGACTAGTCACGAGGGAGCATTCACCAAATTCAACTTCAATAACAAAAACATAAAGTGGGACCAAGTAAACCAAGTCCTAACCGATATAAGCTGGGAAGATATACTAAGCAACACAGACCCAAACTTATGCCTAGAACAGATTAACTCGGTGGCACTCGATGTATGCACAAGGCTATTCCTCTAAGAAAAAGGAGGAGTAGATGTAAAATAGAAAGAGACAGGCGCTCCTTTACAGGCGACGGAAAAGAATAACAGAGCGGCTAAAAGAGGTCAATATATCAGAAATGCGCAGGAGACACTGGTCAGAGAAATAGCAAGCATCGAACTTAAGCTAAAAGAATCCTTTAGGAGTCAGGAATCGCGGAAGAACTAAAAGCCATAAATGAAATCGAAAGAAACCCAAAGTATTTCTTCTCCCTATGCCAAATCAAAATCGAGAACAACGTCCAGTATTGGGCCCCTACTTAAACAAGATGGGTCCTACACAGATGACAGCAAGGAAATGAGTGAGCTACTCAAGTCCCAATATGACTCAGTTTTTAGCAAGCCGCTAACCAGACTGAGAGTCGAAGATCAAAATGAATTTTTTATGAGAGAGCCACAAAATTTGATTAACACAAGCCTATCCGATGTTATCCTGACGCCAAATGACTTCGAACAGGCGATAAATGACATGCCCATGCACTCTGCCCCAGGGCCAGACTCATGGAACTCTGTGTTCATCAAGAACTGCAAGAAGCCCTATCACGAGCTTTTCCATCTATGGAGAGGGAGCATGGACACGGGGTCGTCCCTCAGTTACTAAAAACAACAGACATAGCCCCACTCCACAAAGGGGGCAGTAAAGCAACAGCAAAGAACTACAGACCAATAGCACTAACATCCATATCATAAAAATCTTTGAAAGGGTCCTAAGAAGCAAGATCACCACCCATCTAGAAACCCATCAGTTACACAACCCAGGGCAACATGGGTTTAGAACAGGTCGCTCCTGTCTGTCTCAACTACTGGATCACTACGACAAGGTCCTAAATCATCACTGAAGACAAAAGAATGCAGATGTAATATATACAGACTTTTCAAAAGCCTTCGACAAGTGTGACCATGGCGTAATAGCGCACAAAATGCGGCCCCTAAAGGAATAACAGGAAAAAGTTTGGTCGATGGATCTATAATTTCTCATAACAGAACACAGAGAGTAGTCGTCAACAGAGTAAAGTCCGAGGCAGTTTACGGTGAAAAGCTCTGTTCCACAAGGCACAGTACTAGCTCCCATCTTGTTCCTCATCCTCATATCCGACATAGACAAGGATGTCAGCCACACACCGTGTCTTCCTTTGCAGATGACACCCGAAACTGCATTGACAGTGTCTTCCATTGCAGACACTGCAAAGGCTCCAGGTGGACAAAAACCAAATCTTTCAGTGGCTGCAGAAAACAATATGAATTTTCAACGATGAAAAATTTTCCCAATTACTCAGATATGGAAAACATGAGGAAATTAAATCTTTCATCAGAGTACAAAACAAATTCTGGCCACAAAATAGAGCGAAACACCAACGTCAAAGACCTGGGAGTGATTATGTCGGGGGATCTCACCTTCAAGGACCATAACATTGTATCAATCGCATCTGCTAGAAAAATGACAGGAGGGAAATAATGAGAACCTTCAAAACTAGGGAGGCCAAGCCCATGATGACACTCTTCAGGTCACTTGTTCTATCTAGGCTGGAATATTGCTGCACTCTAACAGCACCTTTCAAGGCAGGTGAAATTGCCGACCTAGAAAATGTACAGAGAACTTTCACGGCGCGCATAACGGAGATAAAACACCTCAATTACTGGGAGCGCTTGAGGTTTCTAAACCTGTATTCCCTGGAACGCAGGAGGGGAGAGATACATGATTATATACACCTGGGAAAAACCTAGAGGGACTAGTACCGAATTGCACACGAAAATCACTCACTACGAAAGCAAAAGACTTGGCAGACGATGCACCATCCCCCAATGAAAAACAGGGGGTGTCACTAGCACGTTAAGAGACCATACAATAAGTGTCAGGGGACCGAGACTGTTCAACTGCCTCCCAGCACACATAAGGGGGATTACCAACAGACCCCTGGCAGTCTTCAAGCTGGCACTGGACAAGCACCTAAAGGCAGTTCCTGATCAGCCGGGCTGTGGCTCGTACGTTGGTTTGCGTGCAGCCAGCAGCAACAGCCTGGTTGATCAGGCGCTGATCCACCAGGAGGCCTGGTCACAGACCGGGCCGCGGGGGCGTTGACCCCCGAAACTCTCTCCAGGTAAACTCCAGGTATAGTGTGGGGATTGCGGGGCAAACAGGTTACTGAGGTGAAGAGGAGGGTGTTAGCGTTAACGTTCTATAAAACGGTATGTAGAAATAAGGAAATTTATGGGAGGAGGTGGGTGAAGGATTTTTCAGAGGGATATAGGCAACTTACGTTACAGGTTTTATTAGACTTGTAATATACGAGGGAGGGGAGGGTATGATTGGAAAGTGTTGCTGGGGTAGGGAAGTCAGGGGTGAAAACAGGGTTGCCTCCCTGGTAATGGATAACAAAAGTTTTGCGAGAGTGTTGGATGAGTGATGCATGAGTGAATAATATGTGGACCACGGGTGCCCGCACCTGTGGAGCTGGCCAGTTTTTGTGTGACTGGACTTTATACTTATTATACATATTGTGTGTGGTAATATTGATTTACGGTAATGACATTGTAATTTGGAGATTTGCTATAATAATTGCATGTATTTGCTCCAACTTGTTTTTCTAGGTGCCTTGCACTGCATAGTGTTGATGCTGTGATCATGCACAGTGTCCAGAGATATGATGTGATATGTTTGTATTAATGTCTGTGCATTATTGTTCGTCACTGGTGTTCTGCAATTCAGTTTTGTTTTGAGAGTAAAGAGGTTAATGCACGTCAGATAGTGTAATAAAGTTGGGCAACAGTGGTGTTATAGGTTTTTGTGGTTAGGTGTGTGCTAGGCACAGTTTTTATGTGTCACTTATGTCATGGTTATATTTTATGTTGTATTGTACTGTTGTCAATAGTACTATGTAATGTCCATATAAGCTGTATAGAGCTTGAATGTCATAGTTGAAGCTGTGTTATTGTTTTAACACTGGAATTGCATGTTTAAATGTGTAAAGGCTTACATGTGTTGGATTTTGAGACTAAGTTTATTCTTATGGTTTTGTAGTAATTTTGTATGTCTTTGTGACTTTTCTATATCACCATTGTTATGTAATACATATTGTTTATGTAACTGAACCATTAGGACAATTACATAAATTAATGTTGGATCATTGCTGTGTGACTTTAGATTAGGCAACATTCATTGTTTATAGTATGTTAGGTTGTAAATAGTGGGGTGGTTGGATAACCACGGAGGAGGGGGGGTTATATGTCTGTATAATATGTCAGTGCAATGCATTGTATGGTCTGTAGTCGATTATTAAGTACCATTTCGAGGGATGTGTATATAAAAGTGTTGTTCATATCATGTAATTCTGTTG
This sequence comes from Cherax quadricarinatus, assembly GCF_026875155.1. Lineage (NCBI taxonomy): Eukaryota > Metazoa > Arthropoda > Malacostraca > Decapoda > Parastacidae > Cherax > Cherax quadricarinatus. The sequence continues at coordinate 36,465,271 of NC_069448.1, read as the reverse complement.
GGTAGCTCCAACAGGTTTGGGTTAAGTGATAGGATGAGGGAGCAGGGGGGGGGGTGTACCCACACGGAGTTGTAAGTGTGGTGTGTAATATTAGCTGTAGGGAGGATTGTGTTAATTATCGACTTAAATGAGTTTTACATATTATATTTTGTAATGTCATGGTTTAAATAAAATATATAAAAAAAAAAAAAAAAAGTACTATGATTGCTTTGGTTCCCAACCTTGACAAAATTGACAGCAAGATATTCTGGGCACTGTTCGTGAGCAATTTTATAAACATGATTTAGCTTCAGTTGCGGATGTATGACTGAATGTAAATGGACTGTGTAATAGTGTGAAGAGGGAATGGTTTCGAATGTTTCTGTGTAAATATAGGGTGGAAGTAGTGTTCCTGCAAGAACACAATTTCAAGTAGGGAAGAGAGGTGGAGGTGGCGGGGTTTCAGGTCATGACTGCCATCTGCACGTCTGAAAGGTGGTGTGGGTATATTGATCAGTGAGGCGAGCCCGTTTGTGTTGATACGAAGTGAGGGGCGAGGGGGGGAGGGGGGAGGGGGGAGGGTGTTGCCTGTGGATGGGTGGTGGATGGGGCAGAGGGTAACCTTCGTAAGTGTGTGTGCGCCAGCTGAGAACGATGTGAAAGTAAAGCAGGAATTTGCATATGATGACCTAGTTTTCTTCTTACTTGGTTTACCTGCGGTGGCCATCGTTGGTGGGGACTGGAATTGTGTTATCAGGAGGGCTGATGTGGAGCCAAAAGGGATGAGGCACATGTTGGTGGCCTTACGAGACCTCTTGAGGGATATTCAGTTGAGGGATGCAGTTGGAGGGGGAGTGTGGGAGGTAGACCACACTTTCGCAAGGAGGGGTTATGCAGCTAGGTTAGATAGGTTGTACATTTCTCAATGGGTCTTGATAAAGTTTTTCCGCACAATAGAGGTAGCTTATTCGGATCATAGGGGGGTCGTGGCAGAAGTGGGATGAGAGTCACTAGTGGTTATCTCTAGGGGTTATTGGAAGTTAAATACGAGTGTGTTAAGAGATGAGAAGGGGTTGGAGGGATTTACAACATTATGGGAGAGTTTAAGTGTGGAGGTACATGGAGTGGAGGATGTGGTAACATGGTGGGATGGTGTGGCTAAAGAACGAAATAGGCAATATTATGTGAGAGAAGGGAAACGAATTAATTCTTTAAAATATGGGTTGGCCAACTCTTTGGAGGACAGGTTAAGGGGTTGTTATGCGAGGGGGGCAGTGGCTGGTATTTATCCTATGGATGACATACTGGCACTTAAGGGGAGGCTGCGGGAGCTACAAGATGAGAGGTTCCAAGCGGTGAGGGTAATGGCAGGCGTGGAAGGGGTTTTATGGGGCTAGGAAGGCCTTGTTATGTGTATTGCGTAGGCAAAACAACGACAGCGGGCAAAGGGGCTATTCCATGGTTGGGGTTCATGAGTCTGTGGGTTGGTAAAGGAGGGTCGGGTTTAATTTGCGCATAAGGAAGGGGGTTTTTTGCAGACATGTGGAGGAAAGTTTGGCAAAGGGATGGGTAGGACGGGGGTTTTAAAAAACAGGTGTTGGGAATGGATATGCATTTTTGGAAACAGTGATAGGGAAGCGTTGGGAAAGGGGAAAATAATGAGGGACAAGCAGAAGGTTTTAAAAGTAAATGTGTAAGGCCCAAAGCCCCGGGGAATGGATGGACTCCTGGCGGGTTTTTTTCTACAGCATTGGGAGAAATGAGAGGTTTTTTGTTGGGTTTTTTTTAAATTTATTAAAGGGGAGGGGGGGAGGAGTTGGGAGAAAAGCGGGCATCGGCTGTATGTTTTGGTACCGAAGGGTAAGGGAAACATACACTTAGGGATACCGGGAATATCCTTGTTATGAAAACAGATTAAAGCTGTTTGCCCAATTTTTTTGGGAAACAGTTTAAATGCATTTTGGTAGAGTATTATCGGAACCAGTTTGGGGGTTTCCAGGGAGGTCTTGGGGGAGGGACATGGGTTTCCCAAGGGATTTCGTGGGAAACAAAAGGGGGGAGGAGGGGTTTTTGGCTTTAGCTGGCAGGGGGATATGACAGAGTGGAACAAGAAGCATTGAGGCCATCCTTAGGGGACAGGGGTTTGGGGAAGAAATAGTGGGGGGGTAATGCTTTGTATCGCGGGAGGGGGGTTGGGTTTGCGGGGCTTAAAGAGGAGGGTCAAATGTGGTTTTTTATTAAAAGGGAGGTGGTGAAGGAAAATGTGGGGGGGGGGGGGGCTGGGCAGGATCCATGAAAGATTGAAATGAATGTGAAAGTTTTGAGGGCGTGGGGGTGGGCCCCAGATCCAGGGGAAGGTCAAAATAGGTGTGATGTTTTGATTGTTGGTGGGGGGGTTATGGCGCCAGTAGAGGGAATTTTTCCCCTGTTTAAAAATAGGGGAATATAGGAATTTAAGTAGGATGAGGTTACAACCCGAGCACTTGACTAAAATATCGTTTTTTGCTCGGGATTTTGCCCTCGGGTTAGGTTCTGGGGGTAGACGTGTGGTTGAGGGATGTGTGTGTGGGAATATGTGAAGGTGGGAGTTGGGGTTTTATTTTGTATAATTTTGTGAGGGGATGGGTATCGTCAGGGTTGGTTGAGTAGGGCTCTGTAAGATTGGGGGGGAAAGGGGTTTCTGTTTGAGAGCTTAAAAATCTTGATATGGGGGGTTGATGAAGTATCACTAGTGTGTGGGGGACTATGGTAGATTATATATACAAGTGGGGGGGGGAATGAGGGATAAAGGGGTTTGGAGGGGAAAGGCCATTTTAGCGGTTCCGTTTTATAAAACGTTGTGTCGTAACAGGAAATTTATGGAAAAGGGGGGGGCATTGTATCAATCGCATCTGACTTGAAAAATGAAGGATGGAATAATGAGAACCTTCAAACTAGGGAGGCCAATCCCATGAAGACACTCTTCAGGGTCACTTGTTCATATCTAGGTGGAATATAGCTGCACTCTAACAGCACCTTTCATGGCAGGTGAATTGCGACCTAGAAAATGTACAGAGAACTTTCACGGCGCGCATAACGGAGATAAAACACCTCATTTCTGGGGAGCGCTTGAGGTTCAAACCTGTATTCCCTGGAACGCAGGAGGGAGAGATAATGATTATATACACTGGAAAATCTAGAGGGACTAGTACCGAATTGCACACGAAAATCACTCACTACTGGAAGATTAGCAAAAGGACTTGGCAGACGATGCACCATCCCCAATGGAAAAGCAGGGGTGTCACTAGCACGTTAAGAGACCATACAATACGTGTCAGGACCGAGACTGTTCAACTGCCTCCAGCACCACATAAGGTGGATTACCAACAGACCCCTGGCAGTCTTCAAGCTGGCGAACTGGACATGCACCTAAAGGCAGTTCCTGATCAGCGGGCTGTGGCTCGTTCGTACGTTGGTTTGCGTGCAGCTCCAGCAGCAACAGCCTGGTTGAATCAGGCGCTTGATCCACCAGGAAGGCTGGCTCACTAGACCGGGCCGCGGGGGCGTTGGACCCCGAAACTCTCTCCAGGTAAACTCAGGTATAGTGTGGGATTGCGGGGCAAACAGGTTAATGAGGTGAAAGAGGAGGGTCGTTAGCGTTAACGTTTCTATAAAAACGGCCTTATCGTAGACAATAAGAGAAAATTTATGGGAGGAGGTGGGTGAAGGATTTTTCAGAGGGGATAATAGAGCAACTTCGTTAGGTTTTTAATAGATTATGTAATATACGAGGGAGGGGAGGGTATGATTGGAAGTGTGCTGGGTATGGAACGTCAGGGGTGAAAACAGGTTGCCTCCCTGGTACAATGGATAACAAAAGTTTAGCGAGAGTGTTGGATGAGTGATGCATGAGTGATATATGTTGACCACGGGTTGCCCGCACCTGTGAGCTGGCCACGTTTTTGTTTGTGACTGCTGGACTTTTACTTATTATACTATTTGTGTGTGGTATATTGATTTACGTAATGACATTGTAATTTGGATGATTTGTCTCTATAATTGCATGTATTTGCTCCAACCTTGTTTTTCTAGGTGCCTTGCACTGCATAGTGTTGATGCTGTGATCATTGCACAGTGTCCAGAGTATGATGTGATATGTTTGTATTAATGTCTGTGGCATTATTGTTCGTCAACTGGTGTTATGCAAATCAGTTTGTTTTGAGAGTAAAGAGAGTTAATGCACGTCAGATAGTGTAATAAAGTTGGGCAACTGTGGTTTTATAGGTTTTTGTGGTTAGGTTGTGTGCTAGGCACAGTTTTTATGTGTCACCTTATGTCATGGTTATATTTTATGTTGTATTGTTACTGTTGTCAATAGTACTCTGTAATGTCCATAAAAGCTGTATAGAGTTGAATGTCATAGTTGAAGCTGTTGTTATTGTTTTTAAACACTGGAAATTGCACATGTTTTTAAATGTGTAAGGCTTAATATGTGTTGGGATTTTGAGACTAAGTTTATTCCTATGGTTTTGTAGTAATTTTTATGTCTTTGTGACTTTTATATATCCCATTGTTATGTATACATATTGTTTGAACTGAACCTTTAGGACATTTACATAAAAATTAATGTTGGATCATTGCTGTGTGACTTTTAGATTAGGCAACATTCATTGTTTATAGTATGTTAGGTTGTAAAATAGTGGGGTGGTTGGATAACACGGAGGAGGGGGGGGTTATATGTCTGTATAATATGTACAGTGCAATGCATTGTATGGTCTGTAGTCGATTATAAGTACATTTCGAGGGATGTGGTATATAAAAAGTGGTTGTTTTCATATCTGTAATTCTGATGGTGGCTCAACAGGTTGGGTTATGTGATAGGATGAGGAGCAGGGAGGGGGGGGTGTACCCACACGGAGTTGTAAGTGTGGTGTTAATATTAGGCTGTAGGAGGATTGTGTAATTATCGACTTAAATGAGTATTACATTTTATATTTATGTAATGTCATGGTTTAAATAAATATAAAAAACAAAAAAAAAAAAAGTAACTATGATTGCTTTGGTTCCAACTTGACAAAATTGACAGCGCAAGATATTCTGGGAACTGTTTCTGAGCAATTGTATAAACAGATTTAGCTTCAGTTTGTCGGATGTATGACTGAATGTAAAAGGACTGTGTATGTGTGAAGAGGGAAATGTGTTTCCTCGCACATGTTTCTGTGTAATATAGGGTGGAAGTAGTGGTTCCTGCAAGAACACAATTTCAATGTAGGGAAGAAGGTGGAGGTGGCGGGGTTTCAGGTCATGACTCGCTCATCCTGCACGTCTGAAAAGGTGGTGTGGGGTATATTGAACAGTGAGGCGGGGGAAAAGGGGGGGGGGGGCCCGTTTGTGTTGATACGAAGTGAGGGGCGAGGGGGGGAGGGGGGAGGGGGGGTGGGTGTAGCCTGTGGATGGGGTCAGGTGGATGGGGCAGAGGGTAACCTTCGTAAGTGTGTGTGCGCCAGCTGAGAACGATGTGAAGTAAAGCAGGAATTTGCATATGATGACCTAGTTTTCTTCTTACTTGGTTTACTGCGAGTGGCCATCGTTGGTGGGGACTGGATATTGTGTTATCAGGAGGGCTGATGTGGAGCCAAAAGGGATGAGGCTCATGTGGGTGGACCTTACGAGACTCCTTGAGCGTGATATTCAGTTGAGGGAATTCAGTCTTGGAGGGGGAGTGTGGGAGGTAGACCACACTTTCGACAAGGAGGGGTTATGCAGCTAGGTTAGATCGATGGCCATTCCTCACTGGGTCTTGATAAAGTTTTTCGCAAATAGAGGTAGCCTTATTCGGATTAGGGGGGTCGTGGCAGAAGGGGGGGAGAGTCACTAGTGGTTATCTCTAGGGGTTATTGGAGTTAAAATACGAGGTGTTAAGAGTGAGAAGGGGTTGGAGGGATTTACAACATTATGGAGAGTTTAAGTCTTGGAGGTACATGGCTGTGGAGGATGTGGTAAACAGGCTGGGAATGGTGTGCCTAAAGAACGAATTAGGCAATATTATGTGAGGATGGGAAACGAATTAATCTTTAAAATTATGGTTGGCCACTTCTTTGAGAGGACAGGTTATAGGGGTTGTTATTGCGAGGGGGGCAGTGGCTGGTCTAATTTTATCCTATGGATGACATACTGGCACTTAAGGGGAGGCTGCGGGAGCTACAAGATGAGAGGTTCCAAGCGAGTCTGAGGGTAATGGCAGGGTGGAAAGACGGTGTTACTGCGGGCATAGGATAGGCTTTGTTAACGTGTATTGCGTAGGCAAAAATCAACGACAGCAGGCAACAGCTATTCCATGGTTGGAGGTTCATGAGTCTGTAGGTGGGTACAAGGATGGGTAGGTTATATGCGCCATAGATGGAATGGGGTGTTTTGCAGAAATGAGGATATGGAAAGTATTGGCAAAGGTTAGGGTAGGAGCTGGGGTTTAAAAAAGGTGTGTGGGAATGTGATATATGGCAGTTGGGAAACTAGTGATAGGGAAGCGTTGGGAAGGGAAATAATTGAGGACAGCATGGGAAGGCTTTAAGTGAAATGCTGTAAGGCCACAAAAAGCTCGGGAATGGATAGGACTCATGGCAGAGTTTTATCTACAGCATTTGGGGGAGCTATTGAAAGGTTTTTTTTTGAGTAGGTATTAAAAGAATTTATTGAAGGGAGAGGGGAGAAGTTGGAAGGAGAGAAGATGGCATCCGGCTTGTAGTAGATTGGTACCGAAGGGTAAGGGCAAATTAACTTAGGGACTACTGGCAATATCTTGTTTTGAACAGATTATAAGCTGTTTATGCCCAAATTTTTGGGTATCAGTTTTAAATGCATTGTGGATAGAGTATTATCGAGAGAACTCAGTTTTGGTTGCCAGGGAGGTCTATGGTGGAGAGGACATGGGTTACCTAAGGGATTCGTGGAAGCAAAAAGGGCGCAGGGGGAGGGGAGCTTGGTGGGCTTTAGACTGGCCAGGAGCATATGACAGAGTGGAACAAGAAGCTTTGAGAGCCATCCTTAGGGGACAGCGGGTTTGGGGAAGAATAAGTAGGATGGGTAGATGCTTTGTATCGGGCAGGGGGTTGGGTTTGCTGGACATAAAGAGGAGGGTCAAATGTGTCTTATTAAAAGGGAGGTGGGTGAAAGGAAAATGTGGGGGGGGGGGTTCTGGTTCAGGACTCATGAAAGATTGAAAATGAATGTGAAACTGTTTTGAGGGTGTGGCGTGGGCTCGGAATCCAGGGAAGGTCATAAATAGGGGTGATGTGTTGATGTTGGTGGGGAGGGTTATGGCGCCAGTAGAGGGAATTTTCCCATGATACATAGGGGAGTAATATGGAATAGGTAGTAGGATGAGGTTACAACCATGAGCACATGACATAAAAGTATCGTTTTTGCTCGGGATTTTTGCCTGGGTTATGGTTCTGAGGGGTAGACGTGTTGTTGGGGAGGTGTGTGTGTGGGAATATGTGAAGGTGAGGAGGTTGGCGTTTCATGTTGTATAATTTTGTGAGGGGATGGGTATAGTCAGGGTGTTGGGTGAGTAGGGTACTCAGTACGATTGGGGGTAAAGGGATTTCTGTTCTGAGAGCTTAAAGTCTTGATATCGGGGGATCTGGATGAGAGTATCACTGTGCTGGGGGGGTACATTATGGTAGATTATATATACAAGTGTGGGGAAGAGGGATAAAGGGGTTAGTGAGGGAAGAGGCCATTTTAGCGGTTCCGTTTTATTAAAACGTTGTGTCGTAACAGGAGATAATTTTGGAAGAAGGGGGAGCGGGCCTTTTTCGATGGATATAGAGATCTTATGTTAGGGGTTTTATTAGATTTGTAAATCAGGTGGGAGGGGCAAGGTATGGATGGTAAATGACTACGTGCAGGGTTGGGATGTCAAGGGTTCAGGAATTGGGGTTCCTCCTCCTTGAGGTTCGACAGTTGCAAAGAATGTGTGCTATTTTAGTGTGGCGAGAGAGTTGGAATAACGTAACGTGCGAATGTGTATGAACCTGTGTGAATGAAATGTGGAATGGCACATACAGAGTTGTGGCTGTCTGCGCCTGCGTAAGTGTCAATGTGTAAGACTTGGTCATGTTTCCCTTATGTTTATAATTGTTATTAAATGTACTGAGTCTTTGGTGTTACTGTTTCACCAATACTTTTATAATTACCACTTATGTTTATTCATATATGGCAAGTTAGGATGTACTCCAACAAGTTGGTGATAACGGCCATATTATTTCGGGGTGAGGGCGGGCAATTAATGTATATTAAGTTTAAGTCATTAACGATAATGCCAACTTTATTGGTAATTGTTACATGTGTTTTGATATATAATATCACATTGTGTTAGTCTTATTAAAGGTATTGTGATTTTGGTAGTCCTGTATCATCCATGGTTGTAAATAATCTTTCCTCAAGTGACATGTGTCATGATATTCCTAAATTGAGGATAATTAATGTCATGATTATTCAGATTGGTGATGGGGTTAGTTTTCAGTGTGTGTGTGTGTGGGGGGAGGGATGATGGGTCACCTGTATTGTGTGAGTGGGGGGAGGGATGATGGGTCACCTGTGTTGTGTGAGTGGGAGAGGGATGATGGGTCACCTGTGTTGTGTGAGTGGGGGAAGGGATGATGGGTCACCTGTGTTGCAGCACAGGTTTCTTAATAATGCATATTGAAGGTCTTGTGTAATTTGTTGCGAGTTGTATTTTGGGTGATTGTTATTAAGCTTGGTGCATTATTATTGTGTTGAGGTTGTAATTTAGGAGTTTTGTTATAGCCATTCTGTGGCCTTTATTATTATACCTTTATTCCTTCTTGAACTGTGATATGTTTTAAAAACTTGTATATAGTATAGTGTCAGATGTTGCCTGGATTGTTATGTGTTTATATATAGTGTTATTGATGTTGTCTTTGTTCAAGTCATTTTGAATTTTAAGTGAACAAGGGAATGTAGAATGTATTCACTGGTGGTGGGGGAGGGGAGTGTAAGCAATAATGAGTAGATTCCATTATATCTATGAACTCTTGTGTACTTGTGTACTTGTGTACTTGTGAAACAACGTACGTAGAAGCAGTCTGTAGGTTGTGTTAAGTTTATTTTAATGTCCTTATGTATGTGCTTATTCAGTAGATTATGTAGTGAATGTTTATTGCTCATCACCAGTGTCAATGTTACATATTTATATATGTACATATACATATTTGTATGTGAAGTTTTAAATAAAATATATAAAAAAAAAAGTTTTAGTTCTGTTATGTATGATGTATTCTATTCTATTCTATCTTTATTTATTCTATCTTTACTTGCACCTGCGTGGCAGGTCTTCAGCCACCAGCCCTATGGCCAGATGATGTACCAAACGTTAGTTCGACACCATGCCTAACCCTCCTAGGGTAGGGTAGGTGCCTGAGCCCGAGCCTTTAGCTCATAAGACTGTCATTCCCATTTGCCCCCTTGGGGCGGGGATGGCAGACCAGAGAGGCCTAGCTTGTGGCTAGGCCTGGGGGCAGTTGGTCCCAAAGATGAGGAGGTACTTGTGCCTCCTCCCATGGGAGACTTAGGTCTCAGACACTCCCTAAAGAGGGAGCCAAGGCCGGGCCACCACTTGGACAAGGTCCGGGCCGGGGGAATACCGGCTAATCTTTAACTAACTAACTAACTAACTAACAAACGTTAGTGGAACATCCTTCAGGGATTGGAATTGGATTCACATCAAGAAGGATTATCGAGTGGACGAAGATTGGAAAACAGTGTGTATTGTGTTCGCAAATCTGTGTTAGTTTACACCCAGATTAGTGTCATTCCTGGTGATCCTTAGACTGTGTTCAGTGCTTCAGAGCAGTGAGCCATGAGAGGGTGGCTACGGGCCCCGACTGGGGCTCTGAGCCTCACAGCTCTGCACCCGGTGTGGGTGGCTGTGAGGTCACAGGCAGCAGCTCTGCTGCTGGCTCTGTCCCCACACCTACAGTCACCATGACAGATCCAGGAGAGCGGCCTAAACGTTCCTTGGAATGCGGGGACGAGTTGGAGGACGACGTGGGGCAGGTGGGAGCCCCCACCAAGAAGGCCAAGGATGCAGTGGAGACTACTGTGCCTACCAATCTGCCACTAGGTCCGTCGGCAGCCCCTACCCAAGAAGACTTGCACCCCCAGATGGCCATAGGGGTCGTGGAAGGAAGCCAGGAGGAAGTAGCTCCTCAAGAGGCAAGGATGGAGCCATCCCAGGTCCCTACACCAGTTGGTTTGGCCTCCACAGTGGACGGGGACTGGTTGACTCCACGTGGAAGGGAAAGGAGTTTCCCGCTCAGCTCGGGCACAAGCAACCAGGGCCTTCAACAAAATTCAAGGTTCCCAACTACGGGTTTGTAAGGTATCTGGATGTTCTCCCCCACCTCAAGTTCCGCTGCGAGTTCACTCTCAGGAACGAGGTTCTGGTCATTCCTCGGGACGAAGACTCTTACGAGGATTTAAAGGGGGCTGGTTGTGACCCATCCCAGCATGGTGGAACTGCTTGCTTCGGAGAAGGTGTAAAAGGGGGGTTGCTTTTTACACGTCCCTGTGCCCCTCCCACTGGACCCCTTTTTGGGAAAGGGGCCCCAATATTGCCCAAGGCGGAGCGACTCACTGCAACGGTGAACAAGGTGCCCACCCGCCAGGTACTGATCCACCACAAAGGTCCACTTCCCACGCACCTGGACCTTGGGGTCTGGGGAAGATTCAAGACCCGACCATACCTGTCAGGCCCAGTACAATGCTTCAACTGCCAGGGGTTCAATCATATTGCAGCCACCTGCCAGCGAGAGAAGAAGTGTGGTGTCTGCAGCAAGGCCAGCGCCCAAGTGTGCCAATTGCTCAAAGAGGCACCATGCCTGGAACTGGAGCTGTCCTGTGATGGTGCAGCACTGGCAGCAGGTTCGTCATCGGAACGACCCGACAGCCCCGACGCCACCCAGCCTTCGAACTGCCCAGCAACAGTCAGCATGGGCTCCAATCACGGTTCCCCGGATACCGCAGGAGGGCAATACCTGCCAGTTCCCAGCACTGGGCTCCCAGTGGGGGCATCAGAGGGCAGACACTGGTTTGCAGCAGCGCGGTCAACTGAGGCGTCAGATGGCAAGGTGGCCAAGAAGGCAGAATCATTGGGAAAAACAGCCACAGGCCAGGCACACTGCCCAGCAGTCCCAGCGGGCACCAACATTCCTTCCCCTACGGCCAACAGCCTCTTCCCAAGGACAGGCCCCTCCTGTGAGCGGCCAGCGACGGGCAGAGGTTCCCCGCCAGGGACTTGGAAGCCCATGGCCACTCATCCCGGGCCCGGGGTGCACCGAGCTTATGCTGCGCAGTGTCGACAGCCACCAGACATCCCCAGTGACCCAGCCCCGCCTCGACGGGTCGTCCAGCTCAATGCCTGCAGAGGTAATGGTCGAATCCTTTCCGGATCGACTGAAGAAAACCATCGGGGTCATCTCAGCGCTCCTCGTCGCCTGCTCCCCGTCGGCAGAGGACAGGGAGCCTGCGGGCCCAGCTCCTGTCATGGATGCTGGGCGTGGTCCTACTGGACAGGAAAGACTCTATGGAACTTCAAGCCATCATCCAGGAGTCCTTCCAGTCTGTGATGGAGGAGGCCCCGGAGTCGCCAACAACGGACGACGAGTCCCAGGCAGAGATGGAATCAGTGAGCCACCTCTGGGGCCCCCTTAAAGATCCTCCAGTGGAACATTTGTGGGCTGCAGGGGAAAATTCACTTAGTGATTGAAGCTGCAGTTCAGGATGAGGTTGATGTCTTCCTGTTTCAGGAGACACTCACCGATTGTCACGTCAAATGCAGCCCATACTCCGGGATTCTCTGCCTACCTTCAACGCCTGGAAGGGACTGGCAGGGGCCGGCGATCTACGTCAGGACCACTATCCTCATTCAATCTCCACTGACCCCATCGACTGTGGGGAGGGCGTAGAGGTTCAGGCTGTCACCCTAAAACCTGGCGGATGGACCTCTCTTTGGTTTACAATATTTACAGAAGCTCCGGTCCCACCCTTGACTCTCAGGGGTGGCAGCACCGCCCCAGGGGAGGGTTTTGTTGTGGCTGGGGATGTCAATGCCCACCACCCAATACTTTCTTCTGTCTCTCCTACCAACGAAAGCTGGGAGGCACCTTGCGGCTGTGCTGGAGGAGGCCCTGAGATCGCCCTCCTCAATAATGGTGAGCCAACCCATCACATGGGGGCCCGCTTGGTTTGTCACACTCATCCCTAGGTGGTTGCTCTCGAGCGCGAGATGGGAGGTCCACCCCCGTCTCACCAGTGATCACTTTGCAGTGGTCACTACGCTGATGGTCCAGCGGTGCCCGCTCCCCACACCTACCCCCAGATGGAATCTAAAAAAGGCCGACTGGCAGTGCTTCCAGGAGGTCATTGAGCGTTGGTGGGCGGAGTCTCCCCTTCCAGAAGACCCAGATGAGGCGGCTCAAAGCTTGCAGGTGGCCTTCACATGTGCAGCTGAGGCAGCAATACCTAAGATTACAGGCAGAGGGTCATATAAACGTGACTGGTGGTTTTACAATGAGGACATCAGGGAACAGAACCACCGCATCAGTGTTGTACGCAAGATGCACAGGCGTAATCCCATGGTTGAGTCCATGCGTCTGCTCAGGGAAGTGGTGCGGCATGCATGCCATGCATGGCATGCATGCATGGTTCGAGTGGTGTGCCTCCTTCAGCTACTCCTCCACCTTATCTGAGATTTGGACCAAGTTACGATTGGCCACTGGGCAGCGTTGCAGTGTGGCTCGGTTGCACCCAGACCCCGCAACGGAGGCAGAGCGTCTGGTGGACCTATTCACCTCCAGAGCGGCCATGGCTCAACTGCCTCAGGATCTCCAGGACCTCCAAGCCACCCTCCTTCCTAGAAGGGTGATGGTGATCCAAGCAGCATGCCAGGCTGGGGATGTCACGGATGAAGACTTCACCGACCAGTAGCTCCAGGCAGCCTTCACATCTCATCGAGACACTGCTCCGGGGCATGATGGTTCACCTATGGCAGATCACTCGGTCTGGCCATTCTGGACATTCAGCTGTCCTGGGAGTCATCAACCAGACTTGGCGAGCTGGGAAACTCCCTGTAGTATGGAAGGAGGCTGACATATAAACCGATTTCCTAAGCCTGGGATCCTGGCAGTGTGAGACCCATCTCCCTCACCAGTTGCATTTCGAAGGTGTCTGAAAGGATGGTGTTGGAGCGCCTGAGGTGGAAGCTTGGCCCTCCTCATAAACACCTCTATGGGTTTACCAAAGGAGTGGGCACTTTCGAAGCCTTACCACTCTACTGACCGGCATTGGGTCGGACGCCCAACCCACATTGTTTTTCTTTCTTGACCTCGAGAAAGCTTTTGAGCTAGCCAGTGCCTGCCATCCTCTCACTCTTGGCCCGCAGGGGATTAAAGGCAGGCTGCTTTCATGGCTTCGTTCCTATCTACAGGACAGGGGGGCCCGGGTACGCTTCCAGGGGGATGACTCTTCTCTCAAGACCCTGGACAATGGGACTCCACAGGGGGGGGTGCTTAGTCCCACCCTGTTTAATGTACTGATCTCAGCTGGTGTGCCTGCCTTTCCCCCAGAGGGGCCGTCCTCCTCAGCTATGCCGATGACCTGGCACTTGTCGTACCTAGGAAGCGCCGGCTTTTGCAGCATGCCAGGAGGACCTCGATCTGCTGGCTTCCACTGCCGTCACTTGGGACTCAAAATATCTGCAGCAAAATCCAAAGCCAGATCCTTCGCACCAAGGTGCCCATCAGAGGCTGCGGGTCCTGGGCCCTCGACCTGGGTGGGTTCACATTATAGGTACCTTGGCATCTACATTGACAGGCACCTCACCTTCCAGAAACATGTGCGCCACATTAAAGAGAGGGCTCTGCAGAGGGTCAGGGCATTGAGTGCCATGGCCAACCCTAGGGGTTTGGGGCCAGCCTCGAGGTCATGAGGTTGTTCTACATCCAGGCAATAAAGTTCCCTCGTTGAATATGGGGCACTTCCTGGTTCACACCAGACCAAAAAACATCAATCCCTCTGTGTCATCCAGAACACAGCTTTTACGGGCCATGCTGGGGGCTCCTAGGTGGGCCAAAGCAGTGGCTCTGAACCTTGAGGTGCAGCTACAGCCTCTTGAAGACAGGGTCCAACTGGTAGCTGCCAGGGGGATTGCAAAGTAAACTCCGACTCCAGGGGCTGACAAACTGATGAGAGATTTTCGGGTCCGCCAGGGACAGGTCATTCCACTGCATCCCGGCCCCCGATGGATGTGGGCGTTACAGATGCCACACAGAAGCTCTTGCCCATGACATTGCCTCCAGGCAGGGGGCTGCGACAGACTGGCAGCGAACTACACGGTGCCACCCCCTTGGCACCAGAAACTGTTTGCGGTGACTGGACAACCCTACCAGACACAAGAGGCATTGCACCCGGGACATTCTGCACCACCTTGCCTCGGCTAGCATTGTGGGTGCGGAAGGCCCAGGGTGTGTGCCATATTACACTGATGGCCCCCGAGACCCAGTGGCAAGCCGCACAGCTGCGGGATGTTCCACAGCAATCTGACAGCAGGTTGGCGCCTCCCAGACCATTGCAAACCCTCCTCCAGGCCGAACTCTGTTGCCATCCAACAAGCTCTGCGGCATGCTCTTGCAGACCATCAGCATTTCCCCCCCTCATCCACGTTGATTCCAAAGCACAATCCAAGCGCTTATGCACAAAGAGCCAAAGGACAACATACACTTAATCACATTTCCATCCGGGTGACCTGCAACTCTCATGGCCCAGGTCGCAGGGCTACCATCAACTGATCCCGACCATGTGGGTATCCCTGGCAATGATGCTGCAGATGAGGCTGCTAGGACTGCAACCCTCGAGGCACAGCCAAAATGCTGCAATCTCCATCAGCCTCAGCCAGATTTCCTGTTGGCTGCTGGTGCGGCGAGGCGCCCATTCCCTCGACCCTGGGGAGTCACGAGCCTCTGTTGGTATGTCAGGGCGACCCACAGGTGCCCCCTCCAAGTCTTCGGGACACAGTCCAGGGAACTGAGGGTGCAAAATCCACCGCCTACGCTTAGGGTATCCCACCACTGCACGGATTGTTGAACGGGCACGAGAGGGGCTCTGTGCCCATTGTGACCGAATGGTTCCACAGCCCTTCGTGCACTACCTGTTAGACTGCCCGGGTACGATGCCCTTCGCCGTAGACACTTCCCAATGACCCCAGTAGGGCAGAAACCCCAGAGAATGAGGGAGCAAAATCTTGTGTACTTAGCTGTCAGGGACTTGGAAACCTTACTTTCCAGTTTCCCTTTCATGTCATCCGCCCCCCTGCTGAAGTTGCTGCGAGGGCCTGCTTTGGGCCTCCATTGCACTGCACACCAGCCACTGTTAGTGCACACTAACGTTTGGTACGTCATCTGGCCATAGGGCCGGTGAGGTACCCCCCCCTTCCTGCTGAAGACCTGCCACACAGGTGCAAGTAAAGATAAATGTCACTTCCCTACCCGGGGAGCCAATGCCGGGTCACCAAAATGGAAGAGACCCGGGCCGGAATTACCGGCGAATCAAATAGAATAAAATAGAATAGAACAAACGTTAGTGTGCACTAACAGCAGCTGGTGTGCAGTGCAATGGAGGCACAAAGCAGGCCCTCGCAGCAACTCCAGCGGGGAGGGGGGGGGTTTCGGATGACGTGCAATGACTGGGAGTAAGGTTTCCAAGTTCCTGACAGCTAAGTACACAAGATGTGCTGCCTCATCCTCTCGGGCCTGCCCCACTGGGGTCATTGAGAAGTGTCTACGGCGAAGGGGCATCGTAGTTGGGCAGTCTAACAGGTAGTGCACCAAGGGCTTCGGAACCATTCGGTCACAATGGGCACAGAGCTCCTCTCAATCCCATTCAACAATCCGTGCAGTGTTGGGATACCCTAAGCGTAGGCGGTGGATGTGCACCGTGAGTTCTCTGGACTGTGTCCGAATACTAGGAGGGGGGTCACCCTGACATACCAACAGAGGCTCCGTGAATCCCTAGGGTCAGGGAATGGGCGCCTGGCCACACCGGCAGCCCACAGTGCAATCTGTCTGAGGCTGATGGAGATTGCAGCACGTGGCTGTGCCTCGACGGTTGTAGTCCCAGGAGCCTCACCTCCAGCATCATTGCCAGGGATCCAGTTGATGGTAGCCATGTGACCCTGGGATCTCTGTTACGACGCATCGTACGATAGAACGTTACCGCAAGAACCTTCCTTCGTTCTTCACTATCCCCTCTCCCCTTTATCGCCCACGACATATATATATATATAAAAATGGGTACCTGGGTGTTAGTGGACTGGTGTTGGTCGCATCCTGGGCGTTAGCCGACTGGTGTGGGTGGCATCCTGGGTGTTAGTGGACTGGTGTGGGTCGCATCCTGGGCGTTAGTCGATTGGTGTTGAGGCATCCTGGGTGTTAGTGGACTAGTGTGGGTGGCATCCTGGGTGTTAGTGGACTAGTGTGGGTGGCATCCTGGGTGTTAGTGGACTGGTGTGGGTGGCATCCTGGGTGTTAGTGGACTGGTGTGGGTGGCATCCTGGGTGTCAGTGGACTGGTGCGGGTGGCATCCTGGGTGTTAGTGGACTGGTGTGGGTGGCATTCTGGGTGTTAGTGGACTGGTGTGGGTGGCATCCTGGGTGTTAGTGGACTGGTGTGGGTGGCATCCTGGGTGTTAGTGGACTGGTGTGGGTGGCATCCTGGGTGTTAGTGGACTGGTGTGGGTGGCATCCTGGGTGTTAGTGGACTGGTGTGGGTGGCATCCAGGGTGTTAGTGAACTGGTGTGGGTGGCATCCTGGGTGTTAGTGGACTGGTGTGGGTGGCATCCTGGGTGTTAGTGGACTAGTGTGGGTGGCATCCTGGGTGTTAGTGGACTGGTGTGGGTGGCATCCTTGGAGTTAGTGGACTGGTGTGGGTGGCATCCTGGGTGTTAGTGGACTAGTGTGGGTGGCATCCTGGGTGTTAGTGGACTGGTGTGGGTGGCATCCTGGGAGTTAGTGGACTGGTGTGGGTGGCATCCTGGGTGTTAGTGGACTGGTGTTGGTAGCATCCTGGGTGTTAGTCGATTGGTGTGAGTGGCATCCTGGGTGTTAGTGGACTGGTGTGGGTGGCATCCTGGGTGTTAGAGGACTGGTGTGGGTGGCATCCTGGGAGTTAGTGGACTGGTGTTGGTAGCATCCTGGGTGTTAGTCGATTGGTGTTGGTGGCACCCCGGGTGTTAGTGGACTGGTGGGGGGGCTCCTAGGTTTAGGGGAGGGGAGTGGGTGGCATCCTGGGTTTTAAGGGGGATGGGGGGGTGATCCTGGGTTTTAGGGGGACTGGTGTTGGTAGCCCCGGGGTGAGTCGATTGGTGTGGGGTGGTACCGGGGTGTTAGTGGGCGGGTTTGGGGTGGCTCCTAGGGTTAGTGGATGGATGGGTGGCTCCTGGGTGTGTGCACTGGTGTGGGTAGCATTGTGGGGTGTTAGTGGATGGAAAGGGGGCTCCTGGGTCTAGGACGGGTGTGGGTGGCATCGTGGGTGTTAGTGGACTGGGTGGGTGGCACCCGGGTGTTAGGGGGACTGGTGTGGGTGGCATCGTGGGTGTTTGTGGACGGGTTGGGGGTGCATCCCTGGGGTTGGGGATGGGTGGGTTGCATCCTGGGGATGGCTGGTGGGGGCTCCTGTGTGTTGGGGACTGGGTGGGTGGATCCTGGGTTTTTAGTGGACTGGTGGGGGTGGCATCCGGGTGTTTGGGGGACTGGTGTGGGTGGCATCCGGGGTGTTAGTGGACTTGGGGGTGGCACCCTGTTTTTTTTGTGGGTTGCGGGTGGCATCGGGGGACCTACATAATCTGCCGACTGCTCAAAAAACGGGGGTTTTTTTAGTAGATTCATTTTTTGTCAATAGGACGGGTATACCATGTAAATGTACTTGTAGTAAATAATGTCTTATTATTATTATTTTTATTATTATTACTGGTGGGGTTTGGGCATCCTGGGTGTTGTGGATGGGTGGGGGGATCCTGGGTGTTAGGGGACTGGTTGGGGCTCCGGGTGTTTATGGACGGTGTGGGTGGCTCCGGGTGTTGTGGACTGGTTGGGTGGCACCGGGGTGTTAGTGGATGGTGGGGGTGGCATCCTGGGGGTTGGGACGGGGTTGGGGGGGCACCCTGGGGTTAGGGGCTGGTGAGGGTGGCCCCGGTTTTTAGTGGACTTTTTGGGGGCCCTGGGTGTTAGGGCGGGTTGGGTGGCTCCTGGGTGTTAGTGGAGGTGTGGGTGGACCCCGGGGTTTTAGTGGCGGGTTTGGGGGTGGCACCGGGTGTTAGGGGACCGGTGGGTGGATCCTGGGGTTAGGGACTGGTGGTGGCACCCTGGGTTTTTAGGGATGGTGTGGGTGGTCCTGGGTTTAAGGGACGGTGTGGGGTTGGATCCGGGGTGTTAGTGGATGGTGGGGGTGGCCCCGGGGTTTTAGTGGACTGGTGGGGGTGGCTTTCCCGGGTGTTTGGGTGTGGGTGGACCGGGGGTTTTGGGGTTGGGGGGCATCCTGGTGTTGTGGAGGTGGGGTGGCCTTGGGGTGTTAGTGGACGGGTGTGGGGGGCTCCTGGGACATGACATAATCTGCCCGACATGTAACAAACAAGGGGTTTTCTATATATTTATGCATTGTTGTCAACTGGGACTGAAAACCCATGTACATGAATTGTAGTAAATAATGATTTTTTTTTAATTTTATTATTTTTATTTTTTATGGTGTGGTGGCATCCTGGGTTTTAGTGGACGGTGTGGGTGGCATCCTGTGTGTTAGGGGAAATGGTGTGGGTGGATCCGGGGGGTGTTAGTGGACTGGTGGGGTGGCATCTTGGGTGTTAGTTGAGGTGTGGGGGGCCCCTGGGTGTTAGGGGATGGTGTGGGTGGCACCCGGGAAAATGACTAATTTCCCCCGACATGTAACAAAAAAGGGGGTTTTTTTTAAAAAGTAGATGTCATTGTTGTCAACTAGGATGTATACCATGTACATGTACTTGTTTTAAAAAAATTTTGTGTTATTTTTTTAAATTTTATACTGGTGGGGTGGCTCTTTTTTTTCTGGTGTTTTGGCATCCTGGGTTTAGGACTGGTGTTAAATCCTGGGTGTTTTGGTTTTTTTTGGTTGGGGGGGCATCCTGGGTGTTAGGGATGGGTGGGTGGATCCTGGGTGTTAGTGACTGGGTTTTGGCTCCTGGGTGTTAGTGGACTGGTGTGGGGGATCCTGGGACACTGACATAATTGCCCGACACCCTCAACATAACAAGGGGTTTTCTTAAGTAGTTGTCTTTGTTGTAAACAGGACTGTATCCATGTACTTATTTAGTAAATAATGATCTTTTTATTATTATTTATTATTGCGGGGGGGTGGCATCCGGGGTTTTAGGGACTGGTGGGGTGGATCCGGGGTGTTAGTGACTGGTGGGGTGGCTCCGGGTTTTTTGGGGACGGTGTGGGGGGGCCCCCCGGGGTGTTGGGGACGGGTGGGGTGGCATCCTGGGTGTTGGGACTGGGGGGGTGGCACCCTGGGTGAGGGACTGGTGTGGGTGGCATCCTGGGTGTTAGGGGACTGGTGTGGGTGGATCCGGGGTGTTAGGGGGACGGTGTGGGTGGCCCCGGGGACAGATCCCATGTAAGTACTTGTATAAATAATGATCTTAATTTTTAACATTAGTTAGTCTCAAAATAAAATTTTTTTTTTTAACGAGGAATTTTAAAACAATGATTTTTTTTAACGTATTTTTTAAAAGCATATTTTTAATAAATTTAAAGACAAAACAATAAGCGTTATAAACTAAAAGGTTTTTAAAATTTTGGTTAATGAAAAACTCAAAAAAAGTTTAAAAATTTTTTAAAAAAGTTTAATAATGTTTTAGAGTTTTTAAACTATAAAAGTAAATTTTAAAAAAAAAAAAAAATTATTTAATTTAATTTTATAAAATTTTTTTAAAAACCTTATGGAGGTTATAATTTTAATTTTCAAGTCCCAAATTTTTTTTTATTTTTTATTTTCCCAATTTTATTTGAAAGGATTTTTTTTTTTTTTTTATATATTTTTTTAGACCAATACAATAAAAAGATAGATAAAAAATAAAAGTTTTTACACAGAAAAAAATCATTTTAAAACCACACAAACATGAAATTTGAGATACACAAATATCCCTCCCCACCATACATGAAAAACCCCTACCCATGAAAACAGATTTGCTGCTGACCACGGGAGATGCGGTTGTGTCTGCACCCTCTGTGTTTTCAGGGAGCTACCCCTTGTATAAATTGGCTGAGTGTGAGGAGGCACGTAAAAAACCAGGTAAATTAGCTGCTTGTGGGGCGATTTACCCTCTTCAGTGCAAGTCTTACTCCCCAACAATCATTTGGGAGATACGGATTCCGGACGAGAATGTATATTTACCTGAGGGGCTTTTAAAATCTTTATCAAAAGAATTTCCCCTCCGTGTATGGCTTTGGGGAGAGATTCCAAGACATGGTCTTTCGCTACTCCAGCTGTGAAGTGGTTTGATCGACGTATTGCCACTTTCGTGGGTTAAGAACGTAATTCCCTTTTTTAGGGGATAGGGTGAATAAGGATGTTTTTGGGGGCCTATGGAACCCTACATTGGCACAAAAGGGCAAGGGACGGCAGGGCTTACATGGACGTCCGGAGGGTACCTTTTTTCCCGAAGATGACTCTAAGAAACCATAATGTTTACGTGTGTTGGGGGATTCAGGACGAAGTTATGGGATTGTATGCCGGACAGAGAGTACTGAGAATATGTGGGGCGTTTTCGACCATATGGCGGAGAGTGCGTGAAAACTTAGGAGGGGCCCGCCAAAAAATGGTGAACACCAGTTCCCCGCGTGATAGTGTTTAGAGCCCAGTGCGAAAGCAAGGGCCGGGCGCTTGTGGGTGAAGAGGGGGGGGGATTTCCAAAGGAGGACTGGCATGTGCAGGTAAGCTGTGATGTAAAAGGGTCTGTTAAAACCAAAGGAAAAGTACTGAGTGCAAGTGCAGGAGGAGGGGCAGGGTCTGAGGGAAAACTTTGGAAGTGTTAAGGCATTACCCGCCTGCAGGGATGTTGTTCCCGAGTGGTTTAGAGGCACGGCGTTGCCAGAAGGAAAGTAAGGGTAAAAACATACAGGGGTTGATGGGCCAACTAGTAAGAGAGAGTTGTCGCAGTGTGCTGTGGAAGGGGGGGGGGGTGGGGGGAGGTTGGGTTTATCGTGGGGAACCCCAAAAATAACTGGTGTAGAGGGCATCACGAGGAAGAGAGCGGCCTCACGAAAGAGGCTCACAAAAAAAAGGGGAGGGGGATGGTGTGAGCCCTTGGCTGGCTTGGGGCAGGGGCCGGGATGAATGAAAAGAGGAGGGGGGTTTGGGAAAATATAAAAAGGGCCTTGGGGTATGATGAAAAAATTGATGTGTAATGTGTGAAAAAAGGAATGGTTTCGAAAGTTTCTGTATAAAAATAGGGGGGGATGTAGTGTTCGCAAGAACACAATTTCAAGGGGGAAGATGCTCGAGGGGAGGGTTTCGGTTGACTTGCCATTGCACGTCTGAAAGGTGGTTGGGGTTTTGATCGGGGGCAAACCTTTTTTGTTGCTAAGAATGAGGGGGGGGGGGGGGGAAGGGTATTTCGCGTGGATGGGTGGTGGATGGGCAGAGGGTATTTTTGTATGTGGTTTGCACCCCCGGAAAATGATGTGAGGGGTAAAAAAAAAGGGTTTTGATTTTGAAGAACTATTTTCTTCTTACTGGGTTTTTGCAGTGGCCGTCGTGGTGGGGACTGGAACGCTTATTAGGGGGCTGACGTGGAACCAAAAGGGGCGGGGCACGTGTCGGCGGCCCTTTTGAGTCTTTTTAGGGGTATTAGTTGCAGGATGGGTTGGAGGAGGGGCGTGGGAGGTAGAGCACATTTTGTAAACAGGGGTTCGCTGCTAGGTTGGTAGGCTGTTATATCCAAGGGGGTTTGGGGTTTACATTTTTTCCCTACAAAAGAAAGTTTACTCGTCATTGGGCGGTAGTGCAGAGGTGGCGTGGGAGTACTAGCAGGGATATCTAGGGGTTTTGGAAATTAAATACAAGTGTGTTAGGGGATGAGAATGGTAGAGGGATTTGCAAAGCTGTGGGAGGGGTTAATTGCAGAGATAAATGGGGTAGAGGTGTGGTGATGTGGGGGTGGTGTGCTAAAGAACGGATTTAAACAAAATTCGTAAAGGTAGGGAACGTATCAATTTTTTAAAAAATGGGCTTGCTAACTATTTGGAGGATAGTTACGGGGGTTTTTATGCGAGGGGGGCGGGGGCGGGCATTATCCAATGGGTGAAAAAATTTGGGAATTAAAGGGGGGGCTGCGTGGGTACAGAAAGAGGGTTCCAAGCGGTGAGGGTACAAACGGGGGGGGAAGAGGTGTTTTTGGGGGGGGATAACCTTCATCTCGATTGGAGGCAGAAAAAAGCAGCAGGCAATGACTATTTCCCGGTTGGAGGGTTCATGAATCGATAGGAGGGTACAGGGGGGGCAGGTAAACAAGCTACGGAAAAATTTGGGGGGGTTTGCTGACAAATGGTATAGAAGACTGGCAATAGAAGGGTAGAGGGTGGGGTTTTTTTTGAACGGTGTGTGGGGGGTGGGTATGCAGTTTGGGAACAGTGAAAGGGGAAACACTGGGTGGGGAAAAAAAATGAGGGGGAAAAAATGGAGGGCTTTAAGTGGAAATTTGAAAGGGCAAAAAAACCGGGAATTGATGGACTCCCCGGGAGAGTTTTATCAGCACATTGGGGAATTATTAGGCATTTTGGTTTGGTTTTAAATTGCATGAAGGGGGGTGGCGGGTGAGAAGCAGGAAGGTGTCGTTGTATGGTACCAAGGGGAGGGGGGAGCATCACTTTGGGGTTACCGGGCCCATTCCCTTGTTATGCGAGATTTAAAATTTTTTGCGAAAATTTGGGGGAAAGGGTCAAATGTGTGGTGGGGGGGGGAAATACAAAAAACCCGTTGGTTTGCCCGGAGGGCTATGGTGGAGGGGCATGGGTTACTTAGGGATTTGTGGAGGCAAAAGGGGGGGGGGGGGGAGGGGGGTTTGGGGGCGCTCGATTGGCAAGGGGTACGAAGAGTGGATCGGAAAAATTTAAAGCCCCTCAGGGGGCAGGGGTTTGGGGGAAGAAATAGTGGGCTGGGTTGAGGCGTTGTATGGAGGTGCAATGGCGAGGGTACAGATTAATAATCGATTGGGTGGGAAGATTATAATGGGTAGGGGACTTAGGCAAGGGTGTCCTATGTCACAATTATTGTTTGCGTGCGTACAGGACCGCTTTTATAGATTGATGGAGCAGCGTATGTGTCACGTAGTGGGACCAGGGTGTGAGGTTGCGAGGGTTTGGCCAGTTTTAATTGGGTATGTGGATGATACAACTGTTCTGATCAGGGAGGGGATGTCAATGGACACTTTAGACGGGGTAGTACAAATGTTCGCAGGGGCAACTGGTATGAGGGTAAATTCAGATAAATCCATGGTCATGGGGTTAGGAGCTTGGGCGGGTAGGGTTGATTGGGGTAGTGCAGTTGTTAGGAGGCAGGTGAATTCGTTAAAAATCTGCGGTCTTATTTATGCAGACGATCTACCTGTGGCACGCATGGAAAACTCGCTTAGGATGGTATAAAGGATTCAGGGACGCTTGGGTGCATTACGACCTTATCATTTGACCCTTGTGCAGCGTGCCATTATTATTAATATCTTACTGTATAGCAAAGTATGGCACGTGGCAGCCGTGTTTCCATTAACTGGGCCAAGCAATAACGAACATACTAGGAACGTTTTTAAATTCTTGTGGGGTTCGAGCTGTGAATTGGATTAAGAGGGATGTGGTAATGTACCTTTAGTAAGGGGGGTGGATTGCTGGACGTAAAGCGTGAGAGTGGGTCAAATGTGTCTTCATTAAAAGGGAGGTGATGAGGGAAAGTGTGGGTGGGGGGGGGTTTGGCCAGGATCCATGTACAGAGTGCAACGGATTGTATACAGGAGTTGAGTTGCATGAGTGTGAAACAGTGTGAGGGCTCTGGCATGGGATCGATAGCCAGCAAAGGTTTAAAATAGGTAGGTTGTGTAGATTGTAGCCGGGAGGGTTGTAGCACCTGTAGAGGGTATTTTCCCCATGTATGCATGGGAGTATATGCGAATAGGATTGAGTAGGATGAGTTGCAACCTCGTGTTCGGGGATGTAATGTATCGTTTTCTGCACGGCATTTTACCGTCGGGTGTGGTTCTACGGGGAGATAGACGAATCGTTTAGGGGGGGGGGGGGTGGAGTTGTGAGGATATGTGGTGGGGAGGATGTCGGCTTATCATGTAGTATATTTTTGTGATGGAATGAGAGTGTCAAGGGGTGGTTAAATAGGGTATAAATAGGGATAGGAGGTAAAGGAATTTCTGTATTTAGAGCATAAGTCTCGACGTGGCGGGGTTGCGGAGGAAATTGGTAAATCAGAGCTGTGGGATAAATTAGGGCAGATTATAACTATATAGTGTGGGGATTGGCGGGGGAACAGTTTACTGAGGTGAAGAGGAGGGTGTTGTTAGCGGTTAACGTTCTATAAAACGGTATGCAGAAATAGGAAATTATGGGAGGAGGCGGGTGAAGGATTTTCAGAGGGATATAGGCAACTTACGTGTTACAGGTTTTATTAGACTTGTAATATACGAGGAGGGGAGGATATGATTGGAAAGTGTTGCTGGCGGTAGGGAAGTCATGGGTGAAAACAGGGTTGCCTCCATGGTAACATGGATTACAAATGTTTGCGAAGAGTGTGGATGAGTGAGGCGTGAGTGAATAATATGTGGACCAGGGTGCTTAGCACTGTGGAGCTGGCAGTTGTTTGTGTGACTCGGACTATACACTTATTATACATATTGTGTGTGGTATATTGATTACAATGACATTGTAATTTGGAGATTTGCTTAATAATTGCATGTATTTGCTCCAACTTGTTTTCTAGGTGCATTGCACTGCATAGTGTTGATGCTGTGATCATGCACGGTGTCCAGAGATATGATGTGATATGTTTGTTCTATTCTATTCTATTTGATTCGCCGGTAATCCCGGCCCGGGTCTCTTGCATTTTGGTGACCCGGCATTGGCTCCCTGGGTAGAAAAGTGACATTTATCGTTACTTGCACCTGTGTGGCAGGTCTTCAGCAGGAAGGGGGGGGTACCTCACCGGCCCTATGGCCAGATGACGTACCAAACGTTAGTGTGCACTAACAGTGGCTGGTGTGCAGTGCAATGGAGGCCCAAAGCAGGCCCTCGCAGCAACTTCAGCGGGGGGGTGGATGACATGCAAGGACTGGAAGAAAGGTTTCCAAGTCCCTGACAGCTAAGTACACAAGATGTGCTGCCTCATTCTCTTGGGTCTGCTCTACTGGGGTCATTGGGAAGTGTCTACAGCAAAGGGGCATCGTAGCCGGACAGTCTAACAGGTAGTGCACCAAGGGCTGCAGAACCATTCGGTCACAATGGGCACAGAGCTCCTCTCGTGCCCGTTCAACAATCCGCGCAGTGGTGGGATACCCTAAGCATAGGCGGTGGATATGCACCCTCAGTTCCCTGGACTGTGTCCGAAGACTTGGAGGGGGCACCCTGTGGGTCGCCCTGACATACCAACAGAGGCTCCATGACTCCCAAGGGTCAGGGAATGGGCGCCTCGCCGCATCAGCAGCCAACAGCGCAATCTGGCTGAGGCTGATGGAGATCGCAGCATGTGGCTGTGCCTCGAGGGTTGCAGTCCTAGCAGCCTCATCTGCAGCATCATTGCCAGGGATACCCACATGGCTCGGGATCCAGTTGATGGTAGCCCTACGACCCTGGGCCATGAGAGTCTGCAGGTCACCCCGGATGGATGTGATTAAGTGTATGTTGTCCTTTGGCTCTCTGTGCATAAGCGCTTGGATTGCTGCCTTGGAATCAACGTGGATGATGGGGGGATGCTGATGGTCTGCAAGAGCATGCCACAGAGCTTGTTGGATGGCAAAGAGTTTGGCCTGGAGGATGGTGCAATGGTCTGGGAGGCGCCAACCTGCTGTCAGATTGCTGTGGAACATCCCAGCAGCTGTGCGGCCTGCCACTGGGTCTCTGGAGCCATCAGTGTAATATGGCACACACCCTGGGCCTTCCACACCCACAATGCTAGCCGAGGCAAGGTGGTGCAGAATGTCCCGGGAGCAATGCCTCTTGCTGTCTGGTAGGGTTGCCAGCTCACACCGCAAACAGCTCTGGTGCCCAAGGGGTGGCACCGTGTAGTTTGCTGCCAGTCTGTCGCAGCCTCCCGCCTGGAGCAATGTCATGGGCAAGAGCTTCTGTGTGGCATCTGCTACCGACCACATCCATCGGCGGCCGGGATGCAGTGGAATGACCTGTCCCTGGCGGACCCGTAAATCTCTCATCAGTTTGTCAGCCCCTGGGAGTCGAAGATACTTTGCAATCCTCCTGGCAGCTACCAGTTGGATCCTGTCTTCAAGAGGCTGTAGCTGCACCTGTAGACAGCCTGTACTGTCTGAGCACCCAGCCTAGCGTCTGCTCTGACTAGTTCATTCACGGCATTCAGTGCTGCCCTCTGTAGGCTTACCTAGGTCAGTGGGAAGCAGCCCACCCTCTCTCACTCCTAGGCCGACCGACTTGACAGACACACGTGCTCCCCCTCCACGGACTGGCTTGCGGTCACTCCCTCACACTTCCCGTTGTGTACTCACTCCTACCCAATTAAAGCCAAACTAGTCCACGGCCGTATCATTGCTACCTACGCTCCCTTCATCGGCATTAAACCGCTGTTCAGCGGGAAAAGAACAGTAATAAAGTGGTGCGCGACCAACGGCATTGTGAGCCTCTTCAGGGTGGGGGGGTCAACACCATCGGTCGACGCCAGTCAACATCATCCTCGTCATCCAACCACCTCCCCTCCCTAAAGAGTTATCTGTTCTCCCGGTCTTGAGGGGCCCTAAAAATTTTCGTCCTAGTTTTTTCCCAAAAAAATCTGGACATAGGCGTCACGGCGTATCTCCAGCCTTACATACGTGTTCACCTCATCACCCCCTACAGCCCTTCAACACTTTTCCAGCACCTTTTCCCCTGCCTCCTAAAAGCGCCCTACGCCCTTCCAGCTACAAGAGTAGGGGAGGTCGTTTAGTGTGTTGGTTTTGGGTGGTGGCTCCACGTGCCCCACGGGGCAGCTCGGGGGTTTGGGTTTATCCCCTAATCAGCGTGTAAACACACCAGCCTCCTCAAAAGCCTTGTCTGTACGAAAACGCCTCCACTCCCGTCCTGGTTTGTGTTTCTTCCCTTTTTTCCTCCAAGAAGTTCTACCTTGCTTAACCACGTGGGAACCCTTTGGGCTAGCCCAAAGCCGCTCATTTCAGCGTCTACAGCACTCGGACTCTCATAGTGTCTACAACTTCAGCTCTACTATCTCCACCAGTGCATTTTTTTTTTTGTTTTTCCCCCATTTAATTTTTTTTTTTCCTTTCCCTTGCGTTATATTCCCATTCATCACCTTCTTTTTTCCCCCGTGATTTGTTACAGAAAAACTTACTCCCCCCATTTAAAATTTCACTTAAGCTTGTTTTTACACTTGAGTAGGCATTTAAATGTTTTGTTCTCCTTGCTGAAGCCGCAGTCAGTCAGGCGCCCGACAGGGTTCCCAGTAAAAAACAACCAACCCAGCTGGGTCCACGCCGGGTTCCGCGTTCTAAAATATCTTAACCTCCACAGAGTTACCCCCCCTTCCTTTTTTCCCCAATCCATTTGATTTTTTTTTTTTTAACTTTGAAGCCCCTAGCATATACAAATGCACGACGCATGTAGTGTCACTAAGCACACTGAAAGTTTCGGACTGCACCCCAGTCCTTCGCCCCACCCGAACTCAAAGTTAAGTAAACATGATTTCCCCCAGCATTTCCTAATATTTTGTGCATTTTTACTGTCCTCCCCAAATACAGTTACGTTACTGAAGCCATATTTCAGTAAATTGTTCATGTCATCAGTGCACTTTTTGCCATTTTCCTAAAGCTTCTTAAATTTTGAAAATTTTTTTTTGCACCCCTCTTTAAAATTAGTATTTTATTCTGCATCTTGCACCCAGTTATGTTTTAAAAATTTTCATGTTAACCCATTTTTTCAATTTACCTCTCAATACGTTTGAAGTTTCCTGTGGGTTATTTTTGATTGCACCTGCAATTAGCCACGTGTTGCACCCTCACTTTTTTGTTTTTAGGTTTTTTTTTTCTTTTAATAAGTGTAATCTTAAAGTATTTAAAGTACTTTTTTATTTCCTGCGTGATCAATCTGTGCTACCCATTAAATTTTTCTTTTTTTCCCCATTTTTTGCTCTACATATATTCTATGTTTTATCTGTGAATATTCACCTAGGGGCTTGCATTTTGCTTTTTTGTATACCCAAGTCATTGAGTGTATTTCGGGGAACCCTTTTATTTCCCTTTAAAATACCAAAACCCTTGTAAGTTAAATTTAAATTTTTTTGACCTTTTGAGTTTGTGAATTTTTTTTTTTTTGGCCAGGTAACACCCTGCTAACCCCATTAACCTTTGCCTATTTTTGAATTTAATAATTTGCATTTTTATTAATTTTTTTTGTGGCAATATAGCAATTCTGGATACAGTGTTTTCTTTTTTCTGGTTTTTTGCACTATTCCATACTTGATATCTTTTTGTGCCAATTTCCCTTGTGAAGTGAAAATTACCCCTTTTTTTTTTTTGCGTTCAATTTGCAACTGCTACACCCCGCAATTTTTTTTAAACTGTGCTTGCAGCCAGTTTAGTGTTTTATACCTGATTTATTTTTGATTTTTGTGAAATTTTTTTGCACCAGGTTTACATTTCAACCCCTTTTTCATAAATTTTGTTGCCAGTTTCCCTGGGAAATTATTGACAAACCTTAGCTTTCATTTTGTGCACTTCCCTGGAATTCCTGCTACTCTCTTATTTTGTTTCGAGTGTACCACATTTCCCTTTTTTTGTTGTTTTGCCAATTATTTCTCATAAGAGTTTCCCTATATGGGTGCTAAGTCCTTGTTTTTTTTTTAAATTGATTTATGAAATTTCTAGCTTGCCTGTTTCCCCTCTTCGTGCCCCTACTTTTTTTGAAAAATTGACGTCATACTAAAAGCAGTGGCCATGCGTTAGTCCAGTTTCTTTGGTGCCGAATGGTGCCTCACCCAGCTGAACACCGGCAGGGCATCAAAGCCCCAGCGACGTTGGTCAACTTGGCCAAGCCTCGACCACCAGGGGGCCGGCCATGTCCATACCCGCCCTTATTTTTGAGGTCTTCAAATAGTTTGACCCATGGCTGCAGTCAGTCGAGACGACTGTTCAGGTCTTTTTGATACCCCAGGGATACACAGTACTTTGTGCTGCTGTTGCGCGTGGATCCACCCAGGATTAAAAGGTGCCTTTGTGCGTCAAGCCGTTTGAAAATTTCAGTCTTGGGATGTTTAAGGGGAATTTAGGCGTTATTTTCGGCGTAGTCCCCAAACGCCATTACATTGACATCACCGCCGTCTTGGCCAAATGCATACCGGCCGAAACCCCCCTGGCTTGTTTCCCGGTTCGGCAAGCCCCCACGGACTTTACTGATGCCATAAAACCCCAAAATTTAATGGGTGGATGGTGAGGGCCCGTATTGATGCTAAAAGACATCACCCCATGGTTTGGGCTGTCGGCATCATGCTGAGGGATGCCGCCCCAAACCTCTGGTTTTGCCATTAAAATGCGCTAGGACTCGGCCCTCACACGCGTCCTGGGTGCATATAGCCATCGACTCACCAAGCTCCCTTGAGCAAGGAAAGGTTTGCCGCTTTGGGGTGTCCCCTACCCATCCTTCCCGGCCCCTCCACAGTGACCCCGGGGTCGCACCCAGAAGTACTTTTGCTGCTGCTGTCAGACAGCCAGCCCCAAAGTTTTTAACCCCAGTCCCACAACACGCGCCTAAGTAAAAATATTGACCACAGTAACAACAGTCAGTCTCATAAAAAAACAGTTTTCGACTTCCTGGACCAGGGCGAAACGCCCAGCAGACACTACCCCAACCCTACCCCTAAGCGGAGGATTTTTTCAACTGTGGCAAACGGGGCCCCTACTGCGGATGTTACAAACCTAATCCCCGCAAATAACCGTCACAGTCCCCACGCTCAGTACCCCAGCCAAACCCCCCCGTAAAAACCCCGCCCCCCATGCTCGTATCAAGGTAACCGTCCCCGCCCCCCATGCTCACCCTCGCGAGGGAGTTGTATGTACCACAATACTTCCATCAACCTCCATGAGTGAACAAGCTGCAAAGTATGCTGTCAGCGGGGGGAGCAAGCAGTCGCGCGAAATTCACGTGCTCGTAAACCCTTTTTCCCACTATTGGGGGGGAAGGGGCGGCCCGAAAAACCCAGCGAAAGACAAGTAACCCTGTCGGAGTCGCGTTTTCCCTCCCTGTCCGCAATGTTTTCGCCGCCTGGGAGTGATACGTTTGCCGAAGTGGGGGAAAAAAAGGTGCTTGACGGTTCCCGAGACTCGTACCTACCTTCCGGGTGACCCTCGTCCAAGTGTCGAGCCTCGAGAGCTGTGACTCCGGGGACTCGTGGGCCCTGTCATGCCTTCATGTTCGGTATGAAAACCCATGTGGCCCCGTCATCGAGCCCACTGTCCACCATAAGCCTGTTCATTTTTTCCCTAGATACGGGTTCGGTGGTTAATTTCCGCTCCACTTTTTTCTGAGACTTTGGCCTTCACGCGGCCATGTTGACAGAGCCGTCTGCATTCAGACCCTTTAGAGGAGTCTCAGTAATCCGCTGACGTTCGCGGGCCCCACAACGCTAGAATTTGTGGGCCAGGGGCCAAGCGTCCGCAAAATTTTTAGTCAAAATGGTATTGTTTTCCATGGGGACCTGCTCATAGGGTTCAAAACCATGCAGATCTTAGGATCCGCTTAAAATCCACTGGTGGAAAGCGGAATTCAACGGGGTGGATGTGCCTTTTGGGGGGTGCACTTAGGATCCACTACGGGACTCTGTTCGAGTATGCACAGTGTTAAACGTTGGAAAACCCGTGGTTTCCATAGGGGCTTTCCCCGGGGTCGGTCTCTTTGTCCTGATGACCTCGTATAGAGCTCGTTGCCCCTCACCCTCCTGGCCATCAGCGCTTTGTTTCCAGTGAAACCCAGTCTGGGGGCGCCAGCTAACCTTCAATCTAAATCTGACGCTGTTGTAGAGACCACTTGTCAAGCCCCCAGTATCCCTGTCGGGGGCGACTGTTGACCTGTCATGGGTCAGCGAGCAGAGTTACCCGCTTGTACAAAATAAGACGTCCTTTGTCCCGGCTAACTCGCCATCCTGTTACGGTGTCGTGAGCGAGCTTTTGAGGGAATTGTGGTTTACAACGACACATGCCGAGTCAAGGGCCTCTCCCTTGAACCATCCTTGCACACAGTGCAAAAGGGTAAGTTGCAAGTCCTTGTTTTCAACATGCATAGTGGAATTTTCCCCCGCGGAAGAATTCCTCCTTTTCACCTTGTCAGATTCCCCTCTCCCGGGGAAGGGGGAGGGTAAGCCCCAGCGACTTCCTTGTGAGGCAGTTCCCCGGGAGTCGGTGCTCTTCCAACATGACAGATATCCGAAGAGGTCCCAAAAAATTCTCCAGTTCTCAATTGCACTCTGCAGTTGCACTAGAGGTGAGTCGATGGGTTTTACCCCACTGATCTCTCACCGTTTTCCACTTTTACAAAGGACTAAACCCATTTATTACCCGTATCGCCTGCCAATGCGCAAAGAGTCTTTCCCCAAGAACTCATTTCACGGATGCTCCGTGATGGATTTTGAGGAGTCCACTTCCCCCTGGAAACTCCCCTTAATTTGGTTCCCAAAAAAAACGGAACCTGGCGCCCTGTTATCGATTACAGGGAAAAGAATCATGTACCATCCCAGCCGTTTCCTTGCCAGTTTGAACGAAACCCGTTGGGAAAATCGGCGAAATGGGGCTTTTCAACTCTTGATCTTTTCAAGGGGTTTTGGCAGATCCCCCTCATGATGAGAGCAGAGAGTTGACAGCTTTTTCTTGCCAAATGGTCATTTCCCTTTTAGGAGGGGCCCTTTGGGTTGGGGAAGCCCAAACACGTTTAGTCTTTTGCGACAATTTTTCCCGTACCCTCCTAGGTGGCACGCTCATGGTCTACCGGAATTTTTCATAGTCATGTCGCAAGATGTCCCCTCAATCGAGAAAATTTACAGGGTATTGGACAGGCTACTCAGGCAAATTTAAGGTTAAAGCTCTCCCAAAAAGTCATTTTCCCCCGGGAAAGGGAAAAAAAATTTCTGGGTCACGTGTGACTCAGAATGGCATAAAGACGGACGGTCAAAATTCGGCCCTGCAAAATTCCCCCGACCCAGACGGCGGATGCAGTCCGGTCCTTAAGGCCTGGCGGGTTTTACCGCACCTTTTTCGCAGGTTTCACCACCATTTTCGCACCCCCGACACGCTTTCCAAGAAGGAGCCCCTTTGAGGGACTGTATCAGGAACGAGCTTTTTTCATTCTTTTAAAAACAAAGTTTAACATCAGCCCCCCCCCCCTTAATTCCCGATTACCAAGGCATTTACCTTGACGACTGATGCCAGCGTTGGCATCGGTGCAGTCTTGTCACAGGAAACTAAGGTAAGAAAGAAAGCCCTTGCTACCGGTTCTTACTAAAGCGGAAAATCAATTTTTTCAGTGGGGCAACAAAGCTTTTGCCCTTGTATGGGCCCTGATCATTTTCGGGATACATCTATCATTATCCTATCAAAATTTTTCAATCATTTCCCCTTTTTGCCCTTTTTGCGAATAAAAACCTCTCGGAAAAATGCTCGTGGGGGCTCCGTTCATGCTACAACCCTGAAAATTTTCTAGTCCCAGGTAAGCAAAATGTTGTGCTGAGCCCTGTCAAAAATATAGCATTGTGAGTGTCGGCAATTCGTTCTCTTTGAGGATTCGAGAGAGCCCAACGGGAGAACCCGTGTGGGGCTCCCTCCTTTGTTTCCTGACCAAGGGGACGTTTTACTTCAGGTCAAGTCTCCCGTTCCACTGAAGGATTTGGTGGGCAACCAAAGGAGTACTGTGCCGTTTGCACAGCTGGGGGCCCCCGGAGAAACCCTATACCGATACCACTACTCTTAGGTTTTTTATCCCAAGTCCCCCGGTTGCGCACCCCGGAAAAGGGCCCCAGTATCAAAAAGGCACGAAGAAATATTTGGGCCCAAAATGGCAGCGGGCAATTTCCAAGCATGTCACCGGTGTTGTTTGCCCACACACAAGGGGACCATTTCAGTCAACCCCCTCTAAAGTACCCCCTTAAAAGGAGCCCTGGGAGAGAACTTCTGTCGCCTTTTGACGAAAATTTTGACCTCAGGAAGGGAAAAAAGCACCTGCTTTAATGGTAGTAACTTGACGGGGACAGTGAATTAGTACCCCTTCCTGATAAAACCGCGGGAAAAGGGCGCTAGTGCTTTCCGTGGCATTTGTTCTTTTCATACTTTGCCCACGTGTCCTTTTGTCAGACAATGGGTCTGAGTTTTTAAATGGCATAATGCAGGATCTTTGCTCCAGATTTAACTTATCAAGCGCCAGTAGCTCCACCCCCCCCTGCGATAATGGTCTTGCTGAACGACAAATCGCAAAGTCCTGGAGGTGCTCAAGTAACCCTAACCCCAAAAAAGTACTACGGGGTAGGCTATCCCAGATGTTAGTGTACATTAAATTTTCCCCCCTCTACATGTCGGTGGACACCTCTTTTGCTTTGTATGGCTATGAAAGCGCTTCCCCATATGAAATTCGTTTTTCCCACCTGACCACTTTCATACGATAACCCCGTTTAGTAAAAAATGGGACAACGCAGCTTTCTTCCAGCGGGGACGAGAGAAACCCTTTTAAAGCTCGATGGTTCACATCTGAGCGCAAAGCCTCGCCCAAAGGGAAAACAAAGTGGGAAACCAGGTTGCAAAGTTAGTTTAAAACCCCGTGCAGACCCCGGGATGCAAAACTTGCCCCAAAGTTGTGGGGCCTTACCCTTCCTACGACACTCCGTGGGAATAAATTCGAGGGGAGGGAGATTGCCGGGAACTCGGAAGCCACTTGAAACATGAAGTATTGGAAAAAAAATGCAGGGGCCCAAGCAGAGCTGGGGGGCGTCGTTGCAACGCCACGATCAACTAATGTTAGGGACAAAAAACCCTCATCCCTTTTCCCATACACTGGTACGGAAAAACGGCCCCGTAAGGCCCATACTTATGGCCTGCGACCCCCCGGGCAACATACATTTCTGTGACATTGACGTACCTCTGATTGCGACTCCCGCTAGTTATGCTAATTTTTTGCTTTCAGAAATGGGATAAATGCACAACAGTATAGCTAGTCGTAATAGTCAGGGTGGACAACATCATGTAATTTTGTAATATTTTAGAAGGGTACCCAGAGTGTAAGAAATTTCCCTGGATAAAGTATTAGTACGTATGCACCATGTTTTATAACTAAAAGGAAAAAAAAGCCTGTATTCGGTCGGGCAGTGCGCCCTCTGAGTTTCATGGCACACTTAGGAAAGCTTTTCTTCGTCATTTTTGCAGATGTGAGGGGCAACAAAAATTAGTAGACGAGTGGTCAATTGTTTCAGCCTGCGGACAACCTGTATATAGAAGATTTTAGTTCCGTGCTGAGTCTCCCCAGCTCTCCCCACCGAGAAAAGCGCGGCAAACCAGTTTTCTCTTCCCCTGGATGGGAAAAGTTTTTTTTTGCCTGTTGCATTTTTTTTTTCCATTTTTGATTACTAGTGAGCGAAAGCCCTCCCTCCTGGGGTAGTAGTGTAATTCCTTTATCCTAGGGGCCCCACCATTGTCGCGTGGGACGCGCGAGGTGCGGGGCCGAGCAAATGTAGACAGCCGTACGTTGAGCACCCACCCAGGCCCGCTCTGACTAGTTCATTCGCGGTTTCAGGCTGCCCCGTCACCTAGGTCAGTGGGGAAGCACCCACCCTTTTCCACTCCTGGGCCGCCCACTTGACAACACCGTGCTCCCCCTCCAAAAAGGCTTGCGGTCACCCCTCCCCTGCCTTTGTGTACTTATCCACCCAATAAAGCCAAACATCCACGGGCCGTACATTGCTCCCCTACGCTACCTTCATCGGCACAAACCGCTGTTCAGCGGGAAAGAACAGTAATAACACACCTCAAGGTTCAGAGCCACGCAATGGCCCCCTAGGACCCCCCAGCATGGCCGTCGCTGTTTTTCTGGATGACACAGGGGGTTTGATGTTTGTGGGTTGGCATAAAACCAGAGCAAGTCCCCCATAGTCAACAAGGGAACGATTGCATGGATTAGAACAACCTCATGCCTGGCGGCCCCCAAACCCTAGGGTTGGCCATGGCCCCAAATGCCCTGCCCTCCCTGCAGAGCCCCTCTTTAATGGGCCCATGTTTCGGGAAAGGGAGGTGCCTTCAATGTAACCCAAAGGTCCCTAAAACTTAAACCCCCCATCCAGGTCGATCCCCAGACCCGCACCCTGACGGGGGACCTTGGTGCGAAGGACATGGCTTTGGTTTTTCTGCAGATATCTTGAGCCCCAAGTGAGGGCAGGTGGAAGCCGGGGAATCGAGTCCCCGGGCACGCTGCAAAAGCCGGCGCTTCCTGGGCGAGAAGTCCCGGGTCATCGGCATAGCTGAGGAATGGTCCCTCTGGAGAAAGGCAGGCACACCAGCTGATGCATCAGTAATTGAACGGGGTGGGACTAGCCCCCTGCCCTGTGGATGCCGTTGTCCAGGTTTTTTAGAGAAGGCATGCCCCGGGAAGGGTTTCCCGGGGCCCCCGCCTGTCGGGAGATGGGAAAAAAAAACGAACCCCATAAAAGCACCCTCCTTTAAATTTCCCCCTGGGGCCAAAGAGTGAGAGGATGGCGGGTGACGGGCTAGCTCAAAAGTTTTTCCTGGGGTCAAGAAAGACAACGATTGGGCTTGGGCGCCGCCCAAAATCCCGGCAGTAGAGTGGTAAGGCTTAAAAAGTGCCCACCCCCTCTGGTGAAGCCATAGAGGTGTTTTTGAGGGGGCCAAGCTTCCACCTCAGGCGCTCCAACCCATCCTTTCAGACACCTTCGAATGCAACGGTGAGGGAGATGGGTCTCCACTGCCGGGCCCCCGGTTGGGAAATCGGTATGATTCAGCCTCCTTCCCATACAACAGGGGTTTGCCAGCTCGCCAAGTCTGGTTGATGATCCCGGGACAGCTAAATTCCGAAGGGCCAGCCCGATGATCATGCTAGGTGATACCCTCATCCCCCGGAGCATGTCTCGTGAGATGTGAAGTGCCTGGAGCTCCTGTTCGGTGAAGTCTTCATCCGTGACACCCCACCCCCGGGGGCATGCTGCTTGGGTCACCATCACCCTTCGGGAAGGGAGGGGGGTTTGGAGGCCTGGGACCCTGACAGTTAACCAGGCCCTCTGGAGGTGAATAGGTCCACCAGACGCTCGCCTCCATTGTGGGGCCGGGGTGCAACCGACCACACTGCGACCTGCCCGGGGCCCAATCGTAACTGGCCCAAATCTCAGAAAAGGGGGGGAGTAGCGAAGGACCACCCAACGAACCTTTTTACCTGCCGGCCCCTGTGTGAGACATGGCGTGACCCGCACGACTTCCCTGAGCAGACGCATGGGCGAACCGTGGGGGTTACCCTGTGATCTTGCGTACAACATTGATCGGTGGGTCTGTTCCCCTGATGTCCCCCCTTAAAAACCACCAGTCCGTTTTAAAAGACCCCCCCGCCGAATCTTTGTATTGCGCCTCAGCGCACATTGAAGGCCCCCTGCAAGCTTTTTAGCCGCCTCATGTGGGTCTTCTGGAAGGGGGGACTCCGCCCACCAACGCTCAAAGACCTCCTGGAAGCACTGAAAGTGGGGTTTTTAATTCCATTGGGGGTAGGTGTGGGGAGCGGGGACCGCGACCATCACTAGGACACTGCAAAGTGATCACGGTGAGACGGGGGGGGACCCCCATCTAGCGCTCCCAGAGCAACCCTAAGATGAGTGTGACATCCAATGGCCACCATAGTGATGGGTTTTGGCTCACCATTTTTGAGAGGGCATCTCAGAAACCTCCTCCAGCACGCCGCAAGGTGCCTCCCAGCTGCGTTGCAGGGGAGACAGAAGAAAGTATTGGGTGGTGGGCATTTACATCCCCAGCCCAACAAAACCCTCCCGTGGGGCGAGTGCTGCCACCCCTGAATGTCAAGGGGTGACCGAGAGCCCTGTAAATATTTTAAACCACGAGAGGCCATCCCCCAGGTGTAGGGGGACACCTTAACCTCTACGCCCTCCCCACGTCGAGGGGTCAGTGGAATTGAAAAGGGGTATGGCCCTGCCCATCCCTTCCAGGCGTGAAGGTGGGAGAGAATCCCGAATACGTGGCTGCATTTTACGTGACAAATCGGAGTGTCTCCGAAACAGGAAGAATCAACCTCATCCTGAACTGCATCTTCAAACACTAAGTGAATTTTCCCCCCGGGCCCCCAAAAGTTCCACTGGAGGGTCTTCAAGGGGCCCGGAGAGGTGGGTCACGATTTTCCCTCCTGCCCGGGACCCCTCGTTTCCTTGTTGGGACTCCGGGGCCTCCTCCCTCCAGTGGAAGGACTCCTGGGTGATGGGTTGAATTCCATTGAGCTTTTTTGCAGTGGACCACGCCCACAACCCTACAGGACGCCCGCAGGCGCCCCTGCCTCTGCCGACGCGCAGGGGACAGAGGAGCGCTGAGTGACCCCGATGGTTTTTTTCGTCATCCGGAAAAGGGTTTGACCATTACCTCCAGCATTGAGCGGACGACCCCTCGAGGCGGGGTGGGTCACGGGGATTTCTGGGTGGTGTCGATACTGCAGCAGCATAAGCGGCTGCACCCCGGCCCGGGATGAGTGGCCATGGCTTCCCAAATCCCCGCGGGGAAACCCTGCCTGACCTGGCCGTCACAGAGGGGGGCCCGTCCTTGGGAAGAGGCCCGCTGGCCTAGGCAAGGAAGTTTTGGGGCCCAGGGGACCTGTTTGGGGAGTTTTTCCTGGCCTGTGGCTGTTTTTTTTTTTCCCCAAAGATTCTGCCTTTTTGGCCACCTTGCCCTCACCCCCAGTTGACCCCCACTCTGAAACCATGTCTGCCCTCTGACCACCGCTGGGGGCCCCGGGTGGAACCGCTGGTAGCCCTCCGCGGTATCCGGGGAACCTGATTTGGGGCCCTGCGATTTGCTGGGCAGTTCCAAGGGGGGTGGCGCGGGGCTGTCGGGGGCGTTTCCCATGACGAACCTCTGCCAGTGCTTCAAACCCCACAGGACAGCTCCGGGGTTTCCAGGCATGGTGCCTCTTTGAGCAGTTGGCACACTTGGGCTCTGGCCGAAGGGCTTCGCCAGGTGGATTGTTTGAGGATTGCAATGCAGTCCTTCGAGTCGTGTGCCTTGCTGCACACACCACACTTCTTCCCTCGCTGGCAGGTGGCTGCAATATGATTGAACCCCTGGCAGTTGAAGCATTTGTACAGGGCCTGACAGGTATGGTCGGGTCTTGAATCTTCCCAGACCCCAAGGTCCAGGTGCATGGGAAGTGGACCTTTGTGGTGGATCAGCACCTGGCGGGTGGGCACCTTGTTCATCGTTGTAGTGAGTCGCTCCGCCTTGACAATATTGGGCACTTCCAAAATGGGGTCCAGTGGGAGGGGCACAAGGACGTGTAAAGGCACCCCCTTGTACACCTCCGAAGCAAGCAGTTCCACCATGCTGGGATGGGTCACAACCAGCCCCTTCAACTTCTCGTAAGAGTCTTCGGTCCCGAGGATGACCAGAACCTCGTTCCTGAGAGTGAACTCACAGCAGAACTTGAGGGGGGAGACCTTCCAGATACCTTACAAACCCGTAGTTGGGAACCTTGAATTTGTTGAAGGCCCTGGTTGCTTGTGCCCGAGCTGAGCGGGAACTCCTCCTTCCACGCTGGAGTCAACCAGTCCCCGTCCACTGTGGAGGCCAACGCAACTGGTGTAGGGACCTGGATGGCTCCATCCTTGCCACTTGAGGAGCTACATCCTCCTGGCTTCCTTCCACGACCCCTATGGCCATCTGGAGGTGCAAGTTCTTGGGTAGGGGCTGCCGACGGACCAAGTGGCAAATTGGTAGGTACAGTAGTCTCCACTGCATCCTTGGCCTTCTTGGTGGGGGCTCCACCTGCCCCACGTCGTCCTCCAACTCGTCCCCCATTCCAAGGAACGTTTAGGCCGCTCTCCTGGATCTGTCATGGTGACTGTAGGTGTGGGGACAGAGCCAGCAGCAGAGCTGCTGCCTGTGACCTCACAGCCGCCCACACTGGGTGCAGAGCTGTGAGGCTCAGAGCCCCAGTCGGGGCCCGTAGCCACCCTCTCGTGGCTCACTGCTCTGAAGCACTGAACACAGTCCAAGGATCAACCAGGAATGACGCTAATCTGTGCGTAAACTAACACAGATTTGTGAACACAACACACACTTTTTTGCATCTTCGTCTAGTCGATATCCTTATGAATGAAATTCGTGTCTTCCTCTCGTTGGGTTTTTGTTGTCCCAATTTTTGTAATATGTTTGTATTAATGTCTGTGCATTATTGTTGTCACTGGTGATCTGCAATTTTTTAGTTTTTTTTTAGAGTAAAGAGTTTAATGTACGTCAATAGTGAAATGAAGTTGGGCAACATGGGGGGGTTTTAGGTTTTTTTGTTG
>NC_069448.1:36386121-36424946 GCF_026875155.1 Cherax quadricarinatus | reverse complement strand
GGGAGTTGGGCCAAAAATGCAGAAATTGGGGGGCTGATTTGGGATACTGGACTTGTTATTGTTAAAGTCTCAAAATTCCAGTATGCCCAATAAATTAATCCAGGGAGCATAGGCTTATGCCCCTGAGAGGATGGAACACTAATTAGTCCATTTTGAGGGTTCAATAAATATGGGTGGCCAGTGAAGATGGGAAAATTGTACTCCACATTATGTAAGTCGTCTAGCAACGACCTCCGCCCGGCCGCAGTGTGGAAAATTTTTTAATTTTCCGAAACTATAGTGCCTAATAGGTGTTTAATGTGTCTATATGGGTCAAAAATGTATTTGAAAATAAGAGTAGAACCAAGAGTTCCCTTTGCGCATGCGCGGATGTGCGGGGGGGAGAGGCGCGTATTGTTTTGAATGGTGGTGAAGAAGCTGAGAAAGCATGGAACCACGAAATTGACGTTCACGGCGGCCTAAGGATTAATATAGGCCTCATTTCATAATAAGAAGTGTCGTAACTGTTCCTGGTGGAGAGTGAAGGAACGTGATTTACGGGACCACGGTAATAGAGTGGTAAAATGGGTGTTAAGAGTAGGAGCGGGTGGCAGGTGCACGGCCAGGGTGAGTGTCCAGGGGACATACCCGTGTGTTAATCCTCGCTCATCGGCCTCAGATCTCAATGGAGTGACCTCTAATTTGTGTAATAGTTATGAGACGTTAAATCGTCTTGTGAATGGTAATGTAATCAGTGATAATAACATTGAGTTAAGAGAATATGTGAAGTGAAATAAGTCGTTTGCTCCGAGTGAACACGCTAGACCTCGTTGTTAACGAGACGAGGAAAGGGAAACTCCTTGAGTCACGACGTCTAAAGCAGGACAAACCAGCGGATACCTCGTCCTGCTGGAATGAGAATCGTGTCGGTGTAGCAGGACATCGAAAATGAGATGGTGAATCAAGAAATGAGGAATAT
Organism: Cherax quadricarinatus; assembly: GCF_026875155.1. Taxonomy (NCBI): domain Eukaryota; kingdom Metazoa; phylum Arthropoda; class Malacostraca; order Decapoda; family Parastacidae; genus Cherax; species Cherax quadricarinatus. The sequence goes on along the minus strand of NC_069448.1, from coordinate 36,423,988 downwards.
CAATCACCCACAGTTAAGTAACCCTTCTAGTTATAGCAACCTTAGACTGGCCAGTAGTGGTATGTTATAATTAGATAGGTTACGAGTGATCCAGCTACCTCAAGTGATCACCAGAGAACATCTGGTAAGTGGTGGGATTATGTACAAATGTTTTCCTTGATGGATGTATCCAGGTGTATCCTACTCCCCTCCCCTTCATTCAGCTAAACTAATATAATCTATACAGTCCACAATTAATTAGTAGCACCGTACTTGTGGGTGCTACCCAATCCATACTGGTCTCGGATAGATATGGATAAGATTGTGAGGTCGAGGGGACCACTTGGTGCGACCAGGGGTGGTTAAGTTTTCTCACATGTCTACACGGGGTGACTACGGTAAACAATATGATTGTCTCCCAATGAGATTACTGGTATGTATATAATGTTGAGGTACATACAGGTAAGCACCCTAGAAAATTTTCCATACTTTTGTATATACAGTTTCATACAATCGACACCATGCCTAACCCTTCTAGGGTAGGGTAGGTGCCTGAGCCCGAGCCTTTAGCTCACAAGACTGTCATTCCCATTAGCCCCCTTGGGGCGGGGATGGCAGACCAGAGAGGCCTAGCTTGTGGCTAGGCCTGGGGACAGTTGGTCCCAAAGACAAGCACCTAAAGTCAGTTCCGGATCAGCCGGGCTGTGGCTCGTATGTTGGTTTGCGTGCAGCCAGCAGCAACAGCCTGGTTGATCAGGCTCTGATCCACCAGGAGGCCTGGTCTCAGACCGGGCCGCGGGGGCGTTGACCCCCGGAACTCTCTCCAGGTAAACTCCAGGTACTTGTGCCTCTTCCCATGGGAGACTTAGGTCTCAGACACTCCCTAAAGAGGGAGCCAAGGCCGGGCCACCACTTGGAAAAGGCCCGGGCCGGGAGAATACCGGCGAATATTTAATAATAATAAAAAAAATTTTCATACAAGATATAATACAAAGTCAGTTTTGGCTAGTGAAAATTTTTATATATTTTCAGGTGTAGGTTTCATCCGTTATTTAAAAAGGATTTTCTTTAAATGTTTAGTATTGTGATTACTTTTAATTGGTGAAGCATCTATACGAATTTTAAAAAAAAAAAATAAAAAAAAAAATTTTCTTTATAGGGGATAAAGGTTTTTGGCACATTATGTGTCCGAAAACGCCCATATTTTGTCAGTGTTGTTGTGGGGGATGACGACCTACTGACTTATTTTTTTTTTTTATTTTATTTTAAACCTGTAAAGGTTTTTTAAAAAAATATAAAAAAAAAAGTACGAATTTCTAAAGGTAAAATTTTCCCTAAATTCTTTTTTCTTTATTTCAAAAAAAAAATTTAAGTTTAATGTATTTGGGAATTTTGAAAAAAAATCTGCCTTTTACCCCCACAAACTCCCAAAGTATATTTGGAATATTCCAAAATTAAGCTTCAGAAAATAACAAAGATTATTCTAAGTTTTGTAAATTTTTCCTTTTAATTAATAATAAAGGCAAAAAAAAGGAAAAAAGTGAATAATTTATTTCCGAGAATTTTGGGCCGGGAGCCCCGGCTGGCCACCGTCTCGAAAAAAAAAAAATCGGGAAAATCTCGTTTGTTGGGAGTTTTTCTTAGTAAACTGATGTTCTAGTGCAGTTATCCTCTTCAACACACCGTTTTCTATCATTTATGACAAAGTCAAATACAAAAAATTGAGGGATAACAATTTTTTATGGAATATTACAGGGGATTTTGGCCATATTAGGGTTTTTTTTATTGTCTAAGAATAAAACATGTTTTTATGTTATTTATAGTGTTTATTATTATATTAGAATTTTCTGTATGAAAAACCAATTTCCAAATTTTCGATTTTTTTTGGGAAAACGCGCGAATGAAACGAAGAAAAAGGACTTGAATATGGAAGAGGGAATGGTTTTGAAGTTTTTGTGTAAATAAGGGGGGAATATTTTTTATTTTTTTAAAGAAGACAAAGTCACTGCAGCTGCAGCCCCCGCAGCAACAAGGTGCCCTAATCTTGCCGTCCCCGGGGCCCTTCCGAACTCCAGTGATGCCAAATTTGCAAATTTGCGGGAAAAAAACATGCAAGTAAAATTAGTGACATAAAAACTGACGGTGACGACAACGAAATGGACTAAAAAATGACAGAAAGGGACCCGGGATTCAATATCAGACCTGCTTTCCCAAATTAACCGCACGAGCGTTTTCCCTAAAAGAAAAAAATGACCTCCAATCAAATGCACCCTGTTTAACGGAAGAAAACATGCAGAAAACCCCGATCAAATAAATCCAAGGAAAAGAAGGTCTGTAGGTCTTTTTTTTTTTTTGTCAGTGCCAAACGGGGAAAAATTGGCCTTAAACGGCGACCGGCATTTTAAAAAGCAGTACTGCCCGACTCAACTAGCGAAGTGAAATCTCACTTTGTGACTTTCCCCGTTGACAGTAGCACAATCTTTTCCCATATATCACCCGTCCGGCTAACGAGAGGGAAACCCAAAGGGGACTCGTAAATCAACAGTACAAAACTCCAAGGATGGACGGGTTTTCCCCCCTGCCGTCGTGGGAAAGAATGAAAAATTAAAAAGTCAAGGTTAAAGTTTAGTTGCTGACTATTTTCGCTGACCCTGTACAGTGAGAGAATCTGCAGAAAAAGCAAAAAAAATCTTAAAAATAAGGAAAATCAGGTGGGTTACCCCCTCAGTGTTTTTTAAAAAGGCTAGTAGAACAGGTCAGGAGACAAAAACACGAAACCCAACCCCCCATAAATGGAATTGAGGGGGATTTGGAAGGATAAAACCCTGGATTAAACCTTTCGGGTTACCAGAATGGAAAGGAGTTAGAAGTTAATGGTGAACCCAAACCTGTAAAATTGAGGGGGGGAAGGGGAGGGTTTTAAAAAGGGGTAAAGAAAAGGGTTTTTGAATTAAGGGAAAAGTGAGCAGTAAAAGGGGTTTGGGAAAGGGGAAATTTTTAACTAGGAATTCATTTGGGGGGGGAAATTGCAAAAGCAGATACTAAGTGTACTGGGGAACTGGAAAAGAGAAATAAATTTTTTTGTATATAGTAAAAACGAAGAGTGAAAATGGCAGGCAAAAGGGGGGTACAGGCTCCCAAAATTTAAAATTTATTTTTCCCTTCTTAAAATTCCATGAAGAAAAATCAGCCCAGGGGGGTTTGGAAAGGGGGGAATGGAGAAAACAGCCCCCTGGCATTAAAACCCAACAGTTGCCATCCTACCAAAAAAGAAAAATTCACTATCCCGCAAGGTAGGGCAACCCGCATACCCAAAAAAAAACATTGGCACACATCTCTTTTTGTAGCCTCTTAAGGGGTTGATATCCAAAAAACCGGGACCTAAAACTATTGTCAAAAAAAACAGACAGATAAATAGGGCGATAATAAACGGCAAAGGGGCTAGGAAGGGAAAACCCTTAACCCATATGTAGATACATGGGTCAATGTAGACAATACAGCCATTTTTATCTCAAAAAATCCCAAAAAAAGATGCAAAAACCACTGTATTTAAAGTATGCATGAAAAACAGAAAAAGGCACCTTATGAAAAATTTGTTAAGGGGGGTGCATGAAGGATGTATGTACAATTAAAGCAACGGTGCCAAAATTTTTCATTTTGGTGTAACAAAGCATTTTGGCACATTTCCCCCTTTACAGTGATGACATTGTTTTAAACCTAATTTTTAATACAAATACCCATTGCCTATATTGATATTAAAATTTTTTTATGAAAAAAAGGGCCCTTTCACTTTATTCATGTCAATGCAACATCATTTTTTCCCCCTAAATTGGCAGAGTTTAGGATTCTAGCTAACAAAATTAGGGCGGCAGTTTAACCTTCTCTAATTTTTGGGTTGGATGATACGGTGACTGGACGAGAGGCAAAATAAAAGGGTTTAAAAATATAAAACGTTTAGATGGGAACAGAAAGGGTGGTGAGTAGTCCCTTTACATTAAAAAAGACTAAGCTTAAAACCCCAAAACCCCCTGATTTAAATAACAATAAACGGAAAATTCAGGGGGGGGTTTGGGGGGGGGGGGGAAGGGGCTGTTTCCCCCAAGCCCAAAACCCATTTTATTAGGAACTATTTACCGCCCTCCTCCCCCGGGGCCCAAGTTCTTAGAAGATTTTTCCAGCCCTTTTTGCCGGATTGAATTAAGCATTTGCGAAACAAAAAAACGGGGTGATTTCAATATCTTTTTTTAAAGAAAACAAAATAAGGGCTATGCAAAAGGTTTTAACAAATTAAAGGTTTAAAATAGCTACACCCAACTAATTAAAAACCAAAACCGGATCCACGTTCCCACCACCCAAAATTGACCACATATTTTGCAACCCCCGCTGAGAAAAAATTTAGTCAGTCCAGGCGTCTTTAAACCACGGGTCTTAGTGACATTTCATCATTTACTGCACCGGGAAAATCACTGGGGATAAATAGGCCTACCCCAGGACAAAAAAAATTAGGTAAAAACTAAAACTACGTAAAGAAACACGGAAAATAGGCACACAATTGTGACTGGCAGAGAAAACAATTAAACGGACGAAAAACTGAGCCGGGGAAAAATTAAAAACAATGTTCACTACCATTTTTAAAAAATTATTGCACCATTTAAAGATTTTAGTTTAAAACGAAGAACTAAACCCGGGATACAAACTGAATATTAGATAAAAATGAAATTCAGAGACCAGCTGCTAAAAAGATTAAAGCAAACAGACGGGATTTTGCACCCCTTTAAATAAATTTCCAAAGGGTGGGGAAACCAGAGTACGAGGCGATAAAAGGAGAAAAGGGAAAAGGGGAACTTTTGCTCAAAAATTGAAGAGTATAAGCAAAACCCCCCAAAACTCTGGCAACAACTAAAAAAAAAAAAGGTTGGGGAACCAAAAGGGCCAGTAATGGGTTCTAACAAGTACTCACAATCGAAAATTGGGGGAAGGGCCACAAAACATCAAAGGGGGGCAAATTGCTTTAATTCCTACTCCCACACTTTCATCAAACACTAGTAAGAAAAACTACCACGCATCAACTCCCTTTTAAACACAGCCCTCTGAAAATTTTTCAAACAAAACAAAAACCAATAAAAGGTAACCCCAAACATTTTGTCAACTAGTAATTTATCTAAAGACTTCATTCAAAAAGAACAAAACAGGTTAAACCCAACTAAGAGAAACCGGGCCCTGAAAAAACCCGCTAAGTTCCAAAAAAGATGGGGGCTTCTGAACGTCAACCCCCTTTTGCTCAAAAATAATAAATCTATCAATCCCCACAAATACCGAACCGGGGGTTCAAGGGGGCCAGAGTTACTCCTACTTAAGAAAAAAATAGGTCTGATGTAAGCAACTATAGACCCTTTAAAAATACCAGTATAATATCAAAATTCTGGAGAGGGGGGTGTTTTTCTTAAGTAGTTAAGTACCTTAAAAACAACAGCGTTATCCAATAGCTTCAAATCGGGGGTTTAGAAGATCCCACTCAACCGATACCTTTCCCCTTTTTAATCTAGGGTTACCCGAGAACTGAAAAGTTTAAAAAGGGGAACCCCATAGGGATGGTAACCTTTGAAACCCGCAAAAGGCCTTCCAAATTTCTGTCAACCACAAAAATTTTTGTAAAAAACCCCAAACTATCGGGATAAAGGGTTTTGAACGGTTTAAAATCCTTTCCTTAGCAAAAAAGGAGACAAATAGTCAAAATCAACAAAAGGAAAACCCAAAACCCCTGCCATTTAAAATGTGGAGTTCCCCAAGGTAGTATTTTCTTTGGGGGGGGGGGGGGGGGGGCCCTTTCTATTCTTATGTTATTCAATGAAAAGGGCCCATCAGTGTCAATGGGAAACTCCTACTGTAGCAGAGACAGTGCTCTGTTTGTGACAGTAAACCCACAAAATATTGCTAAGTTTTAAAAACTGGGAAAGGGGGTCCCGCAGCAAATGGTAGTAGACAACCCAAAATATCATTTCCCTAGGGGAAAAATGAACCCTTCTCTTTGGGAAAAAACATAAAAGAGAAAGGGAAAAATTTTTAATGTTTTATGTAATGGGGAGCCCCTCCCTTTGGGTTTTTTTTAGTAAACTATCTGGGAATCCCCCCTTTGGGCCCATGGGATGTCAGGAGAATTGAAGGGAAAAGTGAGTAAAGAAAGCGAATGCCCGGGTGAAAATTTCCCTTTTAGAAAAAGGACATGTCCCACCCCACTGAGGGCCCCCAACCCATGTCTACCCCTTTTACAATTCCAATGGATTACCTTTCTCTTCATGGTACTCTGCCCCTTTACAAAAAAACGAAAGATAACGCAAAACACCCAGAACAAAATCGTAAGATTCAATTTCCCGGGCTGGGACCAAAGAACATGGGAGGCCCGGGTGAATTTCAGCAGTTGGATATGCTGAATGTTGAAGACAGAGTAAAAAAAACTGAAGCTAAAAACTTTTTTAAAAAATTTTCTCACGAACAGTGTCCCAGAATATCTTTCTGTCAAATTTTTTGGGAAAGGGTTGGGGAAACCCAAAACAAAAAAAAAGTACAGGGGAGAGAGCCCAACCTTTTTTTTGTACCCCCCAGTAGGCCAGGCTTCAAAAACCTTTTATTGTACAGCAATAAAGGGAAAGGGAAAAGGGTACCCGCACATGCCAAAGGCAGTCCCTAAACCTGAACCCGTTTTAAGAAGACTCCAAAAAGTGTCTGATGAATGAAGCACAGAAAAGGGGGGGGAATGGGTTTTTTTATTTTTTTTTGCTAAAATACATGTAAAAATTTTTTCCTTATTCCCCAGGAATGACCCTCGTATTTTAATAGGGCCCCTTAAAGACCCTCGTGTAAAAAGTAGTCTTTTTAGTAGAAAAATAAATGTTTTCTTCATTTTTAGAAAATAAGAAAAAATTTTTAACCTTTATATTTAAAAAAAAAGGGAAAAGGACCCCAATGGAAATAAGTCACTTTCCTTTCGGGCTTTTTTTGGTTTTTTCCTAGGTTCTCTACACATATCTGCTAAAGTATGATAAATTTATGTAAAATGTATTTTGAAAACCTGAATAAATTTACTTACTTTTACCCTTTTCTTACTTACTTGCCGGGATTTTCAAGGGAGGGCCTTTTTTCCCAAATGGTGGCCCGCCTTGGCTCCCTCTTTTTGGGGGGGTCGAGACCTTTTGTCTCCCATGGGGGAGGCACAAGTACCTCATCTTTTGGGCCCAAATGTCCCCAGGGATAGCCACAAGCTAGGCCCCCCTCTGGTCCGCCATCCCCGCCCCAGGGGGGAAATTGGAAAAGGGGAAATCCCTTTTGACAAAAGGCTCGGACTCAGGCACCTCCCCAAACCCCAGAAGGGCTAACATTTGGGGTCGATCTGGAAGTAGGTTTCCTGCAAGAACACAATTTCAAGGGAGGGAAAAAAAGGTTTGGGGGGGTGGGGTTTCCCTTTATGGGCGCCATCCCGCAAAGTCTGAAAAAAGGGGGTGTGGGTATATTTATCAGGGGAGGGGGGGGGGGGGGGGACCCTTTGTGTTATACGAAGTTAAGGGGGAGGGGGGGGGGGGGGAGGGGTTTTTGGCCCTTTGGGTGGGTGGTGGATGGGGGAAGGGGAAAAATTTGTAAAATGTTGGGGCGCCAGCTGAGAACGGGTTTTAAAGTAAAGCGGAATTTTCCCTATATGAAAACCCAGTTTTTTTTTCTTACCCTTGGGTTTTTCCCTTTTGGGGGCCATCGTTGGTGGGGGTGGAAATTTTGTTATCAGGAGGGCTGATGTGGAGCCAAAAGGGGTTTAGGCACATGTTGGGGCCTTTCAGACCTCTTGGGGGGATATTCCCGTGGGGGGATGCAGTTGGAGGGGGAGTGTGGGAGGGAGACCCCACTTTTTGGGAAAGAGGGGTTATGCAGCTAGGGTTTGAAAGAGGGTACATTTCTTTAATGGGTCTTTATAAAAATTTTTCCCCGCACAAAAGAGGTAAACTTATTTTGGATAAGATAAAAATAAGATAAGATTTCGTTCGGATTTTTAACCCCGGAGGGTTAGCCACCCAGGATAACTCAAGAAAGTCAGTGCGTCATCGAGGACTGTCTAACTTATTTCCATTGGGGTCCTTAATCTTGTCCCCCAGGATGCGACCCACACCAGTCGACTAACACCCAGGTACCTATTTGCTGCTAGGTGAACAGGACAATAGGTGTAAGGAAACGTGTCAGAATTTCCACCCGCCGGGAATCGAACCCGGGCCCTCCGTGTGTGAAGCGGGAGCTTTAGCCACCAGACCACCGGGGGGGTCGTGGCAGAGGTGGGATGAGAGTCACTAGTGGTTATCTCTAGGGGTTATTGGAAGTTAAATACGAGTGTGTTAGGAGATGAGGAGGGGTTGGAGGGATTTACAACATTATGGGAGAGTTTAAGTGTGGAGGTACATGGAGTGGAAGATGTGGTAACATGGTGGGATGGTGTGGCTAAAGAACGAATTAAGCAATATTATGTGAGAGAAGGGAAACGAATTAATTCTTTAAAATATGGGCTGGCCAACTCTTTGGAGGACAGGTTAAGGGGTTGTTATGCGAGGGGGGCAGTGGCTGGTATTTATAATATGGATGACATACTGGCACTTAAGGGGAGGCTGCGGGAGCTACAAGATGAGAGGTTCCAAGCGGTGAGGGTAATGGCAGGCGTGGAAGAGGTGTTATGGGGCATAGGATAGGCCTTTGTTATGTGTAATTGCTTAGGCAAAAATCAACGACAGCAGGCAACAGCTATTCCATGGTTGGAGGTTCATGAGTCGGTAGGTGGGTAAAGGGTGGGCCAGGTTATATGCGCCATAGATAGAATGGGGGTGTTTGCAGACATGTGGTATGGAAAGTATTGGCAAAGGGATAGGGTAGGAGCTGGGGTTTTAAAACAGGTGTGTGAGAATGTGATATGTCAGTTGGGAAACAGTGATAGGGAAGCGTTGGGAAGGGAAATAACTGAGGGACAAGCATGGAAGGCTTTAAGTGAAATGTGTAAGGCCAAAGCTCCGGGAATCGATGAACTCCTGGCAGAGTTTTATCTACAGCATTGGGAGCTAATGAGAGGTTTTTGGTTAGGTTATTAAATTTATTGAAGGAGAGGGGGAGAGTTGGGAGAGAAGCTGGCATCGGCTGTAGTAGTATTGGTACCGAAGGGTAAGGGGCAACATACACTTAGGGACTACCTGGCAATATCCTTGTTATGAACAGATTATAAGCTGTTTGCCAAATTTTTTGGGAATCAGTTTAAATGCATTGTGGATAGAGTATTATCGAGAACTCAGTTTGGGTTGCCAGGGAGGTCTATGGTGGAGGGACATGGGTTCCTAAGGGATTTTGTGGAAGCAAAAGGGGGGGAGGAGGGCTTGGTGGCTTTAGACTGGCAGGGAGCATATGACAGAGTGGAACAAGAAGCATTGAGAGCCATCCTTAGCGGACAGGGGTTTGGGGAAGAAATAGTGGGATGGGTAGATGCTTTGTATCGCGGCAGGGGGGTTGGGTTTGCTGGACTTAAAGAGGAGAGTCAAATGTGTCTTTATTAAAAGGGAGGTGGTGAAGGAAAATGTGGGTGGGGGGGTCTGGTCAGGATCCATGAAAGATTGAAATGAATGTGAAACTGTTTTGAGGGCTGTGGCGTGGGCTCGAGATCCAGGGAAGGTCAAAATAGGTGTGATGTGTTGATTGTTGGTTGGGAGGGTTATGGCGCCTGTAGAGGGAATTTTCCCCATGTATACATAGGGAAGTATACGGAATAGGTTAAGTAGGATGAGGTTACAACCATGAGCACGTGACATAAAGTATCGTTTTCTGCTCGGGATTTTGCCGTAGGGTATGGTTCTGAGGGATAGACGTGTGGTTGAGGGGAGTGTGTGTGTGGAATATGTGAAGGTGAGGAGTTGGCATTTCATGTTGTATATTTTTGTGAGGGGATGGGTATCGTCAGGGGTTGGTTGAGTAGGGTACTCTGTAAGATTGGGGGTAAAGGGATTTCTGTTCTGAGAGCTTAAAGTCTTGATATCGGGGGATTGGATGAGATTACCATTAGTGCTGTGGGGTACATTATGGTAGATTATATATACAAGTGGTGGGGGAATGAGGGATAAAGGGGTTAGTGAGGTGAAGAGGCACATTTTAGCTGTTCCGTTTTATAAAACGTTGTGTCGTAACAGGGAAATTTATGGAAGAAGGTGGGAGCTGGCTTTTTCAGAGGGATAGAGATCTATGTTAGGGTTTTATTAGATTTGTAAATCAGGTGGGAGGGGCAAGGTAGGGATGGTAAATGCTACTGCAGGTTGGGATGTCAAGGGTAGAAATGGGGTCTCCTCCTTGAGGTTCGACAGTTGCAAAGAATGTGTGCTATTTTAGTGTGGCGAGAGAGTTGGAATAACGTAACGTGCGAATGTGTATGAACCTGTGCAAATGAAATGTGGAATGGCACATACACAGTTGTGGCTGTCTGCGCCTGCGTAAGTGTCAATGTGTAAGACTTGGTCATGTTTCCCTTATGTTTGTATTTGTTATTAAATGTACTGTGTCTTTGGTGTTACTGTTTCACCAATACTTTTATAATTACCACTTATGTTTATTCATATATGTCAAGTTAGGATGTACTCCAACAAGTTGGTGATAACGGCCATATTTCGGGGTGAGGGCGGGCAATTAATGTATATTAAGTTTAAGTCATTAACGATAATACCAACTTTATTGGTAATTGTTACATGTGTTTTGATATGTAATATCACATTGTGTTAGTCTTATTAAAGGTATTGTGATTTTGGTAGTCCTGTATCATCCATGGTTGTAAATAATCTTTCCTCAAGTGACATGTGTCATGATATTCCTAAATTGAGGATAATTAATGTCATGATTATTCAGATTGGTGATGGGGTTAGTTTTCAGTGTGTGTGTGTGGGGGGGGAGGGATGATGGGTCACCTGTATTGTGTGAGTGGGGGGAGGGATGATGGGTCACCTGTGTTGTGTGAGTGGGGGGAGGGTGATGGGTCACCTGTGTTGTGTGAGTGGGGGAGGGATGATGGGTCACCTGTGTTGTGTGAGTGGGGGGGATGGATGATGAGTGGGTCACCTGTGTTGTGTGAGTGGGGGGAGGGATGATGGGTCACCTGTGTTGTGTGAGTGGGGGGAGGGATGATGGGTCACCTGTGTTGTGTGAGTGGGGGGAGGATGATGGGTCACCTGTGTTGTGTGAGTGGGGGGAGGGATGATGGGTCACCTGTGTTGTGTGAGTGGGGGGGGGATGATGGGTCACCTGTGTTGTGTGAGTGGGGGGAGGGATGATGGGTCACCTGTGTTGTGTGAGTGGGGGGAGGGAGGATGGGTCACCTGTGTTGTGTGAGTGGGGGAAGGGATGATGGGTCACCTGTGTTGTGTGAGTGGGGAAGGGATGATGGGTCACCTGTGTTGTGTGAGTGAGGGGAGGGATGATGGGTCACCTGTTTGTGTGAGTGGGGGGAGGGATGATGGGTCACCTGTGTTGTTGTGAGTGGGGGAAGGGATGATGGGTCACCTGTATTCTGTGAGTGGGGGGAGGATGATGGGTCACCTGTGTTGTGTGAGTGGGGGGAGGGATGATGGGTCACCTGTGTTGTGTGAGTGGGGGAGTGATGATGGGTCACCTGTGTTGTGTTGAGTGGGGGTAGGGATGATGGGTCACTGTGTTGTGTGAGTGGGGGGAGGGATGATGGGTCACCTGTGTTGTGTGAGTGGGGGAAGGGATGATGGGTCACCTGTGTTGTGTGAGTGGGGGAAGGGATAATGGGTCACCTGTGTTGTGTGAGTGGGGGAAGGAATGATGGGTCACCTGTGTTGCAACACAGGTTTCTTAATAATGCATATTGAAGGTCTTGTGTAATTTGTTGCGAGTTGTATTTTGGGTGATTGTTATTAAGCTTGGTGCATTATTATTGTGTTGAGGTTGTAATTTAGGAGTTTTGTTTATAGCCATTCTGTGGCCTTTATTATTGGGGGTAGGGATGATGGGTCACCTGTGTTGTGTGAGTGGGGGGAGGGATGATGGGTCACCTGTGTTGTGTGAGTGGGGGGAGGGATGATGGGTCACCTGTGTTGTGTGAGTGGGGGTAGGGATGATGGGTCACCTGTGTTGTGTGAGTGGGGGGAGGGATGATGGGTCACCTGTGTTGTGTGAGTGGGGGGAGGGATGATGGGTCACCTGTGTTGTGTGAGTGGGGGAAGGGATGATGGGTCACCTGTGTTGTGTGAGTGGGGGTAGGGATGATGGGTCACCTGTGTTGTGTGAGTGGGGGGAGGGATGATGGGTCACCTGTGTTGTGTGAGTGGGGGAAGGGATGATGGGTCACCTGTGTTGTGTGAGTGGGGGAAGGGATGATGGGTCACCTGTGTTGTGTGAGTGAGGGGAGGGATGATGGGTCACCTGTGTTGTGTGAGTGGGGGGAGGGATGATGGGTCACCTGTGTTGTGGTGAGTGGGGGAAGGGATGATGGGTCACCTGTGTTGTGTGAGTGGGGGAAGGGATGATGGGTCACCTGTGTTGTGTGAGTGGGGGAAGGGATGATGGGTCACCTGTGTTGTGTGAGTGGGGGAGGGATGATGGGTCACCTGTGTTGTGTGAGTGGGGGGAGGGATGATGGGTCACCTGTGTTGTGTGAGTGGGGGGAGGGATTGATGGGTCACTTGTGTTGTGTTGAGTGGGGGAAGGGATGATGGGTCACCTGTGTTGTGTGAGTGGGGGAAGGGATAATGGGTCACCTGTGTTGTGTGAGTGGGGGAAGGAATGATGGGTCACCTGTGTTGCAACACAGGTTTCTTAATAATGCATATTGAAGGTCTTGTGTAATTTGTTGCGAGTTGTATTTTGGGTGATTGTTATTAAGCTTGGTGCATTATTATTGTGTTGAGGTTGTAATTTAGGAGTTTTGTTTATAGCCATTCTGTGGCCTTTATTATTATACCTTTATTCCTTCTTGAATTGTGATATGTTTTAAAAACTTGTATATTCTCTCCAGGTAATAGTATAGTGTCAGATGTTGCCTGGATTATTATGTGTTTATATATTGTGTTATTGATGTTGTCCTTGTTCAAGTCATTTTTGAATTTTAAGTGAACAAGAGAATGTAGAATGTATTCACTGGTGGTGGGGGAGGGGAGTGTAAGCAATAATGAGTAGGTTCCATTATATCTATGAACTCTTGTGTACTTGTGTACTTGTGAAACAACGTACGTAGAAGCAGTCTGTAGGTTGTGTTAAGTTTATTTTAATGTCCTTATGTATGTGCTTATTCAGTAGATTATGTAGTGAATGTTTATTGCTCATCACCAGTGTCAATGTTACATATTGATATATGTACATATACATATTTGTATGTCAAGTTTTAAATAAAATATATAAAAAAAAAGTTTTAGTTCTGTTATGTATGATGTATTCTATTCTATCTTTATTTATTCTATCTTTACTTGCACCTGCGTAGCAGGTCTTCAGCCACCGGCCCTATGGCCAGATGATGTACCAAACGTTAGTGTCCACTAACAGCGGCTGGTGTGCAGTGCAATGGAGGCACAAAGCAGGCCTTCGCAGCAACTCTAGCGGGGGGGGGGCGGATGACGTGCAATGACTGGAAGTAAGGTTTCCAAGTCCCTGACAGCTAAGTACACAAGATGTGCTGCCTCATCCTATCGGGCCTGCCCCACTGTGGTCATTGAGAAGAGTCTACGATGAAGTGGCATCGTAGTTGGGCAGTCTAACAGGTAGTGCACCAAGGGCTTCGGAACCATTCGGTCACAATGGGCACAGAGCTCCTCTCAAGGCCATTCAACAATCCGTGCAGTGTTGGGATACCCTAAGCGTAGGCGGTGGATGTGCACCGTGAGTTCTCTGGACTGTGTCCGAATACTAGGAGGGGGGTCACCCAGACATACCAACAGAGGCTCCGTGAAACCCTATGGTCAGGGAATGGGCGCCTGGCCACACCGGCAGCCCACAGTGTAATCTGTCTGAGGCTGATGGTGATTGCAGCACGTGGCTGTGCCTCGAGGGTTGTAGTCCCAGGAGCCTCACCTCCAGCATCATTGCCAGGGATCCAGTTGATGGTAGCCATGTGACCCTGGGATCTCTGTTACGTTACCGCAAGAACCTTCCTTCGTTCTTCACTATCCCCTCTCCCCTTTATCGCCCACGACATATATATATATATATATATATTATATAATTATATAATAAAATGGGTACCTGGGTGTTAGTGGACTGGTGTTGGTCGCATCCTGGGCGTTAGCCGACTGGTGTGGGTGGCATCCTGGGTGTTAGTGGACTGGTGTGGGTCGCATCCTGGGCGTTAGTCGATTGGTGTTGAGGCATCCTGGGTGTTAGTGGACTGGTGTGGGTGGCATCCTGGGTGTTAGTGGACTGGTGTGGGTGGCATCCTGGGTGTTAGTGGACTGGTGTGGGTGGCATCCTGGGTGTTAGTGGACTGGTGTGGGTGGCATCCTGGGACACTGACATAATCTGCCCGACATGCTCAACATAACAAGGGGTTTTCTATATAGTAGTATGTCATTGTTGTCAACTAGGACTGTATACCATGTACATGTACTTGTAGTAAATAATGATCTTATTATTATTATTATTATTACTGGTGTGGGTGGCATCCTGGGTGTTAGTGGACTGGTGTGGGTGGCATCCTGGGACACTGACATAATCTGCCCGACATGCTCAACATAACAAGGGGTTTTCTATATAGTAGTATGTCATTGTTGTCAACTAGGACTGTATACCATGTACATGTACTTGTAGTAAATAATGATCTTATTATTATTATTATTATTACTGGTGTGGGTGGCATCCTGGGTGTTAGTGGACTGGTGTGGGTGGCATCCTGGGTGTTAGTGGACTGGTGTGGGTGGCATCCTGGGTGTTAGTGGACTGGTGTGGGTGGCATCCTGGGACACTGACATAATCTGCCCGACATGCTCAACATAACAAGGGGTTTTCTATATAGTAGTATGTCATTGTTGTCAACTAGGACTGTATACCATGTACATGTACTTGTAGTAAATAATGATCTTATTATTAGTAGTAGTGAACTTTTCTACAGAGCGAGGACTTCCGGTTTAGGCCTTCCACTGAGCGAGGTATCCGGTCTAGGACCAGCAGCTGGAGGGTCACCTTTTCACACCTAGGTGTTACTTCCGGTTTTGACCATGACCTCGCCCTCGAGACTACCTCACCCTTGACCCCCAACCAATACCCCCGCCCACGACCCCCCCTTCGCGACCCCGCCGTCGCGCCGCGCGCCTCCCGCGCGCCCGCCACCCGCCCGCGCGCCCCGCCCCGCCCGCGCGCCCGCCCGCGCCCTTCGCGACCCCCGCCCGCGCCTTCTGCTGCGTTTTCTGCAGCGTCGTCCGGATCGCCCCCGCGCCTCGAATTTTTTTCCGATTTTTTTCGAATTTTTTTTGAATTTCATTTTCTTGTGCTCTCCATCTCCTCGGATCAAGTTTTTAAGGTTCCCCCTCTCACTTTCACCCCCATCCCAAAATTTCTCGAAATCAAAGTCTCCATCTCCTTAGATCAAATTTTTAAAGGTTCCCCCTCCCACTTTCACCCCCCAACCCCAAAAATTTCTCGATAATACAAGTTTTGGATTCCCCCCTATGGGGGTTTTGAATTTCTTATGATCACCTTGGATCAAATTTTTGGATTACCCCTCCCACTTTCACCCACCCCCCACCTCAAATTTTTCTCGATAATACCAAGACTCCATCTCCTCGGATCAAATTTTTTGGATTCCCCCTATGGGTTTTCGAAATTCTCCATCTCCTTGGATCAGTTTTTTTTTGGATTGTCCCTCCTTCCACCCCCCAACCCCAAAAATTTCTCAATATTACAAGTTTTTGCATTCCCCCCTATGGGGGTTTTCGAAATTCTCCATCTCCTTGGATCAAGTTTTTTTGGATTCCCCCCTATGGGGGTTTTCGAAATTCTTATGATCTCCTCGGATCCCCCTCCCACTCTCACCCCCCCCCACCAACCCCAAAATTTCTCGATAATACAAGTTTTGGATTCCCCCCTATGGGGGTTTCGAAATTCTTATGATCTCCTTGGATTGCCCCCTCCCACTTTCACCCCCAACCCCAAAAATTTCTCGAAATCAAATTCTCCATCTCCTTGGATCAAGTTTTTTTGGATTCCCCCCTATGGGGTTTTCGAAATTCCTCGGATCAAGTTTTTGGAATCCCCCCTCTGGGTATAAGCATTCAAAATAGACTCCTCCTATGGGGGCATGCTTACTACAGGTCTAAACAAGACAAATGACCTAAGAAGGGTGACGACCTTATGTCAGTGACGTCAGTATTCCGCTCATTAATGTGTTTACTCGACGGTCAGTGACGTCACGCGATGACCCCCACACACACAGGCTGAATCATGACGACCTTTTAGTTCATTAAAGTTAATAAGGGGATATAGTACCTACATCATAGGGAAAACATTTTCACTCTTAACCCAGGTTAATCCAAATAATTTCACATTTTTGTTTCGTTAATACCCACAACAATCCAACAATTTCTTTACAACACAAGTCTAGACATTTTTCTCTTTTTTAACTATTTCATTTCAGGTCACTCCCCCACAAAAGAAACCTTTCCCCACCCCCCCGAACCCCCCACACCCAACCAACACCCCAATTTTAACTCTATAACCCCAATTTTTCCCCTTTTTTAAAACCTTTAGTTCTTTTAAAGTTAATAAGGGGATCCCAGTACATCAAAAGTCACCACAAAAAACTTAAAAACCACTTTTCGATAAATTCATTTGTCACAATTTTAAAATTAGAAGTTAATACGCACTTTTATTTTAAACACCTTAAAAAACACTCTCTTAAATCATTTGAATACTCACAAAAATTTTTTTTTTTTTATACTTTTCCCAAAAACAACACTGGAAATACTCCAAAACATCATTCAAAACACCCCCAAAATCACCTCTGAATACTCCCAGAACCCCTTCATAAGTAACTTTTCTTTTAAATTAAATTTTTAAAACCCCTTCAAAAAAAACCTTTGAATACCACAAAAAACCCCCCTTGGGAAACCCCTTAAAAAAACCCCCTTTGAAAAACCCTTAAAAAAAACACCTTTGAACACCTTAAAACCCCCCTTTAAAACACCCTTAAACCCAACCTTAAAAAAAAACTTTTTAAACCACTAAAACCCCCTTTAAAAACCCCTTTTGAACATTTCCAAACAACACTGAAAATTCCCAAAAAAACCCTTTTAAAGTATTTCCCAAATACCCAAATAAATACAAAAAACACCCAAAATACATTTAAAAACACCACCAAAAAAACACCATAAAAACACTTAAAAAAACAAATTTGAGTACCCCCAAATTAAAACCACTGAATACTACAAAAAAACACCGTTTGAATTCAACCCAAAAAAACCCTTAAACACCTTCAAAAAACCTTTAAAACACCTTTTGAACATTTAAAAAACACTTTTTGGGAGTACCCCCAATTACACCACTGTTTTCTACAAAAACCCACCGCAAATTTCAATAAAAAACCCCCTTTTCAAACCCTTCAAACCCCCCTTGAACACCTTCAAAACATCTTAAAACACCTTAAAAAAACCCCTTTAAAATTTTCCCAAAAACTTTTGAATACCCCCAAATTACACCATGTTTACTACTAAAACCCCGCGAATTCAATAAAAAACCCCCTTTCAACACCTTAAAAACACCCTTGACACCTTAAAAAACCTCTTGAATACATTCAAAAAACCTTTAAAATTTTTCCAATCAACACTGAAACATTTCCCAAAAAAACAAAATTTGGAAATCCTTTTTACCCACTGAATACTATTTAAAAAACAGCTTAAATTTTAATCAAAACACCTTCAACCCCTTCAAACCCCCTTTGCCCCTTCCAAAACACTTTTAAAATTTCATTTGAACACACTCAAAAACCCCTTTTAAATTTAACCTCAAAACACCTTTGAACCCCTTTCCCAAAAACCCCCTTGAAAAACCCTTGATCACCTTAAAAAAAACATTTGAACACACTCAAAACCCCCTTTGAACACTTCCAAAAAACAAAATTTTGGAGTCCCCCCAAATTTTACCCCAAATGAAATACTACTAAAACCCCGGGTGAATTCAATAAAAACACCCTTAACCCCTTTCAAACACCCTTAAAAACCCCTTCAAAAAAAACTCTTGAAAAACCTTCAAAAAACACCTTTGAACTTTTCCCAAAACACTATTTGAGTACTCCAATTACCCCACTGATTACTACTAAACACCGCTGTTTTCAATCAAAACACCCTTCAACACCTTAAACCCCCTTGAACACACCCCAAAAACCCTTAAAACCCTTTTAAAAAAACACCTTTAAACCCCTTTTTAAAAACCCATTTAACACTTTCAAAACACTCTCAAAATTTCATTTAAAACAAAATTAAAAAACCACCTTTGACCCCCTCAAAACACCTTTTAAACCCCTTCAAAAACCCCCCTTGTCACCTTCAAAAAAAACATTTAAAACACACTCAAAAACCTTTAAAAACCTTTAAACATTTCCAAACAAAAAACTGAAAAAACTTCCAAAAACACCTTTTGGGAGTACCCCCAAAAAACCCCAAATTGAATATTAAAACCCACTAAATACACCCCAAAAACACCACCAAAATCCTTAAACTAAGTTTCAACACCCACACCCCAAAAAACACCAAAACCCCAACACCCACAATTTTTTCTCTTTTTATCTAATTTTCTTTCAAAAAGTCACAACACCCACCCCCCCAAATTTTTTTTTTTTCTCTTTTTAAACCCCTTTTTTATTTAAAAAGGGGGGACACATACTCAGAAAAAGTACAAAAACCCCCAACTTATAACGTTTTTTCGGTATCTCTAGTTCGAAAAAACCCCCACACCCCAACAACACCCACACCCCAACAATTTTTTCTGGGTTTTAAATCTAATTTCTTCAAAAAGGGTCACAACCCCCAAACCCTCCCATTTTTTTTTTCTTTTTTAAACCCTTTTTAGTTCTTTAAAAAGTTAAAAAGGGGGACCCCACTACATCAAAAAAAGTAAAAAAAACAACCCCACTTAAAAACGTCTTTTCGGTATCTCTAGTTCGACAAACAACACCCACTTCCCCAACCCCCACTCCCACATCCCCCCACACACACACAGAACACACAAAAACACACACACACACACACACAACAACACACACACCACCCAAACCCACACACACCCCACACCCAAAAACCCCACACACCCCTAACCTACCCTAACCAAAACCTATCTTACCAAACCAAAACCCTATCCAAAACCAAAACCCAAACCCAAACTTACCCTTTACCTGGGCCTAACCAAACCTTCCCTTTAACCTTTAAACCTAATTTTACCTAACCAAAACTCCCCAACCTAACCAAAATTCCCAAACCCAAAACCCAAACCAAACCGAACTCCCCCTAAAAAAACCCTTAAACAAAAATAACCAAACCCCCTGGGTTTTTCCCTAACCAAACCAAAATTAACCAAACCCCAAAATTTAACCAAAACCCTAACCTAGCCTAACCAAAATTTAAACCTAACCAAACCCCCCCCTAACCAAAACCTACCCAAAACCAAAAACCAAAACCCTATTTAAACCCTTTACCAAACCAACCTAGCCAAAACCTATCCTAACCAACCCTAAAATATTTTGGAACATTTCCCAAAATACTTTTAGGGGAATCCAAAATTTATTTGAACGATTTCCTTTTTTTTTTTGGGATATTTCCAAATTAGTTTTAAAAACTTTTCTAAAATAAAAACATTTTTTTCTTGTTGGTAAACCCCAACTCAATGGTAAAAATTTTATTTACTCGATTTCCGAATAGAAACACTTTCCTCGCTCTGAGGGATAAATTGTGGGTCCCCCCTTCCCCCCCCCAAAAAACACCCCTGGGTAAGGGGGTTTTCACCCCAAAGGTAGAAAATAAAAACCTGCGTCAACTCAGGACAGACAGCGCCATGAAAGCGGGAAAACATCCAAGGTAAAAAAATTAATCTTTTTCCAAAGACCAACTTTTTTCCCTTTTCCAAAAACCTTTAACCAAAATTTTTTTTAAAAAAACCCTAATTCCAACCAAATTTTCCTAACCAAAACCCAAACCCTTTTTTCAAACCCCTAACCCCCAAAAACCCTTTAAATCCATCAAACACCTCTACCCAAACCCCCCAAAAATAACCTTTTCCTAAAAAAACCCAAAATCCAAAATCAAAATCGAAAAATCCCTTTAATTAATTTAAAATTTAATTTTAATTAAAATTTAACCCCCAATTAAAAAACCTTTAACCTACCCTTAACCCTGAATTTTTAATAATTTATTTAACCAAAACCCTTAAAAACTTAACCTAAGAAAACCAAACCCCAAACTTATCCAAACCTTTAACCTACCCAAACCCTTTAACCAAACCCTAAAATACGAACCAAACCCTTAAAATTTTCCCTAACAAAAATTTTAACCTAACCAATTATCCTAACCAAACCAAACTTACCCTAAACCAAACAAACCAAAACCTAAAAAAAACCAAACCCAAATTTTTTCCCTAACCTACTCACTTTACTTTGAACCCCTTCAAAACACTTATACTCTTTTGAGCCCCCTTTTTCAATTCTTCATCCAAAACCCTTTATCTTCTAAACTACAGAAAAAACCCCAAGATTACTTCAAAACACCTCTTTAAGCTTTTTGAGTACTAAACAAAAAAACCCCTTTTTGGGAACTTTTCCAAACAACACTGAAGCACTTCCAAAATATCTTTTTTGATTACCCCCAAAATAAGTTTTGAAAGCTCAATTTATCTACCTTAACATTTTTTAAAATTTACATCTCATCCCCCAAATCCCTCCCTCATTCTCCGGGACTTTACAACATTGGGCACAAAAAAACAAATAAAAACATTAGGGACTTGAAAAAATTTACCATTCTAACACATTTAAATTTAACCAACTCTAAACCCAAATGATCTTTTTCAAAAATGCTCTGCCAATCATTTGAACACCTTCAAAAAAACCCCATCAAACACCTTGAATACTCCCAAAAAACATTTAAGGTTTAAATACCAAATCACCCCCCTAAATACAAACAATCACCTTTCAAAACCCCGGGAAAATAAGTTTAACATACCATTTTAACTTTTCCTTTTTTATAAAAATTTCCCCTTCAAATCATTTAAAACCCAAAAAACCCCCTCCCCATTTGGGCATGAAAAAAAAAAGATAAAACACAAACCTAATACGCAAAAAATTAGTACATGTTTCCCCATAAAATTTGAAAACATATCTTTTTTACACCACATAATTTTAAGCAATCCCAACTACAATCCCCCATGTTCACTTCCCTCAAAATCCAAATTTATCACAAAAAAACAATCTTTTTTATAAAAATTTCACACACAAACAAAAAAAAAAAAATCTTATTTGACAATATCAAAGGAAATACCTAAACAAACCCCCCAAAAACACACGATGTCTCACCTCCGGGGCCCGACGAGCTCCCCTCCAGGGGACGTCCACTCCATTGTGTTACTTGGTGGTTGGTAAAATACACCCTAACCCCCCCTTGTTTAAAACCTGTTGTCCCCTACATTATCTAAAAAACATATATCCAAGACGTTTACCAAAATTTTTGGGTTCCCCAACCCCAAGATCAAAAGAAAAACACATTTTTTTAAAAAATTATTCACACAAAAACCCACGATCCCCAAATTTAATATCTTTTTTTAAACCGTCATTTTTAAACACTAATCCCCAAGATCCCCAAAAAAATTCTAAGATCATGCATCTCAAAATTTTCTTTGATCACTAAAAAAATTTTTTTTTAAATACTTTGCACAAAAAAAAAGACATACACAAAAATCCCCAAAAAACATTTCCCCCAAAACATCTTTTAACAAAAACATGGGGGCACTAAAACATATCCCTATCACAAAAAAAAAATAATACACAGACACCCACATATTATACATTTCAATTGAAAATTTTAAGACAGGGGAAAAATACACACCAAATCTAAGACATTCCCCTCCAACAAAGGGACATACAATCCCCCTTTAAAAAATTTCCCTTTCCTTTTTTCATTCGTATATCCCCTAGGCTTTTTTAAAACCCCCCGAGGGGATCCACCCCCGAGTGGGCCCCAGAGTGTAGTAGGTGGTTTTGGGAGTGGTGTTTGGTTCCTCTGGCCCCTACGTCGGGGTGGATCCGTCGGGGTTAAAACAGTTTTGGGATATACGGAATGAAAAAGGGGAAGGGAAAATTTTTAAAAGGGGGATGTGTTGTGTTGTTGGAGGTGAATGTCTTAAAATTTGGGTTTGTTTTATGTTCATGTTTTAAAAATTTGAATTGAAAATGTATTTTCTATGGGTGTTTTGGGTTTTTTTTTTTTTTTTTTTTGTGATAGTGATATTTTTATAGTGCTCTTTGTTATGTTATGGGATGTTGGGGGAAAGTGTTGGGGTTTATTTTTGTGTATGTTTTTTTTTTGTGCGAAGGGTTTAAAAAAATTTAATTTGTTTTCAGTGTAATAGTAGTTTTGAGACCCTGATTTTAAATTTTTTTTGGTTTATTTTGGGGTTTGTTTAGTGTTGTTTAGAGACGGAAAACATGAAGGGGAATTGGGGGATCGTGTTTTTTTTTTGGGAATAATTAAAAAAAATGTGTGTTTTCTGGGATCAGGGTTTTGGGGGATCATAAATCTGGTAATCGCTTGGATTTTGTGTTCTTAGATTTTGTAGGGAAAAACAGGTTGAAAAAAAGGGGGGGTTTGGGTTGGTTTCCCAAACCCACCAAGAAAACAAATTTGGGAGTGTAAAGTCACGGAGGTGAGCTCGGGGGGGTCCTGGAGGTGAGACATCGTGTTTTGGGGGTTTGTGAGGGAGTGCGCTTAGATATTGTAAAATATGTTTTTTTTTTTTGTGTGTGTTGTGTTTTAAAAATGTTTATAAAAATGTTTGTTTTCTGTGATATTAGTGTTTTGGGGGGGGTAAGTGAAATGGGTGATTGTGTTGGTGTTTGGGCTTATTTATGTGTGTGTAAAAGTATGTTTTCAGTTGATGGTGTTCTTTTTCTAAGTTTTTGGGTTTTTTGGGGTTTGTTTTCCCCATGTTTTTTTTTTTTCAGCGCCAAAATGGGGAGGGAGTTTTTGGTTTTTTGGTTTTGAGGGGTTTCTAAAAAAAAAGGATGTTAGAGGGTTTGTTTTTAAACTTAGTTTCGGGTTTGTTTTTGAGGGTTTGATTGGTAGTATTCAGGGGGTGATTTGGTTAGAAATTTCAGTAGTTTTTTTTGGGATTTATTCGGAGGTGTTTGAGGGTTTGTTTTTTTTTGGGGGGTGTTAAAATTGATTTTGGCAGAGCATTTTTTGGGAAGAAAAATCAGTGGTGTTCAGAGGGGTTTTAAAAGTTTTTCGTGTGTTAGTTAGGGTTTATTTCTTTTTCAAAAGTGTATGATTAGTTTTTTTTTTTTTTGCAAATTTTTTGAAAAAGTCTGGAGAATGCGGGGGGGAGTTTGGGGGGTTTGAAAAGTAATTTAATAAAATGTGTAAGTGTAGAAAAAATTTAGAGCTTTTCAAATCTTTTTGGGGGTAATCAAAATGTATTTTGGAAGTGTTTCAGTGTTTTTGGAAATTTTTTCAAAAGTGTTTTTGTGAGTCCTAAATGTTTTATGAGATTTCTCGAAGTAATCTTGGGGTTGTTCTGTAGTGAGATGATAAAGGTTGTGGGATGAGAGATTTTTAAAAAAGGGGGGTTTCCCCAAATTTATGAAATGAGAGTTTTTTGGAAGGTGTTCAAGTAAAGTGAGTAGGTTAGGAAAAGTTAGGTTGGGTTTTTTTTTTTTTTTTTTTATTTAGGTTGGGTTTGGGTTTATTGGATAATTTAGGTTGGGTTTTTGGGAAAAAGTTAGGTTGGGTTAGATTAATTAGGAAAGTTAGGTTAGGCTTTAAATTTTGGGTTTAAAGGTTTTGGTTTGGGTTTTTGGGTTTAGGATAAGTTGGGTTGGGTTTTGTTTGGGATAAGTTAGGTTAGGTTAGGTTAGGATAGGTTAGGTTGGGTTGGTTAGGACAGGTTAGGACAGGTTAGGACGGGTTTAGGATGGGTTGGGTTGGGTTGGTTGGGTTTGGGGTGGGTTAGGTAAGGTTGGGTTTAGGTTAATTTTAGGTAGTATTGAGGTGTTTGATGGAGTTAGGTTTAAAGGTTAGGATGGTTAGGTTGGGTTTTTGGATAGGGTGTTTGGGGGATTTGGGGTTGGGTTGGGTTTGGGTTGGGTTTTAGGTTAGGTTAGGTTAGGGATAGAGGTGATTGATGGAGTTGGGGTTAGGTTGGGTTAGGGTTTTTTTTTTTAAGGGTAAAGGGGGTTTTAGGTTGGGAATTGGGTTTTTAGGTTGGGTTGGGGTAGACGTTGGTTGGAAAGAGATGATTTTCTACCTTGGATGTTCCCCCGCTTTCCCCCCAAGGGGGGCCGTCTGTCGGGCCCTGAGTTGACGCGGGTGTTATGTTCTCCCTTTGGGTGTGAACCGCATTACCCACTGGTGTTGGGGGGGGGGAAAGGGGTGACCCACAATGGGTCTCTCAGAGCGGGGAAAAGTTTTTTCATTCGGAAATCGAGTAAATTTTTCTAAAATTAAAGTGTTTTTAAACCAAAAAAAAATTTAATGTTCGATTTTCGATAAAGTTTTCAAAAATAATTTGGAAATATCCCAAAAAAAAAAGGAGTCGTTCAAAGTAATTCTGGAGTTCTCTAATGTATTTTTGGAAATGTTTTCCCTTTTATTTTTTGGTTGGGTTTTGGGGTAGGTTCCCGGGTAGGTTTGGTTAGGTAAGGTTAAAGGTTAGGTTAGGTTAGGTTAGGGGAGGGTAGGTTAGGTTAGGGTTAAATTTGGTTTTAGGTTAGGGTTAGGTTAGGGTTTGGTTTAGGTTAAGGGTTTAAATTAGGTTTGGGTAGGTTAGGTTAGGTTAGGTTAAAGGTTTTGGGTTAGGTTAAGTTAGGTTAGGTTAGGTTTGGTTAGGTTTTGGTTAGGCTTTTGGTTAGGTTATGTTAGGTAAAGGGTTTGGTTTTGGGTAGGTTCGGTTAGGGGTTTGGTTTGGTTAGGTTTTAAATTAGGTTAGGTTTTTGGTTTTGGGTTTGGCTAGGTTAGGTTAGGATAGTTAGGTAAGGTTGGTTAGGTTAAGGGTAGGTTTGGGTTTTGGGTTTGGTTAGGTTTGGTTGGGTAAAATAGGTTAGGTTAGGCTAGGTTAGGGATGTTGTGTTTTGTGTGTGTGTGTGTGTGTGTTCTGTGTTTTTGTGTTGTGTGTGTGTGGTGGTGTTTTGTGTGTGTGTGTGTGTGTTTTGTTGTGTGTGGTGTGGTGTGGTTGTCTTTTGTGTGTGTGTGGGTTTTGGGATGTTTGGGGGTTGGGGGGATTTTGGGGTAGGGGGTCGAACTAGAGATACCCAAAAAAAGTTATAAGTGGGTTGTTTTTGGACTTTTTCCGGGTGTAGTGTGTCCCCTTTTTTAACTTTAATTTAACTAAAAGGGTGGTGAAAACGGAAAAAAAAAAAAAAAAAGGGAAAAAAAAAAAAAAGGGGGGGAAAAAAAAAAAAAATAAAAAAAAAAAAAAATTGTGGGATTTTTGGGTGTTGTTTTGGGGGGGGGGGTTTTTTGGGTGTTGTTGTCGAACTAGAGGGTACGAAAAGCGTTTTTAAGTGGGTTGTTTTTGGGGTCTTTTTATGAAAGTGTGTGTCCCCTTATTAACTTTAAGAACCCAAAAGGGTTAAAAAAGAGGAAAAAAAAAAAAAGGGAGGTGTGGGTGTTGTGACTTTTTGATGAAATTTTGATTTAAAACCCGGGAAAAAAAAATTTTGGGGGGGTTGTGGGTTGTGGGTTTTTGTGGGATGTGGGGGGGTTGATCTTGTTTTTTGGGGATTTTTGGGGGGTGTTTTGGGGTGTTTTTTCAGTGGTGTTTTAGTATTCAGTGGGGTATTTTGGGGGGTATCCCAAAGGTGTTTTTGGAAGTGTTTCAGTGTTGTTTTTGGGGGAATTTTTCCCAAAAGGGGTTCAAAAGTTTTTTTTGGGTGTGTTCAAATGTTTTTTTTTTTAGGGGACAAGGGTGTTTTGAAAGGGGTTCAAAGGTGTTTTTTTAGGTTATTCAAAAGGGGTTTTGGGGTGTGTTCAAATGATTATGAGAGTGTTTTTGGGGAAAGTGTTCAAAAAGTGTTTTTTAAGGTGTTCAAAAGGGGTTTTTGAAGGTGTTTTAAAGGGGGTTTTGAGTGTGTTTTTAAGGGTTTTTTGAAAGGGGTTTTGAAGGGTGTTTTTGATTGAATTCCCGCGGTGTTTTAGTGTAATCAGTGGTGTTTAAATTTGGGGGTTCTCAAATAGTTTTTGGATATGTTCAAAGGGGGTTTTTTGAAGGTGTTCAATAGAGTGTTTTTTAAAGGGGTTCAAGGGTGTTTGAAGGGGGGGTTGAAGGGGGTTTTTGATTGAATTCAAACGGTGTTTTAGTTTGTATTCAGTGGGTTTTAATTGGGATACTCAAATTGTGTTTTTTTGGAAGTGTTTTTAAAGGTGTTTTTAGTGTGTTCAAATGTTTTTTTGAAGGTGTTTAAGGGGGTTCAAAGGGGGTTTTGAAGGTGTTCAAAAGGGGTTTTTAGGTTTTTCAAAGGGTTTTGAGTGTGTTAAAAAGTTTTGAGAGTGTTTTGAATTTGGTTAAAAGGTGTTTTTAAAGGTTTTTTTTGAAGGGTGTTTTGATTGAATTCCGCGGTTTTTAGTGTATTTTAGTGGTTTTTTAATTGGGAAATACTCAAAATTTTGTTTTTTTAAAGTTTTCGTGTTGATTGGGGTTTTTCAAAGGTGTTTTTGAAAAGGGATTCAAGAGTGTTTTGGAAAGGGGTTCAAGGGTGTTTGAAAGGGGTTGAAGGGTGTTTTGATTGAATTCAGCGGTGTTTTAGTAGTTTAAACAGTGGGTTGTAATTGGGGAGGGACTAATTTGTGTTTTTGGGGAAAAATTCAAAGGGTTTTGAAGGTTGGGGTTTTTAAAGGGGTTTTGATTAAATTAGCGGTTTTTTTAGGTTTGTATTTAGTGGTGTAATTGGGAAAATACTCAAAAATTTTTGTTTTTGGAAGTGTTTCTGGTTTATTTTGGTGGGGTTTTGAGTGTATTTATTTGGGGTTTTAGTATTTTAAATGGTGTATTTGGGAGTACTCAAATGGTGTTTTTGGAAGTGTTTCAGTGTTGTTTGGAAATTTTTCATAGGTGTTTTAAAGGTGTTTTGAGTGTGTTCAAATGTTTTTTTTTAAGGTGATCAAGGGTGTCCAAGGGGGTTTTGAAGGGGTTAAAGGTGTTTTGAGGTTATTTTAAAGGTGTTTTGAAGGTGTTCAAGGGTTTTTTTTGTGATATTAAAAGGTTTTTTTTTGAGGTGTACAAATGATTAAGGAATTTCTTTAAAAGGGGTTCAAATTTATGTGCAAGAGTTTCTTTGAAGGGGTTCTGGAGTATTCAGAGGGGGATTTTGGGGGTGTTTTGAATGAGGGTTTTTGGGGTATTTTAGGTTTGTTTGGGAAAAGTATAAAAGGGATTTTTGTGAGTATTCAAATGATTTTAAAAGAGTTTTTTTGAAAAGGGGTTCCCAAAATTAAAAAATGGTTTTTTAACTTCTAATATGTAAAATTGTGACTAGTGAATTTTCGAAAAATGGTTATTAACCCTTTTAAAGAACTAAAAGGGTTAAAACGAGAAAAATTGGGGGTTTTTGAGTGAAATTTTTGAGGTGTTTGGGTTTGGGGTGTGAGGGTTAGGGGGGGTGGGGGGGAGGAAGGGGGCTTCGTGGAGGATTTACCTGAGATGAAATAGGTTTTTAAAAAGAGAAAAAAAAGGGCTAGATTGGTTGGGAAAGAAATTGTTGGATTGTTGTGGGTATTAAAAAAAAAACAAAAATGTGAAATTATTTGGGTTAACCTGGGTTAAGAGTGAAAAAGTTTTCCCCATGATGTAGGTAAATATATCCCCCTTATTAACTTTAATGAACTAAAAAAGGGGCGTCAGATTTTTGCCTGTTGTTTTGGGGGGCATCGGGGTGACGTTTACTGACCGTCGAGTAAACACATTAATGAGGGGGAAAAACTGACGTCCCCGAAAAAGGTCGTTTAAACCCCCCTTTTGGTCATTTGTCTTGTTTAGGAACCCGTAGTAAGCATGCCCCCCTAGGAGGGTCTATTTTGAATTTCTTATACCAGGGGGGGGGATTCCAAAAAATTGATCCGGGAATTTCGGAAAAAACCCCCTTGGGGGGAAATTTAAAAAAAAAATTGATCCCAAAGGGGATGGGGAATTTGATTTCAGAAAAATTGATGAGGAGTCATAAGAATTTTGGGAAAAACCCCTTGGGGGGGGAAACCAAAAAATTGTATTATCGAGAAAAATTTTTGGGGGGTTTGGGGGGGGGGGGGGTGAGAGTGGGATGGGGGGATCCCAGGAGTATAAGAATTTTGAAAAAAAACCCCTAGGGGGGGGGAAACAAGAAAAATTGATCCAAAGGGGATGGGGAATTTTGAAAAACCCCCCTAGGGGGGAATGCAAAAAATTTTTTAATATTTAGAAATTTTTGGGGTTGGGGGGGGGGGTGGAAGGAGGGGCAAACCAAAAAAAAAAAAAAATTTTTTCCAAAAGGGGGAGGAGAATTTTGAAAAAACCCCCCGGGGGGGTCCAAAAAAATTTTATCCGAGGAGATGGGTCTTGGTATTTTTCGAGAAAAAATTTGGGGTTTGGGGGGTGGGGTGAAAATGGGAGGGGTATTTCCCAAAAAATTTGATTTCCCGGTGTCATAAAAAATTTAAAAACCCCCTAGGGGGGGGAAACCAAAACTTTTATTATCGAGAAATTTTTGGGGGGTTTGGGGGGTTGAAAGTGGGAGGGGGGGAAACCCTTTAAAAAATTTTTTTCCGAGGAGATGGAGGGGACAAAAGGGAAAAAGAAATTCCAAAAAAAAAATTTTAAAAAAATCGGAAAAAAAAATTTGAGGGGGGGGGCGATCCGGACGACGCGGGAGAAGGGGCAGCAGAAGGCGCGGGGGAGGGGGGGGCGCGAAAGGGGCCCCCGGGGGGGGCGCGCGGGGGGGGGGGCGCGGCGGGCGGGGGGGCGGGCGACGGGGAGGGGCGCGGGCGAGGGGAAGGGGCGGGGAAGGGGGGGGGGTTTGGGGGGCGGGGGGTATTGGTTGGGGGGTCAAGGGTTTAGGTTGTCTCGAGGGCGAGGGGCATGGGGCAAAACCGGAAAGTAACACCCAGGGTGTGAAAAGGTTTACCCTTTCCCCGTGCTGGTCCTTTCAAACCCGGGAACCCCCGTCGTGGAAAAGGGCCTTTAAACCCGGAAAATCCCCGCCCCCTGTTGAAAAGTTCACTACTAATTTTTATTAAATTTTTACTGGTGTGGGGGGCACCCTGGGTTTTTTGGGGGATTTGGTTTTGGGTGGCCTTCCCGGGGGTTTAAAGGACTGGTTTTGGGGGGGCATCCTGGGTGTTAGTGGACCCGGTTTGGGGGTGGCATCCCTGGGTCTTAGTGGACTGGTGTGGGGGGGCTTTTCCCGGGGGTTAAATGGACTGGTGTGGGTGCCATCCTGGGGGGGTTAATGGGGCTGGTTGTGGGGGCCCCTCCCGGGTGTTTAGTGGACTGGTGTGGGTGGGAAACCTGGGTGTTTTGTGGAATGGGTTTTTGGGTGGCATCCTGGGGGGTTTGTGGCTGGTGTGGGTGGATCCTGGGTTTTTAGTGGGAAAGGTGTTGGGGGCATCCTGGGTGTTTGTGGATGGTTTTGGGGGGCATCCTGGGGGTTGTGGGCTGGTGTGGGTGGCATCCTGGGGGGGTTGTGGAATGGTGTTTTTTGGGGAGTATCTGGGTTTTTTCGTGGACTGGTGTTGGGAAAAATCCAAGGGTTTTTTGTGGACTGGTGTGGGTGGATCCTGGGGGGGTTAGTGGCTGGTTTTGGGGGGGGCTCCTGGTTTTGTTAGTGGACTGGTGGGGGGGCATCCTGGGTGTTTGGGGGACGGTGTTGGGGGGCTCCGGGGGGGTTTGTTGGGGCTGGTGTGGGTGGCAAACCTGGGGTTTAGGGACGGGGGGGGTGGCATCCTGGGTTTTTTGTGGTTGTGTGGGTGGCATCCTGGGGTGTTTTGTGGCCGGGTTTTGGGTGGCATTTCCCGGGTGTTAGTGGAAAGGTTTGGGTGGCAAACCCGGGTGTTTTTTGGGAGGGGGTGGGTGGCCCTCCTGGGTTTTATTGGGCTGGTGTGGGTTGGATCCTGGGTGTTTGGGAAAGGGTGTGGGTGGCACCTTGGGGGTTAGTGGCTGGTGGGGGTGGCATCCTGGGTGTTAGGGGCTGGTGTGGGTGGCATCCTGGGGGTTTTTTGGGTGGGTTTTGGGTGGCCCTCCTTGGGGGTTTGTGGACTGGTGTGGGTGGAAACCCTTGGGGGTTAGTGGGCTGGGTTTTGGGTTGGGATCCCGGGTGTTTTTGGACTGGGTGTGGGTGGGGATCCTGGGTGTTTGTGGAAAAAGGGGTGGGTGGATCCTTGGGGGTTAAATGGGACTGGTGTTGGGGGGCAACCTTTGGGGGTTAGTGGAATGGTTTTTGGGTTGGGAAACCGGGGTTGTTGGGACTGGTGGTTTTGGGGGGCACCTGGGTGTTTTACCTTTTAAAAAACCTTGGGGGTTAATGGGCTTTTTATTTTTTATTAATTTGGGGTGGGTGGCAAACCTGGGGTTGTGGCTTTTTGGGATTGGGTGGCATTTTTTTGGGTTTTTTTTTAAAGGAAATGGTGGGGGGGTGGATCCTGGGTGTTAGTGGCTGGTGTTGGGGGATCCCCGGGTGTTATTGGGGCTGGTGTTGGGGGGCATCCCGGGTGTTAGTGGATGGGTGGGTGGCCCTCCTGGGTGTTTGTGGTTTGGGGTGGGTGGCCCTCCTGGGTGTTAGTTTGGGTGGTGTGGGGGGGCATTCCCGGGTGTTAGTGGAATGGTGTGG
Organism: Cherax quadricarinatus; assembly: GCF_026875155.1. Taxonomy (NCBI): domain Eukaryota; kingdom Metazoa; phylum Arthropoda; class Malacostraca; order Decapoda; family Parastacidae; genus Cherax; species Cherax quadricarinatus. The sequence goes on along the minus strand of NC_069448.1, from coordinate 36,392,967 downwards.
GTGGCCCTCCTGGGTGTTAGTGGACTGGTGTGGGTGGCATCCTGGGTTGGGTTTTTTTGGGCTGGTGTGGGGTTTGGGAAACCGGGTTGTTATTTGGGCTGGTTTTTGGGGGGCCTTTCCCGGGTTTTTAGTGGACTGGTTTTGGGGGGGCATCCTGGGTGTTAGTGGGCTGGTGTTGGGGGGCTTTCCCGGGGTTAGGGGGACTGGGGTGGGTGGAAACCTGGGTGTTAAGGGGGGGTGGACCGGTGTTGGGGGACTTTGGGGGTTTTTTTTTGTGGGACTGGTGTTGGGGTTGGTTTTGTGGGGGATCCTGGGTGTTGTGGACTGGTGTGGGTGGCTCCTGGGGTTAGTGGGCTGGTGTGCGGGGGGGCATCCTGGGTGTTTGTGGACTGGGTGGGGGGGCATCCTGGGTGTAGTGGGGGCTGGTGGGGGGTGGCCCCCTGGGGTGTTAGTGGACTGGTGTGGGTGGCATCCTTTTGGGTATAGTGGATGGTGGGGGGTAGCATCCTGGGTGTTTGTGGATGGTTTTGGGTGGCCCTTCCCTGGTTTTTTGTGAACTGGTGTGGGGTTTGGAAAAACCTGGGTGTTAGTGGACTGGTGTGGGTGGCTCCCGGGTGGGTTTGTTTGGGGAATGGTGTGGGGGGGCAAAACCTTGGTGTTAGTGGACTGGTTTTTGGGTTTGGGAACCCTTTGGGGGGTTTGGGGACTGTGTGGGTTGCAACCTGGGTGTTAGTGGAAATGGTTTTTTGGGTGGCAATTTTTTTTTCCTGGGTGTTAGTGGATGGTGTGGGTGGCTTCCTGGGTTTTTGTGGGTGGGGGTTGGTGGCATCCCGGGTGTTAGTGGATGGTTTTTGGGGGGCAAATGGGTGTTAAGTGGAAATGGTTTTGGGTTAGATCCCGGGTGTTTGTGGACTGGTGGGGGGTGGCATCATGGGTTGTGGGATGGTGTTGGGGGAACTTTGGGTGTTTTGTGGGGCTGGTGTGGGGTTTGGGATCCCGGGTTTTTAGTGGGCTGGTTTTGGGTTGCATCCTGGGTGTTTGTGGGGGGGGTGGGTTGGGGGATCCTGGGTGTTTGTGGACTGGTTGTGGGTTTGCATCCCGGTGTTGTGGACTTGGTGTTTGGGGGCATCCTGGGTGTTAGTGGACTGGTGTGGGTGGCATCCTGGGTGTTAGTGGACTGGTGTGGGTGGCATCCTGGGTGTCAGTGGACTGGTGTGGGTGGCATCCTGGGTGTTAGTGGACTGGTGTGGGTGGCATCCTGGGTGTTAGTGGACTGGTGTGGGTGGCATCCTGGGACACTGACATAATCTGCCCGACATGCTCAACATAACAAGGGGTTTTCTATATAGTAGTATGTCATTGTTGTCAACTAGGACTGTATACCATGTACATGTACTTGTAGTAAATAATGATCTTATTATTATTATTACTGGTGTGGGTGGCATCCTGGGTGTTAGTGGACTGGTGTGGGTGGCATCCTGGGTGTTAGTGGACTGGTGTGGATGGCATCCTGGGTGTTAGTGGACTGGTGGGGGTGGCATCCTGGGTGTTAGTGGACTGGTGTGGGTGGCATCCTGGGTGTTAGTGGACTGGTGTGGGTGGCATCCTGGGACACTGACATAATGTGCCCGACATGCTCAACATAACAAGGGGTTTTCTATATAGTAGTATGTCATTGTTGTCAACTAGGACTGTATACCATGTACATGTACTTGTAGTAAATAATGATCTTATTATTATTATTATTATTATTATTACTGGTGTGGGTGGCATCCTGGGTGTTAGTGGACTGGTGTGGGTGGGATCCTGGGTGTTAGTGGACTGGGTGGGGTGGCATCCTGGGTTTTTAGTGGACTGGTTGTGGGTGGCATCCTGGGTGTTAGTGGACTGGTGTGGGTGGCATCCTGGGTGTTAGTGGACTGGTGTGGGTGGCATCCTGGGTGTTAGTGGACTGGTGTGGGTGGCATCCTGGGTGTTAATTTGGCATGGGTGTGGGTGGCAATCCTGGGACACAGACAAAATCTGCCCGACATGCTCAACATAACAAGGGGTTTTCTATATAGTAGTATGTCATTGTTGTCAACTAGGACTGTATACCATGTACATGTACTTGTAGTAAATAATGATCTTATTATTATTATTATTATTATTACTGGTGTGGGTGGCATCCTGGGTGTTAGTGGACTGGTGTGGGTGCACCCTGGGTGTTGTGGACTGGTGTGGGGTGGCATCCTGGGTGTTAGTGGACTGGTGTGGGTGGCATCCTGGGTGTTAGTGGACTGGTGTGGGTGGCATCCTGGGTGTTAGTGGACTGGTGTGGGTGGCACCCTGGGTGTTAGTTTATTCTATTCTTTTCTATTTGATTCGCCGGAAAACCCGGCCCTGGTCTCTTCCATTTTGGTGACCCGCTTTGGCCCTCCCCGGGTGGGGAAGTGACATTTATCGTTACTTGCACCTGTGCGGCAGGTCTTCATCAGGAGGGAGGGGGGTACCTCACCGGCCCTATGGCCAGATGACGTACCAAACGTTAGTGTGCACTAACAGTGGCTGGTGTGCAGTGCAATGGAGGCCCCCAAAACAGGCCCTCGCAGCAACTTCAGCGGGGGGGGGCGGATGACATGCAAGGATGGAAGTAAGGTTTCCAAGCCTCTGATGCTAAGTACACAAGATGTGGGTGCCTCATTCTCTCGGGCCTGCCCTACTGGGGTCATTTGGAAGTGTCTACGGCGAAGGGGCGTCGTAGCCGGGCAGTCTAACAGGTAGTGCACCAAGGGCTGCGGAACCATTCGGTCACAATGGGCAAAAGAGCTCCTCTCGTGCCCGTTCAACAATTCGCGCAGTGGTGGGATACCCTTTAAACGTAGGCGGTGGATAGCACCCTCAGGTCCCTGGACTGTGTCCGAAGACTAGGAGGGGGCACCCCTGGGGTCGCCCGACATACCAACAGAGGCTCCGTGACTCCCCAGGGTCAGGGAATGGGCGCCTCGCCGCACCAGCAAACCAACAGCGCAATCTGGCTGAGGCGATGGAGATCGCAGCATGTGGCTGTGCCTCGAGGAGTTTGCAGTCCTAGCAGCCTCATCTGCAGCATCATTGCCAGGGATACCCACATGGCTCGGGATCCAGTTGATGGTAGCCCTGCGACCCTGGGCCATGAGAGTCTGCAGGTCACCCCGGATGGATGTGATTAAGTGTATGTTGTCCTTTGGCTCTGTGCATAAGCGCTTGGATTGCTGCCTTGGAATCAACGTGGAGATGGGGGGATGGGTGTGGTCTGCAAGAGCATGCCGCCAGAGCTTGTTGGATGGCAAAGAGTTCGGCCTGGAGAATGGTGCAATGGTCTGGGAGGCGCCAACCTGCTGTCAGATTGCTGTGGAACATCCCAGGAGCTGTGCTGCCTGCCACTGGGTCTCTGGAGCCATCAGTGTAATATGGCACACACCCTGGGCCTTCCGCACCCACAATGCTAGCCAAGGCAAGGTGGTGCAGAATGTCCCGGGTACAATGCCTCTTGCTGTCTGGTAGGGTTGTCCAGCTCACCGCAAACAGCTCTGGCGCCCAAGGGGGTGGCACAGTGTAGTTCGCTGCCAGTCTGTCGCAGCCTTCCGCCTGGAGCAATGTCATGGGCAAGAGCTTCTGTGTGGCATCTGCTACTGACCACATCCATCGGCGGCTGGGATGCAGTGGAATGACCTGTCCCTGGTGGAACCGTAAATCTCTCATCAGTTTGTCAGCCCCTGGGAGTCGGAGATACTTTGCAATCCTCCTGGCAGCTACCAGTTGGATCCTGTCTTCAAGAGGCTGTAGCTGCACCTCAAGGTTCAGAGCCACTGCATTGGCCCACCTAGGAGCCCCCAGCATGGCCCGTACAGCTGTGTTCTGGATGACACAGAGGGATTTGATGTTTGTGGGTCTGGCATGAGCCAGAGCAAGTGCCCCATAGTCAACGAGGGAACGTATTGCCTGGATGTAGAACAACCTCATGACCTCGAGGCTGGCCCCAACCCTAGGGTTGGCCATGGCACTCAATGCCCTGACCCTCTGCAGAGCCCTCTCTTTAATGTGGCACACATGTTTCTGGAAGGTGAGGTGCCTGTCAATGTAGATGCCAAGGTACCTATAACTGTGAACCCACTCCAGGTCGATGCCCAGGACCCGCAGCCTCTGACTGGGCACCTTGGTGCGAAGGATCATGGCTTTGGATTTTACTGCAGAAATCTTGAGTCCCAAGTGACGGCAGGTGGAAGCCAGCAGATCGAGGTCCTCCTGGGCACGCTGCAAAAGCCGGCGCTTCCAAGGTACGACAAGTGCCAGGTCATCGGCATAGCTGAGGAGGATGGTCCCTCTGGAGAAAGGCAGGCACGACAGCTGATGCATCAGTACATTGAACCGGGTGGGACTAAGCACCCCGCCCTGTGGAGTGCCATTGTCCAAGGTCTTGAGAGAAGAGGCATGCCCCTGGTAGCATACCCGGGCCTGCCTGTCCTGGAGATAGGAACGAAGCCATGAAAGCAGCCTGCCTTTAATCCCCCTGCGGGCCAAGAGTGAGAGGATGGCAGGTGCACTGGCTAGCTCAAAAGCTTTCTCGAGGTCAAGAAAGACAACAATGTGGGCTTGGGCATCCGACCCAATGCCGGTCAGTAGAGTGGTAAGGCTTTCAAAAGTGCCCACTAATCTGGTGAAGCCATAGAGGTGTTTATGAGGAGGGCCAAGCTTCCACCTCAGGCGCTCCAACACCATCCTTTCAGACACCTTCGAGATGCAACTGGTGAGGGAGATGGGTCGCACACTGCCAGGATCCCCAGGCTTAGGAATCGGTATGATGTCAGCCTCTTTCCATACGACAGGGAGTTTGCCAGCCCGCCAAGTCTGGTTGATGTCTCCCAGGACAGCTGAATGTCCAGAATGGCCAGACCGAGTGATCATGCCATAGGTAATACCATCATGCCCCGGAGCAGTGTCTCGATGAGATGTGAAGGCTGCCTGGAGCTCCTGGTCGGTGAAGTCTTCATCCGCGACATCCCCAGCCTGGCATGCTGCTTGGATCACCATCACCCTTCTAGGAAGGAGGGTGGCTTGGAGGTCCTGGAGATCCTGAGGCAGTTGAGCCATGGCAGCTCTGGAGGTGAATAGGTCCACCAGACGCTCTGCCTCCGTTGTGGGGTCTGGGTGCAACCGAGCCACACTGTGACGCTGCCCAGTGGCCAATCGTAACTTGGTCCAAATCTCAGATAAGGTGGAGGAGTAGCTGAAGGAGGCACACCACTCGAACCATTTAGCCTGCCGGACCCTGTGTGAGACATGGCGTGCATGCCGCACCACTTCCCTGAGCAGACGCATGGACTCAACCGTGGGATTACGCCTGTGCATCTTGTGTACAACATTGATGCGGTGGTTCTGTTCCCTGATGTCCTCATTGTAAAACCACCAGTCACGTTTATATGACCCTCCGCCTGTAATCTTAGGTATTGCTGCCTCAGCTGCACATGTGAAGGCCACCTGCAAGCTTTGAGCCGCCTCAATCTGGGTCTTCTGGAAGGGGAGACTCTGCCCACCAACGCTCAATGACCTCCTGGAAGCACTGCCAGTCGGCCTTTTTTAGATTCCATCTGGGGGAAGGTGTGGGGAGCGGGCACCGCTGGACCATCAGCGTAGTGACCACTGCAAAGTGATCACTGGTGAGACAGGGGTGGACCTCCCATCTCGCGCTCGAGAGCAACCGCCTAGAGACGAGTGTGACATCCAAGCGGCAACAATAGTGATGGGTTGGCTCACCATTATTGAGGAGGGCGATCTCAGGGACCTCCTCCAGCACAGCCGCAAGGTGCCTCCCAGCTGCGTTGGTAGGAGAGACAGAAGAAAGTATTGGGTGGTGGGCATTGACATCCCCAGCCACAACAAGACCCTCCCGTGGGGCGAGTGCTGCCACCTCTGAGATGTCAAGGGTGTACCGAGAGCTTCTGTAAATATTGTAAACCACGAGAGGTCCATCCGCCAGGTGTAAGGTGACAGCCTGTACCTCTACGCCCTCCCCACAGTCGATGGGGTCAGTGGAGATTGAATGAGGGATAGTGGTCCTGACGTAGATCGCCGTGCCCCTGCCTGTCCCTTCCGGTGAGTGTCTCCTGAAACAGGAAGACATCAACCTCATCCTGAACTGCAGCTTCAATCACTAAGTGAATTTTCCACTGCAGCCCACAAATGTTCCACTGGAGGATCTTCAAAGGCCGCAGAGGTGGCTCACTGATTCCATCTCTGCCTGGGACTCGTCGTCCGTTGTTGGCGACTCCGGGGCCTCCTCCATCACAGACTGGAAGGACTCCTGGATGATGGCTTGAAGTTCCATTGAGTCTTTCCTGTCCAGTAGGACCACGCCCAGCATCCATGACAGGAGCTGCCTGCAGGCGCCCCTGTCCTCTGCCGACGGCAGCAGGCGACAGAGGAGCGCTGAGATGACCCCGATGGTTTTTCTTCAGTCGATCCGGAAGGATTCGACCATTACCTCTGCAGGCATTGAGCTGGACGACCCGTCGAGGCGGGGCTGGGTCACTGGGTATGTCTGGGTGGCTGTCGACACTGCCAGCAGCATAAGCTGGGTGCACCCTAGGCCCGGCATGAGTGGCCATGGGCTTCCCAAATCCCCTGGCGGGGAACCTCTGCCTGACGCTGGCCGCTCACAGGGGGGCCTGTCCTTGGGAAGAGGCCTGCTGGCCGTATTGGGAAGGAATGTTGGTGCCAGCTGGGACCGCTGGGGGTGTCCGGCCCGTGGTGTTTTTTCCCCAAAGATTCTGCCTTCTTGGCCCCTTGACCCAGCCGCAGTTGACCGTTTCCCGCAAACCTGGGTGT
>NC_069448.1:36359198-36385621 GCF_026875155.1 Cherax quadricarinatus | reverse complement strand
ACTCCCCCCATTAAACGAAAGGGATTTTTTGGGCCCCTGCGAGGGTTTCCCCCGCCCATGGAATAAAAATTTTTAAAACTTGTTGGGGTTTGGGGTAAACCCCTTAAAAAACCTCTCCCGAATTTAAAAGGAAAAAAGGGCGTATGTGGTTTTTTTTCGTAATTATGATAAATTGTTTTTAAAGCAAAAAACCCCAAATTTTTTTGGAGAAAATTTTTATACACATTTTATTTTAAGAATTAATGAAAATTCAAAAACCAAAAAACAAGAAAATTTTTTGAATTTTTGTCATCTCAAACATGAAAACAATTTTTAAACGACGAAGGGTTTATCCAGGTTATTTTAATTTTTTAAATTATTTAAATTTGGTTTTTTAAATTCTTCATTACCTTAAAAAACTACAAAATTTCCGGGAGAAAATATTGTTTTCTCCCCCTGTGTTTAAAAAAAATTTTTAAAACCATTGGTATAATTTAAATTAAAATATTAAAAAAGAAAAACCCACCAATTTTATTTAATAGGGGGGGTTTTGTTTTTGCAAATTTTTTTTTTTCCACTTTATTTTATTTTGGGAGGTTAGTTTTTAAATACCAAAAACCCCCCCACCCTAATTTGAATTTCTTATACCAATTTGCTTTTCTGTCCCCAAACATCCCCATACAATAAACCCAAACGTTTGGAATGGGGGGAACTTAAAATTTTTGGGGGGGGGGAAAAGGGAATTTTAGGGGCTATGTCCCTAAAAACCATATTCCATCCCCAAGGGAATCCATGGGGGGGGAAAACCAAAAATTTGTAGCCCCCAAGTAAGGATGGAGAAATTTTAAACCTTTTTTTGGGCCCCCACTAGGGGGACTTTGACAGTAAGAGGAATTTCCCCTCATGGGGGCCACGCAACGGGCCTAAACAATTAAGGCCAACACGGGTTTTAAGGATCGGGGCCCCCATAATTGGGGTTTTCCCCCAAACGGGTTTTGGTTTTGGGGCAAGTTCTTATTGGGGTTTAAACTTTTGGCCCCTGGGGTTCGTTGCTTCGGAAAGGTGACAAGGGGGGGTTTTTACCCCCGGGGCCCCTCCCACGGGCCCCTTTGGGACCAAAATTTGTGGCGGTTTTGGTGGGAAAAAGGGCCACCCCAATCTGACCCCGGCCCCTTTTCCCCACCCCCTTTGGGGTCAAGTTTCAATCCCGAAGCGGCCCCAACTCTTAATCGGGGAAAAATTTTGAGCCCCGCCGGGGGAAGGGGGGGGGAGCAAGGGAAACCGCTCAAGGACTGCATTGAAACCCTCAAACACCCACCTGGCGAACCCCTTCGGCCACGCCCAAGTGTCCCAAAGCTCAAAGAGGCACCATCCGGGAAACCGGAGCTGCCGTATGGTGCGCACTGGCAGCATTCGTCATGGGACGACCCGAGGGGCCCCGACCCCACCCACCCTTTGGGACTCCCAGCAACAGTCAGCATGGGCCCAAAATCACTTTTCCCCCGGTCCACAGGGGGGAATACCAGGGGGTTTCCCCATGGGCCCCCCGGGGGGCTCGAGGGCAGACACTGGTTTGCAGCCCGGGGGTCAACGCGGCGTCAGTGGCAGGTGGAAAAAAGGGGGAAATCTTTGGGGAAAAACCAGCCACAGGCCCGGGAACATCCCCACAGGCCCAGCGGGCACAAACACCCCTTGCCATACGGCCAGCAGGCCTTTTCCCAAAAGGACGGGCCCCTCCTGTGAGCGGCCGGACGGGGCAGAGGTTCCCCCCCGGGGACTTGGAAGCCCTCCCCACTATGCCGGGCCCAGGGTGCCCCGCTTATGTGCGCGTTCGACACCCCCAGCATACCCAGTGACCCGCCCAGCCCGAGGGTTTTTTCCCCAAAAAGCCTGAAAGGGGTGTGGTCGAACCCTTTCCGGTGACTGAGAAAACCATCGGGGTCTTCACCCTCCTCGTCGCCTGCTGCCGTCGGCAGAGGACAGGGGGCCTGCAGGCAGCCTGTCATGGAGTGGCGTGGTCCTACTTGACGGGAAAAAGACTATGGAATTTCAACCCATCCCCGGGTCTTCCATCGGATGGGGGGGCCCCCGGAGTGCAACAAGGGACGACGAGCCCCAGGCGAGTGGAACAGTGAGCCCCCCTCGCGGCCCTTGAAGATCCTCCGGGGAACTTTTGGGCTGCGGCGGAAAATTCCTTGTGATTGAACGCAGTTCGGATGAGGTTGATGTCTTCCTTTTTCGGGGGGCATCACCGATTTGTCAGTAAAATGCAGCCACGTTTCCCAAAGATTCTCTGCCTACCTTCAGTGCCTGGAAGGGTGGCAGGGGCACGGCATTAGTCGGGACCATTTCCCCTTTATTCAATCTCCACTGCCCCCATCGCTGTGGGGGGGCGTAGAGGTTCAGGCTGCACCCTACACCTGGGGATGGACCTCTCGTGGTTTACATATTTACAAAAGCCCCGGGTACACCCTTGACATCTAGAGGGGCAGCACTCCCCCCCGGGGAGGGTCTTGTTGTGGCGGGGGATTCATGCCCCCCACCCAATACTTTTTTTGTCTCTCCTCCAACGCAGGGGGGGAGGCACTTGCGGTGTGCGGAGGGGGTCCCTGAGATCGCCCTCCTCAAAATGGTGAGCCAACCCATCACTAGGGTGGCCGCTTGTGTCACACTCTCTCTAGGGTTGCTTCGAGGCGAGATGGGAGGCCCCCCCCGTCTCACCTTGTCACTTTGCAGTGGTCATCGTGGGGTCCAGCGGTGCCCCTCCCCCCACCACCCCAGATGGAATCTAAAAAAACCCCTGGCATGTTTCCAGGAGGCTTTGAGCGTGGTGGGGGGAGTCTCCCCTTCCAGAAGACCAGATGGGGGCGGCCAAACTTGCAGGTGGCCTTAATGTGCACTGAGGCAGAAATCCCTAAGATTCAGGGGAGGGTCTATAAACGTGATGGGTTTTAAAAGGACATCAGGGAACAAAAACCCGCTCAATGTTGTACGAAAGATGCACAGGTTTAACCCCACGGTTGGTCCATGCGTTGTCGGGGAAAAGGGGTGCGGCATGCAGCCAGTTACACAGGGTCCCGGGGCTAAAGGTTCAGTGGTGGGCCCCCTTACTACCCTCCACCTTACTGAGATTTGGGACCAAGTTACGATTGGCCAGGGGCAGGTCCGGGGTGGGGGCACCCGCCCCGAACGGGGCAGAGCATCTGGGGGGACCTATTCCCTCCAGAGCGGCCATGGCCCAACTGCCTCGGGATCTCCAGGCCCTCCAAGCCACCTCCTTCCTAGAAGGGTGATGGTGATCCCAAACAGCATGAGGGGGGGGAGTCACGGATGAAAACTTTACGACCGGAGCTCCAGGCAGCTTCCATCTCATCAAGACAAGCTCCCCGGATGATGGGATCCCTATGGCTGATACCTCTGGGCCCTTCGGACATTAGCTGTCCTGGGGATCAACCAAATTGGGGATGGGAAACTCCCTGGGCGTATGGAAGGAGGCTGACATCTACCCATCCTAAGCCCGGGGAAACCTGGCAGTGTGAGACCCCTTCCCCACCAGTTGCATTTTGAAGGTTCTGAAAGGGTGGTGTTGGAGTGCCTGAGGGGGAAGCTTGGCCCCCCTCATAAAACCCCTATGGCTTCACCCGAGGAGTGGGCACTTTCGAAACCTTCCACTTACTGACCGGCATTGGGTCGGACCCCAAGCCCCATTTTTGTCTTTCTTGCCTCGAGAAAGCTTTTGAGCAGCCAGTGCACCTGCCTCCTCTCACTCTTGGCCCGCAGGAGGGTTAAAGGCAGGGTGATTTCATGGCTTGTTCCTATTCCAGGGCAGGGCGGGCCCCGGGTACGCTTCCCGGGGGTGCCTTTCTCTCAAAACCGGCAATGGCACTCCCCGGGCGGGGTGCTTTTTTTTTTTTTTTTTTGTCCCACCCCCTTCAAAGTACTGAGCCCCAGGTGGTGTGCCCGCCCTTTCTCCAGGGGACCGTCCTCCTCGCCCATGCGATGACCTGGCACTTGTCGTTTCCTAGGAAGCCCCGGCTTTTTTAGGTGCCCAGGGGGATCGATTGCGGGGTTCCACCTGCCTCATTGGGGCTCAAGTATTGCAGCAAAATCCAAAAAACCCTGATCCTCGCACCAAGGTGCCAGTCAGAGGCTGCGGGTCCTGGGGATCGACCCGGAGTGGGGTTTACAGTTATTGGTACCTTGGCATCTACATTACAGGACCTCACCTTCCCGAAAAATGTGTGCCACTTAAAAAGGGGCCTTTTCAGGGGGTCGGGGTTGAGTGCCTGGCCAACCCTGGGTTGGGGGCCCGCCCCGAGGTGGGGGTTGTTTACATCCAGGCAATACGTTCCCTCTTGACTATGGGCACTTGCTCTGGTTTTTACGCCAGACCCACAACACAAATCCCTCTGTGTCATCCAGAAAACAGCGTACGGGGCCCTGCTGGGGGCTCCAGGGGGGCCAATGCAAAGGCTCTGAACCCTTTTGGGGGCAGCTACAGCTCTTGAAGACAGGGTCCAAGGTAGCTGCCAGGGGGATTCAAAGTTTCCGATCCCAGGGGCTGACAAATGTGAGGATTTACAGGGCCCCAGGGACAGGCTTCCCCTGCTCCCCCGGCCCCCATGGAGGGTCGGTAGCGATGCCACACAGAAGTCTTGCCCATGACAGTCCCGGCGGGGGGCTGCGACAGACGGCAGGAACTAACCGGTGCCCCCCCCTTTGGGCCCAGAGCTGTTTCGGGGAGCTGGACAAAACCCACCAACAGCAAGGGCTTTTACCCGGGGCATTTTGCACCCCTTGCCTAGCTAGCATTGTGGGGCGGAAAAGGGCCCCGGGGTGTGCCTATTACACTATGGCTCCCCGAACCCAGTGGCAGGGGCCGCACAGCTGCTGGGATGTTCCACACAAAATGACAGCAGGTTTTTCGCCTCCAGACCCTTGCACAATCCCCAGGCCGAACTCTTTGCCCTCCAACAAGCTCTGCGGGTGCTCTTGCAGGCCATCGATCCCCCCTCATCCCAAAATTGTTCCCCCGGGCAGCAACCAAACGTTATGCACAGAGAGCAAAGGACAACATACATTAATCACATCCCTCCGGGTGACCGCAACTTCGGCCCAGGGTCGAGGGTACCCTCAACGGATCCCGAGCCATGTGGGGGATCCCTGGGAAAGATGTCGATGAGGGTGGGGGCAACCCTGAGGGACACCAATGCTGCGATCTCCATCACCTCAGCCAGATTGCCTGTTGGTGCTGGGCGGCGGGGCCCCTTCCCCCACCCCGGGGGTCAGGGCCTCTGTTGGTATTTAGGGCGACCCACAGGGTGCCCCCTCCAATCTTCGGGCACATCCAGGGAAAATGAGGGTGATATCCCCCGCCTATGCTTGGTATCTCACCACTGCGCAGATTTTTGAACGAGCACGGAGGGGGCTCTGTGCCCCTTGTGCCGAATGGGTTTCCCCAGCCCCCTTTGGGGACTACCTGTTGACTGCCCGGCTACGTGCCCCTTCGCGTAGACACTTCCCAATGACCCCCCTAGGCAACCCCCAGGAATGAGGCAGCACATCTTGTGTACTTAGCTGTCAGGGGCTTGGAAACCTTACTTCCAGTCCTTGCTTTTTCATCCGCCCCCCCCCCTGAGTTGCTGCGGGGCCCTTTGGGCCTCCTTGCATGCACACCCGCCACTGTTTTTGCACCTAAGTTTGGGCGTCTTGGCCCTTGGGCCGGGGAGGGACCCCCCCCCTTTGTGAAAACCTGCCACACAGGGGCAAGTAAAAAATGTCCTTCCCTACCGGGGGGCCAATGCGGGTCACCAAATGGAAGAACCCGGGCCCGGGTTTACCGGGGATCAAATAGAATGAATAGAATAGCCCCCCGACCCCCACAATCTTGTCCACACTATCCGAGACCAGTATAAATTGGGGACACCCTCAAGCACGGCGCTACTAATTTTTGTGGACAAAAGATTATATTAGTTTAGCTGAAGAAGGGGGGGGGGGGGGAGGTACACATGGATAATCCTCGGGAAAAACATTTGTCTAATTCCCACACTTACCCGATGTTCTCTGGGGGGTCACTTGTGAGCTGGATCACCCCCCAAACCCATCGAAATTCAACATAAACTCCCCGCTCGTCTGCATAACTGAAAGGTTTCTTAACTGGGGTGTTTTTACTCTTATTTCCTCCATTCCCCATCTCTTTCGATGTCCTGCTACCCACACGGTTTTATTCCCCCCAAACAGGGCGAGGTATCCGTCGGTTTGTCCGGTTTGAAGTCGTGATTCCCTAAAGTTTCCTTTTCCTCGTCAATAAAACATTTTCCCACTCGGACACCCCAAACATTCCACCCGCATTTCCTTAAAAAATCAATTTTTATAAAACAAAAACTTTTTCCATTCCAAAATTTAATTCCCCAAATATTTTAAATTAATATTTAATTAATTTTTTAATTAAAAAGGGAAATTTCTGGAACCCCAAAAAGGGTTTTGCCCCCCGGGGTTTTTTTTTAAAATTTAAAATTTACAGGCCAAATCCTTTATTTATAGGGAATTTAAATTCCATTTGATTACCAATTGATCCAGGCCCCTGAAGGCCCAATTTTCCTCTTTCCCTTTTTTCAGCCTCCTAAAACCCACCAAACATCCCCCCACCTCCCCCATTAAAACCCCCACCCCCCCACATTCCACCACAACCATTTCATTAATCAAATACTTTTCCCCTTCAAACATTAAACCCCACTTTTTAACATAACCAAAAAAAATTTTCCAAAAATTTTTAAATAAATTTTTATTTTTAATAATTTTTTTTATAACAAACTATACATAACCAAATTTAACAAATTTTTTTTTTAATTTTTTTTAAAAACAACAATACATAAATAAATATAAAAAAACCATATAAAAACCAAAACCTTATACACAACCCTAATTTACAACCCAAATCAACCATTTTAAAAACCCAAAACAAACCCACAACCCCATTTTCAAAACCACAACCATATACAAAACCCACAACATAACATAACCCACCCCATATACAAAAACCCACAACCATATACTAACCCAAACCATATAATAATACAACCATATACAAACCCACACCATATACAAAACCCACAACCATTCATAACCCACAACCTATACAAAAACCCAAACCCAATAATACCCACCCATAAAAAACCCCCAACCATATACATAACCCCACCCCATAACAAAACCCCACAACCATATAAAAAAACCCACAACCAATACATAACCACAACCAATACATAACCCACCCATATACAAACCACAAATTAATCCCCCCAAAAAACCAAATCATCCCCAAAAAAACCCTATACTTAACCCAACCATTACAAAAACCATCCATATCATAACCCACCCCATATACAAAACCCACAACCATATACATATCCACAACCAAAATTTCAAAACCCACAACCATATACAAACCCACAACCATTTACATAACCCCCAACCATTACAAAACCACAACCTATACTCCCCCACAACCTTCTAACCTAAACCAAATACAAAACCCACAACCCAAATTACAAACCACACCAAAATTACAAAACCACAACCATATAATAACCCACAACCTTTACAAAACCCCACACCCAAAACTACCCTAAAACCATATACAAACCACAAACCCCCTTTTACAATACATTATTCCCAGTGCGACAAGCTGACACTTCTACCCCCCCCCGTTGTCAGTCACATTCAAAAACTCTTTAAATTTACCCTAATTAATAGTATATCCTGACCTCTTTAAAAACCTAATAAGTATTTCCCTAAGATTGGGCTCAAAAAGACAAAAAAAACAAAAAATTTACGACTAAAACAGTATGAAACATTACATTCCTATCACAACACTTTAATAAGTAGAAGAATATAACCACCAATAAAATAAAAAAAATTTTAATTTTAAACCCAGAATTACAAACTTCATAACATTGATTCGTGAATTAAAGCCAAAAAAAATAATAACCACTTTTACTTAGCGGTACAATACTAGGCTATGAAAAATTATTTAAAGAACCAAAAAACTAGAACATGAATAAGTTTTACCCAAAAGGGTTTATCATATTTTGTAACTTAACAACACCAAACTCTTAAAACACCTAACACCCAATACAATTCCCAAAACGAACATACATTACACAGACATACTTTCGCTGTGCCTTTGCACGTCCCTAACTAGTATTATTACAAATTAGATAGGGGCACCAAAAAAGGTTATCGATGGACGAAGTTTGGGAAAACAGTGGGGTTTGTGTTCGCAAATCTGTGTTTTTTTAACGCAAATTAGCGCCCTTCTGGGTCCTTGGACTGGTTCAGGCTTCAGAGCGTGAGCCCGAGAGGGTGGTAGGGCCCCGACTGGGTTTTGAGCCTCACAGCTTGACCCAGTGGGGGCGGCTGTGGGTCACAGGCGCGCTCTGCGCGGGCTCTGCCCCCCCAAACCTACAGTCCCCATGACAGATCCAGGAGAGCGGCCAAAACTTTCCTTGGAAATGGGGGACGAGTTGGGGAACGTGGGGCAGGGGGGAAGCCCCCAAAAGAAGGGCCAAGGATGCAGTGGAGACTATGCCCTACCAATTGCCATAGGCCCCGGGCAGCCCCCCCCAAGAAGACTTGCCCCCCCGATGGCATGGGGTCGGGGAAAGGGAAACCCAGGAGGTGTAGCTCCTCAAGTGGAAAGGATGACCCACCCGGCCCCCTCACCATTGCTTTGGGCCTCCACTGCGGGGACTGGTGACTCCCGGGGAAAGGGGAGTTCCCGCTCGTGGGGCCAAGAACCCAAAGGCCTTCAAAAAATTAAAAGGTTCCCAACTGGGTTTGAAGGTTCTGGAAGGTCTCCCCCACCTCAAGTTCCGTGCGAGTTCCTCTAAGGGGGGGTTCTGGTATTCCTCGGACGAAGACTCTTACAGGGTGAAGGGGCTGGTTGTGACCCACCCCGCATGGTGGAACTGTTGCTTCGGAAAAGGTGTAAAAAGGGGGTGTTTTTTACGCGTCCCTGTCCCCCTCCCACTGGACCCCTTTTTGGGAAGTGCCCATATTGTCAAGGGGGCGACTACGCAACGGTAAAACAAGGTGCCCACCTGCCGGGTGCTGATCCACCACAAAGGTCCATTCCCAAACGCCCGGGCCCCTTGGGGTTTTCTGGGGAAATTAAAGACCCGACCATACCTGAAAAGCCGTACAATGCTTCAATGCCAGGGGTTAAATCATTTTGCACCACCTGCCGCAAAGAAAAAATTGGGGGGTTGCAGCAAGGCACAGACTGAAGGATGCTTTGCAATCCTCAAAACCCCTGGCAAGCCCTTGGGCCAGACCCCAAAGGTCCCAAAATCCCAAAAGAGCACCATCCCTGGAACCCGGGAGCGCCCCTGTATGGTGCAGCACGGCACGGGTTTCTATCGGAACCCCCCGACAGCCCCGACGCCACCCCCTTTGGAAATGCCCAGCAACAGTCAGCAGGGGCCCCAAACAGGGTTTCCCCCGGATACTGCAGGAGGGCAATCCCACGATTTCCCCAGCACGGGCCCCCCGCGGTGGCTCAGGGGGCAGACATGGTTTGCAGCAGAGGGGGTCAACTGCGGACAGTGGCAAGGTGGCCAAAAAGGGCGAATCATTGGGAAAAACACCCACGGCCGGGCCCACACGCCCCGGCCCCCAAAGCTGGGCCCCAAAACATTCCTTGCCATCGGCCAGCAGGCCCCCCCCAAAGGTGGCCCCTACTGTGAGGCCCCCAGGTCAGGCAGGGGTTCCCCACCAGGGGACGGGAAAACCCCAAGGCCACTCACCCGGGGCCCAGGGTGCCCCCAGTTTATGCTGCGCAGTGTCGACAGCCACCCAGACATACCCAGTGACCCCAGCCCCGCCTGACGGTCGTCCAGCTCATGCCTGCAGGGGTAATGGCAAACCCTTTCCGGATCGACTGAAGAAAACCTCGGGGCTCTCACGCTCCTCGTCGCCTGCTGCCGTCCGGCAAAGGGACAGGGCGCCTGCGGCAGCTCCTGTCTGGGGTGCTGGGCGTGGTCCCACTGGACGGAAAAATCAAAGGAAAATTTTAAACCATATTCCCCGGGGTCCTTCCTCTGTGATGGGGGAGGCCCCCGGGGTCGCCAACAACGGCGACGAGTCCCAGGCAGAGGGAATCATGGCCCCCTGCGGCCCCTTTTAAGATCCCCCCAGGGGAACATTTGTGGGGTGCAGCGGAAATTCACTTAGTATTGAAGCTGCGTTCGGATGAGGTATGTCTTCCGTTTCAGGGGACACTCCCGATTTTTCACGTCAATGCGCCCCGTATTCCGGGATTCCTACCTACCTTAGCGCCGGAAGGGAGGCAGGGGGACGGCGATCTACGTAGGGGCCATATCCCTCTTCAAACTCCCCGACCCCATCGACTGTGGGGGGGCGTAGAGGTTCAGGCGTCACCCTGCACTTGGGGGGGTGGACTCCGTGGTTTTCATTTTTCAGAATTTCGGTACACCCTTGACATCTCAAGGGGGGCAGCACTGCCCCACGGGGGGGTTTGTTGTGGCTGGGGGTGTCAATGCCCACCACCCAATTTTCTTTTTTCTTTTTTACCAACGCAGCTGGGGGGACCTTGCGGGTGTGCTGGAGGGGGTCCCTGGATCGCCCTCCTCAATAATGGTGAGCCCCCCATCCATGGTGGCCGCTTGGGTGCACATCATCTCTATTTTGGTTGCTTCGAGGCGGATGGGGGGTCCCCCCCTTCACCTGATCACTTTGCATGGTCACTACCCCTGATGGTCCAGCGGGCCGCCCCCAACCACCCCCCGATTGAAACAAAAAAGGCCGATGGCGGCTTTCCCGGAGGTCATGAGGGGGGGGTGGGCGAGTCTCCCCCCTTCCCGAAGACCCAGAAGAGGCGGCTCAAAACTTTAGGTGCCTTTACAAGTGCAGTGAGGGGCAAACCTAAAATTCAGGCGGAGGGGCATAAAACGTGACGGGGGTTTTACAAAGAGGACATCAGGGAAAAAGAACCACCCATCAATGTTGTACGAAGATGCACCGGCGTAAAACCCCCGGGTTGAGCCTGCGTTGCTCAGGGAAGTGGGGCGCATGCACGCCCGTTTTCACAAAGGGTCCCCCAGGCTAAAAGGGTTCAGTGGTGGCCTCCTTCAAACCCTCCCCTTTTCGGGGGATTTGGGCCAAGTACGATTGGCCATTGGCAGCGTCGCAGTGGGTCGGGTTTCACCAGAACCCCCCAATGGAGGCAGGGTCTGGTGGACCATTACTCCCGAGCGGGCCTGGGTCAAAAGCCTCAGGATTCCGGGGCCCCCAAGCCCCCTCCCTTCCCAGAAGGGTGAGGTGACCAAGCAGCTTTCCGGGTGGGGATGTCCGGGTGAAGACTTTAGCGAAGGGTCCAGGCAGCCTTCCTCCATCGAGACATGCTCCGGGGCATGAGGTATCACCCGGCATGATCACCGGTCTGGCCATTCGGACTTCAGGTCCTGGGGGTCACAACCCGACTTGGGGAGCTGGCAAACTCCTGTCGTATGGAAAGGAGGCGACTCACCGTTTTCCACCCCGGGGATCCTGGCATGTGAGACCTTCCCCCACCGTTGCATTAAGTGTCTGAAAAGGGTGGGTTGGAGCGCCTGGGTGGAAGCTTGGCCCTCCTCATAAACCCCTCTATGGCTTCACCGAGGAGTGGGCACTTTCGAAAGCCCCTTCCACCTCTGACCCGGCATTGGGCGGACGCCCAAGCCCCCCATTGTTGTCTTTCTTTACCTCGAAAAAGCTTTTGGCTACCCGTGCCCCGCCACCTCTACTTTGGCCCGCAGGGGGATTAAAGGGAGGTGCTTTTAGGGGTTGTTCCTTCTCCCGGGCAGGCAGGCCCGGGTCGCTTCCGGGGCATGCCTCTTCTTCAAAACCCCTGGGACAACGGGGACTCCACAGGGGGGGGTGCGCCCCCCCCCCCCAAAATCTAGTGGTGTGCCCCCTTTCTTAGAGGGGGCCCTCCCCCCTGGGGAGCCGATGGGGCCGGCACTTGTCGTACCAGGAAGCGCCGGCTTTTTCAGCGTGCCCCGGGGACCTCGATCTGGGGCTTCCACCCGCCCCGTCACTTGGAATCAAGATTCTCAGCAAAAAACCCAAAGCCTGATCCTTTGCACCCAAAGGGGCCCAGTCAAGGTCGGGCCTGGGCATCGACCTGGAGTGGGGGTTTACAGTTATAGGTACCTTGGCATCTAATTGCGGGCACCCCCTTCCAAAAACGTGCGCACATTAAAAAGAGGGCTTGCAGAGGGTGGGGATTGAGTGCCACCAAACCCTAGGGTTGGGGCCAGCCTCGAGGGGCATGGGTTTTTCATCCACAATAGTTCCCTCGTTGACTATGGGGCACTTGCTCTGGGTTTCCCCCAGACCCACAAACACAAATCCTCGTGTCATCCAGAACACAGCAAAGGGCCCTTTTTGGGGGCTCCTAGGTGGGCCAATGCATGGCTTGAACTTGAGTCAGCTCAGCCCTTTAAGAAGGGTCCAACTGGTAGCTGCCAGGGGGATTGCAAAGTATCTCTGACTCCGGGGCGACAAATGAAAAGGGGATTTGGGTCCCCCCAGGGGCGGCTTTCCCCGCTCCCGGCCGCCCATGGAGTGGCGGTAGCAGATGCCACACAGAACTCTTGCCCCTGACATTGCCCAGGCAGGAGGCGCGCAGACTGGGAGCGAATACAGGGGCACCCCCCTTTGGGACCAAAAAGCTGTTTTTCGGGAGCTGGACAACCCCACCGACAGAAGAGGCATTTACCCCGGGGCATCTGCCCACCCTTTCCTCGGTAGATTGTGGGTGCGGAAGGCCCCGGGTGTGTGCCATATTCCCCTGTTTGGGTCCAGAGACCCAGTGGCAGCCGCACAGCTGCTGGGGTGTTCCACAGCAATCTGACAGCAGGTTGGCGCCCCCCCAGACCATTGCACCATCCCCCAGCCGAACCTTTGCCACCAACAAGTCTGCGGGATGCTCTTGCAGACCATCCACCCCCCCTCATCCATTGATTCCCAGGGAGCATCCAAGCGTTTGCACGAGAGCCAAAGGATAACATACAATTTAAACCAAACCATCCGGGGGGGACCTGCAGCTCTCATGGCCCCGGGTCGCAGGGCTACCATCAACTGGTCCCAAAACCCTGGGGGTACCTGGCAATGTGCTGCAATGGGCTGCAGGAGAAAACCCCGAGGCACAGCCACATGCTGCGTTCCATCAGCCTCACCAGATTGCGTGTTGGCTGCTGGGCAACGAGGGCCCATTCCCCGACCCCGGGGAGTCATGGAGCCCCTGTTTTAAAGTCAGGGCGACCCCCCAGGGTGCCCCCTCCAAATTTCGGACACATCCAGGGAACTGAGGGGGGCATATCCACCGCCTACCTTGGGTATCCCCCCATGCAAGGATTGTTGAAAAGGGCCGAGAGGGGCTCTGTGCCCCTTTGCCAAATGGTTCCCCAGCCCTTGGGCACTACCTGTTGACTGCCCGGCTCGATGCCCCTTCGCCGTGGGGCATCCAATGACCCCAGTAGGCAGACCCCAGGAATAAGGGGACCAACTGTGTACTTTTCTGTCAGGGACTGGAAACCTTCTTCAGTCCCTTTCATGTCTCCGCCCCCGCTGAAGTTGCTGGAGGGCCCGCTTTGGGCCCCCATTGCACTGCACACAGCCATGTTAGGCACACTAAGTTTGGTACGTCTCTGGCCATGGGCCGGTGAGGTACCCCCCCCCCTTTCCCGCTGAAGACCTGCCCCCAAAGGGGCAAATAAAAAAAAATGACTTCCCAAACCCGGGGGGCCAATGAAAGGGCACCCCAAAAGGAAGAGACCCCGGGCCGGGGTTACCGGCGAATCCATAGAATAGAAACAAATTAGATACAAAATTTTAAAATAGGAAATAATGCTTTTCCCCACACGTTTTACATAATAGGAAATTATTTAATCGATGCAGGAACACGTAAAAAAAATGCAAAAAAACTCATCTTTAAAGGTACTAGTGAAAGGAATATCCTCTCAAGAAAAGTTTTAAAATTTAATTGCAAGACCGTACAAAACGTCAAATTTAAAAGCTCCAAGGAAAAAAAAACATATGGAAATAAGCTAAACTAATCTTTTACAACCTCTCATCTAGACCCACACGAGTACCTCCAATCACCACCCAATCACCCATCATTGCGCACACATGGAGGTGAGCCCGTTGAATACCCCTGAACCCCCCTCCCTTTTACCACCTACTCACCCGGCAGTTAAAACCCCTTATAACGCCAATAAAATTCCCTATTGTTAGGCCTCTATAACCCTCGGAAAAAACCTCATCCACCTTTTCCCAAAAATGTCTCTATTGCGACACAAGGTTCGATAAACGTCGCCGCCAAAGTCTTCTCAGCACATCCCCACCCTCCTTCCCCCTCATACCCACAAAACATATATGTAGTCCACGATTACATATGTTAAACCCCTTACCACACCCTCATCTACACCATTCATATCAAGACTCAATGCTCGCAATACCGACACACCTTGACCCCCCACCCTCACCACAACATTATTCATCCATACCCTGATGCACTCCAAATCTTCACAAAAATAGACAACATGATATGCAGTCTCTTCCCCACTGCATCTGCCACACCCCCCACCCTCGATAACCCTCCTATCTCGGAGCATCGCTCCCGATGGCAAAATCCCATGCAGGAAACGATACATAACCTCACGTGGCCTATGTCGTATCCTTAATTTACTAAATCTTCGCCATATTACATCCCATGCATACATGGGGTAGATCCCTTCAACCGGAGCCACTACATTTCTCTCTAACAATTTACATAAAGTTCCCACCTTTATTTTTCCCGGTTCCCTGGCTAACACTAAAGCACGTAACACTGTTTCACATTCCTTCATTTCCGCCCCTCCATACCATTTCCTCAGGTGAGCATGTACCTTATCTAGCTGCCCCCCCCCTCCATGCACCAGCACTTATCACTTCCCTCTTAATAAAAACACATTTCACGCGCTTTCTCAAGTCCAACAAACCTAACCCTCCCCTACATACGGCAATGTCACTACTCCCTTCGCAACCAGTTGCACCCTGAGCCCCACAAAAAATTTGAACACCATTCTAGAATACTCGTGATCGCTGTTCCTGTTAACGGCATCACTGCCGAAACAAACCAGACTTTACTATATAGTAATACATGATGACGATTGCACGTTGCCTAAGGGTTAAATGGTGAGGTCGCAGCATTCCCAAACGTCGCTGCTGCACCTGTTCCACCATCCTATTCGAATTGCTAATCCTTGCAGCACTCAGGTCAGCCTCATAAACGACACCACAGATTTTCAGACTCGTGGTTCTCCGCTGCACAACATCACATCCCCAATCTAATCTCCCTGCCAACTATCCAGCCCCATTATCATTGACTTTTCCAGATTACTTTCATCGCAGTAGCTCTCCCAAAATAGTGTACAATTTCCTCCAAAGTCCTAACCGTGTCTCCTCACTCACCAAAATAGTTGTATCATCAATCATAGCCCACCAAACCAGGCCAAGGCTTCTGCTCACCATCCCCATCCCCTGTCCTTAGACGATCCTCCACCATCCTATACAAGGGATCCTGAACACATGCAAACAAAAGTTGTGATATGGACATCCCTGCCGAAGACCTCGCTCCATGGTGACTCCTCCCCCACACACCCATGATTTGCACCCTTACCTTGCGTTTGAGTACAACGTATCCAACCCACCCCACTATTTCTTCGCCAAACCCCTGTCGTAGGACAATATCCCTCAAAGCCTTTCTTCACCCTGTCATAAGCCCTTGCCAATCCAACGCCACCAACGCCCCTCTTCCCCTTTCCATGTCCTCCAGGAACCCCTTTATGATCCCGTGGCCCTCGCCCATTGACCTACAGGCAACCCAAACTGAGACTCAAACACGACCCTCCCACAACACATTTAAGCCGATTCCCAAAAAAATTTTCGCGAACAATTTATAATCAGCACAAAGCAACGAAATGGCTCGGTAATCCCGAAGGGTACTCTGCTGTTTACCCTTCGGGACCAACACCACACCGCCGTTGCCTGTGATTCTCCATCTTACCTCTTCCTTCATGGTATTCATTAACTCTACTAAGAAACCCCTAAGCAGATCCCAGTGCTGTACATAAAATTCGCTTGGTAAACCATCGATCCCGGGTGCTTTTCCTTCCTCATGTCCATAAGGGCTCTCCATATTTCCTCCTCCTCAATGACCCCACCCAGTGCCTCCCGATCACTCCTCCCCAGTTTGCATGGCACATACTCACATACCTGCCCAAGAAACCTCTCCATCTACCCCACTACTTTTCCCATATTCCTCAAACCATCTATCTGCATATGCACTCATCCCCATGGTTTCCCGTAATACCTGTCCCTCTCTAAACCCCCCACCAAAGAAAGACTTGCAATCCCGGTATTGTAGTCGTTCGCTGTCGTACCTTCTGTCCTCGCAGCACACAAGCTGATGGCTTGTCGCCCCATAGTACTTCGTCAAACCCGCCTGTATACATACCGCTGCAAAACGTTCTTCTTGTAAATCCCTTATCCTGCCCTTCAACATGTGTATATCCTCCACTGGGTACACCCGGCCACAGCTCCCCCCTTGTAACAATCCCGCAATCTAGATTCTAAATAATTTGACAAACCATACCGCAATTGATTTATGCGTTTACCCTCCCTCACATAAAATTGACGTATTCTTACTTTAGCCACACTATCCCACCATCCTACCACATCCTCCTCAGTCCTCTGTCTGCCAAGAGCTGTTCCCAAAATTACTGCAAAACCTTCCAATCCCTCCCTATCCCTCAAAACCATCGTGTTCAGTTTCCAATAACTTCCCTGCCTACGAGCCAAAGCATCCCACCCCACCTCCACTAATACCGCCCTATGATCAGAAGACACCATCTCAATAGTTTTAAAAGACTCTACCAAAACCCTCTGAGATAAATATAACCTGTCCAAGCGAGCCGCATATCCCATTCTTATAAACGTATGTTCCACCTCCCACAGACCTCCCCGAAAGCATCACGTAACTGAAGGTCTCTAAGCAGGCCTCCCAAGAATGAGGAAAAATATCCCGCTCCTCTGGGTTCCACGTCTGCCCTCTTAACTACACAATTCCAATCCCCCCCCACAATCGCCACCGACGGTAACGTGCGTAGGTAGTACACGAGCTCCTCACGACACAAAATCCATCTTCACTTTCACGTCACTTTCTGCTGGGCATACACACACACAAACGCCACTCTCTCTCCCATCCACCATCCTCCACACGTAATACTCTCCCCCCATCCCCCCCCCCCCTCTTTCCTGTGCAATACAAACGGGCTCGCCTCCCTGATCAACCACACCCACTCCTCCTTTTAAGCGCTCAGACGGCAACACATAAGCCTGATACCAGGCACCTCTAATTCACGACCAAGCTTAAAATTGTGCTCCTGCACAAAAGCTACGTCAATCTTGTACCTATTCAAAAACATCCTGAAGCACTCACGTTTAACACCATCACACAGACCATTAATATTTATTGTTACACACCTGAGGCCGGCTTAAAGTTTCCCTCCCCGCCTCATGTCATGGACTCTTCCCTTTCAAACCATTTCCCTGGGCTTTGCCTTTGCCACATACTCCACCCTCTTCCCAATCATCCCCTCCCCTTCTGTTGTGCCCCTCTCGTAGAGTCACTCTGAGCACTATAACCCATGTCTTTTTTCCTGGCCTTTACGCCGGCGTCAGAACATCGTCGAATCTGACGCTGCTGCCCTTTTCCTTGTAGCTCCTTCAGTTTCCATATCTGAGTCCTGGGAGCCAGCACAATGGACTTCCACCTCTACTACCTTAATCCGCTCCATGTCCTTCCATGCACTTACACTGTCCATCACAGGTGCCACCTGATCCTCCCCTCTCCCGCACACACCTTCTGCCCTGATACCAGGTTCCTGCTCACTGTGACTCTCCACCTCTGTAGATTCTAACATAGCCTGTATCACCGTCTCCAACTCCACCTCAATAGCTTTCACTTCTGCGCCCACCTGCACCTCTTCACTTGGCAGCTATACTGTTGATGGGCCAGGTGATTCATGGATCTCCACTTCTTCTGATTCCACAGGAGGAGCCATCACCTCTTCACTCCACAAGCGACCACGCCCTCTTCCTTGCCTCCGTTCTTCCTCAGGCATCGGTTTCTCATGGACAGGTGCTGCGCCCTTGCCGGCCAGGAGCCATATTCCGCTTGCCACAGTCTGCCGCCATATGGTCAAATTCGCCACACAGTCGGCATGTACGCCTCTGCCCAGCATACGCTACCATTACCTGGGTTCTAAACTCCTCGAGATATTACATAACGAGGGTATAGGATGCCTTAGCGTCATCTTGAGATTGAAAGAACCTCAGGATAAACCTGTGTAAGCTCCTTTTACCCATTTACCAGGTTGGGCCAGATGTACAGTGCCATAACGTTCGAAAACATTGCGTATATCCACTTCATCAGCTCAAAAGGCACGTTTCGGAGCTTAACCCACGAATAATGTCGTGATACATCCGTCAACCTGACCCTCACTGCCGGTGTTACGTTAATGCTGACATCTTGATAACGATCCACCAACGCCTCGTATACTTGAGCAGTTAGCACCTTCACGAATATTCTATACACACCGTTCAGTGCCACTCCATACAAATCCTCGTCTCTGATGCCGTATGTCTCTCTCACAATTTTGGGCATAGCACATCAACTGACGTAGGCGTTAAAGCCCACTAATAAGCTCAATGCCACAGTATTCACCCTTCTGCGCACACCTGGCGCCATGTTGTTGACTGAGTAGCTCGTCTGGGAAAACAGTAGAGGGTGTCAAAGCACGACCGCACTCTACCTCATCCAGGCAGCGAATATGCTGAAGTAGCCTTACCTGTGTTACAGGTAAAAATTGATGATAAAAGGCATAAATCAAAAATGTAACTGCATTGTTGGACGAGGGATCCCAGCGTACTTTCATAGTTAGGTTAGTTTAATATGTTTATTATGCACCCCATACCCATCCTGTGGGCGGTAGTCCCCATACCCATCCTGTGGGCGGTAGTCAAAAGATTTTTTTTTTATATTTTATTTAAAAACTTTACAGCTTGATATTAAATAAAGATATAAAATGGGTACAGTAGGATCCTCAATCCTACACAACATACATAACCAATTATTAACAACACATTGTAATTGACATAAAAGAGGTTACCCATATACACTCACAAAATTTTCTATATAACATACTATGATAAACAATATAAACTATAACTATATAAAACTATATAAAATATAAACTATATACAACTTTCAGATTTGTATAGTTAACATACTATGACTGACATATGACAAGGTTCACAACCTTCACAGTAGATAATCAGAGTAATAACCTACATCACAAGATCGACACCATGCCAACCCTTCTAGGGTAGGGTAGGTGCCTGAGCCCGAGCCTTTAGCTCATAAGACTGTCATTCCCATTTGCCCCTTGGGGCAGGGATGGCAGACCAGAGAGGCCTAGCTTGTGGCTAGGCCTGGGGACAGTTGGTCCCAAGATGAGGAGGTACTTGTGCCTCCTCCCATGGGAGACTTAGGTCTCAGACACTCCCTAAAGAGGAGCCAAGGCCGGGCCACCATTTGGACAAGGCCCGGGCCGGGAGAATACCGGCTAATCTTTAACTAACAAACTAACTACATCACAATCTCAGTTAAAAACAATTACATGCTCTTCCCAAAATTAACCCCTATACAATAAGAAGTACCTAAGCACATACATACGTGCCTCACTACAATCTCTCTTTAAGCATTGAAAAAAAAAAAAAAAAAAAAATCAAATCCTAAGCCTCACACTTATACTAAATAAATATTACAAATATTACTAATATTACTACAGCCTCTTCCAACGCCTGAGCAACATTATATAAATCTGAGACTTAAACCATACTCTCCATTACAAAACTTTTAACGAGGCATTTACAAATTTATGGAATATTAGCGTTCCAATCTCGCAGCAACTGGATGAGCACATTATATAATGTTTAAAATAAAGACAGTAACTCCCTAAAAACCCACAACACTAAACACAAACATAATTTAAAATAACCTCTCATTGCGATACAATTATCGCACATGATATATGCCCAATAAAGGCTATAAACGCACTCTCTACATAACCCCTAAAGCTCTTCACGGTCTTAAAACTATAATCTTGACACCATTCACACTTAATACATGAAGAAGGTCATGGACGACCCTGACATCAAACACAGAATTCTCCATTCGGTACTACGTAATTACTTGGTATCACCTTTGGTTTCTGTGCCCACTTGCATGCTACATACACGTATGCCACTCATCTACACTTCATATACCCACATACACCTTACTCTCACCCTCCCCAGGAGGCGACCCCGCTCTGGAAAATTTTATAGGGTGCTTATCTGTATGTACCTCAACATTATATACATACAAGTAATCTCATTGGGAGACAACCATATTGTTTACCGTAGTCACCCCATGTAGACATGTGAGAAAACTTAACCACCTCTGGTCACTACAGGTGACCCCTCGACCCTCACAATCTTGTCCACATCTATCCGAGACCAGTATAATTGGGTAGCACCCACAAGCACGGCGTTACTAATTAATTGTGGACTGTATAGATTATATTAGTTTAGCTGAATGAAGGGGTGGGGGGGGTAGGATACACATGGATACATCCATCAAGGAAAAACATTTGTACATAATCCCACCACTTACCAGATGTTCTCTGGCGGTCACTTGATGTATTGGATCACTCATAACCTATCCAATTACAACATACCTAACTGGCCAGCATCAGTCTGCTATAACTAGAAGGGTTACTTAACTGTGGGTGATTAATACTCTTATTTCCTCCATTCCCATCTCATTTCGATGTCCTGCTACACCGACACGGTTCTTATTCCAGCAGGACGAGGTATCCATCGGTTTGTCCCGGTTTAGAAGTCGTGATTCCATAAAGCTTCATTATCCTCGTTACGAGAGTCACGCGTTCACTCGGAGCAGGGCGATCTATTTCACATCCCGCCATTCTCTTAACTCAATGGTTATTATCACTGATTACATTACCATTCACAAAAACGATTTAACGTCTCATAACTATTATACACATTAGAGGTCACTCCATTAAGATCTGAGGCCGATGAGCGAGGATTAACACACGGGTATTTCCCTGGACACACACCATGGCCGTGCACCTGTCACACCGGTCGAACATTATTCACTAATTTTACCACCCTTTTACGGTGGTCCCGTAAATCACGTTCCCTCACTCTTCACTAGGGACAGTCACGACACTTCCTATTATGAATTGTGGCCTATATTGATCCTTAGGCCGCCGTGAACGCCAGTTTCCTCATTCCCGGTTTTCTCAGCCTCCTCACCCATTCAAAAACACTCCCGCCACCTAGTGCCCCAGCTCGACCCCCACCCCCCTGCACATCTGCGCAGGCGCAGCGGGAACCCATCAACACAGTATTTTCCTGTTACCGGAGTTGATGAGACGACATGAATAACATCATCTGCAAACTGTGTCACAGTTGTGTCATTAAGTGTTTAATGATGACAAAGCTATAGTGTTTCCAGTGAGCGCATGATAGCTTCACAGCTGCCAGGGAGTGTATGACAAAGTTCATTGCTGCCAGGTAATGTATGACAGAGCTTCATTGCAGACATGGAGTGTATGATAGTGCTTCATTGTTGTCAGGGAGTGTATCAGAGCTTCATTGTTGATAAGGATTGTTTGACAGAGCTTCATTCTTGCCAGGAATGAATGGCAGAGTTCATTGTTGCCAGGGAGGGTATGACAGAGCTTCATTGTTGCCAGACAGTGTATGAAAGCTTCATTGTTGCCAGGTAATGTATGACCAGAGCTTCATTGCAGACATGGAGGGTATGACAGTGCTTCATTTTTTGTCAGGGAGTGTATCAGAGCTTCATTGTTGATAAGGATTGTTTGACAGAGCTTCATTGTTGCCATGAAGTGCGTGAGAGCTTCATTTTTGCCAAGGAGTGTACGACAGATCTTCATTGTTGCCAGGGAGTGCATGAGAGCTTCACTGCTGCCAGGGAGTGTATGACAAAGTTTCATTGTTGGCATGTAGTGTATGACAGAACTTCATTGTTGCCAGGGAGTGTATGACAAAGCTTCAATGCTGCAAGGGAGTGTATGAGAGCATCATTGTTGCCAGGGAGTGTATAACAGTGCTTCATTGTTACCATGGAGTGTATGAGACCTTCAATTTTGCCAAGGAGCTTAAGACAGAGCTTCATTGTTGCCAGAGAGTGTTTGACAGAGCTTCATTGTTGCCAGGGAGAGTACAAGAGAACTTCATTGTTGACAGGGAGTGTATGACAGAGCTTCATCGCTGCCAGTGAATATTTAACAGTGCTTCATTGTTGCCAGGGAGTGTATGATTGATTCATTGTTGCCAGGGAGTGTATGACAGAGCTTCATTGTTGCCAGGGAGTGTACGACAGAACTTCATTGTTGAAATAGAGTTCATGATAGAGCTTCATTTCTGCAAAGAGTGTATGACAGAGCATCGTTGTTACCAGGGAGTGTATTAGAGAGCTTCGTTGTTGCCAGGGAGTGTGTGAGAGCTTCATTGTTGCCATAGATTGTATGACAGAGCTTCATTATTGCCAGGTAGTGAATGACAGAGTTTCTTTTTTGCAAGGATTTATATGACAGAGCATCATTGCTGGCAGGGACTGTATGACAGAGCTTCATTGCTGCCAAAGAGTGTATGACAGAACTTCGTTGTTGCAAGGGAGTGTATGACAGAGCTTCATTTTCGCCAGAGAGTGTATGACAGAGCTTCATTGTTGCTAGGGAGTGTATGACAGAGCGTCATTGTTGCCAGGGAGTTTGACAGAGCTTAATTTTTGCCAGGGAGTGTATAACAGAGCTACATTGCTGAAAGGGAGTGTATGACAGAGCCTATTTGTTGCCAAGCAGTGCATGACACAACTTCATTGCTGCCTGTGAGTGTAAAACGGAGCTTCGTTGTTCCCAGGGAGAGTACAAGAGAAGTTAATTGTTGAAAGGGTGTGAATGCAGAGCTTCATTGCTGCCAGGGAGTATATAAGAGAGCTTCATTGTTGATAGGGAGTGTATGAGAGCTTCATTGTTGCCAGGAAGTGAATGACAAAGTTCATAGTTGCCAGGGAGTGTATGACAGAGCTGCATTGCTGCCATGGAGTGTATGAGAGTGCTTCAATGTTGCCAAGGAGTGTATGACAGAGGTTCATTTTTGCCAAGAAGTGAATGGCAAAGTTCATTGTTGCTAGAGAATGTATGATGGAGCTTCATTGCTGCCAGGGAGTATATGAGAGTGCTTCATTGTTGCCAGGGAGTGTATGAGAGCTTCATGTTTACCATGGAGTGTATGACAGTGCTTCAATGTTTCCAGGGAGAGCATGAGAGCTTCACAGCTGCCAGGGAGTGTATGACAAAGTTATTGCTGCCAGGTAGTGTATGACAGAGCTTCAATGCAGACAGGGAGTGTATGACAGTGCGTCATTGTTGTCAGGGAGTGTATCAGAGCTTCATTGTTGCCAAGGAGTGTTTGACAGAGCTTCATTTTTGCCATGAAGTGAATGATCGAGTTCATTGTTGCCAGGGAGTGTGTGACAGAGCTTCATTGCTGCCAAGGAGTGTATGAGAGTGCTTCATTGTTGCCACGGAGTGTATGAAACCTTCATTGTTGCCAGAGCGCGTATGACAGAGCTTCATTGTTGCCAGGGAGTGCGTGAGAGCTTCATTTTTATCACGGAGTGTACGACAGAGCTTCATTGTTGCCAAGGAGTGCATGAGAGCTTCACTGCTGCCAGGGAGTGTATGACAAAGATTCATTGTTTGCAGGTAGTGTATGACAGAGCTTCATTGTTGCCAGGAAGTGAATGACAGAGTTCATTGTTGCCAGGGCGTGTATGACAGAGCTTCATTGATTCCAGGGAGTGCGTGAGAGCTTCATTTTTACCAAGGAGTGTACGACAGATCTTCATTGTTGCCAGGGAGTGCATGAGAGCTTCACTGCTGCCAGGGAGTGTATGACAAAGTTTCATTGTTGGCAGGTAGTGTATGACAGAACTTCATTGTTGCCAGGGAGTGTATGACAAAGCTTCAATGCTGCCAGGGAGTGCATGAGAGCATCATTTTTGCCAGCGAGTGTATGACAGTGCTTCATTGTTACCATGGAGTGTATGAGACCTTCAATTTTGCCAAGGAGCTTAAGACAGAGCTTCATTGTTGCCAGAGAGTGTTTGACAGAGCTTCATTGTTGCCAGGGAGAGTACAGAGAACTTCATTGTTGACAGGAGGTGTATGACAGAGCTTCATTGCTGCCAATGAGTATATAACAGAGCTTCATTGTTGCCAGGGAGTGTATGATTGATTCATTGTTGCCAGGGAGTGTACAACAGAGCTTCATTGTTGCCAGGGAGTGTATAACACAGTGTCAGTGTTTCCAGGCAGTGTACGACAGTACTTCATTGTTGAAATAGAGTTCATGATAGAGCTTCATTTCTGCAAAGAGTGTATGACAGAGCTCCGTTGTTACCAGGGAGTGTATTAGAGAGCTTCGTTGTTGCCAGGGAGTGTATGAGAGCTTCTTTGTTGCCATAGATTGTGTGACAGAGCTTCATTATTGCCAGGTAGTGAATGACAGAGTTTCTTTTTTGCAAGGGTTTATATGACAGAGCATCATTGCTGGCAGTGACTGTATGACAGAGCTTCATTGCTGCCAAAGAGTGTATGACAGAACTTCATTGTTGCAA
The DNA here is from genome assembly GCF_026875155.1 of Cherax quadricarinatus. Taxonomy (NCBI): domain Eukaryota; kingdom Metazoa; phylum Arthropoda; class Malacostraca; order Decapoda; family Parastacidae; genus Cherax; species Cherax quadricarinatus. Next base: position 36,360,756 of record NC_069448.1, on the reverse strand, counting down.
GGGAGTGTATGACAGAGCTTCATTGTTGCTAGGGAGTGTATGACAGAGCGTCATTGTTGCCAGGGATTTTGACAGAGCTTAATTTTTGCCAAGGAGAGTATAAACAGATCTACATTGGTGCAAGGGAGTGTATGACAGAGCCTAATTGTTGCCAAGCAGTGTATGACAGAGCTTCATTGTTGACAGGGAGTGTATGACACAGCTTCATTGCTGCCAGTGAGTGTAAAACAGAGCTTCATTGTTCCCAGGGAGAGTACAAGAGAACTTAATTGTTGAAAGGGAGTGATGAAGAGCTTCATTGCTGCCAGGGAGTATAAGAGGCTTCATTGTTGATAGGGAGTGTATGAGAGCTTCATTGTTGCCAGGAATTGAATGACAAAGTTCACAGTTGCCAGGGAGTGTATGACAGAGCTGCATTGCTGCCAGGGAGTGTTTGAGAGTGCTTCAATGTTGCCAAGGAGTGTATGACAGAGGTTCATTTTTGCCAGGAAGTGAATGACAAAGTTCATTTTTGCTAGAGAAAGTATGATGGAGCTTCATTCCTGCCAGGGAGTGTATATGAGTGCTTCATTGTTGACAGGAGTATATGAGAGCTTATGTTTACCATGGAGTGTATGACAGTGCTTCCATGTTTCCAGGGAGAGCATGAGAGCTTCACAGCTGCCAGGGAGTGTATGACAAAGTTCATTGCTGCCAGGTAGTGTATGACAGAGCTTCATTGCAAACAGGGAGTGTATGACAGTGCGTCATTGTTGTCAGGGAGTGTATCAGAGCTTCATTGTTGCCAAGGAGTGTTTGACAGAGCTTCATTGTTGCCATGAAGTGAATGACGGAGTTCATTGTTGCCAGGGAATGTGTGACAGAGCTTCATTGCTGCCAAGGAGTGTATGAGAGTGCATCATTGTTGCCACGGAGTGTATGAAAGCTTCATTGTTGTCAGAGCGCATATGACAGAGCTTCATTGTTGCCAGGGAGTGCGTGAGAGCTTCATTTTTATCACGGAGTGTACGACAGAGCTTCATTGTTGCCAAGGAGTGCATGAGAGCTTCACTGCTGCCAGGGAGTCCATGACAAAGATTCATTGTTTGCAGGTAGTTTATGACAGAGCTTCATTGTTGCCAGGAAGTGAATGACAGAGTTTATTGTTTCCAGGGAGTGCATGACAGAGCTTCATTGTTGCCAGACAGTGTATGAAAGCTTCATTGTTGCCAGGTAATGTATGACAGAGCATCATTGCTGGCAGGGACTGTATGACAGAGCTTCATTGCTGCCAAAGAGTGTATGACAGAACTTCATTATTGCAAGGGAGTGTATGACAGAGCTTCATTTTCGCCAGAGAGTGTATGACAGAGCTTCATTGTTTGCCAGGGAGTTGACAGAGCTTAATTTTTGCCAGAGAGTGTATAACAGAGCTACATTGCTGCAAGGAAGTGTATGACAGAGCCTAATTGTTGCCAAGCAGTGTATGACAAAGCTTCATTGTTGACAGGGAGTGTATGACACAGCTTCATTGCTGCCAGTGAGTGTAAAACAGAGCTTCATTGTTCCCAGGGGAGTC
>NC_069448.1:36281727-36358698 GCF_026875155.1 Cherax quadricarinatus | reverse complement strand
GGGCCCCGACGCCATCCCACCCTTGGACCTCCCCAGCAACAGTCGGGCATGGGCCCCAAATCAGGGTTTCCCCGGGGAAAACCCACAGGGGGGCCCAATCCCAGGGGAATTTCCCCGAAACTGGGCCCCCCAGCGGGGGGAAATCAGGGGGCGGGAACACTGGTTTGCGCAGCGCGGTCAACTGCGGCGTAGATGGAAGGTGGCCAAGAAGGGGGGAATTTTGGGGGGGGAAAACCCCCCACAGGCCGGGAAACACTCCCCGGCGGGGCCAGCTGGGACCAACATTCCTTGCCATACGGCCAGCAGGCCTCTTCCCAAGGGGACAGGCCCCCCCTGTGAGCGGCCAGCGACGGCAGGGGTTTTCCCCGCCAGGGGACTTAAAAAGCCAGGGCCACTCATGCGGGCCCAGGGTGCCCCCAAAGTTTTATGCTGCTGCGGGTTGGCGAAGCCCCCCAAGACATATCCCAGTGACCCAGCCCGCCTCGACGGGTCGTCCAGCTAATCCCTGCAGGGGTTTGTGGTCGAACCCTTTTCCCGGATCGACTGAAAAAAACCTTTCGGGGTCATTCAGCGCTCCTCTTTTCCCCTGCTGCCGTCGGCGGGAGGACAGGGGTCCCTTTGCGGAAGCCCCCTGTCATGGATGCTGGGGTGGTTTCCTATTGACAGGAAAAAATCGATGGAAACTTCAACCCATCCCCGGGCCCTTTCCCGGGCTGTGTTGGTGGGGCCCCGGAGTCGCCAAAAAAACGGACGAAAAGTCCCAGGCAGGGGAATGGAATCAGTGAGCCCCTCTGCGGCCCTTGAAGATCCTCCAGGGGAACATTTGGGGGCTGCGGCAAAAAATTTCACTTAGTGTTTGAAGTTTGCATTTCAGGTTTTGAGGTTTGATGTTTTCCCTTTTTCAGGAGCCCCCCCCAACTAAACCGATTTGTAAACGTCAAATGCAGCCACGTATTCCAAGTTCTCTGCCTACCTTCGTCCCTGGAAGGGATGGCGGGGGCACGGCGTTTCACTTTCAGGACCATTTAATCCCTCATTAAATTTCCCCCCCGGGCCCCCTTTCGCCCTGTGGGGAGGGCTTTAGAGGGTTCAGGCTTTTCCCCCTACACCTGGGGGATGGACCTTGTGGTTTAAAATTTTTTTACAGAAGCTCTGGGGACCCCCTTAAACATTCGGGGTTTGGCGCACTCGCCCCAGGGGGGGGGTTTTGGGTTGTGGCGGGGGGTTCAATGCCCACCCCCCAAATACTTTCTTCTGTCTCTCCTACCAACGCAGCGGGGAAAGGCCCTTCGGGCTGTGCTGGGGGAGGCCCCTGAGTTTCCCCCCTCCTAAATTAAGGGTTGACCCAAACCCATCACTTTGGTGGCCGTTTGGGTTGTCCACTCATCTCTAGGGGGTTTTGCTCTCGGGGAGGGATGGGAGGTCCCCCCCCCGTTCACCAGTGATCATTTTTGGCGGGTTTCACTACGCTGATGGGTCCAGGGGGTGCCCCCCTCCCCACCCCCCTACCCCCAGAGGGGGAATCAAAAAAAAACCCGAGGGGCAGTGCTTCCAGGAGGTCATTGGCGTTGGGGGGTGGAGTTCCCCTTCCCAAAAGCCCCAGATGAGGCGGTCAAAGCTTGCAGGTGGCCTTCACATGTGCAGTGAGGCAGAAATACCAAAGATTACGGCGGAGGGTCTTTAAAAAAGTGACTGGGGGTTTTTTACAATGGGACATCAGGGAACAAAAACCCACCGCTTCAATTTTGGAAAGCAGATGCACAGGTTTAAATCCCAGGGGTTGAGTCCATGCGTTTTGCTCGGGAAAAGTGGTGCGGCATGCACGCCATGTCTCACACGGGGTCCGGAGGCTAAAGGGTTTCCGTGGTGGGGCCTCCTTCAGCTACTCCCCCAAACCTTTATCTGTTTTTTGGGACCAAGTTCCCAAATTGGGCCCCGGGGCGCGTCGCAGTGGGGGCTGGGGGTGCCCCCAGCCCCCGCAAGGAGGCAGAGATCTGGTGGCCCTATTCCCCCTCCAGAGGGGGCCAGGGGCCCAACTCCCTCAGGATCCCCAGGACCTCCAACCCACCCCCCTTCCCTAGAAGGGTGATGGTGATCCAAGCGGGCATGCCGGGCTGGGGTTTGTCACGGATAAAGGCTTCACCGACCAGGGCTCCAGGCCCCTTCCCCTCCTTTTCAAGACACTGCTCCAGGGCTTTGTTTGGTATCCCCCTTTTTGGCTTTGACCCACTCTTTTTGGGGCCATTCTGGACATTCAGCTGTCCTGGGGTCATAAAAACCAGATTGGCGAGGGGGCAAACCCCCTTTTCTTTAGGGGAAGGAGGCTGACATCATCCCGGGTTTCCCAAAGCCGGGGGGTTTTGGCATTTGTGAGACCCACCCTCCCTCCCCGTTGAAATTTCGAAGGTGTTTTAAAGGAGGGGTTTTGGGGGAGTCCCTGAGGGGGGAAGTTTGGGCCCCCCTCAAAAAACACCTCTATGGTTTCACCAGGGGAAAGGGGGGCCTTTCAAAAGGGCCTTTACCACTCTACGGGAACCGGCTTGGGTGGGAAACGCCCAAGCCCACATTTTTGGGTTCTTTCTTGACCTCGAGAAAGTTTTGACCCTTCCCAGTGAACTGCCACCCCTCTCATCTTGGCCCGGGGGGGGTTTTAAAGGGCTGGTTTTTGATTTCAGGGCTTCTTTCCTATCTCCAGGAAGGCGGGCCCGGGAAAGTTTCCGGGGCAGGGCCTCTTCTCTCAAAAACCCGGGGACAAGGGCATCCACAGGGGGGGGTTTGCTTAGTCCCACCCCTGTTCAAGGGAAATGTTTGCCCCAGCTGGTGTCCCGGGCCTTTCTCCAGAGGGGCCCTTTCCTCCTCGCTATCCCGTTTGACCCGGGCCCACTTGCCCGTCCCTGGGAAAGGGCCCCGGTTTTTGCGCGTCCCCGGAGGCCCTTTCCGATTGTGGCTTCCCCCTGCCGTCCCCTTGGGAAAAAGATATTCTGCAGCAAAATCCAAAGCCAGATCCTTGCCCAAAAGGTGCCCAGTCGAGGCTGGGGGGCCTGGGATCGACCTGGAGTGGGTTCACAGTTATAGGGACCTTGGCATTTTACATTTACAGGCAAAATCACCCTTCCCGAAAAAAATGTGTGCCCCAATTAAAAGAGGGGCTCTGCAAAGGGGGCAGGGCATTGAGTGCCAAAGGCCCAAACCCCAGGGTTGGGGGGCCCGGGCCCCGAGGGGGCGTGGGTTGTTTACCAGGGCCAAAACGTTCCCTCGTTGACTATGGGGGCCCCTTGCTTTGGTTCACGCCAGACCCACAAAAATTTAAAACCCCCTGTTTTCATCCAGAACACAGCTGTAAAGGGGGCCCTGCTGGGGGGGGGCCCCTTAAAGGGGGGCCAATGCAATGGCTCTGAACCTTGAGGTGCAGCTCAAACCTCTTGAAGAAAAGGACCAAATGGTAGCTGCCAGGAGGATTGCAAAGTATCTCCGACTCCAGGGGCTGCAAACTGATGAGAGATTTTTAAAGGGCCGCCCGGGGGAAAGGCATTCCACTGGGGGTCCCGGGCCCCCCATGGGGTGTGGCGGGAGCGATTCCCCACAGAAGCTCTTGCCCCCTGACATTGCTCCAGGCGGGGGGTGGGCCAGACTGGGGGGCGAACTTCACGGGGCCGCCCCCTTTGGGGAAACCCGAGCTGTTTGCGGTGGCTGGACAAAAACCCCACCGACAGCAAGGGCCCTTGCACCGGGCATTTTTGCCCCCACCTTGCCTCCCGCTAGCATTGTGGGTGCGGGGAAGGGGCCCCGGGTGTGTGCCGTTAAAATTCCCCAAAGATGGGGCCCCGAGACCCAGTGGGGAGGCCCCCCACAGCTGCTGGGATGTTCCACAGCAATCTGACAGCAGGTTTTGGGGCCTCCCAGGGCCATTGCACAATTTCCCCCAGGCCGAACTCTTTGCCATCCAACAAGTCTGCGGCATTCTCTTGCAGGCCAAACAGCATCCCCCATCATCCACGTTGGTTTTCCCGGGGGAGCAAACCAAGCGTTATGCACGAGAGCCAAAGGACAACTACACTTTAAACCCCATCCTCCGGGGTGAACCTTTCAGATCTCATGGCCCAGGGTCGCAGGGCTACCATCAACTGGAAACCCGAGCCCTGTGGGTTTTCCCTGGGAATGGTTTCGGGAGATGAGGCTGCTAGGACTCAAACCCCCGAGGCACAGCCAAAATGCTTTCCCATCTCCACAGCCTCAGCCAGATTTCGTGTTGGCTGGGGGTGCGGCGAGGCGCCCATTCCCCGACCCTTGGGGGGGTCAGGAAACCTCTGTTGGTATGTCAGGGGGACCCCCCAGGGGGCCCCCCCCCCCAAGGGCTTCGGGGCCCCAGTCCAGGGAAAATGAGGGTGCATACCACCGGGTATGCTTTAGGGTATCTCACCCCGCGCAGATTGTTGAACGAGCACGGGGAGGGGCTTGGCCCATTTGTGACCGAATTTGGGTTTCCCCAGGGCCCCTTTGGGCAATACCTGTTAGACTGGGCCCCGGGACGATGCCCCTTCGCCGTAGACACTTCCCCAAAGACCCCAGTAGGGGAAAAACCCGAGAGAATGAGGGAGCACTTTTGTGTAATTAGCTTTTCAGGGAATTGGAAAAAACCCTTTTTACGTCCTTGCTTGTATCGCCCCCCCCGCTGAAGGGTTTCTGCGGGGCCTGCTTTGGGCCCCCATTGCACTGCAACCAGGGCCCCTGTTAGTGCCACTAACGTTTGGTTCGTCATTGGCCAAGGGCCGGGTGAGGTACCCCCCCCTTCCCGCTGAATTTACCCGCCCCACAGGTGAAATAAAGATAAATGTCACTTCCCTTTCCCGGGGGGGCCAATGCCGGGTTTACCAAAAAGGGAAAAGGGCCGGGGCCGGGGATTACCGGCGAATCAAAAAGAAAAGAATAGAATAGCCCCCCGACCCTCACAATCTTTCCACCAAACTATCCGGAAAGTATAAATTGGGTAGCACCCTCAAGCAGGCGTACTTAAATTAATTGTGGATGTATAGATTATATTTTTTTGGCCGGGAAAGAAGGGGGGGGGGGGGGGGGGGGAGGAAAACCATGGATACAATTCCATCAGGGAAAAACATTTTTACATAATTCCCACCACTTACCAGTGTTCCCCTGGTGGTCACTTTATGTAGTGGGTCACCCATAACCTATCGAAATTTCAAAATTTCCTAACTGGCCTGCATCGTTTTGCTATAACTAGAAAGGTTACCCAACTGTGGGTGATTGATACTCCTTATTTCCTCCATTCCCCATCTCATTTCGATGTCCTGCTACACCGACACGGTTCTTATTCCAGCAGGACGAGGTATCCGTCGGTTTGTCCCGGTTTAGAAGTCGTGATTCCATAAAGCTTCCTTGTCCTCGGTACGAGAGTCACACGTTCACTCGGAGCAGGGCGATCTATTTCACATCCCGCATTCTCTTAACTCAATGTTATTATCACTGATTGCATTACCATTCACAAGACGATTTAACGTCTCATAACTATTATACACATTAGAGGTCACTCCATTAAGATCTGAGGCCGATGAGCGAGGATTAACACACGGGTATTTCCTCTGGACACACACCATGGCCGTGCACCTGTCACACCCGGTCGAACATTATTCACTAATTTTACCACCCTTTTACGGTGGTCCCGTAAATCACGTTCCCTCACTCTTCACTAGGGACAGTCACGACACTTCCTATTATGAATTGAGGCCTATATTGATCCTTAGGCCGCCGTGAACGCCAGTTTCCTCATTCCCGGTTTTCTCAGCCTCCTCACCCATTCAAAACACTCCCGCCACCTGCCCCCCCCCAGTTCGACCCCCACCCCCCTGCACATCTGCGCAGGCGCAGCGGGAACCCAGCTGGTTCCATTAAAAATGCAAATACATTTTGACCCAAATCAACACATTAAACACTTATTAGACACTATAGCTTCGGAAATTAAATAATTTCCACAATTATTATTATTATTATTATTATTATTATTATTATTATTATTATTATTATTATAACAAGTACGTATATCTGGAGTATACCAGGATTATTGTTAACAATGATGGTTTTTTTTTTTATATTTTTATTTAAAACAGAGCAAATACAATAATGTATAAGAGTATAAAATTAAAAACCATACTAGATATTACAAAACCTCTAGTACACAATCCCGGTACATTTACAACACCATAGATCATGGCCATATTACAACCATATAATAACCCACAACCATTACATAACCTCAACCATATACATAACCAAACCCTTACATAACCCATACCATATACATAACCACAACCATATCCATAACCCAACCATATACATAACCCACAACCATATACTAACCCATAACCATATACATAACCTACAACCATAACATACCCCTACCATAACAAACCCACAACCATATACAAAACCCCACACCATATACATACCCACAACCCATATTACATAACCTAAAAACCCAATTACATAACCCATTTACCATATACATAACCCACAACCATATTACATAACCCACAACCATATACTTTAACCACAACATATACATAACCACAACCTTTATACAAACTACACCATTACATAAACCATACCATATACATAACCCACAACCAATACATAACCCACAACCATATAAATAACCACAACAATTTTACATAACCTACAACCATATACATAACCCACTACCATATACATAACCCACAACCATATACATAACCCCAACCATATACATAATCCACAACCATATACATAACCCAAAAACCATATACATAACCCACAACCATATACATAACCCACAACCATATACATAACCCACAACCATATACAAAAACCCACAACCTTTAACATATCCTACACCATATACATAACCCACAACCATATACATAACCCACAACCATATACATAACCCAACACATATACAAAACCACAACCATTTTACATAACCCACAACCATATACAAAACCCACAACCATTACAAAAACCCACAACCATATACATAACCCACAACCATATACATAACCTACAACCATATACAAAACCCCAAAAAAACCCTATACAAACCCCAACCATATACATAACCCACAACCATATACATAACCCAAAACCCATATACATAACCTACAACCATATACAAAAACCACAACCTTTATAACTTAACCCACAACCATATACATAACCCACAACCATTACATAACCCACAACCATATACTATCCACCATATACATAACCCACAACCAAAACATAACCCACAACCATATACATAACCCACAACCATATACATAACCCACAAACCATATACATAACCCACAACCAATACATAACCTACAACCATATACATAACCCACAACCATATACATAACCACAACCATATAACATAACCCACAACCATATACATAACCCACAACCATATACATAACCCACAACCATATACATAACCTACAAACCATATACAAAAACCTACAAACCCTCCTTTTACAATAATCATTATTGCCAGTGCAGACACAGCTGACACTTCTACCCCCCCCCCCCCGTATGTACAGTCACCATTCTAAATAACATACATTAATTATCCTAATTATAGTCATATCCTGCCCTCATTAAAACCCTTAATAAGTATTTCCCTAAGAGTTGGTAGTGCATCAACAAGACAAAAAAACAAAAATTTTTACAGACTAAAAAACAGATATGAAACATTACATTCCTAAAACACATAAAACTGTAATAAGTAGAAGAATATACACCACCAAATAATATCAAATATTAATTTTAAAACCATGAATTAAAACATTCAAAAACATTGCATATCGTGAAGTTCACGCTCAAAATACAAGATAATACACCACATGCTACATTAGCGGTACAATACTAGGCTATGTAAATTATTTAAAGAACCCTAAACTAGAACATGAATAAGTATTATCCAAAAGGTTCATCATGATTTTAGTAACTTAACAACCCCAAACTCCTTATAACCCTAACACGCCAATACAAATTACCAAACGAAACATACATTAACACAAGACTATACTTTCGCTGTGCCTTCTAGCACGTGCCTAACTAGTATTACTTACAAATATAGATAGAGGGACGACACAAGAAGGATTATCGACTGGACGAAGATTGGAAAACAGTGTGTGTTGTGTTCGCAAATCTGTGTTAGTTTACGCACAGATTAGCGTCATTCTGGTGATTCTTGGACTGTGTTCAGTGCTTCAGAGCAGTGAGCCACGAGAGGGTGGCTACGGGCCCCGATGGGGCTCTGAGCCTCACAGCTCTGCACCCAGTGTGGGCGGCTGTGAGGTCACAGGCAGCAGCTTTTGCTGCTGGCTCTGTCCCCACACCTACAGTTACCATGACAGATCCAGGAGAGCGGCCTAAACGTTCCTTGGAATGTGGGGACGATTGGGGATGACGTGGGGCAGGGGGGAGCCCCCCCCAAGAAGGCCAAGGATGCAGTGGAGACTACTGTCCCCTTACCAATCTGCCACTAGGTCCATCGGCAGCCCTACCCAAGAAGACTTGCACCCCAGATGGCCTTTAGGGGTCGGGAAGGAAGCCAGGAGGATGTAGCTCCTCAAGTGGCAAGGATGGAGCCATCCAGGCCCCTACACCAGTTGCGTTGGCCTCCACAGTGGACGGGGACTGGTTGACTCCACGTGGAAGGAGTTCCCGCTCAGCTCGGGCACAAGCAACCAGGGCCTTCAACAAATTCAAGGTTCCCAACTACGGGTTTGTAAGGTTTCTGGAAGGTCTCCCCCCCTTTCAAGTTCCGCTGCGAGTTCACTCTCAGGAACGGGTTTTTGGTCATTCCTCGGGACGAAGACTCTTACGAGGAGTTGAAGGGGCTGGTTGTGACCCATCCCCCAAAATGGTGGAACTGCTTGCTTCGGAGAAGGTGTACAAAGGGGTGCTTTTACGCGTCCCTGTCCCCCCTCCCACTGGACCCCATTTTGGAAGTGCCCAATATTGTCAAGGCGGAGCGACTCACTGCAACGGGGGAAAAAGGTGCCCACCTGCCAGGTGCTGATCCACCACAAAGGTCCACTTCCCACGCACCTGGCCCTTTGGGGGTTTGGGGGAAGATTCAAGCCCCGCCCATACCTGTCAGGCCCAGTACAATGCTTCAACTGCCAGGGGTTCAATTCATATTGCAGCCACCTGCCGGGCGAGGAGAAGAAATGGGGGTGGTGCAGCAAGGCACACGACTCGAAGGACTGCATTGCAATCCTTCAAACTCCACCTGGCGAAGCCCTTCGGCCAGAGCCCAAGTGTGCCAACTGCTCAAAGAGGCACCATGCCTGGAACCGGAGCTGTCCTGTGATGGTGCAGCACTGGCAACAGGTTCGTCATCGGAACGACCCGACACCCCCGACGCCACCCAGCCTTGGAACTGCCCAGCAACAGTCAGCATGGGCTCCAATCACGGTTCCCGGATACTGCAGGGGGCAATACCAGCGAGTTCCCAGCACTGGGCTCCCAGCGGTGGCATCAGAGGGCAGACACTGGTTTGCAGCAGAGCGGTCAACTGGGGCCCGTCAGATGGCAAGGTGGCCAAGGGAAGGCAGAATAAATTGGGGAAAAACAGCCACAGGCCAGGCACACTGCCCAGCAGGTCCCAGTGGGCACCAACATTCCTTGCCATACGGCCAGCAGGCCTCTTCCCAAGGATAGGCCCCTATGTGAGCGGCCAGCGTCGGGCAGAGGTTCCCCACAGGGGACTTGGAAGCCCTGGCCACTCATGCCGGGCCCAGGGGCACCCAGCTTATGCTGCTGCAGTGTCGACAGCCCCCAGACATACCCAGTGACCCAGCCCCGCCTCGACGGGTCGTCCAGCTCAATGCCTGCAGAGGTAATGGTCGAATCCTTTCGGATCGACTGAAAGAAAACCATCGGGGTCATCTCAGCGTCCTCTGTCGCCTGCTGCCGTCGGCAGAGGACAGGGGCGCCTGCAGGCACTCCTGTCATGGATGCTGGGCTTTGGTCCTACTGGACAGGAAAGATTTCAAGGGAAATTCAAACCATCATCCAGGAGTCCTTCCAGTCTGTGATGGAGGAGGCCCCGGAGTCGCCAACAACGGACGACGAGCCCCAGGCAGAGAGGAATCAGTGAGCCACCTCTGCGGCCCTTGAAGATCCTCCAGTGGAACATTTGTGGGCTGCAGCGGAAAATTAAACTTAGTGATTGAAGCTGCAGTTCAGGATTGAGGTTGATGTCTTCCTGTTTCAGGAGACATCGCCGATTTGTCACGTAAAATGCAGCCACGTATTCCGGGTTCTCTACCTACCTTCAGCGCCTAAAGGGGATGGCAGGGGCACGGCGATCTACGTCAGGACCACTATCCCTCATTCAATTCCCACTGACCCCATCGATGTGGGGAGGGCTGTAGAGGTTCAGGCTGTCACCCTGCATTGGCGGATGGACCTCTCGTGGTTTACAATATTTACAGAAGCTCTCGGTACACCCTTGACATCTCAGAGGTGGCAGCACTCGCCCCACGGGAGGGTCTTGTTGTGGCTGGGGATGTCAATGCCCACCACCCAATACTACTTTCTTCTGTCTCTCCTACCAACGCAGCTGGGAGGCACCTTGCGGCTGTGCTGGAGGAGGTCCTGAGATCGCCCTCCTCAATAATGGTGAGCCAACCCATCACTATGGTGGCCGCTTGGATGTCACACTCATCTCTATTCGGTTGCTCTCGAGCGCGAGATGGGAGGTCCACCCCCGTCTCACCAGTGATCACTTTGCAGTGGTCACTACACTGATGGTCCAGCGGGTGCCCGCTCCCCACACCTACCCCCAGATGGAATCTAAAAAAGGCCGACTGGCAGTGCTTCCAGGAGGTCATTGAGCGTTGGTGGGCAGAGTCTCCCCTTCCAGAAGACCCAGATGAGGCGGCTCAAAGCTTGCAGGTGGCCTTTACATGTGCAGCTGAGGCAGCAATACCTAAGATTACAGGCGGAGGGTCATATAAACGTGATGGTGGTTTTACAATGAGGACATTTAGGGAACAGAACCACCGCAAACAATGTTGTACGCAAGATGCACAGGCGTAAACCCACGGTTGAGTCCATGCGTCTGCTCAGGGGAAGTGGTGCAGCATGCACGCCATGTCTCACCAGGGTCCGGCAGGCTAAATGGTTCGAGTGGTGTGCCTCCTTCGCTACTCCTCCACCCATCTGAGATTTGGACCAAGTTACGATTGGCCACTGCGCAGCGTCGCAGTGTGGCTCGGTTGCACCAAGACCCCGCAATGGAGGCAGAGCGTCTGGTGGACCTATTCACCTCCAGAGCGGCCATGGCTAACTGCCCCAGGATCTCCAGGAAACCCCAAGCCACCCTCCTTCCTAGAAGGGTTTATGGTGATCCAAGCCGCATGCCAGGCTGGGGATGTCACGGATGAAGACTTCAGCGACCAGGAGCTCCAGGCAGCCTTCACATTTACATCGAGACACTGCTCCGGGGGATGATGGTATCACCTATGGCATGATCACTCGGTCTGGCCATTCTGGACATTCAGCTGTCCTGGGAGTCATCAACCAGACTTGGCGAGCTGGCAAATCCCTGTCGTATGGAAGGAGGCTGACATAAAACCCATTCCTAGGCTGGGGAACCTGGCAGTGTGAGACCCATCTCCCTCACCAGTTGCATCTCGAAAAGGGGTCTGAAAGGATGGTGTTGGAAACGCCTGAGGGGAAGCTTGGCCCTCCTCATAAACACCTCTATGGCTTCACCAGAGGAGTGGGCACTTTCGAAAGCCTTACCACTCTACTGACCGGCATTGGGTCGGACGCCAAGCCCACATTGTTGTCTTTCTTGACCTCGAGAAAGCTTTTGAGTAGCCAGTGCACCTCCTCCTCTCACTCTTGGCCCGCAGGTGGGATTTAAAGGCAGGCTGCTTTCATGGCTTCGTTCCTATCTCCGGACAGCAGGCCCGGGTACGCTTCCAGGGGCATGCCTTTCTTCAAGACCCTGGACAACGGCACCTTTCCCCAGGGCGGGGTGCTTAGTCCCACCCTGTTCAATGTACTGATGCATCAGCTGGTGTGGGCCTGCCTTTCTCCAGGGGGACCATCCTCCTCAGCTATGCCCATGACCTGGCACTTGTCGTACCTAGGAAGCGGGCCCGGGTTTTGCAGCGTGCCCAGGAGGACCTCGATCTGCTGGCTTCCACTGCGTCACTTGGGATCAAGATATCTGCAGCAAAAACCAAAGCCATGATCCCTTTGCACCAAGGGGCCCCGTCAGAGGCTGCGGGTCCTGGGCATCGACCTGGAGTGGGTTCACAGTTATAGGTACCTTGGCATCTACATTGACAGGCAAACCCCACCTTCCAGAAAAAATGTGCGCCACATTAAAGAGAGGGCTCTGCAGAGGGTCAGGGCATTGAGTGCCATTGCAACCCTAGGGTTGGGGCCAGCCTCGAGGACATGAGGTTGTTATACATCCAGGCAATACGTTCCCTCGTTGACTATGGGGCACTTGCTCTGGTTCACGCCAAACCCACAACATCAAATCCCTCTGTGTCATCCAGAACACAGCTGTAGGGGGCCCTGCTGGGGGTCCCCAGGTGGGCCAATGCAGTGGCTCTGAACCTTGAGGTGCAGCTACAGCCTCTTGGGAAAACAGGATCCAACTGGTAGCTGCCAGGAGGATTGCAAAGTATCTCTGACTCCCAGGGGCTGACAAAACTGAAGAGAGATTTACGGGTCCGCCAGGGACAGGTCATTCCACGGGATCCCGGCCGCCGATGGATGTGGTCGGTAGCAGATGCCACACGAAGCTCTGCCCAAGACATTGCTCCAGGCAGGAGGGTGCGACAGACTGGCAGGAACTACACCCGGGGCCAACCCCTTGGGCACCAGAGCTGTTTGCGGTGAGCTGGACAACCCTACCAGACAGCAAGAGGCATTGCACCCGGGACATTCTGCACCACCCTTTCCTCGGCTGCATTGTGGGTGCGGAAGGCCCAGGGTGTGTGCCATATTACACTGATGGCTCCAGAGACCCAGTGGCAGGCCGCACAGCTGCTGGGATGTTCCACAGCAATCGACAGCAGGTTGGCGCCTCCCAGACCATTGCCCCCATCCTCCAGGGCCGAACTCTTTGCCACCAACAAAACTCTGCGGTATGCTCTTGCAAGGGCCATCAGCATCCCCCCATCATCCACGTTGATTCCTAGGCAGCAATCCCAAGCGCTTATGCAAAAGAGAGCCAAAGGATAACATACACTTAATCATATCCATCCGGGGTGACCTGCAGGGCTCTCATGGCCAGGGTCGCAGGGCTACCATCAACGGAAACCCCAAGCCATGTGGGTATCCCCGGCAATGATGCTGCAGATGAGGCTGCTAGGACTGCAACCTCGAGGCACAGCCACATGCTGCGATCTCCATCAGCCTCAGCCAGATTGCGCTGTTGGCTGCTGGGGCAACGAGGCGCCCATTCCCTGACCCTGGGGAGTCATGGAGCCTCTGTTGGTATGTCAGGGGGACCCACAGGGTGCCCCCTCCAAGTCTTCGGACACAGTCCAGGGAACTGAGGGTGCATATCCACCCCCTACGCTTAGGGTATCCCAACCACTGCAGGATTGTTGAACGGGCACGAGAGGAGCTCTGTGCCCATTGTGACCAAATGGTTCCACAGCCTTGGTGCACTACTGTTAGACTGCCCGGCTACGATGCCCCTTCGCCGTAGACACTTCCCAATGACCCAGTAGGGCAGACCCCAGAGAATGAGGGAGCACATCTTGGGGTACTTGCTGTCAGGGACTTGGAAACCTTACTTCCAGTCCTTGCATGTCATCCGCCCCCCCGCTGAAGTTGCTGCGAGGGCCTGCTTTGGGCCTCCATTGCACTGCACACCAGCCACTGTTAGTGCACACTAACGTTTGGTACGTCATCTGGCCATAGGGCCGGTGAGGTACCCCCCCCCTTCCCGCTGAAGACCTGCCACACAGGTGCAAGTAAAGATAAATGTACTTCCCTACCCGGGAGCCAATGCCAGGTCACCAAAATGGAAGAGACCCGGGCCGGGATTACCGGCGAATCACATAGAATAGAATACAAATATAGATACAAAAATTTTAATCTAGAGAACTAATGCTTATCCACACACGTTTACATAATGGAAATTACTTTAAATCTGATGCAGGAACACGTAACAAAATGCAAAAAAAACTCAGTTTTTTCAAGGACCCTAGTGAAAGGAATATCCTCTCAAGAAAGTTTAAAATTTTAATTGCAAGACGTACATAGCGTCAACATAATACGCTACCAAAGGAAAATATACTATGGAACTAAGCTAAACTAATCTTTCACAACCTCTCATCTAGCCCCCACGAGTACCTCCAATCACACCCAATCACCCATCATTGCGCACACATGGAGGTGAGCCCGTTGAATACCCCTGAACCCCCCCTCCCTTTTACCACCCCACTCACCCCGGCAGTTAAAAACCCCTTATAACGCCCAAAAAATTCCCTATTGTTAGGCCTCTATAACCCTCGGAAAAAAAAACCTCATCCCACCTTTTCCCAAAAATGTCTCTATTGCGACACAAGGTTCGATAAAACGTCGCCCGCCAATAGTCCTTCTCAGCACATCCCCACCCTCCCCTTCCCCCTCATACCCCACAAAACATATATGTAGTCCACGATTACTATGTTAAAACCCCTTACCACACCCTCATCTACAACCCTTCATTCAAGACTCAATGCTCGCAATACCGACACACCTTGACCCCCACCCTCCCACAAAAATTATTCATCATACCCTGATGCACTCCAAACCCTTTACAAAAATAGACAACATGATATGCAGTCTCTTCCCCCCCTGCATCTGCCACACCCCCCACCCTCGATAACCCCCTATCTCGGAGCATCGCTCCCGATGGCAAAATCCCATGCAGGAAACGTTTCAAAAACCTCACGTGGCCCAGGTCGTATCCTTTTAATTTACTAAATCTTCGCCATATTTTTCATCCCATGCCCTACATGGGGTAGATCCCTTCAAACCGGGCCACTACATTTCTCTTAACAATTTACATAAAGTTCCCACCTTTATTTTTCCCGGTTCCCTGGCTAACACTAAAGCACGTAACACTGTTTCACATTCCTTCATTTCCGCCCCTCCATACCATTTCCTCAGGTGAGCATGTACCTTATCTAGCTGCCCCCCCTCCATGCACCAGCACTTATCATTTCCCCTTTTAATAAAAACACATTTCACGCGCTTTCTCAAGTAAAACAAACCTAACCCTCCCTACTTTACCGGCAATGTCACTCCCTCCCTTCGCACATTTGCACCCTGAGCCCCACAAAAATTTGAACACCATTCTAAGAATACTCGTGATCGCTGTTCCTGTTAACGGCATCATGCCGAAACAAACCGGGACTTTACTATATAGTAATACATTGATGACGTTGCACGTTCCCTAAGGGTTTAAATGGTGAGGTCGCAGCATTCCCAAACGTCGCTCCCCACCTGTTCCACCATCCTTTTTCGAATTGCTAATCCTTGCAGCACTCAGGTCAGCCTCATAAAGACACCACAGATTTTCAGACTCGTGGTTCTCCGCTGCAAAACATCACATCCCAATTAATCTCCCTGCCAACTACTCCAGCTCCATTATCATTGGGCTTTCCAGATTTACTTTCATCGCAGTAAGCTCTCCCAAAATAGTGTACAATTTTCCTCCAAAAGTCCTAACCGTGTCTCCTCACTCCCCCAAAATGTTGTTCATCAAACTTTGCCCCCCAAACCAGGCCAAGGCTTCTGCTCACCATCCCCATCCCCCGTCCCTTTGACGATTTCCTCCACACATTTATACAAGGGATCCTGACACTGCAAAAAAAGTTGTGATATGGACATTCCCGCCGAAGACCTCGCTCCATGGTGGACTCCCTCCCCCACACACCATTGATTTGCACCCTTAACTTCGCGTTTGAGTAAAAACGTATCCAACCCCCCCACTATTTCTTCGCCAACCCCTGTCGTAGGACAATATCCCTCAAAAGCCTTTCCTTTCCACCTGTTCATAAGCCCCTTGCCAATCCAACGCCACCAACGCCCCCTTTTCCCCCTTTCCTTTTCTCCCCAGGAAACCCTTTATGATCCCGTGGCCCTCGCCCATTGACCTACCAGGCAACCCAAACTGAGGGCTCAAACACGACCTCTCCCACAAACAATTTAAGCCGATTCCCCAAAAATTTTCGCGAACAATTTATAATCAGCACAAAGCAACGAAATGGCTCGGTAATCCCGAAGGGTACTCTGCTGTTTACCCTTCGGGACCAACACCACCACCGCCGTTGCCTGTGATTCTCCCATCTTACCTCCTTCCTTCATGGTATTCATTAACTCTACTAAGAAACCCCTAAGCAGATCCCAGTGCTGTACATAAAATTCGCTTGGTAAACCATCGATCCCGGGTGCTTTTCCCTTCCTCATGTCCATAAGGGCTCTCCATATTTCCTCCTCCTCAATGACCCCACCCAGTGCCTCCCGATCACTCCTCCCCAGTTTGCATGGCACATACTCACATACCTGCCCAAGAACCTCTCCA
Organism: Cherax quadricarinatus; assembly: GCF_026875155.1. Classification (NCBI taxonomy): domain Eukaryota; kingdom Metazoa; phylum Arthropoda; class Malacostraca; order Decapoda; family Parastacidae; genus Cherax; species Cherax quadricarinatus. The sequence goes on along the minus strand of NC_069448.1, from coordinate 36,342,107 downwards.
TCTACCCCACTACTTTTCCCATATTCCTCAAACCATCTATCTGCATATGCACTCATCCCCATGGTTTCCCGTAATACCTGTCCCTCTCTAAACCCCCCACCAAAGAAATGACTTGCAATCCCGGTATTGTAGTCGTTCGCTGTCGTACCTTCTGTCCTCGCAGCACACAAGCTGATGGCTTGTCGCCCCATAGTACTTCGTCAAACCCCGCCTGTATACATACCGCTGCAAAACGTTCTTCTTGTAAATCCCTTATCCTGCCCTTCAACATGTGTATATCCTCCACTGGGTACACCCCGGCCACAGCTCCCCCCTTGTAACAATCCCGCAATCTAGATTCTAAATAATTTGACAAACCATACCGCAATTGATTTATGCGTTTACCCTCCCTCACATAAAATTGACGTATTCTTACTTTAGCCACACTATCCCACCATCCTACCACATCCTCCTCAGTCCTTCTGTCTGCCAAGAGCTGTTCCCAAAATACTGCAAAACCTTCCAATCCCTCCCTATCCCTCAAAACCATCGTGTTCAGTTTCCAATAACTTCCCTGCCTACGAGCCAAAGCATCCCACCCCACCTCCACTAATACCGCCCTATGATCAGAAGACACCATCTCAATAGTTTTAAAAGACTCTACCAAAACCCTCTGAGATAAATATAACCTGTCCAAGCGAGCCGCATATCCCATTCTTATAAACGTATGTTCCACCTCCCACAGACCTCCCCCGAAAGCATCACGTAACTGAAGGTCTCTAAGCAGGCCTCCCAAGAATGAGGAAAAATATCCCGCTCCTCTGGGTTCCACGTCTGCCCTCTTAACTACACAATTCCAATCCCCCCCACAATCGCCACCGACGGTAACGTGCGTAGGTAGTACACGAGCTCCTCACGCACAAAATCCATCTTCACTTTCACGTCACTTTCTGCTGGGGCATACACACACACAAACGCCACTCTCTCTCCCATCCACCATCCTTCCACACGTAATACTCTCCCCCCTCCCCCCCCTCTTTCCTGTGCAATACAAACGGGCTCGCCTCCCTGATCAACACACCCACTCCTCCTTTTAAGCGCTCAGACGGCAACACATAAGCCTGATACCCAGGCACCTCTAATTCACGACCAAGCTTAAAATTGTGCTCCTGCACAAAAGCTACGTCAATCTTGTACCTATTCAAAAACATCCTGAAGCACTCACGTTTAACACCATCACACAGACCATTAATATTTATTGTTACACACCTGAGGCCGGCTTAAAGTTTCCCTCCCCGCCTCATGTCATGACTCTTCCCTTTCAAACCATTTCCCTGGGCTTTGCCTTTGCCACATACTCCACCCTCCTTCCCAACCATCCCCTCCCCCTTCTGTTGTGCCCCTCTCGTAGAGTCACTCTGAGCACTATAACCCCATGTCTTTTTTCCTGGCCTTTACGCCGGCGTCAGAACATCGTCCGAATCTGACGCTGCTGCCCTTTTCCTTGTAGCTCCTTCAGTTTCCATATCTGAGTCCTGGGAGCCAGCACAATGGACTTCCACCTCTACTACCCTTAATCCGCCTCCATGTCCTTCCATAGCACTTACACTGTCCATCACAGGTGCCACCTGATCCTCCCCCTCTCCCGCACACACCTTCTGCCCTGATACCAGGTTCCTGCTCACTGTGACTCTCCACCTCTGTAGATTCTAACATAGCCTGTATCACCGTCTCCAACTCCACCTCAATAGCTTTCACTTCTGCGCCCACCTGCACCTCTTCACTTGGCAGCTATACTGTTGATGGGCCAGGTGATTCATGGATCTCCACTTCTTCTGATTCCACAGGAGGAGCCATCACCTCTTCACTCCACAAGCGACCACGCCCTTCCTTGCCTCCGTTCTTCCTCAGGCATCGGTTTCTCATGGACGGTGCTGCGCCCCTTGCCGGCCCAGAGCCATATTCCGCTTGCCACAGTCTGCCGCCATATGGTCAAATTCGCCACACAGTCGCATGTACGCCTCTGCCCAGCATACGCTACCATTACCTGGGTTCTAAACTCCTCGAGATATACATACGAGGGTATAGGATGCCTTAGCGTCATCTTGAGATTGAAAGAACCCTCAGGATAACCTGTGTAAGCTCCTTTTAACCCATTTACCAGGTTGGGCCAGATGTACAGTGCCATAACGTTCGAAAACATTGCGTATATCCACTTCATCAGCCTCAAAAGGCACGTTTCGGAGCTTAACCCACGAATAATGTCGTGATACATCCGTCAACCTGACCCTCACTGCCGGTGTTACGTTAATGCTGACATCTTGATAACGATCCACCAACGCCTCGTATACTTGAGCAGTTAGCACCTTCACGAATATTCTATACACACCGTTCAGTGCCACTCCATACAAATCCTCGTCTCTGATGCCGTATGTCTCTCTCACAATTTTGGGCAATAGCACATCAACTGACGTAGGCGTTAAAGCCCCACTAATAAGCTCAATGCCCACAGTATTCACCCTTCTGCGCACACCTGGCGCCATGTTGTTGACTGAGTAGCTCGTCTGGGAAAACAGTAGAGGGGTGCAAAGCACGACCGCACTCTACCTCATCCAGGCAGCGAATATGCTGAAGTAGCCTTACCTGTGTTACAGGTAAAAATTGATGATAAAAGGCATAAATCAAAAAATGTAACTGCATTGTTGGACGAGGGATCCCAGCGTACTTTCATAGTTAGTTAGTTTAATATGTTTATTATGCACCCCATACCCATCCTGTGGGCGGTAGTCACCCCATACCCATCCTGTGGGCGGTAGTCAAAAGATTTTTTTTTTTATATTTTATTTAAAAACTTTACAGCTTGATATTAAATAAAGATATAAAATGGGTACAGTAGGATCCCCAATCCTACACAACATACACTAACCAATTATTAACAACACATTGTAATTGTCATAAAAGAGGTTACCCATATACACTCACAAAATTTTCTATATAACATACTATGATAAACAATATAAACTATAACTATATAAACTATATAAAATATAAACTATATACAACTTTCAGATTTGTATAGTTAACATACTATGACTGACATATGACAAAGGTTCACAACCTTCACAGTAGATAATCAGAGTAATAACCTACATCACAAGATCGACACCATGCCTAACCCTTCTAGGGTAGGGTAGGTGCCTGAGCCCGAGCCTTTAGCTCATAAGACTGTCATTCCCATTTGCCCCCTTGGGGCAGGGATGGCAGACCAGAGAGGCCTAGCTTGTGGCTAGGCCTGGGACAGTTGGTCCCAAAGATGAGGAGGTACTTGTGCCTCCTCCCATGGGAGACTTAGGTCTCAGACACTCCCTAAAGAGGGAGCCAAGGCCGGGCCACCATTTGGACAAGGCCCGGGCCGGGAGAATACCGGCTAATCTTTAACTAACAAACTAACTACATCACAATCTCAGTTAAAAACAATTACATGCTCTTCCCAAAATTAACCCCTATACAATAAGAAGTACCTAAGCACATACATACGTGCCTCACTACAATCTCTCTTTAAGCATTGAAAAAAAAAAAAAAAAAAAAAAAATCAAATCCTAAGCCTCACACTTATACTAAATAAATATTAACAAATATTACTAAATATTACTACAGCCTCTTCCAAACCCCTGAGCACATTATATAAAATCTGAGACTAAACCATACTCTCCCATTACAAAACTTTTAACGAGGCATTACAAATTTATGGAAGTCATTAGCGTTCCATCTCGCAGCAACTGGATGAGCACATTATATAATGTTAAAATAAAGACAGTACACTCCCTAAAAACCCACAACACTAAACACAAACATAATTTAAATAACCTCTCATTGCGATACAATTATCGCACATGAAATATGCCCAATAAAGGCTATAAACGCACTCTCTACATAACCCCTAAAGCTCTTCACGGTCTTAAAACTATAATCTTGACACCATTCACACTTAATACATGAAGAAGGTCATGACGACCCTGACATCAAACACAGAATTCTCCATTCGGTACTACGTAATTACTTGGTATCACCTTTGGTTTCTGTGCCCACTTGCATGCTACATACACGTATGCCACTCATCTACACCTTCATATACCCACATACACCTTACTCTCACCCTCCCCAGGAGGCGACCCCGCTCTGGAAAATTTTATAGGGTGCTTATCTGTATGTACCTCAACATTATATACATACAAGTAATCTCATTGGGAGACAACCATATTGTTTACCGTAGTCACCCCATGTAGACATGTGAGAAAACTTAACCACCTCTGGTCACTACAGGTGACCCCTCGACCCTCACAATCTTGTCCACATCTATCCGAGACCAGTATAAATTGGGTAGCACCCACAAGCACGGCGTTACTAATTAATTGTGGACTGTATAGATTATATTAGTTTAGCTGAATGAAGGGGTGGGGGGGGTAGGATACACATGGATACATCCATCAAGGAAAAACATTTGTACATAATCCCACCACTTACCAGATGTTCTCTGGCGGTCACTTGATGTATCTGGATCACTCATAACCTATCCAATTACAACATACCTAACTGGCCAGCATCAGTCTGCTATAACTAGAAGGGTTACTTAACTGTGGGTGATTAATACTCCTTATTTCCTCCATTCCCCATCTCATTTCGATGTCCTGCTACACCGACACGGTTCTTATTCCAGCAGGACGAGGTATCCATCGGTTTGTCCCGGTTTAGAAGTCGTGATTCCATAAAGCTTCATTATCCTCGTTACGAGAGTCACGCGTTCACTCGGAGCAGGGCGATCTATTTCACATCCCGCATTCTCTTAACTCAATGTTATTATCACTGATTACATTACCATTCACAAGACGATTTAACGTCTCATAACTATTATACACATTAGAGGTCACTCCATTAAGATCTGAGGCCGATGAGCGAGGATTAACACACGGGTATTTCCCCTGGACACACACCATGGCCGTGCACCTAGTCACACCCGGTCGAACATTATTCACTAATTTTACCACCCTTTTACGGTGGTCCCGTAAATCACGTTCCCTCACTCTTCACTAGGGACAGTCACGACACTTCCTATTATGAATTGTGGCCTATATTGATCCTTAGGCCGCCGTGAACGCCAGTTTCCTCATTCCCGGTTTTCTCAGCCTCCTCACCCATTCAAAACACTCCCGCCACCTAGTGCCCCAGCTCGACCCCCCACCCCCCTGCACATCTGCGCAGGCGCAGCGGGAACCCATCAACACAGTATTTTCCTGTTACCGGAGTTGATGAGACGACATGAATAACATCATCTGCAAACTGTGTCACAGTTGTGTCATTAAGTGTTTAATGATGACAAAGCTATAGTGTTTCCAGTGAGCGCATGATAGCTTCACAGCTGCCAGGGAGTGTATGACAAAGTTCATTGCTGCCAGGTAATGTATGACAGAGCTTCATTGCAGACATGGAGTGTATGATAGTGCTTCATTGTTGTCAGGGAGTGTATCAGAGCTTCATTGTTGATAAGGATTGTTTGACAGAGCTTCATTCTTGCCAGGAAGTGAATGACAGAGTTCATTGTTGCCAGGGAGTGTATGACAGAGCTTCATTGTTGCCAGACAGTGTATGAAAGCTTCATTGTTGCCAGGTAATGTATGACAGAGCTTCATTGCAGACATGGAGGGTATGACAGTGCTTCATTGTTGTCAAGGAGTGTATCAGAGCTTCATTGTTGATAAGGATTGTTTGACAGAGCTTCATTGTTGCCAGGGAGAGTACAAGAGAACTTCATTGTTGACAGGGAGTGTATGACAGAGCTTGATCGATGCCAGTGAGTATATAACAGAGCTTCATTGTTGCCAGGGAGTGTATGATTGATTCATTGTTGCCAGGGAGTGTATGACAGAGCTTCATTGTTGCCAGGGAGTGTACGACAGAACTTCATTGTTGAAATGGAGTTCATGATAGAGCTTCATTTCTGCAAAGAGTGTATGACAGAGCTTCGTTGTTACCAGGGAGTGTATTAGAGAGCTTCGTTGATGCCAGGGAGCGTGTGAGAGCTTCTTTGTTGCCATAGATTGTATGACAGAGCTTCATTATTGCCAGGTAGTGAATGACAGAGTTTCTTTTTTGCAAGGATTTATATGACAGAGCATCATTGCTGGCAGGGACTGTATGACAGAGCTTCATTGCTGCCAAAGAGTGTATGACAGAACTTTGTTGTTTCAAGGGAGTGTATGACAGAGCTTCATTGTTGCTAGGGAGTGTATGACAGAGCGTCATTGTTGCCAGGGAGTTTGACAGAGCTTAATTTTTGCCAGGGAGTGTATAACAGAGCTACATTGCTGCAAGGGAGTGCATGACAGAGCTTCATTGTTACCAGGGAGTATATGACACAGCTTCATTGCTGCCAGGGAGTGCATGACAGAGCATCATTGTTGCAAGGGAGTGTGTGACACAGCTCTATTCTTGCCAGGAAGTATATGACAGACATTCATTGTTGCCATAGAGTGTATGACAGAGCTTCTTTGTTTCCAGGGAAAGTATGACAGAGTTTCATTGTTACCATTGAGTGTATAAGAGATCTTCATTGTTGCCTGGGAGAGTATGACATAGCTTCATTGTTGCCAGGGAGTATGACAGAGCTTCTTTGCTGTCAGGTAGTGTATGGCAGAGCTTCATTAATTCCAGGGAGTTAATGACAATGCTTCATTATTGCAAGGAAGTGTCTGTCAGAGCTTCATTGCAGACAGGGAGTGTATAACAGAGCTTCATTTTCGACAGAGAGTGTATGACAGAGCTTCATTGTTGCAAGGGAGTGTACGACAGAGCATCATTGTTTCCAGTGAGTGTGACAGAGATTCATTTTTGACAGGGAGTGTATTACAGAGCTACATTGCTGCAAGGGAGTGTTTGACTGAACCTCATTGTTGCCATGCAGTGTATGACAGAGCTTCATTGTTGACAGGGAGAGTATGACACAGCTTCATTCCTGCCAGGGAGTGTAAAACTGTGCTTCATTGTTTCCAGGGAGTGTGTGACATAGCTTCATTGCTACAAAGGAGTGTATGACAGAGCTTCATTGCTGCCATAGAGTGTATGACAGAGGTTCATTGTTGCCAGGAAGTGAATAACAGAGTTTATTGATGCAAGGGAGTGTATTACAGAGCTTCATTGTTTCCAGGGAGTGTATCAGAGTGCTTCTTTGTTGCCAGGGAGTGCATGAGAGCTTCATTGCTTCCAGGGAGTGTATGACAGAGCTTCGTTGTTGCCAGGGAGTATATGAGAGCTTCATGTTTACCATGGAGTGTACGACAAAGCTTTATTGTTTCCACTGAGCTCATGATAGCTCCACAGCTGCCAGGGAGTGTATGACAAAGTTCATTGCTGCCAGGTAATGTATGACAGAGGTTCATTGCAGACATGGAGTGTATGATAGTGCTTCATTGTTGTCAGGGAGTGTATCAGAGCTTCATTGTTGATAATGATTGTTTGACAGATCTTCATTCTTGCCAGGAAGTGAATGGCAGAGTTCATTGTTGCCAGGGAGGGTATGACAGAGCTTCATTGTTGCCAGACAGTGTATGAAAGCTTCATTGTTGCCAGGTAATGTATGACAGAGCTTCATTGCAGACATGGAGGGTATGACAGTGCTTCATTTTTGTCAGGGAGTGTATCAGAGCTTCATTGTTGATAAGGATTGTTTGACAGAGCTTCATTGTTGCCATGAAGTGCGTGAGAGCTTCATTTTTGCCAAGGAGTGTACGACAGATCTTCATTGTTGCCAGGGAGTGCATGAGAGCTTCACTGCTGCCAGGGAGTGTATGACAAAGTTTCATTGTTGGCATGTAGTGTATGACAGAACTTCATTGTTGCCAGGGAGTGTATGACAAAGCTTCAATGCTGCCAGGGAGTGCATGAGAGCATCATTTTTGCCAGCGAGTGTATGACAGTGCTTCATTGTTACCATGGAGTGTATGAGACCTTCAATTTTGCCAAGGAGCTTAAGACAGAGCTTCATTGTTGCCAGAGAGTGTTTGACAGAGCTTCATTGTTGCCAGGGAGAGTACAAGAGAACTTCATTGTTGACAGGGAGTGTATGACAGAGCTTCATTGCTGCCAATGAGTATATAACAGAGCTTCATTGTTGCCAGGGAGTGTATGATTGATTCATTGTTGCCAGGGAGTGTACAACAGAGCTTCATTGTTGCCAGGGAGTGTATAACACAGTGTCAGTGTTTCCAGGCAGTGTACGACAGTACTTCATTGTTGAAATAGAGTTCATGATAGAGCTTCATTTCTGCAAAGAGTGTATGACAGAGCTCCGTTGTTACCAGGGAGTGTATTAGAGAGCTTCGTTGTTGCCAGGGAGTGTATGAGAGCTTCTTTGTTGCCATAGATTGTGTGACAGAGCTTCATTATTGCCAGGTAGTGAATGACAGAGTTTCTTTTTTGCAAGGGTTTATATGACAGAGCATCATTGCTGGCAGTGACTGTATGACAGAGCTTCATTGCTGCCAAAGAGTGTATGACAGAACTTCATTGTTGCAAGGGAGTGTATGACAGAGCTTCATTGTTGCTAGGGAGTGTATGACAGAGCGTCATTGTTGCCAGGGATTTTGACAGAGCTTAATTTTTGCCAAGGAGAGTATAACAGATCTACATTGGTGCAAGGGAGTGTATGACAGAGCCTAATTGTTGCCAAGCAGTGTATGACAGAGCTTCATTGTTGACAGGGAGTGTATGACACAGCTTCATTGCTGCCAGTGAGTGTAAAACAGAGCTTCATTGTTCCCAGGGAGAGTACAAGAGAACTTAATTGTTGAAAGGGAGTGAATGAAGAGCTTCATTGCTGCCAGGGAGTATAAGAGAGCTTCATTGTTGATAGGGAGTGTATGAGAGCTTCATTGTTGCCAGGAATTGAATGACAAAGTTCACAGTTGCCAGGGAGTGTATGACAGAGCTGCATTGCTGCCAGGGAGTGTTTGAGAGTGCTTCAATGTTGCCAAGGAGTGTATGACAGAGGTTCATTTTTGCCAGGAAGTGAATGACAAAGTTCATTTTTGCTAGAGAAAGTATGATGGAGCTTCATTCCTGCCAGGGAGTGTATATGAGTGCTTCATTGTTGACAGGGAGTATATGAGAGCTTCATGTTTACCATGGAGTGTATGACAGTGCTTCCATGTTTCCAGGGAGAGCATGAGAGCTTCACAGCTGCCAGGGAGTGTATGACAAAGTTCATTGCTGCCACGTAGTGTATGACAGAGCTTCATTGCAAACAGGGAGTGTATGACAGTGCGTCATTGTTGTCAGGGAGTGTATCAGAGCTTCATTGTTGCCAAGGAGTGTTTGACAGAGCTTCATTGTTGCCATGAAGTGAATGACGGAGTTCATTGTTGCCAGGGAATGTGTGACAGAGCTTCATTGCTGCCAAGGAGTGTATGAGAGTGCATCATTGTTGCCACGGAGTGTATGAAAGCTTCATTGTTGTCAGAGCGCATATGACAGAGCTTCATTGTTGCCAGGGAGTGCGTGAGAGCTTCATTTTTATCACGGAGTGTACGACAGAGCTTCATTGTTGCCAAGGAGTGCATGAGAGCTTCACTGCTGCCAGGGAGTCCATGACAAAGATTCATTGTTTGCAGGTAGTTTATGACAGAGCTTCATTGTTGCCAGGAAGTGAATGACAGAGTTTATTGTTTCCAGGGAGTGCATGACAGAGCTTCATTGTTGCCAGACAGTGTATGAAAGCTTCATTGTTGCCAGGTAATGTATGACAGAGCATCATTGCTGGCAGGGACTGTATGACAGAGCTTCATTGCTGCCAAAGAGTGTATGACAGAACTTCATTATTGCAAGGGAGTGTATGACAGAGCTTCATTTTCGCCAGAGAGTGTATGACAGAGCTTCATTGTTGCCAGGGAGTTTGACAGAGCTTAATTTTTGCCAGAGAGTGTATAACAGAGCTACATTGCTGCAAGGAAGTGTATGACAGAGCCTAATTGTTGCCAAGCAGTGTATGACAAAGCTTCATTGTTGACAGGGAGTGTATGACACAGCTTCATTGCTGCCAGTGAGTGTAAAACAGAGCTTCATTGTTCCCAGGGAGAGTACAAGAGAAATTAATTGTTGAAAGGGAGTGAATGCAGAGCTTCATTGCTGCCAGGTAGTGTATGACAGAGCTTCATTGCAGATAGGGAGTGTATGACAGTGCGTCATTGTTGTCAGGGAGTGTATCAGAGCTTCATTGTTGCCAAGGAGTGTTTGACAGAGCTTCATTGTTGCCTTGAAATGAATGACAGAGTTCATTGTTTCCAGGGAGTGTGTGACAGAGCATCATTGCTGCCAAGGAGTGTATGAGAGTGCTTCATTGTTGCCACGGAGTGTATGAAAGCTTCATTGTTGCCAGAACGTGTATGACAGAGCTTCATTGTTGCCTGGGAGTGCGTGAGAGCTTCATTTTTATCACGTAGTGTACGACAGAGCTTCATTGTTGCCAAGGAGTGCATGAGAGCTTCACTGCTGCCAGGGAGTGTATGACAAAGATTCATTGTTTGCAGGTAGTGTATGACAGAGCTTCATTGTTGCCAGGGAGTGTATAACAAAGCTTCTATTCTGCCTGGGAGTCTATGAGAGCATCATTGTTGCCAGGGAGTGTATGACAGTGCTTCATTGTTACCAGGGAGTATATGAGACCTTCATTTTTGCCACGGAGCGTAAGACAGAGCTTCATTGTTTTCAGAGAGTGTATGACAGATCTTCATTGTTGCCAGGGAGTGTATGGCAGAGCTGTGATGCCGCACTGGAGTGTATGAGAGCTTCATTTTTGTCAGGTAGTGTATGACAGAGCTTCATTGTTAACAGTGAGTGTATGAGAGCTTCATTGTTGCAAGGTAGAGCATGACAAAGCTTCATTCTTTCCAGGGAGTGTATGACAGTGCTTCATTGATGCAAGGGAGTGTATGACAGTACTTCATTGTTGCCAAGGAGTGTATACCACTGCTTCGTTGCTGCTAGGAAGTGTATGACATAGCTATATTGCTGCCAAAAATTGTATGAGAGTGCTTCATTTCTGCATGCAAGTGCAACACAGAGTGTATGATAGCTTCATTGTTTCCATATAGTGTATGACAGAGATTCACTGTTGCCAGAGAGTCTTTGACAGAGCTTCATTGTTTCCATGGAATATGACAGAGCTTAATTGTTGCCAGGGAGTGAGAGAGCTTCATTGCTGCCAAGGAGTGTATGACAGAGCTTCATTGCTGCCATGGAGTGTATGGCAGAGCTTCATTATTGCCAGGGGGTGCATGAGAGCTTCATTGCAGACAAGAAGTGTATCAGAGAGCTTCATTGTTGCCAGGAAGTGAATGAGAAAGTTCGTTGTTGCCAGCGAGTTTATGAGAGAGCTTCATTGCTACAAGGGAGTGTATGGCAGTGCCTCATTGTTGCCAGGGAGTGTATGAGAGCTTCATTGTTACCTGTGAGTGCATGAGAGAGCTTCATTGTTGCCACTGAGTGTATCGCAGAGCTTCATTATTGCCAGGTAGTGTATGACAGAGCTTCATTGTTGCCAGGGAGTGAATGACAGAGCTTCAATGCTGCCAGGGAGTGTATGAGAGCTTCATTGTTGCAAGGGTGTGTATGATGCCTCATTGTCACCAGGTAGTGTATAAGACCTTCATTGTTGGCAAGGTGTGTATGACAGAGCTATATTGTTGCCAGGGAGTCTATAACAGAGCTTCATTGTTGCCAAGCAGTGTTCAACAGAGCTTCATTTTTGAAAGAGAGTTGATAGACCTACATTTTTGCCAGGGAGTGTATTACAGAGCTTCGTTATTCCAGGCAGTGTATTACAGAGCTTCATTGCAGACAGGGAGTATATGACAGCGCTTCATTGTTGCCAAGGAGTGTATGATTGCTTCATTGTTGCCAGGGAGTATGCGACAGAGCTTCATTGTTGCCAGGGAGTGTATAACAGTGCTTCAGTGTTGCCAGGCAGAGTACGACAGAGCTTCATTGTTGAAAGAGAGTTCATGATAGAGCTTCATTTCTGCCAAGAGTGTATGCCAGAGCTTCATTGTTGCCAGAGAGTGTATTACAGAGCTTCATTGTTACCAGGGAGTGTATGACAGAGCTTCATTGTTGCCAGGGAGTGTATGATAGAGCTTCATTTTTGCCAAGGTGTGTATTAAAGAGATTCATTGCTGCCAGGGAGTGTATGACAGAGCTCCATTGTTACCAGGGAGTGTATGACAGAGCTTCATTGCTGCCAGGGAGTGTATGACAGAGCATCATTGTTGCAAGGGAGTGTGTGACGCAGCTCTATTCTTGCCAGGGAGTATATGACAGACATTCATTGTTGCCATAGAGTGTATGACAGAGCTTCTTTGTTTCCAGGGAGAGTATGACAGTGGTTTATTGTTTCCATGGAGTGTATGACAGAGCTTCATTTTGGCCAAAGAGTGCCTAAGAGCTTCAATACTGCCAGGGAGTGTATTACAAAGCTTCGTTGTGTCCAGTGAGTGCATGACAGAGCTTCATTGTAGCAAAGAAGAGTATGACAGAGCTTTATTGTTGCCAGGGAATGCATGAGAGCTTCATTGCTGCCATGGAGTGTATGAGAGAGATTTATTGTTGCCAAATAGTCTGTGAGATTTTTTTATTGTTTCCAGGGAGTGTATGACAGAGCGTCATTGTTACCATGGAGTGTGTGTGACACAGCTTCATTGTTGCATGGGAGTGTATGACATAGCTTCACTATTGCCAGGGAGTGTATGAGAAAACATCATTGTTGCCAGTGAGAGTGTGACAGAGCTTCATTGTTGCCATGGAGTGTATAACAGGCATTCATTGTTCCCAGAGAGTGTATAACAGAGCTTTATTATTGCCATAGAGTGTATGAGAGCTTCATTGCTGCCAAGGAGTGCATTACAGAGCTTCATTGTTGCCAGTGAGTGCATGACAGTGCTTCATTGTTGCCAGAGAGTGTATGACAGAGCTCCATTGCTGCCATGGAGTGTATGACAGAGCTTCATTGTTACCATGGAGAGTATGAGAGATCTTCATTGTTGCCTGGGAGAGTATGACATAGCTTCATTGTTGCCATGGAGTATGACAGAGCTTTATTGCTGTCACGTAGTGTATGGCAGAGCTTCATTGATTCCAGGGAGTTAATGACAATGCTTCATTGTTGCAAGGTAGTGTCTGTCAGAGCTTCATTGCAGACAAGGAGTGTATAACAGAGCTTCATTGTTGCCAACGAGTGTATGAGAGCTTCCTTGTTGCCAAAGAGTGTACGACAGAACTTCACTGTTGCAAGGGAGTGTGTGACAGAGCTTCATTTTCGACAGAGAGTGTATTACAGAGCTTCAGTGTTGCCAGGGAGTGTACGTCAGAGCGTCATTGTTTCCAGGGAGTGTGACAGAGATTAATTTTTGTCACAGAGCTACATTGCTGCAAGGGAGTGTATGACTGAGCCTCATTGTTGCCATGCAGTGTATGACAGAGCTTCATTGTTGACAGGGAGAGTACAAGAGAACTTCATTGTTGAAAGGGAGTGTATGAAAGAGCTTCATCGCTGCCAGGGAGTATAAAACAGAGCTTCATTGTTGCCAGGGAGTGTATGATTGCTTCATTGTTGCCAGGGAGTGTATGACAGAGCTTCATTGTTGCCAGGGAGTGTATAACACAGCTTCAGTGTTTCCAGGCAGTGTACGACAGAGCTTCATTGTTGATATAGAGTTCATGATAGAGTTTAATTTCTGCAAAGAGTGTATGACAGAGCTTCGTTGTTACCAGGGAGTGTATTAGAGAGCTTCATTGTTGCCATGGAGTGTATGAGAGCTTCACTACTGCGAGGGAGTGTATTAGAGATTTATTGTTGCCAGAGACTGTATGACAGAGCTTCATTGTTGCCAGTGAGTGTATGATAGAGCTTCATTTTTGCCAGGGTGTGAATTAAAGAGTTTCCTTGCTGCCATTGAGTGTATGAGAACTTCATTGTTGCCAGGGAGTGTATGACAGCTTCATTGCTGCCAGAGGGTGTATGAGAGAGCTTCATTGTTTCCAGGTAGAGTATGACAGAGCTTCATTGCTGCCAGGAAGCGTATGACAGATCTTCATTGTTGCCAGGAGTGTATTGCAGATCTTCATTGCTGCCAAGGATTGTATGACATAGATTCATTGCTGCCAGGGAGTGTATGACAGCTTCATTGTAGCCAGGGATTGTATGACAGACATTCATTGTTGCCAGTGAGTGTATAACAGAACTTCATTATTGCCATAGGGTGCATCAGAGCTTCATTGCTGCCATGGAGTGTATGAGAGAGCTTCATTGCTACCAAGGAGTGTATGAGAAAGCTTCATTGTTGCCAGGGAGTGTATGGCAAAGCTTCATTGTAGCAAGGGAGTGTATGACAGAGTTTCATTGTTGCCAGGGGTGCATGAGAGCTTCATTGCTGCCAGTGAGTGTATGAGAGAGCTTCAATGGTGACAGGGAGTGTATGGCATTTAATTGCTGCAAAGGAGTGTATGACAGAGCTTCAGTGTTGCTAGCGAATGTATGAGAGTGCTTCACTATTGCCAGGTAGTGTATGACAGAGCTTCATTGTAGCTAAGGAGTGTATTACAGAGCTTCATTTTTAACAGGGCGTGCTTGAGAGGTTCATTGACGCCAGGGAGTGTATGACAGAGCTTCAATGCTGCCAAGGAGTGTATGACAGACCATCATTGCTGCCAGGGAGCATTCAACATACCTTCATTGCTGCTAGGGAGTGTATGACATAGCTTCATTCCTGCAATGGAGTGTATGACAGAGCTTCATTGTTGCTAGGGAGTACATGATTGAGCTTCACTTTTGCCAGGGATTGTATAACAGAGCTTCATTGTTGCCAGGGAGTGTATGATTGAGCTTCATTGCTGCCAGTGAGTGTATGACAGACCTTAATTGCTGCCAGGGAGTGAATGACATAGCTTTTTTGTTGACAGTGAGTTTATCAGAGCTTCACTGCTGCTAGGGATCGTATGAGAGAAATTCATTGTTTCCAGGGAGTACATGACAGAGCTTCATTGTTTCCAAAGAGTATATGACAGGTTCATTGTTTCCAGTAAGTGTAAGACAGAGCTGCATTGTTGCCAGGGAGTGTAAGAGAGCTCTATTGCTGCCAGGGAGTGTGAGAGAGCTATATTGCTGCCATCGAGTGCATGAGCAAGCCTCAATGCTGAGAAGGAGTGTATGACAGAGCTTCATTGGTGCCAGAGAGCATATAACAGAGCTTCATTGTTGCCATTGAGTGTATGAGAGCTTTATTGCTGCCAGGGAGCGTATAACAGAACTTTTCTGTTGCCAGGGATTGTATGACAGATCTTCATTGTTACCATGGAGTGTTTGACAGAGCTTCATTGTTGTCACAGAGTGTATGAAAGAGCTTCATTGTTGCCAGTGAGTGCAATAACAGAGCTTCATTGTTGAAAGCGAGCATATGACAGAGCTTTATTGCTTCATGGACTGTATGACAGACCTTTATTGCTGCCAGGGAGTGTATGACAGAGCTTCATTGTTGCCAGGGAGTGTATGACAGAGCTTCATTGTTGCCAGGGAGTGTATGACAGAGCTTCATTTTTGGCAGTGTGTGTATCACAGCTTCATTATTGCCAGGGAGTGTATGACAGAGTTTCATTGTTGCCAGGTAGTGTATGACAGAGCTTCATTGTTGCCAGGGAGTGTACGACAGGGCTTCATTGTTGAAACGGTGTGTATGACACTGCTTCATTGATGCCAGGGAGTGTATGACAGAGCTTCATTGTCTGAAGGAAGTGTATGAGAGCTTCATTGCTACAAGGGAGAGTATGACAGAGTTTCATTGTTGCCAGGGACTATATGACAGAGCTTCATTGTTGCCAGGGAGTGTATGAGAGCTTCACTGCTGCCAGGGAGTGTATGACAGAGTTTCATTGTTGCCAGGGACTATATGACAGAGCTTCATTGTTGCCAGGTAGTGTATGACAGAGCTTCATTTTTGCCAGGGATTGTATGACAGAGGTTCAATGCAGCCAGAGAGTGTATGAGAGCTTCATTGTTGCCGGGGAGTGAATGACAAAGGTTCATTGTTGCCAGGGAGAGTATGACAGAGCTTCATTGTTGCCAGAGAGTGTATGACAGAGCTTCATTTTTGCCAGGGAGTGTATGAAAGAGTTTTACTGCTGCCAGGGACTGTATGAGAAATTCATTGTTGCCAGTGAGTGTATGACAGATTTTCATTGTTGCCAGGGAGTGTAAGAGAGCTTCATTGCTGCCATGGAGTGTATGACAGAGCTTCATTGTTAACAGGGAGTGCATCAGACCTTCATTGATGCAAGAGAGGGTATGACAGAGATTAATTGTTTTGTCAGGGAGTGTATCAGAGGGCTTCAATGCTACCAGGGAGTGTATGAGAGCATCATTGCTGCCAGGGAGAGTATGACAGAGCTTCATTGTTACCAGAGAGTGTGTGACACAGCTTAATTGCTGCCTTGGAGTTTATGACAGAGGTTCATTATTGCCAGGGAGTATATGACAGACATTCATTGTTTCCAGAGAGTGTACAACAGAGCTTCGTTATTGCCAGGGTGTGCATGAGTGCTTCATTGCTACTATGGAGTGTATCTGTATCAGAGAGCTTCATTGTTGCCAAGGAGTGTATGAGAGTACTTTGTTTCCAGGGAGTGTACGACAGAGCTTCATTATAGCCAGGGAGTGTATGACAGAGCTTCATTTTTGCCAAGTTGTGCATTAGAGCTTTATTGTTGGGAGAGTGTATAACAGTTTCATTGTTGCCAGGGAGAGGCATGACAGAGTTTCATTGTTGCAATGGAGTAGACCCAAGAGCTTCATTGTTGAAAGGGAGTGTATGACAGAGCTTCATTGTTGAAAGGGAGTGTATGACAGAGCTTCATTGCTGCTATTGAATATATGAAAGATCTTCATTGTCTCCACGGAGTGTATGAGAGCTTCATTGTTACCAGGGAGTGTATGACAGACCCTCATTGTTGCCAGGGAGTGTATGAGAACTTCATTGCTGCCAGGTAGTGTATGACAGAGCTTTATTTTTGCCAGGGATTCTATGACAAAGCTTCGATGCAGCAAGGGAGTGTATGAGAGCTTCATTGTTGCCGGAGAGAGTGTGACATAACTTCATTGTTGACAGAGAGTGTATGACAGAGCTTCATTGTTGCCAGGGAGTGCTTGACAGAGCTTCTTTGTTGCCAGAGAGTGTATGACAGAGCTTCATTTTTGCAAGGGAGTGTATGAAAGAGTTTTATTGCTTCCAGTGAGTGTATGAGAACTTCATTGTTGCAAGGGAGTGTATGACAGATTTTCATTGTTGCCAGGGAGTGTAAGAGAGCTTCATTGCTCCTATGTAGTGTATGATAGAGCTTCATTGTTTCCAGCAAGTGTATGACAGAGCTTCATTGGTGCCATGAAGTGCATGGGAGCTTCATTGTTGCTAGGGATCGCATGACAGAGCTTCATTGTTACGAGGGAGTTCGTGACAGAGCTTTGTTGTTGCCAGGGAGTGTGTGACAAAGCTCATTGTTGTAAGAGAGTGTATGCAAGAGCTTCATTGTTGCCAGGAAGAGTATGACAGAGCTTCATTGATACCAGGGAGTGTATATTAGAGCTTCATTGCTGCCACGGAGTGTATTAGAGCTTCATTGTTGCAAGAGAGCATATGACAGAGCTTCATTGTTTCCAGGGAGTGTATGACAGAGCTTCATTTCTGCCATGGAGTGTATAGCAGAGCTTCATTGTTGCAAGGGCTGTATGAAAGAGCTTCATTGTTGCCAGGGAGTGTATGATAGCTTCATTGTTGCCAGGGAGTGCATAACAGAGCTTCATTGTTGCAAGCAAGCAATGACATAGCTTCA
Organism: Cherax quadricarinatus; assembly: GCF_026875155.1. Lineage (NCBI taxonomy): Eukaryota > Metazoa > Arthropoda > Malacostraca > Decapoda > Parastacidae > Cherax > Cherax quadricarinatus. Next base: position 36,324,206 of record NC_069448.1, on the reverse strand, counting down.
TTGCTTACAGGTGTGTGTGACGGAGCTTCATTGCTGCCAGGGAGTGTATCACAGAGCTTTATTGTTGTCAGCTAGCGTATGACACCTTCATTTTTGCCAGGGAGTGTATGAAAGAGCTTCATTGTTCCAAGGGAGCGTATGACAGAGCTTCATTTTCACCAGGGAGTGTACCAGAGAGCTCGATTGTTAAAAGGGAGTGTATGACAGAGCTCATTGTTGCCAGGGAGTGTATGTGAGCTTCATTGTTACCAGTGAGTGTATGACAGAGCTTCATTGTTGCCGGGGAGTGTATGAGAGCTTCATTGCTGCCAGGGAGTGTATGACAGAGCTTCATTATTACCAGGGACCGTGTGTCAGAGCTTCATTGTGGCCTGGTAGTTTTTGACAGAGCTTCATTGTTGCAAGGGATTGCATGACAGAGTTTCAATGCTGCCATTGAGTGTATGAGAGCTTCATTGTTGCCAGGGAGCGTATGACAGAGCTTCATTGTTTCCAGGGAGTGTATCAGACCTTCATTGTTGCAAGGGAGTTTATGGCAGAGCTTCATTGTTTTGCCAAGGAGTGTATGAGAACTTCACTGCTGCCAGGGAGTGTATGACAGAGTTTCATTGTTACCAGGGACTATATGACAGAGCCTCATTGTTGCCAGTTAGTGTATGACAGAGCTTTATTTTTGCCAAGAATTGTATGACAGAGCTTCGATGCAGCATAGGAGTGTATGAGAGCTTCATTGTTGCCGGATAGTGTATGACATAGCTTCAGTGTTGACAGAGAGTGCATGACACAGCTTCATTGTTGCTACGGAGTGCATGACAGAGCTTGTCTGTTGCCAGAGAGTGTATGACAGAGCTTTATTTTTCCAAGGGAGTGTATGAAAGAGTTTTATTGCTTCCAGTGAGTGTATGAGAACTTCATTGTTGCAAGGGAGTGTATGACAGATCTTCATTGTTGTCAGGGAGTGTAAGAGAGCTTCATTGCTGCCATGAAGTGTATGATAGAGCTTCATTGTTTCCAGCAAGTGTATGACAGAACTTCATTGGTGCCATGAAGTGCATGGGAGCTTCATTGTTGCTAGGGATTGTATGACAGAGCTTCATTGTTACCAGGGAGTTCGTGACAGAGCTTTGTTGATGCCAGGGAGTGTGTCACAGAGCTCATTGTTGCCAGAGTGTATGCAAGAGCTTCATTGTTACCAGGAAGTTTATGACAGAGCTTCATTGATACCAGGGAGTGTTTGGCAGAGCTTCATTTCTGCTAGGGAGAGTATTAGAGCTTCATTGTTGCAAGGAAGTGTATGCCAGAGCTTCATTGTTACCAGGGAGTGTATGACAGAGCTTCATTTCTGCCATGGAGTGAAGAGCAGAGCTTCATTGTTGCCAGGGAGTGCTTGACAGCTTTATTGTTGCCAGGGAGTGCATAACAGAGCTTCATTGTTGCAAGCAAGCGTATGACAGAGCTTCATTGCTTCCAGGAGTGTGTGGCAGAGCTTCATTGCTGCCAGGGAGTGTACCACAGAGCGTCATTGTTGTCAGCTAATGTATGACACCTTCATTGTTGCCAGGGAGTGTATGAAAGAGCTTCATTGTTGCCAGGGAGCGTATGACAGAGCTTCATTTTCGCTAGGAAGTGTACAAGAGAGCTCCATTGTTGAAAGGGAGTGTATGACAGAGCTTCATTCTTTTGTCAGGGAGTGTATGACAGAGCTTCATTGTTACCAGGAAGTGTATGATAGCTTCATTGCTGCCAGGGTGTGTATGATAGAGCTTCATTTTTGCCAAGGAGTGTATGAAGGAGTTTAGTTTCTGCCAGGGAGTGGATGACAGAGCTTCATTGTTGCCAACGAGTGCATGAAAGAGTTTCGTTGCTGCCAGGGAGTGTATGAGAGCTTCATTGTTGCCAGGGACTGTATGAAAGAGTTTCGTTGCTGCCAGGGGGTGTATGAGAGCTTCATTTTTGCCAGGGAGTGCATGGCAGAGCTTCATTGTTGCCAGTGAGTGTATGACAGACCTTCATTGTTGCCAGGGAGTGTATGACAGAGCTTCATTGCTGCCAGGGAGTGTATAAGTGCTTCATTTTTGCAAAGGAGTGTATGACAGAGTTTCATTGTTGCCAGGGAGTGTATGACAGATCTCCATTGTTGCCAGGGAGTGTATGAGAGCTTCATTGCTGCCACGGAGTGTATGACAGAGCTTCATTGTCACCAAGGATTGTATGACAGAGCTTCATTCTTGCCAAGGAGTGTATGACAGAGCTTCATTAATACCAGGGAGTTCATGAGAGAGCTTCATTGTTTCAAGGGAGTGTATGAGATAGCTTCATTGTTGCCAGAGAGATTATGGCAGAGCTTCACCAGTAGTAGACAGGACAAGCCTCCATCCTCTGCAGGGGTATACATAATCCCTTGTAATGACTGCAACAAATTATATGTGGGCGAAACATCAAGAGACCTCCAAACACGCATTTCAGAACACCAATATGCAAGCAGGACTGACGATACAAGGAATGCCTGTGTACAACATCGCAATTCACACAACCATTTAATTAACTACAGAAACTCCAGACTTATAGCCACAGAAGACAACACTCAATACAGAAGAATCCTGGAATCATCGCTTATCTCTATAACCAACAATTTCAACCAGAACAATGGCTTCTATAACATAGCTGAACCACTCGCCAAGAAACTTCTTCATCGCTATCCCACATAAGAACATAGAACACTGCAGAAGGTCTACAACTTGTCCAATACCCCTGCCAAGCTACCCAAGACTCTATAACCCCACCCAGTAGATCATCAGATGCAGCATTCTCCACCTGACCTCAACATTCTGAACATGACTATAAATACTCTCGTACCTTCCAACCCCAGGTAGATCCGTGTGTGACTTGAGAAAGCCCACTGTGTGGGTGAAACGTTGTCAATAAAGGATCACATTATACTGCATTTGTGTTTATATTTCCATTGTGTCTGTATTTTATACCATTTATTTCCAGAGCTTCATTGTTACCAGGGAGTGTATGACAGAGCTTCGTTGCTGCCAGGGAGTGTATCAGTGCTTCATTTTCGCAATGTAGTGTATGACAGAGCTTCATTGTTAGAAGGGAGTGTATGACAGGGCTTCATTGTTGCCAGGGAGTTTATGACAGAGCTTCATTGTTACCAGGGAGTGTATGACAGAGCTTCGTTGCTGCCAGGGAGTGTATGAGAGCTTCATTTTTGCAATGTAGTGTATGACAGAGCTTCATTGTTAGAAGGGAGTGTATGACAGGGCTTCATTGTTGCCAGGGAGTGCATGGCAGAGCTTTATTGTTGCCAGTGAGTGTATGACAGACCTTCATTGTTGCCAGGGAGTTTATGACAGAGCTTCATTGTTACCAGGGAGTGTATGACAGAACTTCATTGTTACCAGGGAGTGTATGACAGAGCTTCATTGTTGCCAGGGAGTGTGTGACAGAGCTTCTTTGTTACCACGGAGTGTATGAGAAATTCATTGTTGCCAGGGAGTGTATGATAAAGCTTCATTGTTGCCAGTGAGTGTATTACAGAGCTTCATTGTTGCCAGTGAGTGTATGGCAGAGCTTCATTTTTGACAGGGAGTGTATGAGAGCTTCATTGCTGCCAGGGAGTGTATGGCAGAGCTTCATTGTTACCAGGGAGTGTATGAGAGCTTCATTTCTGCCAGGGAGTGTATGGCAGAGCTTCATTGTTACCAGGGAGTGCATGACATAGTTTCATTGCACCAGGGAGTGCATGAGAGCTTCATTGTTGCCAGAGAGTGTATGACAAAGCTTCATTGTTGCCAGAGAGTGTATGACGGAGCTTCATTGTTACCAGGGAGTGTATTACAGAGCTTCATTGATACCAGGGAGTGAATGACAGAGCTTCATTGCTGCCTGAGAGTGTATGAGAGCATATGACAGAGCTTCATTATTACCTGGAGGTTACCTGCAGGTTATTCCGGGGATCAACGCCTCTGCTGCCTGGTCCATGTCCAGGCCTCCCGATGGATCAAGGCCTGATCAACTAGGCTGTTACTGCTGGTCGCATGTAGTCCAACGTACGAGCCATAGCCCATCTGATCTGGCACTGACTTTAGGTATCTGTCCAGCTCTCTCTTGAAGGCAGCCAGGGGTTTATTGGCAATTCTCCTAATGCTTGATGGGAGGCTGTTGAACAGTCTTGGGCCCCGGACACTTATGGTGTTTTCCCGTAGTGTACCAATTGCGCCCCTGCTTTTTATTGGGGGCATTTTGCATCGCCTGCTCAGTCTTTTACTTTCGTAGTGAGTGATTTCTGTGTGCAGATTTGGGACCATTCCTTCCAAGATTTTCCAAGTGTAGATTATGATATACCTCTCCCTCCTGTGTTCCAATGAGTACAACTCAAGTGCTTCCAAGCTTTCCCAGTAGTTAAGGTGCTTGATAGAACTTATACGTGCAGTAAAGGGTCTCTGTACACTCTCTAGATCTGTGATTTCACATGCTTTGAATGGAGATGTTAATGTACAGCAGTATTCCAGCCTAGGGAGAACAAGTGATTTGAAAAGGATCATCATTGACTTGGCATCTCTCGTTTTGAGCGTTCTCATTATCCATCCTATCATTTTATTTGCAAGTGCGATCGTGGCACTGTTGTGATCCTTGAAAGTGAGATCCTCAGACATTACTACTCCCAGGTCCCTTACATTATTTTTCTGCTCTATTGTATTGCCAGAGTCTGTAGTATACTCTGTTCTAGTTATTTTCTCCTCCAGTTTTCCATAACAGAGTAGTTGGAATTTGTCCTCATTGAACTTAATATTGTTTACCGTTGCCCAATGGAAAACTTTATTTATATCTTCTTGGAGGTTAACCGCGCCCTCAGCAGATGACATCCTCATGCAGATCCTAGTATCATCTGCAAAGGATGATACGGTGCAGTAATTTATATCTCTGTCTATGTCTGATATGAGGATAAGGAATAAGATGGGGGCGAGTACTGTGCCTTGTGGAACAGAGCTCTTCACTATGGCAGCCTTCGATTTAGCTCTGTTTATCACTACTCTTTGTGTTCGATTTGTTAGGAAGTTGAAGATCCATCTCCCCACTTTCCCAGTTATTCCTTTAGCACGTATTTTATGGGCTATTACGCCATGATCGCATTTTTCAAATGCTTTTGAAAAGTCTGTGTATATTACATCTGCATTCTCATTTTCTTCCAGTGCATCCAAGGCCATGTCATAGTGATGCAGTAGTTGTGAGAGGCAGGAGCGACCTGCCCTGAACCCATGTTGCCCAGGATTGTGCAGATTTTGGGAATCCAGGTGATTTGCAATCCTGCTTCTTAGCACTCTTTCAAAGATTTTTATGATGTGGGACGTCAGAGCTATTGGTCTATAGTTCTTAGCTAATGCTTTGCTGCCACCTTTATGGAGTGGGGGTATATCCATTGTTTTAAGTGACTGTGTGTTACGAGTATGGCCATACCCGTTATATTTTATACTAGGATGTGCTCCTTTTTATTATATACATACATATAATGTCAATGCTAATATAGTTATATTATATTGTTAGGCGTTATATTAAGAATGAGAGTTTCATGTAGTGGGGAAACTACTACTTGGAGCGCCAGTTACTAGTTCAGGCACTGACGTCTCCCTCAGTCACGTGACCAACCTGACGTTGGCTTACGACTCAGTTTACCGTCAGTAGGTTCATAGCCCTTGCTCAGAGTAGGTTCACAGCCCTTGCTCAAAGTAGGTTCACTGCCCTCGCTCAGAGTAGCTTCACCGACCTTGCTCAGAGTAGGTCTCAGCTCTTGCTCAGAGTAGGTTCTCAGCCCTTGCTCAGAGTAGGTTCTCAGCCCTTGCTCTGAGTAGGTCTCCACACATTCTCAGAGTTTGTTCATACACTCTTCTGAGCAAATTCAGGCACTCAGCCTTTAATACATTCCCCCGCTCTAGAAGATTAATTAGTCAAAGACAACATGCACATTAATGTATAACACTCCAAGAGAGAGAGAGAGAACTTTGTATCATATACTAAGTTTTATATGGATTCTTTTATAATAAAGATCACATTTTATTTAGTCGGATCAGTCTCCTAATGATAATCCCCATATTAAATTGACATGTGTCTAAGGACAACTAGACGAGAGCTGGATTCGACGTCTTGTTACGGAAAGGGGCCAAAACAGGCCCATAGACATGGCTCCAGCCATAACAAATGGGGGCCTGTCTGGGATGCCTTTTGATCCAAGGTGCTGTAGACAATGGCTATTTTGACCGACTATATCTACAGTCGAACACCCGGAGTAGTTTCCTCTCTTTTGGAGCAAAATCATATTTTCATAATGTCAGGACCTTCGGAGGTACAAGTATACTTTCCTGCTGAAATTCTGAGGCATCAGATAAGGGGGCTATGGTCCCAACTTAATATTTTACTTTCTGTATAGAGAAATATCTAGAGCGGGAAATTGGTAACTTGAGTGTTAATATTGACTCCTAGCAATGATGTCTACCGATGTTTTTTTTTTTCACTCACACTCTGATGCTATGGTATTGGCGACACCATTACTGAATCCAGTGAAAGGATTGATTTTTTACAAGTTCTTAGTGTGTGCCTCCCTGTAAGTTTGGAGCACTGAAGATTGGCTCGTCTCCCTCTCTGTGCTTGGGAGCTAGCATGGTTGGTGCTGCTGTTTGCACCCCTAGTATGACCAAGAATTTCAGTCATTTTTGGTGAGTCACTGCTGTTCTGAAGGGATACAAGTTACGTGATGATATTTATGAACAGAACCTACTCTGGTTCCTTTATGTCCACTGCAAGTTAATGTGGATTTCATTAATCTGTTCTGCAGCCTTGTTAGCATTGTTGCTTCAGCTACTGCTCTATCTGATACTGCTAGTGCCTCTGTGTGCGATTTCTGTATAAAGAAATCTTTAGTGCTATTCATTTCATTGATCTTATAGTCTACATGTTGCAGACATTGACAAGTAAGGTGAGAAACAAGACTTGTATTTGTTCAAGCTTTTATGGGAACAAAAGTTTAGTGATATATTGTTATCACCTTTGGCCCTCGGTAACGAGTGTTGAGAGGAGATGAGGAAAAATTATAAGGGCTACTCTTGGACAACATTCACGGGTGACGCTACAGTCACGGGTGTCGCTACAGTCACGGGTGACGCTACAGTCACGGGTGACGCTAGAGTCACAGGTGACGCTAGAGTCACGGGTGACTATACACTCACGGGTGACTCTACACTCACGGGTGAGATGTTAGTCACTGCCAACGCCCTCAGTCACAGGTGACGTGACAGAAAATTATTCAGAGGAATTTGTCAAAGGGAATAAAAAGGAAATGGTCAAATTACTGTCACTTGAGACATAAGTGCTTTTGACAGGATATTTACGACACGAAAGTCACTGTCTGAGTTGGACTTATCAAAGGCACTCACGGAAAGGGACATGTGATTTCTCGTATTGCTTTCCCCATGTATGAGCCAACGGTTGTTGTCCGGTCTGTTACTGAGGCGTTGCTTCAGCAACTTGTGTTGTGGCTCAGCTGAGAGGAGGCATAGAAGAGTTGATATGCGCTTCTGACATACTAACCTCTGTTTAATAAGCTAGTCCCTGAGCAGAAGTCGGCATACACTTCTGACATACTAGCCTCTGTTGAATAAGTTAGTCCCTGAACAGGAGACCACTTACACTTCTGACATACTAACCTCTGTCAAGCAAGCTAGTCCCTGAGTAGGAGTCGGCACATTCTCCTGACACACTAGCCTCTGTATCACAAGTTAGTCCCTGAGCAGGAGTCCGTATTTCCGCCAGACTGGTAAACTGGTGAGTCTCTGAGCAGAACCTGGTTGATTGTTCTGTAAAGTATGATAATGGCGACAATAGTGGAATTGACGCCTAAGATGCATCCCCGATGAAGCTGAGGATGACAAATGTTGGTATAACCCACGTAAGTCTAGTGCTGAAGACACTGGCATTGTTATTTCGTTATAGTATGCCTACACGTTCCTGGCAGTATGTTTCTGAGAATAAACTATTGATTTTCCCCGTAGAGAGTTGGAAGGCGAAGAGCATTAGTGTTCAAGCTGAAGACGTCTTTGTTCTGAAGGTTTTGATGGCGACCAGCACTGTAGTCTTCCTGCGAATGATACACCTCAGTGTGAGCATCACTGAACTAGACCCCCTCAAATGATTTCTGCGATGTCCATACTTGAGCGTTGCAGCTGGTTTTCGGACGCCGGAATAGGGTAGTCGCCGTCATCGACAAATTCTGCATAGTCTTCAGAGGCGCTACCGCCGCCTCTCTTGGCATCTCTTCCAGTTTTGGAGCTGTCGTGAGCTGTTGCTGGACCCACTCACCTTAGTGTTCCAGAGGGAAGTGCAACTGTTTTGTCGACTAGGCAACACTTGTCTGAGGTCGGTAAGGGATTCGGAAGTTGGCGATGCTGAGTCAGGTAATGCTCAGATCTTCTGCCATTCCTGCTACATTGAGCTGGTACCTACATTGTGGTAGATGACAAGAATGTTTAGTTCAACTTAGTATGACTATTTTTACCAGTTAAGGTATATCATGCTTCAGGCTACTTTTATGCAGTCGTTATTTTTAATTCTGGTAATTGACAAGGTCGTATTTGCCTAATACAGTTAAAGTACAGAACTCGCTCCATGTTTGTGCTGAAAAGATGGAGAACTGTTTTGATGGCAAAATGGCTTTATTAATTTGTACTAAAAATATTTCTTTAAAAAACTATTTAAAGATGAGATTTAAATCTAAGATTAATTTTTAATGTGACTTAGATTTATCCTATTCTAAATGTTATGGAAACTTAGGTAATTACCTATACATTGTCATGAAAATGCATTGAGTAACCAGTGCAGCTTTGCTACTGCCACCTCATACACTCTGGTGTAGGGAAACTAATGTTAAATATTTTACTTACACTGCCTATGTATTTAAAGTTGTCCACAAGTATGTAGGTTTGTGAAGGCATATTCATGTTACAAAAGATAAGTGTCTGTTTCAGGATTAACAATGTTTTAATCTGAGGAATGGAATAGCAATTAGTAATCTGATTTTCTATTTCCTCTTTGTTCATTTGCCGCAGTGAGTACACTGCTAAAAACTTAATTTCTTTTGAAGGCATTATACTTCATTAGCTAAAGATTTTCTGCCTAACTGAAGTACCATATTTTAATTTGACATACAGAATTGGAGATTTATAATCCTTTGTTTTCTCGTCTATGACTAATATTTTGCATAAATTTGATTACTTAGTAGACAATTAACTTGTAATTGTTATGCAAATTACTTGGTAGTGAATCAAATAAAGTCATATATAGATGGTAAATATTTCCTTAAGGAATTTTAAATTTGCATAGCCTTGAAAATGCATATTATTATTAAAAATTAGCCGGTATTCTCCCGGCCCGGGCCTTTTCCAAGTGGTGGCCCGGCCTTGTCTCCCTCTTTAGGGAGTGTCTGAGACCTAAGTCTCCCATGGGAGGAGGTACAAGTACCTCCTCATCTTTGGGACCAACTGTCCCCAGGCCTAGCCACAAGCTAGGCCTCTCTGGTCTGCCATCCCCGCCCCAAGGGGGCAACTGGGAATGACAGTCTTATGAGCTACAAGCTCTGGCTCAGGCACCTACCCTGCCCTAGAAGGGCTGGGCATGGTGTCGATGAAAATGCATAGTAATAAGTTTGAATATGACAAAATTAGAGATTGTTTTATAAAGACTATTTAAGATTTATTTAAGTTTTATATTTTATAGCCAAGTTATCTCTATTTTCTCATGTTTAATAACTTTTTGTATATCAACAGTAGTGTTGTGTTGGTAAATTAAGGAGATTGTTAGAGAAAAGCTGGGTGTAAGGTGTTAGACGTTATGAGTAGTGCGGTATGCAGACCGGACGCCACCCCTCCCACACCTTGTCTCACTACCTTTCCATAACACAGTTATCGTGAGAGAGGTCCTCACTACAATGTATTCCACTACCACTGTAGGAGTTCCACTACCACTGTAGGAGTTCCACTACCACTGTAGGAGTGAAATATTATCATCTCCTTCACTAAAGACTGATGAAATGCGGTCTCGTCCACTACTGTGAAGCTCTATGAAGTCATGATCGTCTGCCTGTTGCTGTCTCTACATGTACGCAGATACGCTGATGTGCAGCCCAGGTGTAGGAAGCATATGTGAGACACTCAGAGCAGCATGGCTCAAGAGTTATGTTTTTGTGAAATATTCTTTTTTGGGTTTGAAATAATGTTCTGGTTTAAAATGCAGAAATCTTTTCACTTTTCCTGGTGCGACCTGTGGTCGTAAGGGGGGAGGTGTTACGAGTATGGCCATACCCATTATATTTTATACTAGTATGTGCTCCTTTTTATTATATACATATATATAATGTCAATGCTAATATTGTTATATTATATTGTTTGGCGTTATATTAAGAATGTGTGTTTCATGTAGTGGAGAAACTACTACTTGGAGCGCCAGTTACTAGTTCACGTATTGATGTCTCCCTCAGTCACTTGACCAACCTGACGTTGGCTTACCACTCAGTGGTCAGTAGGTTCACAGCCCTTGCTCAGAGTGGTTCACCGCCCTCGCTCAGAGTAGGTTCACAGCCCTTGCTCTGAGTAGGTTCTCAGTCCTTACTCAGAGTAGGTTTCCACACATTCTCAGAGTTTGTTCATACACTCTTCTGAGCAAATTCAGGCACTCAGCCTTTAATATATTCCCCCGTTCTAGAAGATTAGTTAGTCCAAGACAACATGTACTTTTATGAGTAACACTCCAAGAGAGAGAGAGAACTTTGTATCATATACTAAGATTTATATGGCTTTTTTTATAATAAAGATCACATTTTATTTAGTCGGATCAGTCTCCTAATGATAATCCCCATATTAAATTGCATGTGTCTAAGGACAACTAGACGAGAGCTGGATTCGACGTCTTGTTACGGAAAGGGGCCAAAACAGGCCCATAGACATGGCCCCAGCCGAAACACTGTGGAATTTCACCCATGTCAAAGCTCCTCCTCCATAGTGTACTTAGGGCACACGAGAGGGGTTTCTTGCAGATCTTAATGAAAACAGAGTTCAACGAGTCTGAGCCCGGAGCTGAGTGCATGGGCATGTTGTCAATGGCTTTTTCGATATCTATCGTAGTTAGATAATGTCGAAAATCTGGCATACATTTATGGAGTTTTGAGGCTCATTCATTAAGAAATCATTTGGGTTGTCGATCCTCAGACCGATTAGTGGTTCACTAAACACAGAGTCGTACTGGGATTTCAATATTTCACTCATTTCCTTGATGTCATCTGTGTAAGTCCCATCCTGTCTGAGTAAGGGCCCGATACTAGATGTGGTATTTGCCTTGTTTTTGGTATATGAAAAAAAAATATTTTGAATTTCTTTCAATTTCACTAATAGCTTTAGGCTCCTCCTGCCTCTCCTGGTTCCTGTAAGAGTCATTTAACCTAGTTTCCACTTCCCTGGTCAGCGCCTCCTTTTGTGTATCAGATATTCTAGCACTCCTGAGTAGCTCAGCGACTCTTCATCGTCTTCTGTAGAGGGAGTGTCTTTCTCTCTTCAGTTTACTCCTGCTCTTCTTCTTTCTTAGGGGAATATGCCTAGAACATGCTTCAGCTGCCAGGAAGTTTATCTTTCAAGGCACTGGTTTGGATCCTTGTAATTTAAGACATTTTCCCATTTTTCCTTGAACTGTTGTGAGATTGCATCTGGTGGCTTATATACAACCACAATGACTAGGGTTTGGTTCTCGATTTTTATTGATAGAACTTCAACTACCTCATTTGTGGTGTTCAGCAACTCTGTGCAGTTGAGGGACTCTTTGACATACAGGCCAACCCCCCCTCATCCTTGTTGCCTGCTCATTCTGTCGCATCTAAAAATATTGTAACCACTTATAAATATTTCACTGTCAAAGTGATCTTTTGTGTGAGTCTCTGTGAAGGTTGCACACATTGCATTAGACTCCTCTAGAAGTCCACTGATAAAAGGTATTTCATTGTTGGTGGATGGTTAAAGGACCTGTATATTAGCAAATACGAACGAGGTTGTATTCTGTGTTTGATGGGGGGGTTTTGTTATTGGCATCAGTAGTTGTAATTCTGGAGGGCCATAGGTGGCCACTGGCTGCGTCTCCATTCCAACAAGGCTCCAATGTGGTGGACAATTTTTGTAATTTCCTTACCAGGGAATGTATGACAGAGCTTCATTGCTGACAGGGAGTGAATGACAAAGCTTCATTCTTGCCAGGGAGTCTGTGACAGAGCTCAATTGTTGCCAGGGAGTGTATGACAGAGCTTCATTGTTGCCAGGGAGTGTATGACAGCTTCATTGTTGAAAAATAGCATGTGACAGAGCTTCATTGATGTCAGGGAGTGTATGACAGAGCTTCATTGATGTCAGGGAGTGTATGACAGAGCTTCATTGTTGCCAGGGAGTGTATGACAGTGCATCATTGTTGCAAGAGAGTGTATGTCAGAGCTTCATTTTTGCAAGGGATTGTATGTCAGAGCTTTATTGCTGCCAGGGTGTGTATAACAGAGCTTTATTGCTGCCAGGGAGTGTATGAGAGCTTAGTTGCTGATAGGGAGCATATGACAGAGTTTCATTGTTACCAGGGATTGTATGACAGAGCTTCATTGCTTCCAGGGAGTGTATGACAGAGCTAAATTGATGCCAAGGAGTATATGAGAGATTCATTGCTGCACGGGAGCATATGAGACAGCTTCATTGTTGCCAGAGAGAGTATGACAGAGCATCATTGTTGTCAGAGAGTGAATGACAGTACTTCATTGTTGCCAGGGAGTGTATGGCAGAGCTTCATTGATGCCAGTGAGTGTATGAGAGCATAATTGCTGACAGGGAGTGTATGAGAGAGCTTCATTGCTGCCAGGATGTGTATGAGAGCTTCATTGCCGCCAGGGAGCGTATGACAGAGCTTCATTGCCGCCAGAGAGCGTATGACAGAGCTTCATTGCTTCTAAGGAGTGTATAACAGACCTTCATTGCTCCCAGGGAGTGTATGACAGAGCTTCATTGTTGCCAGGAGAGTATGAGAGCTTCATTGCTGCCGTGGAGAGTATGGCAGAGCTTCATTGTTGTCAGGAGGTACATGACAGATCTTCATTGTTGCCAGGGAGTGTATGACAGAGCTTCATTGTTGTCAGGGAGTATATGATAAACTGTCATTCCTCCCAGGAGTATATGACATAGTTTCTTTGTTGCCAGGAAGTGTATGACAGAGCTTCATTGTTGCCAAGGAGTGTAGGACAGAGCTACATTGTTGCCAGGCAGAGTATGACAGAGCTTCATTGTTGCCAGGGTGTGTATGACAGAGCTTCATTATTGCCAGGAAGTGTATGACAGAGCTTCACTGTTGCCATTGAGAGTATGGCATAGCTTCATTGTTGCCAGGGAGTGTATGACAGCTTCATTTTCGACAGGGAGTGTATGACAGAGATTCATTGTTGCCAGGGAGTGCATGACAGAGCATCATTGTTGCCAGGGAGTGTGTGACACAGCTTCATTGTTGCCAGGGAGTGTATGACAGACCTTCATTGTTGCCAGGGAGTGTATGACAACGCTTCACTTTTGCTAGGGAGTGTATGACACAGCTTCATTATTGCCAGGGAGTGTATGACAGAGCTCCATTGTTGCCAGTGAGAGCATGGCATAGCTTCATTGTTACCAGAGAGTGTATGACAGCTTCATTTTTGCAAGCGAGTGTATGACAGAGATTCATTGCTGCCAGGGAGTGCATGACAGATCATCATTGTTGCCAGGGAGAGTGTGACACAGCTTCATTGTTGCCAGGGAGTGTATGACAGACCTTCATTGTTGCCAGGGAGTGCATGACAGAGCTTCATTGTTGCCAGGAAGTGTATGACAGACCTTCATTGTTGCCAGGGAGTGAATGAGAGAGCATCATTGTTACCAGGGAGTGAATGACAAAACTTCATTTTTGCCAGGGAGTGTATGACACAGCTTCATTCTTGCCAGGGAGTCTATGTCAGAGCTCCATTGTTGCCAGTGAGTGTATGACAGAGCTTCGTTTTTGCCAAGGAGTGTAAGACAGAGCTACATTGTTGCCAGGCAGAGTATGACAGAGCTTCATTATTGCCAGGGAGTGTATGACAGAGCTTCGTTGTTGCCAGTGAGAGTATGGCATAGCTTCATTGTTGCCAGGGAGTGTATGACAGCTTCATTTTTGCCAGGGAGTGTAAGACAGAGATTCATTGTTGCCAGGGAGTGTATGACAGAGCTTCATTGTTACCAGGGAGTATATTACAAAGCTTCATTTTTGCCAGGGAGTGTATGACACAGCTTCATTCTTGCCAGGGAGACTATGACAGAGCTCCATTATTGCCAGGGAGTGTATGACAGAGCTTCATTGTTGCCAAGGAGTGTAAGACAGAGCTACATTGTTGAAAGGCAGAGAATGACAGAGCTTCATTATTGCCAGGGAGTGTATGACAGAGCTTCATTGTTGCCAGTGAGAGTATGGCATAGCTTCATTATTGCCAGGGAGTGTATGACAGCTTCATTTTTGCCAGGGAGTGTATGACAGAGATTCGTTGTTGCCAGTGAGAGTATGGCATAGCTTCATTGTTGCCAGGGAGTGTATGACAGCTTCATTTTTGCCAGGGAGTGTATGACAGAGATTCATTGTTGCCAGGGAGTGTATGACAGAGCTTCATTGTTACAAGGGAGTGCATGACAAAGCTTCATTTTTGCCAGGGAGTGTATGACACAGCTTCATTCTTGCCAGGGAGTCTATGACAGAGCTCCATTGTTGCCAGGGAGTCTATGACAGAGCTTCATTATTGCCAGGGAGTGTATGACAGAGCTTCATTGTTGCCAGTGAGAGTATGGCATAGCTTCATTGTTGCCAGGGAGTGTATGACAGCTTCATTTTTGCCAGGGAGTGTATGACAGAGCTTCATTTCTGCCAGTGAGAGTATGGCATAGCTTCATTGTTGCCAGGGAGTGTATGACAGCTTCATTTTTGCCAGGGAGTGTATGACAGAGATTCATTGTTGCCAGGGAGTGCACGACAGAGCATCATTGTTGCCAGGGAGTGTGTGATACAGCTTCATTGTTGCCAGCGAGTGTATGACAGACCTTCGTTGTTGCCAGGGAGAGTATGACAGAGCTTCATTGTTGCCAGGAAGTGCATGACAGACCTTCATTGTTGCCAGGGAGTGTATGACAGAGCGCCTTTGTTACCAGAGAGTGTATGACAAAGCTTCATTTTTGCCAGGGAGTGTATGACACTGCTTCATTCTTGCCAGGGAGTCTATGACAGAGCTTCATTGTTGCAAGGGAGTGTATGAAAGAACTTCATTGTTGCCAAGGAGTGTATGACAGAGCTACATTGTTGCCAGGCAGAGTATGACAGAGCTTCATTGTTGCCAAGGTGTGTGTGACAGGGCTTCATTATTGCCAGGGAGTGTATGACAGAGCTTCTTTGTTGCCAGTGAGAGTATGGCATAGCTTCATTGTTGTCAGGGAGTGTATGACAGCTTCATTTTTGACAGGGAGTGTATGTCAGAGATTCATTGTTGCCAGGGAGTGCATGACAGAGCATCATTGTTGTGAGGGAGTGTGTGACACAGCTTCATTGTTGCCAGTTAGAGTATGAAAGACCTTCATTGTTGCCAGGGAATGTATGACAGAGCTTCGTTGTTGCTAGGAAGTGTATGACAGACCTTCATTGTTGCCAGGGAGTGTATGACAGAGCTTCATTGTTACCAGGGAGTGTATGACAAAGCTTCATTTTTGCCAGGGAGTGTATGACACAGCTCCATTCTTGCCAGGGAGTCCATGACAGAGCTACATTGTTGAAAGGGAGTGTATGACAGAGCTTCATTGTTGCCAGGGAGTGTATGACAGCTTCATTGTTGAAAAATAGCATATGACAGAGCTTCATTGATGCGAGGGAGTGTATGACTGAGCTTCATTTTTGCAAGGGATTGTATGTCAGAATTTCATTGTTACCAGGGATTGTATGACAGAGCTTCATTGCTGCCAGGGAGTATATGACAGAGCTTAATTGATGCCAAGGAGTGTATGAGAGATTCATTGCTGCATGGGAGCATACGAGACAGCTTCTTTGTTGCCAGAGAAAGCATGACAGAGCATCATTGTTGTCAGTGACTGAATGACAGTGCTTCATTGTTGCCAGGGAGTGTATGGCAGGGCTTCATTGATGCCAGTGAGTGTATGAGAGCTTCATTGCCGCCAGGGAGTGTATAACAGAGCTTCATTGCTTCTTGGGAGTGAATAACAGACTTTCATTGCTCGCAAAGAGTGTATGACAGATCTTCATTGCTGTCAGGAGTGTATGAGAGCTTCATTGCTTCCATGGAGAGTATAGCAGAGCTTCATTGTTGTCAGGAGGTATATGACAGATCTTCATTGTCGCCAGGGAGTGTATGACAGAGCTTCATTGTTGTCAGGGAGTATATGATAAAGCTTCATTCCTCCCAGGAGTGTATGACAGAGCTTCTTTGTTGCCAGGAAGTGTATGACAGAGCTTCATTGTTGCAAAGGAGTGTATGACAGAGCAACATTGTTGACAAGCTGAGTATGACAGAGCTTCATTGTTGCCAGTGAGAGTATGGCACATCTTCATTGTTGCCAGGGAGTGTATGACAGCTTCATTTTCGCCAGGGAGTGTATGACAGAGATTCATTGTTGCCAGGGAGTGCATGACAGAGCATCATTGATGCCAGGGACCGTGTGACACAGCTTCTTTGTTGCCAAAGAGTGTATGACAGACATTCATTGTTGCCAGAAAGAGTATGACAAAGCTTCTTCGTTGCAAGGGACTGTATAACCGCTTCATTGTTGTTAGGGAGTGTATGACAGAGCTTCATTGTTGCCAGGGAGTGTATGACAGAGCTTCATTGTTACCAGGGAGTGCATGACAAAGCTTCATTTTTGCCAGGGAGTGTATGACACAGCTTCATTCTTGCCAGGGAGTCTATGACAGAGCTCCATTGTTGCCAGGGAGTGTATGACAGAGCTTCATTGTTGCCATGGAGTGTAAGACAGAGCTACATTGTTGCCAGGCAGAGTATGACAGAGCTTCATTATTGCCAGGGAGTGTATGACAGAGCTTAATTGTTGCCAGTGAGAGTATGGCAAAGCTTCATTGTTGCCAGGGAGTGTATGACAGCTTCATTTTTGCCAGGGAGTGTATGACAGAGATTCATTGTTGCCAGCGAGTGCATGACAGAGCATCATTGTTGCCAGGGAATGTGTGACTCAGCTTCATTGTTGCCAGTTAGTGTATGACAGACCTACATTGTTGCCAGGGACTGTATGACAAAGCATCATTGTTGCCAGGAAGTGTATGACAGACCTTCATTGTTGCCAGGGAGTGTATGACAGAGCTTCATTGTTACCAGGGAGTGTATGACAAAGCTTCATTTTTGCCTGGGAGTGTGTGACACAGCTTCATTCTTGCCAGTGAGTCTATGACAGAGCTCCATTGTTGCCAGGGAGTGTATGACAGAGCTTCATTGTTGCCAGGAAGTGTATGACAGCTTCATTGTTGAAAAATAGCGTATGACAGAGCTTCATTGATGCCAGGGAGTGTATGACAGAGCTTCTTTGTTGCCAGGGAGTGTATGACAGTGCATCATTATTGCAAGAGAGTGTATGACAGAGCTTCATTTTTGCAAGGGATTGTATGTCAGAATTTCATTGCTGCCAGGGAGTGTATGACAGAGCTTTATTGCTGCCAGGAAGTGTATGAGAGCTTCATTGCTGATAGGGAGCAAATGACAGAGTTTCATTATTACCAGGGATTCTATGACAGAGCTTCATTGCTGCCAGGGAGTGTATGACAGAGCTTAATTGATGCCTAGGAGTGTATGAGAGATTCATTGCTGCATGGGAGCATATGAGACAGCTTCATTGCTGCCAGAGAAAGTATGACAGAGCTTCATTGTTGTCAGTGAGTGAATGACGGTGCTTCATTGTTGCCAGGGGGTGTATGGCAGAGCTTCATTGATGCCACTGAGTGTATAGGAGCGTAATTACTAATAGGGAGTGTATAGGAGAGCTTCATTGCTGCCAGGATGTGTATGACAGAGTATCATTGTTGCCAGAGAGTGTATGACAGAGGATCATTGATGCCAATGAGTGTATGAGAGTTTCATTGCTGCCAGGGAGTGTATGACAGAGCTTCGTTGCTTCTAGGGAGTGTATAACAGACCTTCATTGCTCCCAGGGAATGTATGACAGAGCTTCATTGTTGCCAGGAGTGTATGAGACCTTCATTGCTGCCGTGGAGAGTATTGCACAGCTTCATTGTTGTCAGGAGGTATATGACAGATCTTCATTGTTGCCAGGGATTGTATGACAGAGCTTCATTGTTGTCAGCGAGTATGTGATAAAGCTTCATTCCTCCCAGGTGTGTATGACAGAGCTCCTTTCTTTCCAGGACGAGTAGGTCAGAGCTTCATTGTTGCCAAGGAGTGTATGACAGAGCAACATTGTTGACAGGCAGAGTATGACAGAGCTTCATTGTTGCCAAGGTGTGTATGACAGAGCTTCATTATTGCCAGGGAGTGTATGACAGAGATTCATTGTTGCCAGTGAGAGTATGGCATAGCTTCATTGTTGCCAGGGAGTGTATGACAGCTTCATTTTTGCCAAGAAGTGTGTGACAGAGATTCATTGTTGCCAGGGAGCGCATGACAGAGCATAATTTTTGCCAGGGAGTGTGTGACACAGCTTCATTGTTGCCAAGGAGTGTATGACAGACATTCATTGTTGCCAGAAAGAGTATGACAGAGCTTCTTTGTTGCCAGGAACTGTATAACCGCTTTATTGTTGTCGGGGAGTGTTTGACAGAGGTTCATTGTTACCAGGAAGTGTATGACAGAGCTTCGTTCTTGCCAGGGACAGTATGACAGAGCTTCATTGTTACCAGTGAGTATATGAGAAAGCTTCATTGTTGTCAGGGAGTGAATGACAAAGCTTCATTGTTGCCAGGGAGAGAATGAAAGAGCTTCATTGATTCAAGGGGGTGTATGGCAGCTTCATTTTTGCAAGGAGTGAAAGACAGAGCTTCATTGTTGCCAGGGATTGTGTGACAGAGAATCATTATTGCAAGGGAGTGTGTGACACAGCTTCATTGTTCCCAGGGAGTGTACGACAAAGCTTCATTTCTGCAAGGAAGTGTATGACACAGCTCCATTGTTGCCAAGGAGTGTAAGACAGAGCTTCATTGTTGCCAAGGAGTGTATGACAGAGAATCATTGTTGCTAGGGTGTGTGTGTGACACAGCTTAATTGTTGCCAGGAAGTGTATGACAGAGCTTCATTGTTGCGAAGGAGTGTATGACAGAGCTTCATTGTTGCCAATCAGTGTATTACAGAGCTTCATTTTTGCAAGTGTGTGTGTGACAGAGCTTCATTGTTGCTAGGGTGTGTGTGACACAGCTTCATTGTTGCCAGGGAGTGTATGACAGAGCTTCATTGTTGCCAGGGAGTGTATAACAGCTTCATTTTTGCCTGGGAGTGTATGACAGAGCTTCATTGTTGCCAGGAGTGTATTTTTCCTTCATTGCTTCCAGGGAGCGAATGACAGAGCTTCATTGCTGTGAGGGAGTGTATGACAGATCTTCATTGTTGCCAGGTAGAGTATGACAGAGCTTCATTGTTGTCAAGGAGTGTATGACAATGCTTCATTCCTGCCAGGAGTGTATGACAGAGCTTCATTGCTTCCAGAAGGTGTATGACAGAGCTTCATTGTTGTCATGGAGTGCATGACAGAGCTTCATTGTTGCGAGGCAGTGTATGACAGAGCTTCATTGTTGTCAGGGGTTGTATAACAGAGATTCATTGTTGTATTGGAGTGTATGACAGAGCTTTATTGTTGTCGGGGAGAGTATCAGAGCTTCATTGTTGCCAGGGAGTGCATTACAGAGCATCATTCTTGCCAGGGAGTGTTAGACACAGCTTCATCGTTGCCAGGGAGTGTATGACAGACATTCATTGTTGCCAGAAAGAGTATGACAGAGCTTCTTTGTTGCCATGGAGTGTATTACCGATTCATTGTAGTCAGCGAGTGTATGACAGAGCTTCATTGTTGCCAGGAAGTGTATGACAGTGCATCATTGATGCAAGAGAGTGTATGACAGAGCTTCATTTTTGCAATGGATTGTATGTCAGAGCTTATTTGCTGCCAGGGAGTGTATGACAGAGTTTCATTGCTGCCAGGGAGTGTATGAGAGCTTCCTTGCTGATATGGAGCACATGACAGAGTTTCGTTGTTATAAGGGATTGTATGACATAGCTTCATTGCTGCCAGGGAGTGTATGACAGAGCTTCATTGAAGCCAGGGAGTGTATTAGAGATTCATTGCTGCATGGGAGCATATGAGACAGGTTCACTGTTGCCAGGGAGAGTACGACAGAGCATCATTGTTGTCAGGGAGTGAATGACCTTGCTTCATTGTTGCCAGGCAGTGTATGGCAGAGCATCATTGATGCCAGTCAGTGTATTAGAGCGTAGTTGCTGACAGGGAGTGTATGAGAGTGCTTCATTGCTACCAGGATGTGTATGACAGAGTATCATTGTTGCCAGAGAGTGTATGACAGAGCTTCATTGATGCCAGTGACTGTATGAGAGCTTCATTGCTGCCAGGGAGTGTATAACAAATGCTTCATTGCAGCTAGGGAGCGTATGACAGAGGTTAATCGCTTCCAGGGAGTGCATGACAGAGCTTCATTGCTTCTAAGCAGTGTATAACAGACCTTCATTGCTCCCAGGGAGTGTATGACAGAGCTTCATTATTGCCGGAGTGTATGAGAGCTTCATTGCTGCCGTGGAGAGTATGGCAGAGCTTCATTGTTGTCAGGAGGTATACGACAGATCTTCATTGTTGCCAGGGAGTGTACGACAGAGCTTCATTGCTGTCAGGGAGTATATGATATAGATTCATTCCTGCGAGGAGTGTATGAAAGAGCTTTGTTGCCAAGAAGCGTAGGACAGAGCTTCATTGTTGCCAAGGAGTGTATGACAGAGCTTCATTGTTGCCTGGCAGTGTATGACATAGCTTCATTGTTGCCAGGGTGTGTATGACAGAGCTTCATTTTTGCAAGGGATTGTATGTCAGAATTTCATTGCTGCCAGGGAGTGTATGACAGAGCTTTATTGCTGCCAGGAAGTGTATGAGAGATTCATTGCTGATAGGGAGCAAATGACAGAGTTTCATTATTACCAGGGATTCTATGACAGAGCTTCATTGCTGCCAGGGAGTGTATGACAGAGCTTAATTGATGCCTAGGAGTGTATGAGAGATTCATTACTGCATGGGAGCATATGAGACAGCTTCATTGCTGCCAGAGAAAGTATGACAGAGCTTCATTGTTGTCAGTGAGTGAATGACGGTGCTTCATTGTTGCCAGGGGGTGTATGGCAGAGCTTCATTGATGCCACTGAGTGTATAGGAGCGTAATTACTAATAGGGAGTGTATAGGAGAGCTTCATTGCTGCCAGGATGTGTATGACAGAGTATCATTGTTGCCAGAGATGTGTATGACAGAGGATCATTGATGCCAATGAGTGTATGAGAGTTTCATTGCTGCCAGGGAGTGTATGACAGAGCTTCGTTGCTTCTAGGGAGTGTATAACAGACCTTCATTGCTCCCAGGGAATGTATGACAGAGCTTCATTGTTGCCAGGAGTGTATGAGACCTTCATTGCTGCCGTGGAGAGTATTGCACAGCTTCATTGTTGTCAGGAGGTATATGACAGATCTTCATTGTTGCCAGGGATTGTATGACAGAGCTTCATTGTTGTCAGCGAGTATGTGATAAAGCTTCATTCCTCCCAGGTGTGTATGACAGAGCTCCTTTCTTTCCAGGACGAGTAGGTCAGAGCTTCATTGTTGCCAAGGAGTGTATGACAGAGCAACATTGTTGACAGGCAGAGTATGACAGAGCTTCATTGTTGCCAAGGTGTGTATGACAGAGCTTCATTATTGCCAGGGAGTGTATGACAGAGATTCATTGTTGCCAGTGAGAGTATGGCATAGCTTCATTGTTGCCAGGGAGTGTATGACAGCTTCATTTTTGCCAAGAAGTGTGTGACAGAGATTCATTGTTGCCAGGGAGCGCATGACAGAGCATAATTTTTGCCAGTGAGTGTGTGACACAGCTTCATTGTTGCCAAGGAGTGTATGACAGACATTCATTGTTGCCAGAAAGAGTATGACAGAGCTTCTTTGTTGCCAGTGACTGTGTGACACAGCCTCATTGTTGCCAAAGAGTGTATGACAGACATTCATTGTTGCGAGAAAGAGTATGACAGAGCTTCTTTGTTGCCAGAGACTGTATAACCGCTTCATTGTTGTCAGGGAGCATATGACAGAGCTTCATTGTTGCCATGCAGTGTATGACAGAGGTTCATTCTTACCAGTAAGTGTATGACAGAGCTCCATTCTTGCCAGGGAGATTATGACAGAGCTTCATTATTGCGAGGGAGTGTATGACAGAGCTTCATTGTTGCCAGTGAGAGTATGGCATAGCTTCATTGTTGCCAGGGAGTGTATGACAGCTTCATTTTTGCCAAGAAGTGTGTGACAGAGATTCATTGTTGCCAGGGAGCGCATGACAGAGCGTAATTTTTGCCAGGGAGTGTGTGACACAGCTTCATTGTTGCCAAGGAGTGTATGACAGACATTCATTGTTGCCAGAAAGAGTATGACAGAGCTTCTTTGTTGCCAGGAACTGTATAACCGCTTTATTGTTGTCAGGGAGTGTTTGACAGAGGTTCATTGTTACCAGGAAGTGTATGACAGAGCTTCGTTCTTGCCAGGGACAGTATGACAGAGCTTCATTGTTACCAGTGAGTATATGAGAAAGCTTCATTGTTGTCAGGGAGTGAATGACAAAGCTTCATTGTTGCCAGGGAGAGAATGAAAGAGCTTCATTGATTCCAGGGGGTGTATGGCAGCTTCATTTTTGCAAGGAGTGAAAGACAGAGCTTCATTGTTGCCAGGGATTGTGTGACAGAGAATCATTATTGCAAGGGAGTGTGTGACACAGCTTCATTGTTCCCAGGGAGTGTACAACAAAGCTTCATTTCTGCAAGGAAGTGTATGACACAGCTCCATTGTTGCCAAGGAGTGTAAGACAGAGCTTCATTGTTGCCAAGGAGTGTATGACAGAGAATCATTGTTGCTAGGGTGTGTGTGACACAGCTTAATTGTTGCCAGGAAGTGTATGACAGAGCTTCATTGTTGCGAAGGAGTGTATGACAGAGCTTCATTGTTGCCAATCAGTGTATTACAGAGCTTCATTTTTGCAAGTGTGTGTGTGACAGAGCTTCATTGTTGCTAGGGTGTGTGTGACACAGCTTCATTGTTGCCAGGGAGTGTATGACAAAGCTTCATTGTTGCCAGTTAGAGTATGACAGAGCTTCATTGTTGCCAGGGAGTGTATAACAGCTTCATTTTTGCCTGGGAGTGTATGACAGAGCTTCATTGTTGCCAGGAGTGTATTTTTCCTTCATTGCTTCCAGGGAGCGAATGACAGAGCTTCATTGCTGTGAGGGAGTGTATGACAGATCTTCATTGTTGCCAGGTAGAGTATGACAGAGCTTCATTGTTGTCAAGGAGTGTATGACAATGCTTCATTCCTGCCAGGAGTGTATGACAGAGCTTCATTGCTTCCAGAAGGTGTATGACAGAGCTTCATTGTTGTCATGGAGTGCATGACAGAGCTTCATTGTTGCGAGGCAGTGTATGACAGAGCTTCATTGTTGTCAGGGGTTGTATAACAGAGATTCATTGTTGTATTGGAGTGTATGACAGAGCTTTATTGTTGTCGGGGAGAGTATCAGAGCTTCTTTTTTGCCAGGGAGTGCATTACAGAGCATCATTCTTGCCCGGGAGTGTTAGACACAGCTTCATCGTTGCCAGGGAGTGTATGACGAAAATTCATTGTTGCCAGAAAGAGTATGACAGAGCTTCTTTGTTGCCATGGAGTGTATTACCGATTCATTGTAGTCAGCGAGTGTATGACAGAGCTTCATTGTTGCCAGGAAGTGTATGACAGTGCATCATTGATGCAAGAGAGTGTATGACAGAGCTTCATTTTTGCAATGGATTGTATGTCAGAGCTTATTTGCTGCCAGGGAGTGTATGACAGAGTTTCATTGCTGCCAGGGAGTGTATGAGAGCTTCCTTGCTGATATGGAGCACATGACAGAGTTTCGTTGTTATAAGGGATTGTATGACATAGCTTCATTGCTGCCAGGGAGTGTATGACAGAGCTTCATTGAAGCCAGGGAGTGTATTAGAGATTCATTGCTGCATGGGAGCATATGAGACAGGTTCACTGTTGCCAGGGAGAGTACGACAGAGCATCATTGTTGTCAGGGAGTGAATGACCCTTGCTTCATTGTTGCCAGGCAGTGTATGGCAGGCATCATTGTGCCAGTCAGTGTATTAGAGCGTAGTTGCTGACAGGGAGTGTATGAGAGTGCTTCATTGCTACCAGGATGTGTATGACAGAGTATCATTGTTGCCAGAGAGTGTATGACAGAGCTTCATTGATGCCAGTGACTGTATGAGAGCTTCATTGCTGCCAGGGAGTTGTATAACAAATGCTTCATTGCAGCTAGGGAGCGTATGACAGAGGTTAATCGTTGCCAGGGAGTGCATGACAGAGCTTCATTGCTTCTAGCAGTGTATAACAGACTTCATTGCTCCAGGGAGTGTATGACAGAGCTTCATTATTGCCGGAGTGTATGAGAGCTTCATTGCTGCCGTGGAGAGTATGCAGAGCTTCATTGTTGTCAGGAGGTATACGACAGATCTTCATTGTTGCCAGGGAGTGTACGACAAGAGCTTCATTGCTGTCAGGGAGTATATGATATAGATTCATTCCTGCGAGGAGTGTATGAAAGAGCTTTGTTGCCAAGAAGCGTAGGACAGAGCTTCATTGTTGCCAAGGAGTGTATGACAGAGCTTCATTGTTGCCTGGCAGTGTATGACATAGCTTCATTGTTGCCAGGGTGTGTATGACAGAGCTTCATTGTTGCCATTGAGTGTATGACAGAGCTTCATTGTTGACAGGGAGAGTATAGCATCGCTTCATTGTTGCCAGGGAGTGTATGACAGCTTCATTTTTGACAGGGAGTGAATGACAGAGATTCATTGTTGCCAGGGAGTGTATGACAGAGCATCATTGTTGCCAGGGAGTGTGTGACACAGCTTCATTGTTGCCAAGGAGTGTATGACAGACATTCATTGTTGCCAGGGACTGTAATAACCGATTTATGTTGTTGAGGGAGTGTATGACAGAGCTTCATTGTTGCCAAGGAGTATATGACAGAACTTCATTGTTGCCATGGAGTGTATGGCAGAGGTTCATTGTTACCAGGAAAGTGTATGACAGAGCTCTATTGTTGCCAGGGAGAGTATGACAGAGCTTCCTTGTTTCCAGGGGGTGTATGACAGTTTCATTTTTGCAGGGAGTTTAAGACAGAGCTTAATTGTTGCCAGGGATTGTGTGACAGAGAATCATTGTTGCCAGGGAGTGTACGACAAAGCTTCATTTCTGCAAGGAAGTGTATGACAGAGCTACATTGTTACCAGGGAGTGCATGACAGAGAATCATTGTTGCCAGGGAGTGTGTGACACAGCTTCATTGTTGCCAGGAAGTGTATGAACAAGCTTCATTGTTGCGAAGGAGTGTATGACAGAGTTTCATTGTTGCAAAATCAGTGTATTACTGAGCTTCATTGTTGCCAGGGGTGTTGTGACAGAGCTTCATTTTTGCAAGGGAGTGTATGACAGAGCTTCATTTTTGCAAGGGAGAGTATGACAGAGCTTCATTGTTGCCAGGGAGTGTATGACAGATCTTCATTGTTGCCATGGAGTGTATAACAGCTTCATTTTTGCCAGGGAGTGTATGACAAAGCTTCTTTGTTGCCAGGAGTGTATGTTAGCTTCATTGCTGCGAGGGAGCGTATGACAGAGCTTCATTGTTGTCAGGGAGTGTATGACAGATCTTCATTGTTGTCAAGGAGTGTATGACAAAGCTTCATTCATGCCTGGAGTGTATTACAGAGCTTCATTGCTTCCAGGAAGTGTATGACAGAGCTTCTTTTTTGCCAAGGAGTGTATGACAGAGCTTCATTGTTGCGAGGCAGTGTATGACAGAGATTCATTGTTGCCAGGGAGAGTATGACAGAGTTTCATTGTTGCCAGGGAGAGTATGACAGAACTTCATTTTTTGCCAGGAAGTGTATGATAGAGCTTCATTGTTGCCAGGGAGTGTATGACAGAGGTTCATTGTTACCAGGGAGTGTATGACAAAGCTTCATTGTTGCCAGGGAGTGCATGACAGAGCTTCATTGATGCCATTGAGTGTATGACAGCTTCATTGCTGCTATAGAGTGTATGACAGAGTATCATTGTTGCCAGGGTGTGAATGACAGAGCTTCATTGATGCCAGTGAATTAAGAGCTTCATTGCTACCAGGGAGTGTATGACAGTGCTTCGTTGCTGCCAAGGCGCATATGACAGAGCTTCATTTCTGCAAGGGAGTGTTAGACAGAGCATCATTGCTTCAAAGGAGTGTATGACAGGACTTCATTTCTTCCAGGGACCCTATGACAGAGCTCAACCGTTGACAGAGAGTGTTGGACAGAGCTTTATTGCTGTCAGGGAGCATATGACAGAACTTCATTGTTGCAAGGGAGCGTATGACAGCTTCACTGTTGCCATGGAGTGTATGACAGAGGTCTCATTGTTGCCAGGAAGTGTATGTCAGACCTTCATTATTTCCAGGGAGTGTATGACAGCTTTACTGTTGTAGGGTAATGTATGACAGAGCTTCATTGTTGCCAGGGAGTGTATGACAGAGCATCATTGTTGCCAGGGAGTGTGTGACACAGCTTCATTGTTGCCAAGGAGTGTATGACAGACATTCATTGTTGCCAGGGACTGTATAACCGATTTATTGTTGTGAGGGAGTGTATGACAGAGCTTCATTGTTGCCAAGGAGTATATGACAGAACTTCATTGTTGCCATGGAGTGTATGGCAGAGGTTCATTGTTACCAGGAAGTGTATGACAGAGCTCTATTGTTGCCAGGGAGAGTATGACAGAGCTTCCTTGTTTCCAGGGGGTGTATGACAGTTTCATTTTTGCAGGGAGTTTAAGACAGAGCTTAATTGTTGCCAGGGATTGTGTGACAGAGAATCATTGTTGCCAGGGAGTGTACGACAAAGCTTCATTTCTGCAAGGAAGTGTATGACAGAGCTACATTGTTACCAGGGAGTGCATGACAGAGAATCATTGTTGCCAGGGAGTGTGTGACACAGCTTCATTGTTGCCAGGAAGTGTATGACAAAGCTTCATTGTTGCGAAGGAGTGTATGACAGAGTTTCATTGTTGCAAATCAGTGTATTACTGAGCTTCATTGTTGCCAGGGGGTGTGTGACAGAGCTTCATTTTTGCAAGGGAGTGTATGACAGAGCTTCATTTTTGCAAGGGAGAGTATGACAGAGCTTCATTGTTGCCAGGGAGTGTATGACAGATCTTCATTGTTGCCATGGAGTGTATAACAGCTTCATTTTTGCCAGGGAGTGTATGACAAAGCTTCTTTGTTGCCAGGAGTGTATGTTAGCTTCATTGCTGCGAGGGAGCGTATGACAGAGCTTCATTGTTGTCAGGGAGTGTATGACAGATCTTCATTGTTGTCAAGGAGTGTATGACAAAGCTTCATTCATGCCTGGAGTGTATTACAGAGCTTCATTGCTTCCAGGAAGTGTATGACAGAGCTTCTTTTTTGCCAAGGAGTGTATGACAGAGCTTCATTGTTGCGAGGCAGTGTATGACAGAGATTCATTGTTGCCAGGGAGAGTATGACAGAGTTTCATTGTTGCCAGGGAGAGTATGACAGAACTTCATTTTTTGCCAGGAAGTGTATGATAGAGCTTCATTGTTGCCAGGGAGTGTATGACAGAGGTTCATTGTTACCAGGGAGTGTATGACAAAGCTTCATTGTTGCCAGGGAGTGCATGACAGAGCTTCATTGATGCCATTGAGTGTATGACAGCTTCATTGCTGCTATAGAGTGTATGACAGAGTATCATTGTTGCCAGGGGTGTGAATGACAGAGCTTCATTGATGCCAGTGAATTAAGAGCTTCATTGCTACCAGGGAGTGTATGACAGTGCTTCGTTGCTGCCAAGGCGCATATGACAGAGCTTCATTTCTGCAAGGGAGTGTTAGACAGAGCATCATTGCTTCAAAGGAGTGTATGACAGGACTTCATTTCTTCCAGGGACCCTATGACAGAGCTCAACCGTTGACAGAGAGTGTTGGACAGAGCTTTATTGCTGTCAGGGAGCATATGACAGAACTTCATTGTTGCAAGGGAGCGTATGACAGCTTCACTGTTGCCATGGAGTGTATGACAGAGGTCTCATTGTTGCCAGGAAGTGTATGTCAGACCTTCATTATTTCCAGGGAGTGTATGACAGCTTTACTGTTGTAGGGTAATGTATGACAGAGCTTCATTGTTGCCAGGGAGTGTATGAGAGCTTTATTACTGCCAGGTAGTGTAAGAGAGAGCTTCATTGGTGCCATCCAGTGTATGAGTGAGACTCAGTGCTGCCAGGGAGTGAATGACAGAACTATATTGCTGCCAGAGAGCATATGAGAGCTTCATTTTTGCCAGGGACTCTATGACAAACATTCATTGTTGTCAGGGAGTGCACGACAGAACTTCATTGTTGCCAGGGAGTAGGACAAAGCTTCATTGTTTCAATGGAGAGTATGACAGACCTTCATTGCTGCCAGGGAGTGTATGACAGAGCTTCATTGTTACCAGGGAGTGTATGACAGAGCTTCATTATTACCAGGGAGTGTATGACAACTTCATTGTTGTCAGGGAGTTTATGACAGAGCTTCATTGTTGCTAGGGAGAGCATAAAAGAGCTTCATTGTTGCAAGTGAACATATGACAGGGCTTCATTGCTGCCATGGAGTGCATAACAGACCTTCATTGCTGCCAGGTAGTGTATGACAGAGCTTCATTGTTGCCAGTGAGTGTATGACAGAGCTTCATTATTGCCAGAGAGTGTATGATGGAGCTTCATTGCTGCCACAGAGTGTATCACAGAGCTTCAATGTTTCCAGGAAATGTGTAACACAGCTTCATTGTTGCCATGGATTGCATGACAGAGCTTCATTGTTGCCAAGGAGTGTATAAGGATTCATTGATACTAAGGAGTGTATGACAGAGCTTCATTGCTCTAAGGGAGTGTATGACAGAGCTTCATTGTTTCCAGGGAGTGCATAACAGTGCTTCATTGTTGCCATGGAGTGTATATGAGAGCCTCATTGTTGCCAGGGGTGTGTGACAGATCTTCATTGCTGCCAGGGAAAGCATGACAGAGCTTCTTTGTTGACAGCGATCATAAGACAAAGCTTCATTGATGCCACGGAGTGTATATGAGCCTCATTGCTTGAAGAGAGCTTCATTTCTGCAAGGGATCATATGACAGAGCTTCATTGTTGAAAGGGAATATATGACAGAGCTTCATTGTTGCCAGGGAATGAATGACAGAGCTTCATTGTTGCCAGGGAGTGAATGACAGTGCTTCATTTTTGCCAGGGAGTGTATGATATAGCTTCATTGTTGCCCTGGCGTGTATGACAGACCTTCATTGCTGCCAGGGAGAGTATGACAGAGCTTTGTTTTTGCCAGGGAGTGTATGATAGAGATTCATTACTGCCAAGGAGTGTATGCAGAGATTCATTGTTGCCAGGGAGTTTATGACAGAGCTTCATTGTTGCTCAGGAGTGTATGACAGACCTTCATTGCTGCGAGGGAGTGTATGGCAGACCTTCATTGCTGCAAGGGAGTGTATGAGGGAGCTTCATTGCACCCAGGGAGTGTATGACAGAGATTCAGTGCTGCCAGGGAGTGTATGACAGTGCTTCATTCTTGCCAGGGAGTATATTTCTAAGGTTTTCTGCTGCCAAGGTGTGAATGTCTTTGCTTCTCTGCTGCCGGATAGTCTATGTCTGAGCTTCATTGCTGCCAGGGAGTGTATGACAGAGATTCGTTGTTGCAAGGGAGTGCATGACCGACCTTCATTGTTGCCAGAAGGTGTATGAGAGAGATTCATTGCTGCCAGGGTGTGTATGACAGAGCTTCATTGCCTCTAGGGAGTGCATGACAGAGCTTCATTGTTGCCAGGGAATGTATAACAGAGCTTCATTGCTGCCAGGGAGTGTATGGCAGAACTGCAATTTTGCCAGGGAGTGTATGACAGAGGTTCATTGCTGCCTGGGAGTGTATGACAGAGGTTCATTGTTGAACATTAAAATGGTATAAAATACCGACAGATTGTTAGGTAAGACACATATGCAACAGTTAGGTATCTTTATTTCGAAACGTTTCGCCTACACAGTAGGCTTCTTCAGTCGAGTACAGAAAAGTTGATAGAAGCAGAAGAGAAACCATACCCCCGGCCGGGATTGAACCCGCCGTCATAGAGTCTCAAAACTCCAGCCCGTCGCGTTTTGAGACTCTATGACGGCGGGTTCAATCCCGGCCGGGGGTATGGTTTGTTTGCAATCGTGTCATTACGATTTCTTAAGTCGTGAAGCAGAAGAGACTTGAAGACGATGTAATCAGTCCATCACCCTTAAAGTTTTGAGTTGGTCAGTCCCTCAGTCTGGAGAAGAGCATTGTTCCAAAGTTTGAAACAATATGGAGTTGAAGTGACAGGATGGAGCCTTATATAGCGCCAGGAGGTGAGACGTAGGTCACTAGTAGAACGCAGATGTTGGAAGGTCAGGTCCCTCTCAAATCCAGCCGTTCTCACTAGTAGAGGTTGTCGAAGTTGATTTCAGGTCTGTACCAAGATACCCTTGTGTTGCAGTGTCTGACAGATTGAACATTAAAATGGTATAAAATACCGACAGATTGTTAGGAAAGAGTGCATGAGAATTTCGTTGCTGCCAGGGAGTGTATGACAGAGCATCGTTGTTGCCAGGGAGTGTATGACAAAGCTTCACTGTTGCCACAGAGTGTATGACAGACCTTCATTTTTGCCAGGGAGTGTATGAGAGCTTCATTGCTGCCAGGGAGTGTATGACAGAGCTTCATTGTTGCCAGGGATTATATTTCTGAGCTTTACTGCTGCCAAGTAGTGTATGTCTTAGCTTCACTGCTCCCAGGAAGTGAATGTCTGAGCTTCACTGCTGTCAGGGAGTGTATGTCTGAGCTTCACTGCTGCCAGGGAGTGTATGTCTTAGATTCACTGCTGCCAGGAAGTGTATGTCTGAGCTTCACTGCTGTCAGGGAGTGTATGTCTGAGCTTCACTGCTGCCAGGGAGTGTGTGTCTTAGCTTCAATCCTGCCAATGAGTGTATGTCTGAGCTTTATTGTTGCCAGGGAGTGAATGTCTGAGCTTCGCTGCTGCCAGGGAGTGTATTTCTGAGCTTCACTGCTTCCAGGGAGTGCATGAGAGAGCTTCATTTTCGCCAAGAAGTGTTTCAGAGCTTCATTGCTGCAAGGGAGTGCATGACAGAGCTACATTGTTGCCATGGAATGTATGAGAGACCTTCATTACTGCCAGGGAGTGTATGACAGAGCATCATTGTTGCCAGGAAGTGTATGACAGAGCATCATTGTTGCCAGGGAATGTAAGACAGAGCTTCATTTTTGCCAGGGAGTGTATGATAGAGCTTCATTACATCCAGGGAGTGTTTGACAGAGATTCATTCCTGCCAAGGAGTGTATAACAAAGCTTCATTGCTGCCAGGGAGTGTATGACACAGCTTTATTGTTGCCAGGGAATGTATGACAGAGCTTCATTGTTGCTATGGAGTGTATGGCAGACCTTCATTGTTGCCACGAGGTGTATGACAGAGCTTCATTGTTGTCAAGGAGTGTGCCTAGGAGCTTCGTTGTTGCCAGGGAAGGTATGACAGAGCTTCATTGCTTCAAAGGAGTGTATGACACTGCTGAATTGTTGCCAGGGAGTGAATGACAGCTTCATTGCTGCCAGCGAGTGTATGAGAGCTTCGTTGCTTCCAGGGAGTGTGTGATAGAGATTTGTTGCTGCCAGGGAGT
Organism: Cherax quadricarinatus; assembly: GCF_026875155.1. Classification (NCBI taxonomy): domain Eukaryota; kingdom Metazoa; phylum Arthropoda; class Malacostraca; order Decapoda; family Parastacidae; genus Cherax; species Cherax quadricarinatus. Next base: position 36,292,040 of record NC_069448.1, on the reverse strand, counting down.
GTATGACAGAGCTTCATTGCAGCCAGGGAATGTATGACAGATCTTCATTGCTGTCAGCGAGTGTATGGGAGCTTCGTTGCTGCCAGGGAGTGTATGATAGAGCATCATTGCTGCCAGGGAGTGTATGAAAGAGCTTCATTGTTGCCAGAGTTCATATGACTCAGATTCGTTGTTGCCAAGGAGTGTATCACAGAGCTTCATTCTAGCTAGGGAGTGTATGATAGAGTTTCATTACTGCCAGGTAGTATGTTACGGGGATTCATTGCTTCCATGGAGTGTATGACAGAGCTTCATTTTTGCCAGGGAATGCATGAGAGAGCTTCATTGTTGCCAGGGAGTGTATGACAGACCTGCATTTTTGGCAGTGTTTGTCAGAGCTTCATTCCCGAAAGGAAGTGTTTTACAGAGCTTCATTGTTGCCAAGGAGTTTCAGAAAGGGCTTCATTTCTGTCAGGGAGTGTATGACAGTTTCATTTTTGCCTTGGAATATGTAACAGAGCTTCATTGCTGCGGGCGGAGTGTACTGCAGAACTTCATTGTTGCCAGGGAGTGTATGACAGAGCTTAATTTTTGTCAGGGAGTGTATGACAGAGCTTCATTTTTGCCAGGGAGTGTATGACAGAGCTTTAATGTTGCCACGGAGTGCATGACAGAGCTTCACTGTTGCCTGGGAGTGTATGACAGAGCTTCATTGTTGCAAGTAAGTGTATGACAGAACTTCATTGCTACCAGGAAGTGTATGAGAGGGCTTCATTGTTGCCAGAGAGTGTATGACAGCTTCATTGTTGCCAAGGAGTGTATGACAGAGCTTCATTTTTGCCAGGATGTGTATGACAGAGCTTTATTGTTGCAGGGGAGTGTATGATAGAGTTTCATTACTGCCAGGGAATGTATGACAGTGCTTCATTGTTGCCACGGAGTGTATGACAGAGCTTCATTGCTGCCAGGGAGTGTATGACAGAGCTTCATTTTTTCTAGGGAGTTCATGTCATAGCTTCATTGTTGCCATGGAGTTTATGACAGAGCTTAATTGTTGCTAAGGAGTGTGTAACAGAGCTTCGTTGTTGCCAGGGAGGGTATGACTGAGCTTCATTGCTTCCCGGGAGTGTATGACACAGCTTCATTGCTGCCATGGAGTGCATGAGAATTTCGTTGCTGCCAGGGAGTGTATGACAGAGCTTCATTGTTGCCAGGGAGTGTATGACAAAGCTTCACTGTTGCCAGGAGTGTATGACAGACCCTCATTTTTGCCAGGGAGTGTATGAGAGCTTCATTGCTGTTAGTTAGTGTATGACTATTACAACCCAGGATTCCAAAGGGCCTGTTATCCCGGGTGCAATGGGAGCAAAATAAACACAGCAGAAAAAGTTAAGACTTGTATTATCCTTCACCAGTTTAAAACAGCAATATATACAGTGATAAGTATAGTGCACTCCATGGTAAGCAAGGCAGAAATAGAAGCCACAAGATAGCAGACCGTGCTTCAACCAGCTCTAGAATGGGAATGACAAGGGCAGACAGGAGAGCTGTTCCCACATAACCTCTGTGATTGCCAAAACCATCTTCTTATTGGCTAGAACCTGGTCACTAGTTGAACGACGGGGCCCCATCATCAACTCTAAGCAACCTGGTTCGCTGGTTGGGGGAGATAGCCTGTAAATGAGGGTGTGTACATGCGCCGAATAAAGGTTACGTACTCTTTACATGCCACACCCCCACCCCCGAGAAGGCCAGGATTAGGCTGCCACCTCCCAGTGGTAACCGTGCCACCATGGCAAAAAATAATGGGACCGCCTTTCCTCCCACCATCCAACTCTAGATAGAGCTCAGCTTTTCTCGTGACCAAAAGCCAAACCCAAACTTAAGAGTGAGACAGCAGTCAGACAGGCTTGCATAGGTCCAAGATACAGGCGGACGGTAGCCCGCATCCCTTTACTAAAAAAAAAACCCCACATCAGGGGATAAAAAAAAGAAATGTGAAAAGGGTTACCACAAATAACATCCTAACCTAAATAAAAAAAAATATTAGACTCTAGATAAAGAGTCTGCCAACATATTTTTTTTGCCGGCCCAAAGTATTAATGGAAATATTTTAGGGCTGCAGCCTTAGCGTCCAGTGCATAAGCCTTGTGTTGTGGTTCTTCATGGCTTGGAGATATACTTTGAGGATTGTGATCACTGTAGACTGTGACCACCTCGATGTCGGCCCCCATAAACATCGAAATGCTCCAAAGCCAGTACCAGCACGAGGGCTTCTTTTTCAATGATAGAGTAAGCCCTCTGATGTGGCTGGAACTTGGCTGAAAAAGTATGCTACAGGCTGCAACCCTTGTTCCCGATTTGTAATAGTACTGCCCCAACCCCAGACTCACAAGCATCAACCTGTAATGAAAAGGTTGGAGAAGTCGGAGACAAGAGAATGGGTGCAGTTACACAATAATCTTTTGTTTATTAAAAGCATTTTTCAGTCTGAGGTCCAATTAAAGGGAACTTTGTGACTGGTAAGAGAGGTAAGAGGGGGTACAATATCTGAGAAATTCTTAAGAATCTTCTGTAAAATCTTATCATGCCTAGGAAACGTTGAAGAGATTTCCTAACATGAGGAACTGGATAATCTTTAATAGAAAGAACTTAGGCAAGTTTAGGTGCAACTTTACCACTACCTACTTCATGGCCTAGAAAAGTGAAGTGGCCGGGCCCAAAGGGAAGATTTAGAAATTTAAACTTTAAATGGGAAAATTTTTTAAGGTCCTAAAAAAAGACCCAAGCATCAGCACCACAACAAATATCATTATGTATGCTGCCGTGCCTTAAGTCCTTTTAAAACCTGATGGATAAGTTTCGGGGAAGGGAAGGGGGGGAATTTTTTTATTCCGAAGGGGGTAATTTGGGTATTAATTTTGGACCTCCGGGAAATTTACGAAGGAGAGATTTCCTTCGCTTTATCAGTGAAAGGAAACCTGATAGTACCTTTAAAAAGGGTTTTAAATTTGGACAAAAAAAGAAGCCTTCCCCACAAAGCAATTACGTACCCGGGACGAGGAAGGGGGGTAAGCATCTGCAATTGTGACCTCATTCACCTTAGGGTTAGTTGTACAAAACCCAAACCCCCACCCGCCTTTTTCCCAAAAAGGATGAAGGGTGAACCCCATGGATAGTGACCCCTCCACTAAACCATCTTTAACAAAATTCTTTTTCCCTCCCAAAGACCCTTTGCTTTTCCCAGGATTAGCCTGAAGGGGGAGAGAAAAAGGGGGTTTTTAAAGAGTTTACACATCTCCCTTAATGGGTAACCTAAGGTACATTTTTTCGGCACACCCCGAAAAAAAATTAGGATATGCGGGTAAAAAGCCCCCTTTAAAAATTTGTTGTTTTGGTTTCAGATAATCCCTCCATTAAAGGGTTGGATCCTTGAGGACAAAAATTTGAATTTTTAATATTAATTTCAGAGATGAGTGAAAAAACAGGTCGTCCCAAAGGAAAGGGGGCCGGGAGTCATTCCGGGATTTTAAACTTGTGTTTTTAAAAGTTTTTAAATTTTGATTAATGTGGAAAATTTTTTATTTTTTGGGGGTCTTTTCAATGCAAGGGGAAACTACCACAAAAATTTACTCAGATAATTAATTAAAATTTCCATGGGTTTCCTGAAAATTCTAGTTTCAAGGGGGTGGCCAGGAAATGGGTTTCCCTGCACCAACCCCTTTGTCCCCGGATGGAAGGAGGGGAATTGTGCCCTTCTGTAAAATCCCTCTTTTTCATCTTACTTTGAGTGTTTTTGGTTAGCCTTGGCTAATTTAATTTGCCACCCTGCAACCTTAAAAGGGGGTTGTAAGTGTTGAGCTAACATCTTATCCATCCACCTTCATTGGGGCACCCGAAGAGGCCCGGTACATTGTCCCCAAAAAATCAGCTAAAAGGGAAATGTACCGTAGCCGGGCACCGTCTCTTGAAATGGAACAGCAACAAGGGTAGTGATTCACCCCCAGCCCCGGTGGGAAAGTGAGCAAAAAGTTTCATCATTTTTTTTAATGTCTAAAGGAAAATTTTTCCCAAGGGGGCCCTTGGGGGGGGGACGGGAAGGTTAATAGGCGGGGATAGTTTGGTTTAAACCCTTTAACCTATTTAAACCCCAAAAAATTTTGTTTTGGCAGAAAAGTTAGTCCCTTGTAAATTTAAAATTTTTTTTGGGAATGCCAAAAAAATTTTGGTTAAAGCTTGAGAATATTTTTTAGTATTTATATCCCGAAAGGGGAAATTGTTTCCCGGGAAAACTGGTTATTTACCAAAATCGAAAATTTTAAATTTTGTTTTCCCAAAGACTTTGACCTGGTTGGACCTCCCAAAATTTCCATTTTTAAAATCTGAAAAAGGGTTTAAATAGCAGGTAAAGGGGAAGGGGGCAGGTTTAATGGTTTTCCCCAGGGTTTCCCCTACTTGCTGCCCTTCCCTCGGCAACCCCTAAAAAATAAATTCCCTTCACATTTTTTTTTTTAATTTTGGCCAATGAAATTCTTTTGGATTCTATCCCAAGGTTTTTGAAATTTCCCAAATTTAAAACCTAAAATAAAGTTTATGAGTTTTAAAATTTAAATTATTTGAGGTCAAATACTTTTTTGGGAAACCCACTCCCTGTTAAAAATTGCTGGCCCTCTGTCCCCCTTTCCCCATCTCAGTGCAGATAAAAATAAAAGTTTTTAACTTCTACTTGACCGGAGGGCCCCCAAAGGGATTTTCCCAGGGCCGCCTAAAAGGGGGAATTTTTTAAAAAAAGGGTTCCTTTCGTTTTTTCCCCCCGGAAGGCCCAGCCCCTTGGGCAGGGAAAAAGAGACATCTGGCAATCCTGAAGGGGAATGGAAAAGGCTTGATGGGGGTCTGTTCATTTGATTTACGAGGCTCCGGGGGTGAAACCCCCCATAAAAAAACCGTGGAATTCCGAGATGGGATCGCCCCAAGGATGGGTTTAAAATTTCCCACCCAGACAACCCGGGGGATTTGTTTTTAGTTAGGGCCCCCAACCCCCCGGAGAAAAAATTAAATCTTATAGGTTCGGGCCGAACTAACAGTGGGAATTTTATTACCTGGAGGTTACCTGGGGGGTTTACCCGGGGATCAACCCCCCCGGGCCCCGGCCATGACCAGGCCCCCCCGATGGTTCGGGGCCCTGATCAAATAGTGTTATGCGGCCGCCCCGCACCCGACGAAACGAGCCACAGCCCGCTGATCCCACTGACTTTGGGAAATCTGCCCCAGCTCTCTTAAAAACCCACCCGGGGGTTTTATGGCAATTCCCCAATCCCTTGATGGGGGCGGTTAAAACAGTTTTGGGCCCCCGGGACATTAGGTGTTTTTCTTTAGGGCCCCCAAGGGGCCCCCTATTTTTTTTTGGGGAGCATTTTCCATCGTCCCCGTCTTTTATTTGTAGGGAGGGATTCTGTGTGCAGTTTTGGGACCATTTTTTCCAAAGGGGTTTCCAAGTTTTAGTTTAAAGATAATCTCTCCCTCCCTACTCCCAGTAAAAAAACTTTGGATCTTTAAAGGGAAATCCTTTTGGACCCCTACAGTAAAGTACCCATTTTAATATTTGCACTGTCATAAATTTTATGCAAAGGAACAGAATATTTAGCTCCCCCCAAAATTTGTTTCCCAAATTTAAAATTGGGGAATTTCAAGGAAGAAATTCCTAAAGGGGGCAAGTGAGCAATATGCCCCGTATTTTAAAAGGGTCTTTACTTCAGATGTTTTTTGATTTTTCCTAAAGGGGAAAATAAGACTCGGCAAAAAATTGGGGGCCCAAAATTTTTTTCTATTTCTTGGGGGACAGGGTTACTGGAATTTTAAAGGTTTTTTTTCCCAATTTTTTGGGGGTTTTTTGTGGGGGCATTTGGAAAGGATTTTGGCCCCTATTTTGTTCCCAAAAAAAAGCAAAACGAAAAGCTTGTTTTTTACCCCCCTGCTGACGTTGCAAAGGGTTTCTTTCTGGCTGGTGTCTCTCTGGAAAAATTTTAGTCGAAAAGAAACCGAGTATTTGTCTCTGGGGTGGACCAAAAAGTTGAAAGCGGGCTATAGGGATTATTTGGTGCGTAGACGTTTCCCCTCCGGTGGCATTCATTTTTAAGGTTTTGACTCCCCTGCTCATGCCAGGCTTTTAAAAAGAGCCCGGGCCCGCTGGACAAGGGCGGGTTATTTTTCGAAAGGATAACCCCAACCGGGCTCCCTCCAATGCAGTGGTTAAGTCACAAACCCTGCAAAAAGACAAACCTCTGGCCCCCCACAGACTCCAGAAAGTTTATAATCAAAATTAAAGCTGTACCAGTTTCCCCAAAGGTAGGACCCACTTGTTTTAAAAGCGGGTTAAAAGTTTTTTTTGTGTTTAAAAAAACCACGAGTGATTGCCCCAAGCTGCCCCCTGTTTAAATTTAAATTTTTTTTAATTTTTGGTGGGAACATGAAAATTATGCCCCCAACATGTGGTCTTCACTACTTGTTTAACAAAAATTCAGAGTTTTTTTAATACTGACAAAAATTTCCCGGGTACCTTACCCAATAATGCTGTATAAACCCCAACGTTTCCCCAATGCTTTTTCCGGCCCCTCCAAAGGGTCGAGCCTGATTTTCCCAAGTTTCCCAAAAATTTTTTCTGGTTCGGCCCCATTGAAGCGGGGAAAAAAGCTGTTTCCGGGTTTTTGTAAAAATAAAAACATTTCAGAAAGCGAAAAATGCCCCTTTCCCCTTTCCCCCTTTTATATTCTTCCCTTTCGAAAGCTTCCCGTTCCCCATTTGCTCAAGATTGATTTTTGCCAGCTCAAGTGGCAACGAAGCGATTCACCCTGAGACAACCCGTACTTTACTGACCATTTTGCTCCGGAGGTTTAATCTTTCCCCCTGCGAAAAAACTTTGTAGTTTTTTTCCCCAGTCCCCTAAGGGGGGAGTTTTGTGTTCCATCCTTCTTCTATAAGGTTTTTTTCCAAACAGTGAAAACCCGTTTTGCAGCTGTGGGGAGTGCGTTTGTAAAGTAATGGGCCCAAAGGGAAAGAGCAATTTGCCAACAACGCTGTAGGGACAATTTTGGTAGGTTATTAGAGTATTCCGATACAACCCTCTGACTCGGTAGGTGGCATAATTTTTTCGCTTTGCACATTTTCGATTGCAGAATAACCCCCCCCCTAACACGTTTAAATTTTCAAACACCTTAAATATGGGGCCCGTTCGATTCAGAATACGCATACAAGCAAAGCCCACGCAAAAATTTTCCACCCCCCCTAAAGGGTAGTAAACTGACACGCAAAATTTGTAAAACAATGCCAGGAAAAGCCCAAACCCGCCAATGTTTGCTACGAGTTTACCCCAAGCTCAAAGTTTCCTTTAAATCCCGTCCAGCCTGGACCCGGCCCACCCATTTTTACAACCAGGATTTCCCAAAAGGGCCCGTTATCCCCCTTTAATGGGGAGAAAATTTAAAAAGCAAAAAAAGTTTAAAACTTATTTTATCCCTTTACCCAAATTTAAAAAAGCAATATGAAAAATGTACGTGATAAGAAAGTGCACTCCACGGAAGCAAGGAGAAATGAAGCCCCCCAAAAATAGCAGACCCTGTTCAAACCCGCTTAAAAATGGGAATGGGCAAGGGCAGACAGGGGAGCGGGGGCCCCCAAAAAAACCCCTGGGGATTGCCCAAAAACCCCTTTTAATTTGGGTAGAACCTGGTACTAAATTGAACGACGGGGCCCTCTCAATTTTTAGCAAAATGGGGTTTGTTGGGTTTTTGGGGGTTTTAAAAATGCGCCGAATTAAAAAGGTTTCGTTTCTTTTGCATTCCACAATGACAAGTTTTATTTTTGCCCCCGGGTTATATTCTGACTTTAAAATGCTGCCAAGAAGTTTGTTTAGTTCACTGGGAAGGAAAATGTATGTCGAGCTTTACTGCTGTCAGGGGGGTGTAAGTCTTAGTTCCTTCTGCCCGGGAGTGTATGTCTGAGCTTTTCCCCCGCCAGGGGTGTTGTTTAGCTTTACTTGCCGGGGGTGGATGTCCCGGGGCTTCAAGCTTCCCGGGGTGTATGGGGGAGAGTTCATTTTTGCCAGGAAGTGTTTTTAGAGCTTCATTGCTGCAAGGGGGTGCAAGAAAAGAAACTTCAATTTTTTGCCCGGGGGTTTTTTGGGAAAACCTTCTTGCGCCAAACAGTGTATGCAAAAGCTTCATTTTTCCCGGAAAGTTATGAAAAAATTCATTGTTGGGCCCGGGGAAGTAAGGGCGGGCTTCATTTTTGCCTTGGAGTGTATGACAGAGCTTCATTGTTGCCAGGGAATGTATGACAGAGCTTCATTGTTGCCAAGGAGTGTATGACAGAGCTTCGTTGTTGCTATGGAGTGTATGACAGACCTTCATTGTTGCCAGGAGGTGTATGACAGAGCTTCATTGCTGGCAGGGAGTGTATGACAGAGCTTCATTGTTGCCAGGAACTGTATGTCAAAGCTTCATTGTTGCCAGGGAGTGTATGACAGAGCTTTATTGTTGGCAAGGAGTGAGTGTAGGAGCTTCGTTGTTGCCAGGGAGGGTATGACAGAGCTTCATTGCTTCAAAGGAGTGTATGCCACAGCTTCGTTGTTGCCAGGAGTGTATGACAGAGCTTCATTGCTGCCAGCGAGTGTATGAGAGCTTCGTTGCTTCCAGGGAGTGTGTGATAGAGCTTCATTGCTGCCAGGGAGTGTATGACAGAGCTTCATTGCAGCCAGGGAGTGTAAGACAGAGCTTCGTTGCTGCCACAGAGTGTATGACAGAGCATCATTGCTGCCAGGGAGTTTATGACACAGCTTCATTGCTCCCAGGGAGTTTAGTTTTGTGTATGACAGAGCTTCATTGTCTCCAGGGACTGTATGACAGAGCTTCATTGTTGCCAGGGATTATATTTCTGAGCTTTACTGCTGCCAGGTAGTGTATGTCTTAGCTTCACTGCTGCCAGGGAGTGTATGTCTTAGCTTTACCTCTAGCAGGGAGCGTATGTCTGAGCTTCACTGCTTCAGTGAGTGTATGTCTGAGCTTTCCTACTGCCAGGGAGTGTATGTCTGAGCTTTACTGCTGCCAGGGAGTGTATGTCTGAGCTTCACTGCTGCCAGGGAGTGTACGTCTGAGCTTCACTGCTGCCAGGGAGTGTATGTCTAAGCTTCACTACTGCCAGGGAGTGTATGTCTAAGCTTTACTGCTGCCAGGGAGTCTATGTCTGAGCTTCACAGCTTCAACGGAGTGTATGTCTGAGCTTCAGTGCTTCAAGTGAGTGTATGTCTCAGCTTCACAGCTTCAAGAGAGTGTATGTCTTAGCTTCACAGCTTTAAGGGAGTGTGTGACTGAGCTTCACAGCTTCAAAGAGTGTATGTCTGACCTTCACTGCTTCAGAGAGCATGTAATAGATATAGTTAATGTAATATCAGTGGAACTGGTGTCTTGCAGCTAATGGTTAGCAGACAACATACCATAGCTACACCTTGGGAAAATGGAAGCCATACTCTTTTGCACGAAACATAAACTGTGAAGGATACATAATTTTAATGTCCGGTGTAATATGGAACCCATCCCTCTGGATAGACCTGATAAGGTACATCCACCTGGATTTGGTTTCCAGGAGCAGGGAACCCCCTTAGTTAGCTGCATTTCTCTTTGAAAAGTTTTGTTCTGTCACATATGGTTCTTCATTCTCCATCTACATGGACGGCTCAGCAAGGCCTTCCCATCTACATCTTCTGCAGCCTTCTTTCCTGATCTCTCTCTCTCGTCAAAGCTGGCAGTTAGACCCTGTTCACTCGGTCCTGGCAGGAGAGCTCTTTGCCCATTCCCCGGCTTGGTTTTGTCCTTGCTCACCTTCCCCTTCAGCCTTAGGTTCTCTTCTGTGATTCCCATTTTCCCTGGCACTTTTGTGCTCTGCCAGTCCATGATCTCTACGTGTCCTCGTCCAACAGAGGCAATCTCTTCTTCTGCATTTCTTATGGAGTCCAGGTTGGGAGCATCTCCCTTCAGTGGGTACCTGCCCTGTTGGCATTCGGGGCAATGAAGTTGTGGATCAAGGGGCCTCTCTCACACACACACTTCGTACCATTACCCCTCTTGCACTGGGCTGCAGTGATTTCACAAGATTGTTGGAAGGAAAAACCACCATTTGTGGCAGGAGGACCTGGCACACTTCCTCTCTTTTTTCGTCATTGAGATCTGTCTCATCTTTCAATGGCCCCTGTCCTTGGGCTCACCATCAAAAATCGCTCAGTGGATGTTGCCTGACTCGCCCCAGGTTGGGCACTCAAACGGCACTCATCTGCCCGCCTTTGG
>NC_069448.1:36226519-36281227 GCF_026875155.1 Cherax quadricarinatus | reverse complement strand
AAAAATGCTGTTTGGAGGTCTCTTGATGTTTCGCCCACATATAATTTGTTGCAGTCATTACAAGGGATTATGTATACCCCTGCAGAGGATGGAGGCTTGTCCTGTCTACTACTGGTGAAGCTCTGCCATAATCTCTCTGGCAACAATGAAGCTATCTCATACACTCCCTTGAAACAATGAAGCTCTCTCATGAACTCCCTGGTATTAATGAAGCTCTGTCATACACTCCTTGGCAAGAATGAAGCTCTGTCATACAATCCTTGGTGACAATGAAGCTCTGTCATACACTCCGTGGCCAGCAATGAAGCTCTCATACACTCCCTGGCAACAATGGAGATCTGTCATACACTCCCTGGCAACAATGAAACTCTGTCATAACCTCCTTTGCAAAAATGAAGCACTTATACACTCCCTGGCAGCAATGAAGCTCTGTCATACACTCCCTGGCAACAATGAAGGTCTGTCATACACTCACTGGCAACAATGAAGCTCTGTCATACACTCCCTGGCAAAAATGAAGCTCTCATACACCCCCTGGCACAACGAAACTCTTTCATACAGTCCCCTGGCAACAATGAAGCTCTCATACACTCCCTGGCAGCAACGAAAAATCTTTCATGCACTCGTTGGCAACAATGAAGCTCTGTCATCCACTCCCTGGCAGAAACCTAAACTCCTTCATACACTCCTTGGCAAAAATGAAGCTCTATCATACACACCCTGGCAGCAATGAAGCTATCATACACTTCCTGGTAACAATGAAGCTCTGTCATACACTCCCTGACAAAAGAATGAAGCTCTGTCATACACTCCCTTTCAACAATGGAGCTCTCTTGTACACTTCCTAGCGAAAATGAAGCTCTGTCATACCTCCCTGGCAACAATGAAGCTCTTTCATACACTCCCCGGCAACAATGAAGGTGTCATACATTAGCTGACAACAATGACGCTCTGTGGTACACTCCCTGGCAAACAATGAAGCTCTGCCACACACTCCTGGAAGCAATGAAGCTCTGTCATACGCTTGCTTGCAACAATGAAGCTCTGTTATGCACTCCCTGGCAACAATAAAGCTGTCAAGCACTCCCTGGCAACAATGAAGCTCTGCTCTTCACTCCATGGCAGAAATGAAGCTCTGTCATACACTCCCTGGTAACAATGAAGCTCTGGCATACACTTCCTTGCAACAATGAAGCTCTAATACTCTCCCTAGCAGAAATGAAGCTCTGCCAAACACTCCCTGGTATCAATGAAGCTCTGTCATAAACTTCCTGGTAACAATGAAGCTCTTGCATACACTCTGGCAACAATGAGCTCTGTGACACACTCCCTGGCATCAACAAAGCTCTGTCACGAACTCCCTGGTAACAATGAAGCTCTGTCATACAATCCCTAGCAACAATGAAGCTCCCATGCACTTCATGGCACCAATGAAGTTCTGTCATACACTTGCTGGAAACAATGAAGCTCTATCATACACTTCATGGCAGCAATGAAGCTCTCTTACACTCCCTGACAACAATGAAGATCTGTCATTACACCCCCCTTGCAACAATGAAGTTCTCATACACTCACTGGAAGCAATAAAACTCTTTCATACACTCCCTTGGAAAAATAAAGCTCTGTCATACACTCTCTGGCAACAGACAAGCTCTGTCATGCACTCCGTAGCAACAATGAAGCTGTGTCATGCACTCTCTGTCAACACTGAAGCTATGTCATACACTATCCGGCAACAATGAAGCTCTCATACACTCCCTTGCTGCATCGAAGCTTTGTCATAGAATCCCTGGCAAAAATAAAGCTCTGTCATACACTACCTGGCAGCAATGAAGTTCTCATACACTCCCTGGCAACAATGAGGGTCTGTCATACACTCCCTGGTAACAATGAAGCTCTCATACACTCCGTGGAGACAATGAAGATCTTTCATATATTCAATAGCAGCAATGAAGCTCTGTCATACACTCCCTTTCAACAATGAAGCTCTGTCATACACTCCCTTTCAACAATGAAGCTCTTGGGTCTACTCCATTGCAACAATGAAACTCTGTCATGCTCTCCCTGGCAACAATGAAACTGTTATACACTCTCCCAACAATAAAGCTCTAATGCACAACTTGGCAAAAATGAAGCTCTGTCATACACTCCCTGGCTATAATGAAGCTCTGTCGTACACTCCCTGGAAACAAAGTACTCTCATACACTCCTTGCAACAATGAAGCTCTCTGATACAGATACACTCCATAGTAGCAATGAAGCACTCATGCACACCCTGGCAATAACGAAGCTCTGTTGTACACTCTCTGGAAACAATGAATGTCTGTCATATACTCCCTGGCAATAATGAACCTCTGTCATAAACTCCAAGGCAGCAATTAAGCTGTGTCACACACTCTCTGGTAACAATGAAGCTCTGTCATACTCTCCCTGGCAGCAATGATGCTCTCATACACTCCCTGGTAGCATTGAAGCCCTCTGAATACACTCCCTGACAAAAACAATTAATCTCTGTCATACCCTCTCTTGCATCAATGAAGGTCTGATGCACTCCCTGTTAACAATGAAGCTCTGTCATACACTCCATGGCAGCAATGAAGCTCTCTTACACTCCCTGGCAACAATGAAAATCTGTCATACACTCACTGGCAACAATGAATTTCTCATACAGTCCCTGGCAGCAGTAAAACTCTTTCATACACTCCCCTGGCAAAAATGAAGCTCTGTCATACACTCTCTGGCAACAATGAAGCTCTGTCATACTCTCCCTGGCAACAATGAACCTTTGTCATTCACTCCCCGGCAACAATGAAGCTCTCATACACTCTCTGGCTGCATTGAACCTCTGTCATACAATCCCTGGCAAAAATGAAGCTCTGTCATACACTACCTGGCAACAATGAAGCTCTGTCATATAGTCCCTGGCAACAATGAAACTCTGTCATACACTCCCTGGCAGCAGTGAAGCTCTCATACACTCCCTGGCAACAATGAAGCTCTGTCATATAGTCCCTGGCAACAATGAAACTCTGTCATACTCCCTTGTAGCAATGAAGCTCTCATACACTTCCTTCAGACAATGAAGCTCTGTCATACACTCCCTGGGATCAATGAAGCAGTGTCATACACACCGTTTCAACAATGAAGCCCTGTCGTACACTCCCTGGCAACAATGAAGCTCTGTCATACACTACCTGGCAACAATGAAACTCTGTCATACACTCCCTGGCAATAATGAAGCTGTGATACACACACTGCCAAAAATGAAGCTCTGTCATACACTCCCTGGCAACAATGAAGCTCTGTCATACACTCCCTGGGAACAATGAAGCTCTGTCATACACTCCCTGGCAGCAATAAAGTCTGTCATACAGTCCATGAAGCAATAAAGCTCTGTCATATGCTCGCTTTCAACAATGAAGCTCTGTTATTGCACTCACTGGCAACAATGAAGCTCTTTCATACACTCTGTGACAACAATGAAGCTCTGTCAAAACACTCCATGGTAACATGAAGATCTGTCATACAATCCCTGGCAACAGAAAAGTTCTGTTATACGCTCCCTGGCAGCAATAAAGCTCTCATACATCAATGGCAACAATGAAGCTCTGTTATATGCTCTCTGGCACCAATGAAGCTCTGTCATACACTCCTTCTCAGCATTGAGGCTTGCTCATGCACTCGATGGCAGCAATATAGCTCTCTCACACTCCCTGGCAGCAATAGAGCTCTCTTACACTCCCTGGCAACAATGCAGCTCTGTCTTACACTTACTGGAAACAATGAACCTGTCATATACTCTTTGGAAACAATGAAGCTCTGTCATGTACTCCCTGGAAACAATGAATTTCTCTCATACGATCCCTAGCAGCAGTGAAGCTCTGATAACTCACTGTCAACAAAAAAGCTATGTCATTCACTCCCTGGCATGCAATTAAGGTCTGTCATACACTCACTGGCAGCAATGAAGCTCAATCATACACTCCCTGGCAACAATGAAGCTCTGTTATACAATCCCTGGCAAAAGTGAAGCTCAATCATGTACTCCCTAGCAAACAATGAAGCTCTGTCATACACTCCATTGCAGGAATGAAGCTATGTCATACACTCCCTAGCAGCATGAAGGTATGTTGAATGCTCCCTGGCAGCAATGATGGTCTGTCATACACTCCTTGGCAGCATTGAAGCTCTGTCATACACTCCCTGGCGTCAATGAACCTCTCAAGCACGCCCTGTTAAAAATGAAGCTCTGTAATACACTCCTTAGCTACAATGAAGCATCTGTCATACACTACCTGGCAATAGTGAAGCACTCTCATACATTCGCTAGCAACACTGAAGCTCTGTCATACACTCCTTTGCAGCAATTAAATGCCATACACTCCCTGTCACCATTGAAGCTCTCTCATACACTCACTGGCAGCAATGAAGCTCTCATGCACCCCTGGCAACAATGAAACTCTGTCATACACTCCCTTGCTACAATGAAGCTTTGCCATACACTCCCTGGCAACAATGAGCTTTCTCATACACTCCTTGGTAGCAATGAAGCTCTCTCATACACTCCATGGCAGCAATGAAGCTCTGATGCACCCTATGGCAATAATGAGTTCTGTTATACACTCACTGGCAACAATGAATGTCTGTCATACAATCCCTGGCTACAATGAAGCTGTCATACACTCCCTGGCAGCAATGAATCTATGTCATACAATCCTTGGCAGCAATGAAGATCTGCAATACACTCCTGGCAACAATGAAGATCTGTCATACGCTTCCTGGCAGCAATGAAGCTCTGTCATACTCTACCTGGAAACAATGAAGCTCTCTCATACACCCTCTGGCAGCAATGAAGCTGTCATACACTCCCTGGCAACAATGAAGTTCTCATACACTCAAGGGCAGCAAGGAAACTCTTTAATTCACACCCTGGCAAAAATGAAGCTCTATCATACACTCACTGGCAACAATGAAGCTCTGTCATACAGTCTCTGGCAACAATAAATCTCTAATACACTCCCTCGCAGTAGTGAAGCTCTCATACACTCCATGGCAACAATGAAGCTCTCTAATACACTCCCTGGTAACAACGAAGCTCTGTCATACACTCTTTGCAGAAATTAAACTCTATCATGAACTCTATATCAACAATGAAGCTCTGTCGTACACTGCCTGGAAACACTGAAGCTGTGTTATACACTCCCTGGCAACAATGAAGCTCTGTCATACACTCCCTGGCAACAATGAAGCAATCATACACTCCCTGGCAACAATGAAGCTCTGTTTTATACTCCCTGGCAGCGATGAAGCTCTTTCATACACTCCCTTTCAACAATGAAGTTCTCTTGACTCTCCCTGTCAACAATGAAGCTCTGTCATACACTGCATGGCAACAATGAGGCTCAGTCATACACTCCCTTGCAGCAATGTAGCTCTGTGACAAAAATTAATCTCTGTCACACTCCCTGGAAACAATGACGCTCTGACGTACACTCCCTGGCAACACTGAAGCTCTGTAATACACTCTCTGTCGAAAATGAAGCTCTGTCACACACTCCCTTGCAACAGTGAAGTTCTGTCGTACACTCTTTGGCAACAAGGAAGCTCTCATACACTCGTTGGCAACAATGAAGCTCTGTTATACACTCCTTGCTGCAATAAGCTCTGACAGACACTACCTTGCAACAATGAAGCATTGTCCCTTAAAATCCCTGGGAAACAATGAAGCTCTGCCATACACTACGTGACAGCAATAAAGCTCTGTCATACTCCATGGCAACAATGAAGCTATGTCATACTCCCAGGCAACAATGAAGATCTCTCATACTCTCCATGGTAACAATGAAGCTCTGTCATACACTCCATGGCAGCAATGGAGCTCGTCATACACTCTCTGGCAACAATGAAGCACTGTCATGCACTCACTGGCAACAATGAAGCTCTGTAATGCACTCCTTGGCAGCAATGAAGCTCCATACACTCTATGGCAATAATAAAGCTCTGTTTACACTCTCTGGGAACAAAGAATGCCTGTTATACATCCATGGCAACAAGAAGCTCTGTCACACTCTCACTGGCAACAATGAGTTTTTTTTCATAAAACTCCCTGGCAATAGTGAAGCTATGTCATACACTCCCATGCAACAATGAAGCTGTGTCACACACACCCATGGTAACAATGACGCTCTGTCATACACTCCCCGGAAACAAAAAAAAAAATCTCACAGACTATTTTTGGGAACAATAAATCTCTCTCATACACTCCATGGCAGCAATGAAGCTCTCATGCATTCCCTGGCAACAATAAAGCTCTGTCATACCTTCTTTGCTACAATGAAGCTCTGTCATGCACTCACTGGACACAACGAAGCTTTGTAAAACACTCCCTGGCAGTATTGAAGCTCTTAGGCACTCTTTTGGGCCCAAAATGAAGCTCTGTCATACACTCCATGGGAAAAAATAAACCACTGTCATACTCTCCCTGGAAACAAAGAAGCTCTGTCATAACCTCTATGCAACAATGAATTCTGTCATATACTCCCGGCCAGAAAGAGCTGCGTCACACACTCCCCTTTCAACAATGATGCTCTGTCATACACTCCCTGGGAGCAATGAAGCTCTGTCATACACTCCCTGGTAACAATGGGGCTCTGTCATACACTCCCTGGCAGCAATGAATCCTTTAATACACACCTTGCAAAAATGAAGCTCTATCATCACTCCCTGGCAACAATGAAGCTCTGTCATACACTCCCTGGTACAATGAAGCTCTGTAATACACTCTCTGGCAACAATGAAGCTCTGGGATACACTCTTGGCAGAAATGAAGCTCTATCATGAACTCTCTTTCAACAATGAAGCTCTGTCGTACTCTGCCTGGCAACACTGAAGCACTGTTATACACTCCCTGGCAACAATGAAGCTCTGTCGCATACTCCCTGGCAACAATGAAGCAATCATACACTCCTTGGCAACAATGAAGCGCTGTCATATACTCCCCTGTCTGCAATGAAGCTCTGTAATACACTGCCTGGAATAACGAAGCTCTGTAATACACTCCCTGGCAAAAATGTAGGTCTATCAACTCTCTTTCAAAAATGAAGCTCTGTTGAACACTGCTTGGCAACAATGAAGCTCTGTTATAGACTCCCTGGCAACAATATAGCTCTGTCATACACACCTTGCCAACAATGAAGGTCTTATACACTACCTGGTGACAATGAGGCATCATACACACCCTTGCAACAATGAAGCTCTCATACACTCCCTGGCAGCATTGAAGCTCTGTCATTCACTCCCTGGCAACAATGAAGCTCTGTCATACACTACCTGGCAATAATGAAGCTCTGCGATACACTCAGTGGCAACAATGAAGCTCTCTCATGCACTCACAGGTAACAATGAAGCTCTCATACACTCCCTGGCAACATGAGGCACTGCCATACACCCCCTTGTAGCAATGAAGCTCTCTCATAAACTCGCTGGCAACAACGAACTTTCTCATTCACTTCCTGGCAACAATGAAGCTCTCTGATACACTTCTTGTCTGCAATGAAGCTCTCATGCACCCCCTGCAATAATGAAGCTCTGCCATACACTCCATGGCAGCAATGAAGCTCTGTCATACACTCCTTGGCAGCAATGAAGCTCTCTCACTCCCTGGAAAACAATTAAGCTCTGTCATATTCCATGGAAACAATGAAGCTCTGTCAAAGACTCTTTTGGCAACAGTGAATCTCTGTCATACACTATATGGAAACAATGAAGCTATCATACACTCTGTGTTGCACTTGCATGCAGAAATGTAAGCACTCTCATACAATTTTTGGCAGCAATATAGCTATGTCATACACTTCCTAGCAGCAACGAAGCAGTGGTATACACTCCTTGGCAACAATGAAGTACTGTCATACACTCCCTTGCATCAATGAAGCACTGTCATACACTCCCTGGAAAGAATGAAGCTTTGTCATGCCTACCTTGCAACAATGAAGCTCCATACACTCACTGTTAACAATGAAGCTCTGTCATACACTACCTGACAAAAATGAAGCTCTCATACACTCCAGTGCGGCATCACAGCTCTGCCATACACTCCCTTGGCAAAAATGAAGATCTGTCATACACTCTCTGAAAACAATGAAGCTCTGTCTTACGCTCCGTGGCAAAAATGAAGGTCTCATATACTCCCTGGTAACAATGAAGCACTGTCATACACTCCCTGGGGAACCAAAGAGCTCTCATAACTCCCAGGCAAATGAACTTTGTATACACCCCTGGCAACAATGAAGCTCTGTCATACACTACCTCAAACAATGAATCTTTGTCATACACCCCTGGCAGCGGAAGCCTCTGCACTCCGGCAAAAATGAAGCTCGTCACCTACGTGATAAAAAAGAAGCTCTCACGCACCCCAGGCAACAATAAGCTCTGTCATAAACCTTTTTGGCAACAATGAAGCTTTCAACACTCCCCGGGGAAAAATGAAGCACCTCATAACTCCTTGGGAGCAATGATCTCTGTCACACACCCCTGGAAACAATGAACTCGTCATTCATTTCAAGGGAACAAGAAGCCTGTCAAACACTCCTTGGGAACAAATAAGCTCTGATACCCCCTCCCTGCAACAATGACCACTGTCAAAACACTCCCTATCTCAATGAACCTGTCATACACTACCTGGCAGCAATGAAGCTCTGCATTCACTCCCTTCAACAATTAATTTCTCTTGCTCCCCCTGGGGAAAAATGAAGCTCTGTTTTAACCCCCCTGGGAGCAATGAATGTGCTACCCTCCCTGTCAACAATGAAGCTTTGCATACACTGCTTGGCAACAATTAGGCTCTGTCATACACTTCCTTCACAATGTGCCTGTTAACACTCTCTGGCAAAAAATTTAAACTCTGTCAAACTCCCGGCAACAAGAAACTCTTCATACACTCTCTGGGGAAAAAGAAGCTCTGTCATACACCCCTTGCAAAAATGAATTCTGTCAACACCTTTGGCAGCAATGAAGCCGTCAACATCCCGCCCGCAATGATGCCTGTCATACATTACCCGGGGAACAAAAAAGCTTTCATACACTGTCTGGCAAACAAAGAACTCGTCATCACTTCCCCCGGAAAAAAAAAAACTCTTCATTACTTCTGGAACAATGAAGCTCGTCCCCTAAACACCCGCAAAAATAATCTTGTCATGGACTCCCTGGCAGCAGTGAAGCTCCATCACCCTTGGGAAAATGAAGCCTGTCGTACACTCCTGTAAAAATGAAAACCTCACGCACTCCCGGCAACAATGAAACTCTGTCATATGCGCTCTACAACAATGAACTTTCATACACCTCCGGGGGCAACAAGATGCACTCTCAACACTCCTTTGGGAGCAATGAAGCTCTGTCACACATTCCCTGGCAAAAAAATGAACCCGTCATTCCTTCATGGAACTGAACCCTGTCAAACCTCCTTGGCAACAAGAAGCTCTGATACACTCCCCGACAAAAATACCACGTCAAAAAACTCCCTGTTTTCAATGAAGCCTGTCATACACTACCTGGGAGCAATGAACTTTGTCATACACTCCCCGGCAGCTGTGAAGCCTCAGCTCCCCTGGAAACAGGGGAACACTGTCCCTACACTCCAGGTAAACAAAGCTCTCATATACTCCGTCAACAATGAACCTCATATCCCTCCCTGGCAGGAAAGAACTCCTCATACTTTTCTACAAAAATGAAATTTTCATTCCCCTTCCTGGCAAAAAGAACCTCTGTCAAACACTCCTTGGGAACATTAAACACTCCAAACACCCCTGGCAGCAATGCAGCCTGTCATCACTCCCTGGGAAATGGAACTTTGTCATTCAATTCCTGGCAACAATGAAGCTCTCATACCTCCCATCAACAATGAACCTCTTAAACTCCCTGGCCATGAACTCTTTATCACCCCTTTTTAACAATTAATTTTCTTTTACTCTCCCTGGGAACAAGAAGCCTGTTTTTTCACTCACTGGCACAATGAAGCTGTGTCTACACTCCCGCAACAAAGAAGCTCTGTCATACACTGCTTGGCAACAAATTAAAGGCCCCTGTCATACACTCCCTTCACCAAGTAGATCTGTTAAATCCCTTTAAAAATTAACTCTTCAAAAACCCTGGCAACAAAGACGCTCTGTCAAACCCCTAGCAAAAAGAAGCTCCCCATACACTCCCTTTGCAACAAAGAAGTTCTGTCATACACTCTTTGGGGCAATGAAGCTCGTCAACACCAGCCACAATGATGCTCTGCATAAAAACCCTTGCAAAAAAAAACTCTGTCATTCACTACCTGGGAATAAGAAGCTCTGTCACACAATCTAGGCAACAAAGAAGCTCCATACCCCCTGGGAACAAAGAAGCTCTCTAAAACACTCCTGGAACAACGGAGCTCTGTATACACTCTTTGCAGAAAAGAAGCTCTATCATGAACTCTTTTCAAAAATGAAGTACTGTCGTCCTGCCTGGAAACACGACACTGTGTTATACACTCCCTGGCAAAAAATAAGCTCTGTTGAAAACTCCCTGGCAACAATGAATCAAACATACACCCCGGGAACAATGAAGCCTGTTTATACCATTGGCAGCAAAGAACTCTGTCAAACCCCTGCAACAATGAAGTTCTCTGTATCTCCCGGCAACAAGAGCTCTGTCAAACACCCTGCAACAATGAAACCTGTCTTTAACTCCTTGGCAAATTGAAGGTCTCATACACCCATGGTAAAAATGAAGCACTGTCATACACTCGCGGGAAAAATGAGCTCCTGCACCCCTGGCAGCTTGAACTTTGTCAAAAACCCCTGGCAAAAAAATTCTGTCAACACTACCCCCAACAATGAAACTTTTTCATACACCCCGGCACATGAAGCTCTCATGCACTCCCTGGCAACAATGAAGATCTGGTACACTCCTTGGTAAAAAGAAACTCTCACCACCCCTGGAATCAATAACCGTCTACACGCCCGGCAACAAAGAACTCTGTCATTCACTTCCTGGCAACAATGAAGCTCTGTCATACATACCGCAAACAAGAATCTTTGCATACACTCCCTGGCAGCATGAACTCTCATGCACCCTGGGAACAAAGAAGCTCTGTCGTACCTCCGTGATAAAAAAAAAAGCTCTCACGCACCCCTGGCAACAATGAAGCCGTCATACGCCTGGGAAAAAAAGGTTTCATACACCCGGGCAACAATAAGCACTCCATACACTCCTTGCAGCAATGAAGCTTGTCAACACACCCCGGGAACAAGAACCGCAATTTACTTCAGCAAAAATGAAGCCTTCAAACACTCCTTGGGAACAATAAGCTCTGATCACTCCTGACAACAAAGACGCACTGTCATACACTCCCTTCTGCATTGAAGCTCTGTCTACACTACCCGGGAGCAATAATTTGTCAACACCCCTGCGCTTGAACTCTCATGCTCTCCCTGGAAACATTGAACACGTCATACACCCTGGTAAAAAATGAAGCTCTCATACACTCCCGCAACAAGAAGCCTCCATAACCCCTGGGAGCAAGAAGCTCCATCATACTTCTCAGCACAATGAACTTTGCCCCTTCACTTTGGGAAAAAAAGAACCCCTGTCATACACCCTTTGGGAACATTTAAGCACTCCATACCTCCAGGCAGCAATGCAGCTCTGTCATACACTCCCCGGCAACTATGAATTTTTCATTTCCTTCCTGGCAACAAAGAAGCTCTCATACACCCCTATCAACAAGAAGCCTTTATTTCTCCCTGGCAGCAATGAAGCTCTGCAAACACCCCTTTTAAAATTAACTTCTCTTGTACTCTCCCTGGGAAAAACGAACCCGTTTTACATCACAGGCAGCATGAATTGTGTATGCACTGCTTGCAACAAATAGGCTCTGCCCTACACTCCCTTTTTACAATGTACTCTGTTAACACTCCCGGCAAAAAAAAAAGCTCTGCAAAACCCCGGAAAAATGACGCTCTGCTACACTCCCTACAACAATGAAGCTCGTCATACACTCCTGGCGAAAAGAAGCTCTGTCATACACCCCTTGCAACAACAAGTTTTTTTTCATACACCTTTGGACAATGAAGCTCGTCATAAAAGTCCCGCCCCAATGAGCTCTGTCCATATAAATCCTTCAAAAAAGAAACTCTGTCATTTACTACCTGGCAAAAGAAGCCTGTCATACAATCTATGGGGAACAAGAAGCCTCACACACCCCTGGGAACAACGAAGCCCAATACACCCCTGGTAACAACGATGCTCTTCATACACCTTTGCAGAAATGAAGCCTATCATAACTCATTTCAACAAAAGTTCTGTCGTACACCCCGCAAAAAGAAGCTCTTCTTTCACTCCCTGCAACAATGAAACAATCAAACTCCCCCGGCAACAATGAAGCACTGTTAAATATTCACTCAGCGAAAAAAGCTCTGCATACACTCCCTTCAAAAGAATTCTTTGTACCTTTCCCCGGCAAAAAATGAAGCTCTGTCAAACACTCTCTGGCAACAATGAGCTCTGTCTTAAGCTCCTTTTCAAAATTGAAAGGGCTTACACTCATGGTAACAAAAAGCACTGTTAACACTCCCCGGGAACAATGTGCTCCATACCTCCCTTGCAGCAGAAGCTTTGTATACACCCCTGGGGAACAATGAAAGTTTTGTCATACACTACATGCCAACAATAAACTTTTTTCATACACTCCCTGGCAGCAGTAAGCCTCATGCACCCCCGGCCCAATGAAAATTCTACACCCTTGGGAAAAAAGAAGCCTCACGCACTTTATGGAAAATGGTTGTAAAAATTTAAAAAAAAAAGAATTGTTACAAAACTCCCTGAAAAAAATGAAGCACGTCATACCCCCAGTCTGCAATGAAGCCGGCAACATTACCTGGCAACAATGAATTTTTATACATGTCGGGAAAAAATGAACTCTGCATACCCTCCCTGGCAACAATGAACCGCCATTCAATTCCGGGGAAGAAAAGAAGATCGTCAAAAAATCATTTTCAACAAAGAAGCCTGATACACCCCTGACAACAATGAACACTATCAAAAAACCCCCAAACTGCAATGAACCCTGTCAACATTACCTGGCACAATGAACTTTGTCAAACCTCCCTGGGACTGTGGGGCTATCAGGGGCTCATGGAAAAAAAAACTTTGTCGTACACTCCCCTGGTAAACTGAAACTCTCATATACCCCTGCAACAACGAAGTTTTTCATACACTCCCCGGAACAAGAAGCTCTCAGCCTCCCGGCACAAAAAAGCACCTGAACACTCCCTGGAAAAAATGAACTCTGTAAAACACTCCCTTGCATCAATAAACTCGTTTTTCACTTCCTGGGAACAAAGAACCTCGCCCCTACACTCTAGGCAGCAATAAGCTCTGATACACTCCTTTTAGCAAAAGAAGCTATGTCACACACTCCCCGGAAAAAGAAGCACAGTTTTAAAATCCCTGGCAGGAATGAAGCTGGTCATACTCTCCCTGTCAAAAATGAACTCTGTCATACACTGCATGGCAACAAAGAGGTTCAGTCAAACACTCCCTTGCAGCAAGTAGCCTGTAATCACTCCCTGTCAAAAATTTAATCTCGTCCCCATGGAAACAATGATCCTGTCGTACACTCCCTTGCAACAATTAAGCTCTGTCATACACTCTCGTCGAAAAGAAGCTCTGTTTACATCCCCTTCTGCAATGAACTCTGACAGACCTTCCTTTCAATAATAAGCATGTCATTAACTCCCGGAATTAATAAAACCTGCCCTACACTACCCGACAGCAAAAAACTCTGTCATACTCCCTGGCAAAAATGAAGCTATGTCATACTCTCCCAGGCAACAATGAAGATCTCTTATACACTCAATGTAACAATGAAACTCTGTCATACTTTCCCTGGAAACAAAGAAGCTCTGTCTACACTCTATGGCAACAATGAATGTCTGTCATATACTTCCTGGCAAGAATAGAGCTGTGTCACACACTCCCTTGCAACAATGATGCCCCTGTCATGCACTCCCTGGCAGCAATGAAGCTGTGTCATATACTTCCCTGGTAACAATGAAGCTCTGTCATGCACTCCCTTGCAGCAATGTAGCTCTGTTATACACTCCCTGGCAAAAATTAAGCTCTGTCAAACTCCCTGGCAACAATGACGCTCTGTCATACACTCCCTAGCAACAATGAAGCCTGTCATACACTCCCTTGAAACAACAAAGTTCTGTCATACACTCTTTGGCAGCAATGAAGCTCTGTCATACAGTCCCTGCCAGCAATGATGCTCTGTCATATAAATCCTTGCAAAAAAGAAACTCTGTCATTCACTACCTGGCAATAATGAAGCTCTGTCATACAATCTATGGCAACAAAGAAGCTCTCACACGCTCCCTGGCATCAACGAAGCTCTCTAATACACTCCCTGGTAACAACGAAGCTCTGTCATACACTCTTTGCAGAAATGAAGCTCTATCATGAACTCCATTTCAACAATGAAGTTCTGTCGTACACTCCCTGGCAACAATGAAGCTCTGTCATACACTCCCTGGCAACAATGAATCAATCATACACTCCCTGGCAACAATGAAGCTCTGTTATATACTCACTGGCAGCGATCAAGCTCTGTCATACACTCCCTGTCAACAATGAAGTTCTCTTGTACTCTCCCTGGCAACAATGAAGCTCTGTCAAACAATCCTTATCAACAATGAAGCTCTGATACACTCCTTGACAACAATGAAGCACTGTCATACCCTCCATGTCTGCAATGAAGCTCTGTCATACATTACCTGGCAACAATGAAGCTTTCATACACTGTCTGGCAACAATGAAGCTCTGTCATACACTCCCTGGCAACAATGAACTCTGTCATTCACTTCCTGGCAAGAATGAAGCTCTGTCAAACAATCCTTATCAACAATGAAGCTCTGATACACTCCCTGACAACAATGAAGCACTATCATACACTCCATGTCTGCAATGAAGCTCTGTCATACATTACCTGGCAGCAATGAACTTTGTCATACACTCCCTGGCAGCTGTGAAGCTATCATGCGCTCACTGGAAACACTATAGCTTTGTCATCATTAAACACTTAATGACACAACTGTGACACAGTTTGCAGATGATGTTATTCATGTCGTCTCATCAACTCCGGTAACAGGAAAATACTGTGTTGATGGGTTCCCGCTGCGCCTGCGCAGATGTGCAGGGGGGGGGGGGTCGAGCTGGGGCACTAGGTGGCGGGAGTGTTTTGAATGGGTGAGGAGGCTGAGAAAACCGGGAATGAGGAAACTGGCGTTCACGGCGGCCTAAGGATCAATATAGGCCACAATTCATAATAGGAAGTGTCGTGACTGTCCCTAGTGAAGAGTGAGGGAACGTGATTTACGGGACCACCGTAAAAGGGTGGTAAAATTAGTGAATAATGTTCGACCGGGTGTGACAGGTGCACGGCCATGGTGTGTGTCCAGGGGAAATACCCGTGTGTTAATCCTCGCTCATCGGCCTCAGATCTTAATGGAGTGACCTCTAATGTGTATAATAGTTATGAGACGTTAAATCGTCTTGTGAATGGTAATGTAATCAGTGATAATAACATTGAGTTAAGAGAATGCGGGATGTGAAATAGATCGCCCTGCTCCGAGTGAACGCGTGACTCTCGTAACGAGGATAATGAAGCTTTATGGAATCACGACTTCTAAACCGGGACAAACCGATGGATACCTCGTCCTGCTGGAATAAGAACCGTGTCGGTGTAGCAGGACATCGAAATGAGATGGGGAATGGAGGAAATAAGGAGTATTAATCACCCACAGTTAAGTAACCCTTCTAGTTATAGCAGACTGATGCTGGCCAGTTAGGTATGTTGTAATTGGATAGGTTATGAGTGATCCATATACATCAAGTGACCGCCAGAGAACATCTGGTAAGTGGTGGGATTATGTACAAATGTTTTTCCTTGATGGATGTATCCATGTGTATCCTACCCCCCCCACCCCTTCATTCAGCTAAACTAATATAATCTATACAGTCCACAATTAATTAGTAACGCCGTGCTTGTGGGTGCTACCCAATTTATACTGGTCTCGGATAGATGTGGACAAGATTGTGAGGGTCGAGGGGTCACCTGTAGTGACCAGAGGTGGTTAAGTTTTCTCACATGTCTACATGGGGTGACTACGGTAAACAATATGGTTGTCTCCCAATGAGATTACTTGTATGTATATAATGTTGAGGTACATACAGATAAGCACCCTATAAAATTTTCCAGAGCGGGGTCGCCTCCTGGGGAGGGTGAGAGTAAGGTGTATGTGGGTATATGAAGGTGTAGATGAGTGGCATACGTGTATGTAGCATGCAAGTGGGCACAGAAACCAAAGGTGATACCAAGTAATTACGTAGTACCGAATGGAGAATTCTGTGTTTGATGTCAGGGTCGTCATGACCTTCTTCATGTATTAAGTGTGAATGGTGTCAAGATTATAGTTTTAAGACCGTGAAGAGCTTTAGGGGTTATGTAGAGAGTGCGTTTATAGCCTTTATTGGGCATATTTCATGTGCGATAATTGTATCGCAATGAGAGGTTATTTAAATTATGTTTGTGTTTAGTGTTGTGGGTTTTTAGGGAGTGTACTGTCTTTATTTTAACATTATATAATGTGCTCATCCAGTTGCTGCGAGATGGAACGCTAATGACTTCCATAAATTTGTAATGCCTCGTTAAAAGTTTTGTAATGGGAGAGTATGGTTTAGTCTCAGATTTTATATAATGTGCTCAGGCGTTGGAAGAGGCTGTAGTAATATTTAGTAATATTTGTTAATATTTATTTAGTATAAGTGTGAGGCTTAGGATTTGATTTTTTTTTTTTTTTTTTTTTTTCAATGCTTAAAGAGAGATTGTAGTGAGGCACGTATGTATGTGCTTAGGTACTTCTTATTGTATAGGGGTTAATTTTGGGAAGAGCATGTAATTGTTTTTAACTGAGATTGTGATGTAGTTAGTTTGTTAGTTAAAGATTAGCCGGTATTCTCCCGGCCCGGGCCTTGTCCAAGTGGTGGCCCGGCCTTGGCTCCCTCTTTAGGGAGTGTCTGAGACCTAAGTCTCCCATGGGAGGAGGCACAAGTACCTCCTCATCTTTGGGACCAACTGTCCCCAGGCCTAGCCACAAGCTAGGCCTCTCTGGTCTGCCATCCCTGCCCCAAGGGGGCAAATGGGAATGACAGTCTTATGAGCTAAAGGCTCGGGCTCAGGCACCTACCCTACCCTAGAAGGGTTAGGCATGGTGTCGATCTTGTGATGTAGGTTATTACTCTGATTATCTACTGTGAAGGTTGTGAACCTTTGTCATATGTCAGTCATAGTATGTTAACTATACAAATCTGAAAGTTGTATATAGTTTATATTTTATATAGTTTATATAGTTATAGTTTATATTGTTTATCATAGTATGTTATATAGAAAATTTTGTGAGTGTATATGGGTAACCTCTTTTATGTCAATTACAATGTGTTGTTAATAATTGTTAAGTGTATGTTGTGTAGGATTGAGGATCCTACTGTACCCATTTTATATCTTTATTTAAATATCAAGCTGTAAAGTTTTTTAAATAAAATATAAAAAAAAAAATCTTTTGACTACCGCCCACAGGATGGGTATGGGGTGACTACCGCCCACAGGATGGGTATGGGGTGCATAATAAACATATTAAACTAACTAACTATGAAAGTACGCTGGGATCCCTCGTCCAACAATGCAGTTACATTTTTTGATTTATGCCTTTTATCATCAATTTTTACCTGTAACCAGGTAAGGCTACTTCAGCATATTCGCTGCCTGGTGAGGTAGAGTGCGGGTCGTGCTTTTGCACCCTCTACTGTTTTCCCAGACGAGCTACTCAGGTCAACAACATGGCGCCAGGTGTGCGCAGAAGGGTGAATACTGTGGGCATTGAGCTTTTAGTGGGGCTTTAACGCCTACGTCAGTTGATGTGCTATTGCCCAAAATTGTGAGAGAGACATACGGCATCAGAGACGAGGATTTGTATGGAGTGGCACTGAACGGTGTGTATAGAATATTCGTGAAGGTGCTAACTGCTCAAGTATACGAGGCGTTGGTGGATCGTTATCAAGATGTCAGCATTAACGTAACACCGGCAGTGAGGGTCAGGTTGACGGATGTATCACGACATTATTCGTGGGTTAAGCTCCGAAACGTGCCTTTTGAGGCTGATGAAGTGGATTACGCAATGTTTTCGAACGTTATGGCACTGTACATCTGGCCCAACCTGGTAAATGGGTAAAAGGAGCTTACACAGGTTATCCTGAGGGTTCTTTCAATCTCAAGATGACGCTAAGGCATCCTATACCCTCGTATGTATATCTCGAGGAGTTTAGAACCCAGGTAATGGTAGCGTATGCTGGGCAGAGGCGTACATGCCGACTGTGTGGCGAATTTGACCATATGGCGGCAGACTGTGGCAAGCGGAATATGGCTCCTGGGCCGGCAAGGGGCGCAGCACCTGTCCATGAGAAACCGATGCCTGAGGAAGAACGGAGGCAAGGAAGAGGGCGTGGTCGCTTGTGGAGTGAAGAGGTGATGGCTCCTCCTGTGGAATCAGAGAAGTGGAGATCCATGAATCACCTGGCCCATCAACAGTATAGCTGCCAAGTGAAGAGGTGCAGGTGGGCGCAGAAGTGAAAGCTATTGAGGTGGAGTTGGAGACGGTGATACAGGCTATGTTAGAATCTACAGAGGTGGAGAGTCACAGTGAGCAGGAACCGGGTACAGGCAGAAGGTGTGTGCGGGAGAGGGGAGGATCAGGTGGCACCTGTGATGGACAGTGTAAGTGCATGAAGACATGGAGGCGGATTAAGGGTAGTAGAGGTGGAAGTCCATTGTGCTGGCTCCCAGGACTCAGATATGAAACTGAAGGAGCTACAAGGAAAAGGGCAGCAGCGTCAGATTCGGACGATGTTCTGACGCCGGCGTAAAGGCCAGGAAAAAAGACATGGGGTTATAGTGCTCAGAGTGACTCTACGAGAGGGGCACAACAGAAGGGGGAGGGGATGATTGGGAAGGAGGGTGGAGTATGTGGCAAAGGCAAAGCCCAGGGAAAGGGTTTTTGAAAGGGAAGAGCCCATGACATGAGGGAGGGAGGGAAACTTTAAGCCGGCCTCAGGTGTGTAACAATAAATATTAATGGTCTGTGTGATGGTGTTAAACGTGAGTGCTTCAGGATGTTTTTGAATAGGTACAAGATTGACGTAGCTTTTGTGCAGGAGCACAATTTTAAGCTTGGTCGTGAATTAGAGGTGCCGGGTATCAGGCTTATGTGTTGCCGTCTGAGCGCTTAAAAGGAGGAGTGGGTGTGTTGATCAGGGAGGCGAGCCCGTTTGTATTGCACAGGAAAGAGGGGGGGGGGGAGGGGGAGAGTATTACGTGTGGAAGGATGTGGATGGGAGAGAGAAGTGGCGTTTGTGTGTGTGTATGCCCCAGCAGAAAGTGACGTGAAAGTGAAGATGGATTTTGTGCGTGAGGAGCTCGTGTACTACCTACGCACGTTACCGTCGGTGGCGATTGTGGGGGGGGATTGGAATTGTGTAGTTAAGAGGGCAGACGTGGAACCCAGAGGAGCGGGGTATTTTCCTCATTCTTGGGAGGCCTGCTTAGAGACCTTCAGTTACGTGATGCTTTCGGGGGAGGTCTGTGGGAGGTGGGAACATACGTTATAAGAATGGGATATGCGGCTCGCTTGGACAGGTTATATTTATCTCAGAGGGTTTTGGTAGAGTCTTTAAAACTATTGAGATGGTGTCTTCTGATCATAGGGCGGTATTAGTGGAGGTGGGGTGGGATGCTTTGGCTCGTAGGCAGGGAAGTTATTGAAACTGAACACGATGGTTTTTTAGGGATAGGGATGGATTGGAAGGTTTTGCAGTATTTTGGGAACAGCTCTTGGCAGACAGAAGGACAGAGGAGGATGTGGTAGGATGGTGGGATAGTGTGGCTAAAGTAAGAATACGTCAATTTTATGTGAGGGAGGGTAAACGCATAAATCAATTGCGGTATGGTTTGTCAAATTATTTAGAATCTAGATTACGGGATTGTTACAAGGGGGGAGCTGTGGCCGGGGTGTACCCAGTGGAGGATATACACATGTTGAAGGGCAGGATAAGGGATTTACAAGAAGAACGTTTTGCAGCGGTATGTATACAGGCGGGTTTGACGAAGTACTATGGGGCGACAAGCCATCAGCTTGTGTGCTGCGAGGACAGAAGGTACGACAGCGAACGACTACAATACCGGGATTGCAAGTCATTTCTTTGGTGGGGGGTTTAAGAGAGGGACAGGTATACGGGAAACCATGGGGATGAGTGCATATGCAGATAGATGGTTTGAGGAATATGGGAAAAGTAGTGGGGTAGATGGAGAGGTTCTTGGGCAGGTATGTGAGTATGTGCCATGCAAACTGGGGAGGAGTGATCGGGAGGCACTGGGTGGGGTCATTGAGGAGGAGGAAATATGGAGAGCCCTTATGGACATGAGGAAGGGAAAAGCACCCGGGATCGATGGTTTACCAAACGAATTTTTATGTACAAGCACTGGGATCTGCTTAGGGGTTTCTTAGTAGAGTTAATGAATACCATGAAGGAAGGAGGTAAGATGGGAGAATCACAGGCAACGGCGGTGGTGGTGTTGGTCCCGAAGGGTAAACAGCAGAGTACCCTTCGGGATTACCGAGCCATTTCGTTGCTTTGTGCTGATTATAAATTGTTCGCGAAAATTCTTGGGAATCGGCTTAAATGTGTTGTGGGGAGGGTCGTGTTTGAGTCTCAGTTTGGGTTGCCTGGTAGGTCAATGGGCGAGGGCCACGGGATCATAAAGGGGTTCCTGGAGGACATGGAAAGGGGAAGAGGGGCGTTGGTGGCGTTGGATTGGCAAGGGGCTTATGACAGGGTGGAAAGAAAGGCTTTGAGGGATATTGTCCTACGACAGGGGTTTGGCGAAGAAATAGTGGGGTGGGTGGATACGTTGTACTCAAACGCGAAGGTAAGGGTGCAAATCAATGGGTGTGTGGGGGAGGGAGTCACCATGGAGCGAGGTCTTCGGCAGGGATGTCCATATCACAACTTTTGTTTGCATGTGTTCAGGATCCCTTGTATAGGATGGTGGAGGATCGTCTAAGGACAGGGGATGGGGATGGTGAGCAGAAGCCTTGGCCTGGTTTGGTGGGCTATGTTGATGATACAACTATTTTGGTGAGTGAGGAGACACGGTTAGGACTTTTGGAGGAAATTGTACACTATTTTGGGAGAGCTACTGCGATGAAAGTAAATCTGGAAAAGTCAATGATAATGGGGCTGGGATAGTTGGCAGGGAGATTAGATTGGGGATGTGATGTTGTGCAGCGGAGAACCACGAGTCTGAAAATCTGTGGTGTCGTTTATGAGGCTGACCTGAGTGCTGCAAGGATTAGCAATTCGAATAGGATGGTGGAACAGGTGCAGCGACGTTTGGGAATGCTGCGACCTCACCATTTAACCCTTAGGCAACGTGCAATCGTCATCAATGTATTACTATATAGTAAAGTCTGGTTTGTTTCGGCAGTGATGCCGTTAACAGGAACAGCGATCACGAGTATTCTTAGAATGGTGTTCAAATTTTTGTGGGGCTCAGGGTGCAACTGGTTGCGAAGGGAGGTAGTGACATTGCCGGTATGTAGGGGAGGGTTAGGTTTGTTGGACTTGAGAAAGCGCGTGAAATGTGTTTTTATTAAGAGGGAAGTGATAAGTGCAGGTGCATGGAGGGGGGGGGCAGCTAGATAAGGTACATGCTCACCTGAGGAAATGGTATGGAGGGGCGGAAATGAAGGAATGTGAAACAGTGTTACGTGCTTTAGTGTTAGCCAGGGAACCGGGAAAAGTAAAGGTGGGAACTTTATGTAAATTGTTAGAGAGAAATGTAGTGGCGCCGGTTGAAGGGATCTACCCCATGTATGCATGGGATGTAATATGGCGAAGATTTAGTAAATTAAGGATACGACATAGCCACGTGAGGTTATGTATCGTTTCCTGCATGGGATTTTGCCATCGGGAGCGATGCTCCGAGATAGGAGGGTTATCGAGGGTGGGGGGTGTGGCAGATGCAGTGGGGAAGAGACTGCATATCATGTTGTCTATTTTTGTGAAGATTTGGAGTGCATCAGGGTATGGATGAATAATGTTGTGGTGAGGGGGGGGTCAAGGGTGTCGGTTATTGCGAGCATTGAGTCTTGATATGAATGGTGTAGATGAGGGTGTGGTAAGGGGTTTAACAATGTAATCGTGGGACTACATATATGTTTTGTGGGGTATGAGGGGGAAGGAGGGTGGGGATGTGTGGAAGGACTTTGGCGGCGACGTTTTATCGAACCTTGTGTCGCAATAGAGACATTTTTGGGAAAAGGTGGGATGAGGTTTTTTCCGAGGGTTATAGAGGCCTAACAATAGGGAATTTATTGGCGTTATAAGGGGTTTTAACTGCCGGGGTGAGTAGGGTGGTAAAAGGGAGGGGGGGTTCAGGGGTATTCAACGGGCTCACCTCCATGTGTGCGCAATGATGGGTGATTGGGTGTGATTGGAGGTACTCGTGTGGGTCTAGATGAGAGGTTGTGAAAGATTAGTTTAGCTTAGTTCCATATGTATATTTTCCTTTGGTAGCGTATTATGTTGACGCTTGTACTGGTCTTGCAATTGAATTTTAAACTTTTCTTGAGAGGATATTCCTTTCACTATGTACCTTGAAGAACTGAGTTATTTTTGCATTTTTGTTACGTGTTCCTGCATCAGATTTAAAGTAATTTCCTATTATGTAAACGTGTGTGGATAAGCATTAGTTCTCTAGATTAAAATTTTTGTATCTATATTTGTATTCTATTCTATGTGATTCGCCGGTAATCCCGGCCCGGGTCTCTTCCATTTTGGTGACCTGGCATTGGCTCCCCGGGTAGGGAAGTGACATTTATCTTTACTTGCACCTGTGTGGCAGGTCTTCAGCAGGAAGGGGGGGGGTACCTCACCGGCCCTATGGCCAGATGACGTACCAAACGTTAGTGTGCACTAACAGTGGCTGGTGTGCAGTGCAATGGAGGCCCAAAGCAGGCCCTCGCAGCAACTTCAGCGGGGGGGCGGATGACATGCAAGGACTGGAAGTAAGGTTTTTCCAAGTCCCTGACAGCTAAGTACACAAGATGTGCTGCCTCATTCTCTGGGTCTGCCCTACGGGGGTCATTGGGAAGTGTTCCTACGGCGAAGGGGCATCGTAGCGGGCCAGTCTAACAGGTAGTGCAACCAAGGGCTGTGGAACCATTTTGGTCACAATGGGCACAGAGCTCCTCTCGTGCCCGTTCAACAATCCTTGCAGTGGTGGGATACCCTAAGCGTAGGCGGTTGGATATGCACCCTCAGTTCCTGGACTGTGTCCGAAGACTTGGAGGGGGCACCCTGTGGGTCGCCCTGACATACCAACAGAGGCTCCATGACTCCCCCAGGGTCAGGGAATGGGCGCCCTCGGTTGAAACCAGCAGCCAACAGCGCAATCTGGCTGAGGCTGATGGAGATCGCAGCATGTGGCTGTGCCTCGAGGGTTGCGTCCTAGCAGCCTCATCTCCCAGCATCATTGCCAGGGATACCCACATGGCTTGGGATCCAGTTGATGGTAGCCCTGCGACCCTGGGCCATGAGAGTCTGCGGTCACCCCGGATGGATGTGATTAAGTGTATGTTATCCTTTGGCTCTCTGTGCATAAGCGCTTGGATTGCTGCCTGGGAAATCAACGTGGATGATGGGGGGATGCTGATGGTCTGCAAGAGCATACCGCAGAGCTTGTTGGATGGCAAAGATTTTCGGCATGGAGGATGGTGCAATGGTCTGGGAGGCCCCAAACCCTCTGTTCAGATTGCTGTGGAACATCCAGCAGCTGTGGGGCCTGCCACTGGGTCTCGGGAGCCACAGTGTAATATGGCACACACCCTGGGCCTTCCGCACCCACAATGCTAGCCGAGGCAAGGTGGTGCAGAATGTCCCGGGTGAAAATGCCTCTTGCTGTCTGGTAGGGTTGTCCACTCACCGAAAACAGCTCTGGTGCCCAAGGGGGTGGCACCGTGTAGTTCGCTCCAGTCTGTCGCAGCCTCCTGCCTGGAGAAATGTCATGGGCAAGAGCTTCTGTGTGGCAATTGCTACCGCCCACATCCATCGGCGGCCGGGAATCCCAGTGGAATGACCTGTCCCTGGCGGACCCTTTAAATCTCTCTTCAGTTTGTCAGCCCCGGGGAGTCAAGATACTTTGCAATCTCCTGGCAGCTACCAGTTGGATCCGTCTTCAAGAGGCTGTAGCTGCACCTCAAGGTTCAGAGCCACTGCATTGGCCCACCTAGGACCCCCCAGCATGGCCCGTACAGCTGTGTTCTGGATGACACAGAGGGATTTGATGTTTGTGGGTCTGGCGTGAACCAGAGCAAGTGCCCCATAGTAAACGAGGGAACGTATTGCCTGGATGTAGAAAACCTCATGTCCTCGAGGCTGGCCCAACCCTAGGGTGGCAATGGCACTCAATGCCCTGACCCTCTGCAGAGCCTCCCCTTTAATGTGGCGCACATGTTTCTGGGAAGGTGAGGTGCCTGTAAATGTAGATGCCAAGGTCCCTATAACTGTGAACCCACTCCAGGTCGTTTGCCCAGGACCCGCACCTCTGACTGGGCACCTTGGTGTAAGGATCATGGTTTTGGGTTTTTTTGCTGCAGATATCTTGAGTCCCAAGTGACGGCGGTGGAAGCCAGCAGATCGAGGTCCTCCTGGGCACGCTGCAAAAGCCGGGCCCTTCCTAGGTACGAAAGTGCCAGGTCATGGGCATAGCTGAGGAGGATGGTCCCTCTGGAGAAAGGCAGGCACACCAGCTGATGCATCAGTACATTGAACAGGGTGGGACTAAGCACCCCGCCCTGTGGAGTGCCGTTGTCCAGGGTTTTTGAGAGAAGAGGCATCCCCCTGGAAGCGTACCCGGGCCTGCCTGCCCTGGAGATAGGAACGAAGCCATGAAAGCAGCCTCCCTTTAATCCACCTGCGGGCCAAGAGTGAGAGGATGGCAGGTGCACGGGCCCTAGCTCAAAAGCTTTCTCGAGGTCAAGAAAGACAACAATGTGGGCTTGGGCGTCCGACCCAATGCCGGTCAGTAGAGTGGTAGGCTTTCGAAAGTGCCCACTCCTCTGGTGAAGCCATAGAGGTGTTTATGAGGAGGGCCAAGCTTCCACCTCAGGCGCTCCAACCCTTTCCTTTCAGACACCTTCGAAATGCAACTGGTGGGGAGATGGGTCTCACACTGCCAGGACCCCCAGGCTTAGGAATCGGTATGATGTCAGCCTCCTTCCATAACGACGGGAGTTTGCCAGCTCGCCAAGTCTGGTTGATGACTCCCAGGACAGCTGAATGTCCAGAATGGCCAACCGAGTGATCATGCCATGGGTGATCCATCATGCCCCGGAGCAGTGTCTCGATGAGATGTGAAGGCTGCCTGGAGCTCCTGGTCGCTGAAGTCTTAAATCCGTGACATCCCCAGCCTGGCATGCTGCTTGGATCAACTCACCCTTCTAGGAAGGGGGGTGGCTTGGAGGTCCTGGAGATCCTGAGGCAGTTGAGCCATGGCCGCTCTGGAGGTGAATGGGTCCACCAGACGCTCTCCCTCCATTGCGGGGTCTTGGTGCAACCGAGCCACACTGCGACGCTGCGCAGGGGCCCA
Organism: Cherax quadricarinatus; assembly: GCF_026875155.1. NCBI lineage: Eukaryota > Metazoa > Arthropoda > Malacostraca > Decapoda > Parastacidae > Cherax > Cherax quadricarinatus. Next base: position 36,255,438 of record NC_069448.1, on the reverse strand, counting down.
ATCGTAACTTGGTCCAAATCTCAGATAAGGTGGAGGAGTAGCTGAAGGAGGCACACCACTCAAACCCATTTAGCCTCCCGGACCCTGTGTGAGACATGGCGTGCATGCCGCACCACTTCCCTGAGCAGACGCATGGGGCTCAACCGTGGGATTACGCCTGTGCATCTGCGTACAACATTGATGCGGTGGTTTTTTGTCCCTGATGCCTCATTGTAAAACCACCAGTCACGTTTATATGACCCTCCGCCTGTAATCTTAGGTATTGCTGCCTCAGCTGCACATGTAAAGGCCACCTCAAGCTTTGAGCCGCCTCATCTGGGTCTTCTGGAAGGGGAGACTCTGCCCACCCAAAGCTCAATGACCTCCTGAAGCACTGCCAGTCGGCCTTTTTTAGATTCCATCTGGGGGTAGGTGTGGGGAGCGGGCACCGTGGACCATCGTGTAGTGACCACTGCAAAGTGATCACTGGTGAGAAAGGGGGTGGACCTCCCATCTCGCGCTCGAGAGCAACCGAATAGAGATGAGTGTGACATCCAAGCGGCCACCATGGTGATGGGTTGGCTCACCATTATTGAGGAGGGCGATCTCAGGACCTCCTCCAGCAAAAGCCGCAAGGTGCCTCCCAGCTGCGTTGGTAGGAGAGACAGAAGAAAGTAGTATTGGGTGGTGGGCATTGACATCCCCAGCCACAACAAGACCCTCCCGTGGGGCGAGTGCTGCCACCTCTGAGATGTCAAGGGTGTACCGAGAGCTTCTGTAAATATTGTAAACCACGAGAGGTCCATCCGCCAAGTGCAGGGTGACAGCCTGAACCTCTACGCCCTCCCCACAGTCGATGGGGTCAGTGGAGATTGAATGAGGGATAGTGGTCCCGACGTAGATCGCCGTGCCCCTGCCAGTCCCTTCCAGGCGCTGAAAAGGTAGGTAGAAATCCCGGAATACGTGGCGCATTTGACGTGACAAATCGGCGAGTTCTCCTGAAACAGGAAGACAATCAACCTCATCCTGAACTGCAGCTTCAATCACTAAGTGAATTTTCCGCTGCAGCCCCCAAATGTTCCACTGGAGGATCTTCAAGGGCCGCAGAGGTGGCTCACTGATTTTCCCTCTCTGCCTGGGACTCGTCGTCCGTTGTTGGCGACTCCGGGGCCTCCTCCATCACAGACTGGAAGGACTCCTGGTTTATGGTTTGAAGTTCCATTGAGTCTTTCCTGTCCAGTAGGACCACGCCCAGCATCCATGACCAGGAGCTGCCTGCAGGCGCCCCTGTCCTCTGCCGACGGCAGCAGGCGACAGAGGAGGCGCTGAGATGACCCCGATGGTTTTTTTCAGTCGATCCGGAAAGGATTCGACCATTACCCCTGCAGGCATTGAGTGGACGACCCGTCGAGGCGGGGCTGGGTCACTGGGTATGTCTGGGTGGCTGTCGAACTGCAGCAGCATAAGCTGGGTGCAACCCTGGGCCCGGCATGAGTGGCCATGGGCTTCCAAGTCCCCTGGTGGGGGGAAACCCCTGCCTGCGCTGGCCGCCCCACAGTAGGGGCCTATCCTTGGGAAGAGGCCTGCTGGCCGTATGGCAAGGAATGTTGGTGCCCAGCTGGACCTGCTGGGCAGTGTGCCTGGCTGTGGCTGTTTTTTTCCCCCAAAGATTCTGCCTTCTTGGCCACCTTGCCATCTGACCCGCAGTTGACCGCTCTGCTGCAAACCAGTGTCTGCCCTCTGATGCCACCGCTGGAGCCCAGTGCTGGGGAAATCGCTGGTATTGCCCTCCTGCAGTATCCGGGAACCGTGATTGGAGCCCATGCTGACTGTTGCTGGGCAGTTCCAAGGGTGGGTGGGCGTGGGGGTGTCGGGTCGTTCCGATGACGAACCTGCTGCCAGTGCTGCACCATCACAGGACAGCTCCGGTTCCAGGCATGGTGCCTCTTTGAGCAGTTGGCACACTTGGGCTCTGGCCGAAGGGCTTCGCCAGGTGGATGTTGAGATTGCAATGCAGTCCTTCGATCGTGTGCCTTGCTGCCACACCACATTTCTTCTCTCGCTGGCAGGTGGCTGCAATATGAATTGAACCCCTGGCAGTTGAGCATTGTACTGGGCTTGACAGGTATGGTCGGGTCTTGAATCTTCCCCAGACCCCAAGGTCCAGGTGCGTGGGAAGTGGACCTTTGTGGTGGATCAGCACCTGGCCCGGTGGGCACCTTTTCACCGTTGCAGTGATCGCCTCCGCCTTGACAATATTGGGCACTTCCAAAATGGGGTCCAGTGGGAGGGGCACAGGGACGCGTAAAGCACCCCTTTGTACACCTTCTCCGAAGCAAGCAGTTCCACCATGCTGGGATGGGTCACAACCAGCCCCTTCAACTCCTCGTAAGAGTCTTCGTCCGAGGAATGACCAGAAACCTCGTTCCTTAGAGTAACTCGCAGCGGAACTTGAGGTGGGGAGACCTTCCAGATACCTTACAAACCCGTAGTTGGGAACCTTGAATTTGTTGAAGGCCTTGGTTGCTTGTGCCCGAGCTGAGCGGGAACTCCTTCCACGTGGAGTCAACCAGTCCCCGTCCACTGTGGAGGCCAACGCAACTGGTGTAGGGACCTGGGATGGCTCCATCCTTGCCACTTGAGGAGCTACATCCTCCTGGCTTCCTTCCACGACCCCTATGGCCATCTGGGGGTGCAAGTCTTCTTGGGTAGGGGCTGCCGATGGACCTAGTGGCAGATTGGTAGGTACAGTAGTCTCCACTGCATCCTTGGCCTTCTTGGTGGGGGCTCCCACCTGCCCCACGTCGTCCTCCAACTCGTCCCCGCATTCCAAGGAACGTTTAGGCCGCTCTCCTGGATCTGTCATGGTGACTGTAGGTGTGGGGACAGAGCCAGCAGCAGAGCTGCTGCCTGTGACCTCACAGCCGCCCACACTGGGTGCAGAGCTGTGAGGCTCAGAGCCCAGTCGGGGCCCGTAGCCACCCTCTCGTGGCTCACTGCTCTGAAGCACTGAACACAGTCCAAGAATCACCAGGAATGACGCTAATCTGTGCGTAAACTAACACAGATTTGCGAACACAACACACACTGTTTTCCAATCTTCGTCCAGTCGATAATCCTTCTTGTGTCGTCCCTCTATCTATATTTGTAAGTAATACTAGTTAGGCACGTGCTAGAAGGCACAGCGAAAGTATAGTCTTGTGTAATGTATGTTACGTTTTGGTAAGTTTGTATGTGGCGTGTTAGGTGTTATAAGGAGTTTGGTGTTGTTAAGTTACTAAAATCATGATGAACCTTTTGGATAATATATTATTCTGTCTAGTTAGGGTTCTTTAAATAATTTTACATTAGCTTAGTATTGTACCGCTAATGTAGCATGTGGTGTATTATCTTGTATTTTGAGCGTGAACTTCACGATATGCAATGTTATGAATGTTTGTAATTCATGGTTAACATTAATATTTGATATTATATTGGTGGTGTATATTCTTCTACTTATTACAGTGTATGTGTATAGGAATGTAATGTTTCATATCTGTTTTAGTCTGTAAATTTGTGTTTTTGTGTCTTGTTGATGCACTACCAACTCTTAGGTAAATACTTATTAAGGTTTTAATGAGGTCAGGATATGACTATTAATTAGGATAATTAATGTATGTTATTTAGAATGGTGACTGTACATACGGGGGGGGGTAGAAGTGTCAGCTGTGTCTGCACTGGCAATAATGATTATTGTAAAAGGAGGGTTTGTAGGTTATGTATATGGTTGTAGGTTATGTATATGGTTGTGGGTTATGTATATGGTTGTGGGTTATGTATATGGTTGTGGGTTATGTATATGGTTGTGGGTTATGTATATGGTTGTGGGTTATGTATATGGTTGTAGGTTATGTATATGGTTGTGGGTTATGTATATGGTTGTGGGTTATGTATATGGTTGTGGGTTATGTATATGGTTGTGGGTATGTATATGGTTGTGGGTTTATGTATATGGTTGTGGGTTATGTATATGGTTGTGGGTTATGTATATGGTTGTGGGTTATGTATATGGTAGTGGGTTATGTATATGGTTGTGGGTTATGTATATGGTTGTGGGTTATGTATATGGTTGTGGGTTATGTATATGGTTGTGGGTTATGTATATGGTAGTGGGTTATGTATATGGTTGTAGGTTATGTATATGGTTGTGGGTTATGTATATGGTTGTGGGTTATGTATATGGTTGTGGGTTATGTATATGGTATGTGGGTTATGTATATGGTTGTAGGTTTATGTATATGGTTATGGGTTATGTATTTGGTTGTGGGTTATGTATATGGTTGTGGGTTATGTATAGGTAGTGGGTTATGTATATGGTTGTTAGGTTATGTATATGGTTGTGGGTTATGTATATGGTTGTGGGTTATGTATATGGTAGTGGGTTATGTATATGGTTGTGGGTTATGTATATGGTTGTAGGTTATGTATATGGTTGTGGGTTATGTATATGGTTGTAATATGGCCATGATCTATGGTGTTGTAAATGTACCGGGATTGTGTACTAGAGGTTTTGTAATATCTAGTATGGTTTTTAATTTTATACTCTTATACATTATTGTATTTGCTCTGTTTTAAATAAAAATATAAAAAAAAAAACCATCATTGTTAACAATAATCCTGGTATACTCCAGATATACGTACTTGTTATAATAATAATAATAATAATAATAATAATAATAATAATAATAATAATTGTGGAAATTATTTAATTTCCGAAGCTATAGTGTCTAATAAGTGTTTAATGTGTTGATTTGGGTCAAAATGTATTTGCATTTTAATGGAACAGCTGGGTTCCCGCTGCGCCTGCGCAGATGTGCAGGGGGGTGGGGGTCGAACTGGGGGGGGCAGGTGGCGGGAGTGTTTTGAATGGGTGAGGAGGCTGAGAAAACCGGGAATGAGGAAACTGGCGTTCACGGCGGCCTAAGGATAAAATATAGGCCTCAATTCATAATAGGAAGTGTCGTGACTGTCCCTAGTGAAGAGTGAGGGAACGTGATTTACGGGACCATCGTAAAGGGGTGGTAAAATTAGTAAAATAATGTTCGACCGGTGGCAGGTGCACGGCCATGGTGTGTGTCCAGAGGAAATACCCGTGTGTTAATCCTCGCTCATCGGCCTCAGATCTTTAAAGGGGTGACCTCTAATGTGTATAATAGTTATGAGACGTTAAATCGTCTTGTGAATGGTAATGTAATCATGATAAAACATTGAGTTAAGAGAATGCGGGATGTGAAATAGATCGCCCGCTCCCATGTGGAACGTGTGACTCTCGTACCGAGGACAAGGAAGCTTTATGGAATCACACTTCTAAACCGGGACAAACCGACGGATACCTCGTCCTGCGGAATAAGAACCGTGTCGGTGTAGCAGGACATCGAAAATGAGATGGGGAATGAGGAAATAAGGAGTATCAATCACCACAGTTAAGTAACCTTTTAGTTATAGCAGACTGATGTGGCCAGTTATTTTTGTTGTAATTCGATAGGTTATGGGGGGTTTTTTTTTTGCTACATCAATTGCCCAAAGGGGGAATTTTTCTGGTAAGTGGTGGGATTTTGTACAAATGTTTTTTCCCTTTGAGGGATTTTTCCCCATGTGAAATCCTCCCCCCCCCCCTTCTTCAGCTAAAAATTTTAATTTTATACTGTCCCACAATTAATTAGTAGCGCCGTGTTTGGGGGTTGTCCCCAAAAAATTTTATACTGGTTGGGATAGATGGGACAAATTGTGAGGGTCGAGGGGTATTCTATTCATTCTATTTGATTCCCCGGGTAACCCCCGGCCCGGGTCTCTTCCATTTTGGTGACCCGGAAATTGGGCCCCCCCCGGGTAGGGAAGTGACATTTATTTTTTCTTGCACCTGTTTGGCAGGCTTCAGCGGGAAAGGGGGGGGTCCCCCTAAAGGGCCCCTTTTGGGGCCAGATGCGTACCAAAGGGTTAGGGGTGAAACTAACATTTGGTGGTTGCAGGGGCCAAGGGAGGCCCAAAAGGGGGGGCGGGCCCCTCGCGGGAAAAACCTTCAGGGGGGGGGCGGATGACATGCAAGGACGGGAAAATTTGGGTTTCCAAGTCCCTGAAAAGCAAAGTACACAAAGGGTGCTGCCTCATTCTCTCGGGTTCCCCTACGGGGGTTTTTTGGGGAAAGGGGTTAGGGCGAAGGGGAAACGTAGCCGGGCGCCCTAACGGGTATTGCCCCAAAGGGGGTTTGGGGAACCATTGGTCCCCAAGGGCACAGAGCTCCTCTCGTGCTCGTTCAAAATTTCTGCGCAGTGGGAGATACCCAAAGCATAGGCGGTGGATATGCCCCTCATTTTCCCTGGACTGTGCCCCAAGTTTGGGGAAGGGGGCCCCCTGGGGGCCCGCCCGGGCATACCAACAGAGGTCCGTGACCCCCGGGGTTCGGGGGAAGGGGCCCCTCGCCGCCCCGCAGCCAACAGCGCAATCTGGCTGGGGCTGAGGAAAATCGCAGAAAATGGGGGCTGTGCCTCGAGGGTTGCAGCCCTTGCGGGGCCTAAAACTGCAGAAAATATTGCCGGGGATCCCACATGGTGGGGGAATTCCAGTTAAATGGTCCCCAGGGGCCCCCCGGGGCCATGAGAGTCGCAGGTCCCCCCGGGGTTGGATGGGGTTTAAAAGGGTATTTTTGCCCTTTGGGCTCTCTGTCCCTAAGCGCTTGGTTTGTTTCCCCTGGAATAAAAGTGGATGATGGGGGGTTGCAAAAGGCCCTTTGCAAGAGATCCCGGGCAGAGCTTTTTTGGATGGCAAAGATTTTTCCCGGCCTGGGGGTTTGTCCCAAGGTCTGGGGGGGCAAAAACCCTTGCTGTCAGATTGGTGGAACATCCCAGCAGCTTTGCGGCCTCCCCTGGGTCTCTGGAGCCTTCATGAATAGGGGCACACCCCCCGGGGCCCTTTCCCGCCCCCACAATGCTAGTGGGGAAAGGGGTGGGCAAAATTTCCCCGGGGTGAAAATCCCTCTTGCTTCGGTAGGGTTGTCCGGGCTCACCGCAAAAAGCCCCTGGTGCCCAAGGGGGCGGCCCCGGGTTTTTTTTCGCTCCCAGTCGGGTCGCAGCCCCCCCGCCGGAGAAATGTCACCCCCAAAGTTTTCTGTGGGGCATCTGCTCCCCGACCACATCCATGGGCGGCCGGGGGGCAGGGGAAATTTGCCTGCCCCTGGCGGACCGGGTAAATCTCTCATCAGTTTGTCACCCCTGGGGGGGCGGAGATACTTTGCAATCCTCCTGGAAGCTACCAGTTGGACCCGGGTTTAAGAGGCTTTTAGCTGCCCCCTAAAGGGTTTTCAGACCCTTTTGCTTTGGGCCCACCTAGGGGGGGCCCCCAGCATGGCCCTTTCAGCTGTGTTCGGGGATGACACAGGGGGTTTTGATGTTTGTGGGTCTGGCGTGAACCAGAGCAAGTGCCCCATAGTAACGAGGGAAAAGGGTTTTTGCCTGGATGTAGAACAACCTCACGACCTCGAGGCGGGGGGGGGCCCCAAACCCCTAGGGGGGGGCCCTTGGCACTCAATGCCCTGACCCTTGCAGAGCCCTTCTTTAAGTGGCACACATGTTTCGGGAAGGTGAGGTCCCCCTGTAAATTGTAGTTCCCAAAGGTACCTAAACTGTGAACCCACTCCAGGTCGATCCCCCGGCCCCCCAAGCCTCTGACGGGCCCACCTTGGTGCGAAGGATCAGGGGTTTTTGGATTTTGCTGCAGTATCTTAAAGCCCCAAAAGTGACGGCAGGGGGGAAAGGGGCACCCGATCGGGCCCTCCTGGGCCGTGCAAAACCCGGGGGCTTCCTGGGTAAACAAGGGGCCAGGTCTGGGGCTAGCTGGGGGAGGACGGTCCCCCCGGGAAAAAGGGGGCGGGCACACCAGCTGGGGCACATACATTAAACCCAGGGTGGTACTAAGCACCCCGCCCTGTGGAGGGGGCCTTGTCCAGGGTCTTGAGAGAAGAGGAATGCCCCGGGAAGCGTCCCCCCGGGGCCCGCCGCCCTGGAGATGGAAAAAAAGGGCCATGAAATAACTCCCTTTTAAAATTCCTCCGGGGGCCCAAGAGTGAGAGGAGGGCGGGTTTGCACTGGCTACTCAAAAAAGCTTTCCCCAGGTCAAGAAAGACAACAATGTGGGTTTGGGGGGCGTCCCCAACCCAAGGGCGGTCATTGAGTGGTAAAGGGCTTTCGAAAGTCCCCATCCTCGGGTTGAAGCCATAGTTGTTTAGAGGGGGCCAAGCTTCCCCCCCAGGAAACCCAAAAAACCACCCTTTTTTCAGACACCTTCGAAATGCAACGGGTGAGGGAGATGGGTTCACACTGCCAGGACCCCCAGGCTTAGGAATCGGTTTTATGTCACCCCCTTTCCCCATACGACAGGGAGTTTGCCAGCTCCCCAAAGGGTCTGGTTGAATGACCCCCGGACAGCTAAATTTCCCCCAGAAGGGCCCCAACCCGAGTGATCATGCCTAGGGGGAAAACCATCAGGGCCCCGGAGCGGGGTTTTCTTGATGAGATGTGAAGGCTGCCGGGGAGCCCCGGTGGGGTGAAGCCCTTCCCTCCGTGACATCCCCACCCTTTGGCAGCTGCTTGGATCCCCATCCCCCCTTCTGGGAAAGGGAGGGTGGCTTGGAGGTCCGGGAATCCTGAGGCAGTTGGGCCAGGGGCCCGCTCTGGAGGTGAATGGGTTCCACCAGATGCCGGCCTCCTTTGCGGGGTCTGGGGGGCCCCCCCGACCCACACCCCGACGCTCCCCGTGGCCAATCTAACTTGGTCCAAACCCTCAGAAAAGGTGGGGAGTAGTGAAGGAGGCACACCCCCCAAAAACCTTTTAAAACCCTCCCGGGGGGACCCTGTGGGAGACATGGCGGGGCATCCGCCCCACTTCCCTAGCGACGCATGGACTAAAACCGGGGGATTAAGCCTTTTGCATTTGCTTTAAAAATTGATGCGGGGGTTTTTTTCCCTGATGTCCTCATTGAAAAAACCACCAGTCACGTTTATATACCCTCCGCCTGAAATTCTTGGTATTCCCCTGCCTCGCTGAATGTGAAGGCCACCTGCAAGCTTTGAGCCCCCTTTCATCTGGGTTTTGGGGGGAAGGGGGAGACCCACCCACCAACCCCTCAATGACCTCCGGGAAAAGCACTGCCAGCCCCGGTTTTTTTTTAGTTTTCCAAATCTGGGGGTGGGTTTGTGGGGAGCGGGCACCGTGGACCATCAGCGTAGAAAAACCCACTGCAAATGATCACTGGTGAGACGGGGGTGGACCCCCCATCTCCCCGCTCGAGAGCAACCTAGAGATGAGGGGTGACATCCCAAACGGCCACCATAGTGATGGGTTGGTCCCCCATTATTGGGGGAGGGGGATTCAGGGACCTCCTCCGCACAGGGCCCCAAGGTCCTCCCCCGCCCGCGTTGGTAGGAGAGACAAAGAAAGTATTGGGTGGTGGGGGGATTTACACCCCAGCCCCCAACAAGACCTCCCCTGGGGGAAATGCTGCCAAACCCCTGAGGGTGTTTAAGGGTTTACCCAGAGCTTCTGTAAATATTTGGGAAACCAAGAGAGGTCCTCCGCCCAAAAGGGGGGGTTTTGGGTGAAACCCCTGAAACCCCCTACGGGGCCCCCCCCACAGTCGATGGGGTCAGTGGAGATTGAAAAGAGGGATGTGGTCCCGACGTAGACGCCGTCCCCCGCCCGTCCCTTCCAGGCACTGAAGGTAGGCAGAGAAAACTTGGAAAACGGTTGGGGTGCATTTGACGTGCAAATTTGGTGAAGGGGTCTCCCCGAAACAGGAAAAAAAAAACAACCTCTTCCCCCGAAATGCAGCTTCAAAACCCCTAAGTGAATTTTCCGCCGCAGCCCACAAATTTTTCCACTGGAGGATTTTTCAAGGGCCCCCAGAGGTGGCTCACTGATTTTCCCTCTCTGCCTGGGACTGTCGTCCGTTGTTGGCGAATCCGGGGCCTCCCCCTCACAGACTGGAAGGATCCTGGGTGATGGCCCTTTTTGTTCCATCGAGTCCTTTTTTCCCGTCAAGTAGGAAACCCCGCCCCGCATCCATGACAGGAAAAGGGTGCCTGCAGGCCCCCTGTTCCCCTGCCGCGGCAGCAAAGGGGACAGAGGAGCGCTGAGTTTACCCCCTGGTTTTCTTTAGTCGTCCCGGAAAAAGGTTCGACCACTACCTCTGCAGGCATTGAGCTGGACGGGCCCGTCGAGGCGGGGGGGTCACTGGGTATGTTGGGGGGCTGTCGACACTGCAGCGCATAAGCTGGGTTCACCCGGGGGCCCCGGGGGTTTAGTGGGCCCTTTGGGGTTCCAAATCCCCTGGCGGGGGAAACCCCTTTCCTGTCGCTGGCCGCCACAGGAGGGGCCCGTCCTTGGAAGAGGGCCCGCTTTGGGCCCTTTTGGCAAAGGGAAAGTTTTGGTTTCCCAGCGGGACCTGCTGGGGATGTTCCTGGCCTGTGGCGGGGTTTTTCCCAAAAGATTCGCCTTCTTTTGGGCCCCCCCTTGCCCTCTGACGCCGCAAATTTTACCGCGCTGCGCCCAAAAAAGTGTCTGCCCTCTGTGCCCCCCCTGGGAGCCCCGTGCTGGGAACTCGCTGGTATTGCCCCCCGGGGGATCCGGGGGGAAACCCTGATTTGGGGCCCCTGTGACTGTTTTCTGGGCAGGTCCAAGGCTGGATGGCGTGGGGGCCCTCGGGGGCGTTCCGATGACGAACCTGGGTGCCAGTGCTGCACCATCACAGGAAAAGCTCCCTTTTTAGGCATGGTGCCTCTTTTTGGGAGGGGTTTGGGAAAATTGGGCGCTGGCCCAAGGGGGTTCGGGGCCCGGTGGATTTTTTTGAGGATTTTCAATGCAGGTTTCCCTTTGAGGTGTTCCTTGCTCCCCCAACCCCTTTCCCCCAGGGGGCCCCCAAAGTTGCCCCGCATTAAGGCTTTAGGGCCTCAATGGGTTCGGGGCGGTTTAACTTGAAAAGGGTTGGGGGGGGAAGGGGGCCACAGCACTGGGGGTGGCCCGTTAAACCCTTCAAGCCCCCCCCACAAATTTGGGTTCCCCTGGGGCCCAGGGGGGGCCCCTCGGGCCCCTAAAAACCCCCCCCTTGGTCACCCTTTCTCCGAACAAGCAAGGTTCCCCCGGAAAGGGAAAAAGCCCCCAATCCTTCGTAAATCTTTGCCCCAAAACCAAACCCGTTTTAACCCCCGGTTAAGGGGGGGAAACCTTAGAAACCCTTCCAACCCCGTATTAAACCTTTTTTGTTTGGGTGGTTGTTTGAGCCCCAGCCCGGGGGGGGGAACCCCCCTTTCCAGGGGGAAGTTTTTCCAACCCTGTCCACTTGGGGGGATTTGGTAGGGGCCTTGGGTGGTTCCCAAAAATTTACTTGAGGATAATTTGGGTTTTTTCCAGATAAGGCCAAACCCTTAAAAAATTTTTTACTAAATATTAATTTGTAATAATAAAAATTAATGATTTCCCTTTGGGGGGGCTCCAATATCGTTAATTGTTAAATTTTTGGGCCCCATTTTAGGGACGAAAAAAAACAGGCCCCAAAAATTTTTTAATTTTTATCCAAAATTAAACTGTTTTGAATTTCCAAACCCCTTTAAATTTTAAGATAAAATTAAAGGGGATTAAAAATAGCAAATTTAACTTTTTAAAAAAAAATTTGGGAAACAAAACATTTTTTAAATTTTATAAATCCTTAAAAAATTCTCCATTTCCCGTCCCTTTTCTTGTTTTTCGTAGTTTTTTTGGTAATTTTTTTAAGGGGGAAGTTTTCCTTTTAAATTTTTGGGGGTTCGGAAAAAAAAGGTTTTTTTTTGGGGAAAATTTTATTTAATGGGGGGAAAAAGGAAACCCCTTAAATTTTTCCAAAAAATAATTTTAAAATTTTGAAACCTGGATTCCCCAAAATTTTCTTGGGGTTTTTTTGGGTTTTTGTTTTTGGGACAAAAATTTTTCAAAAATTAAAATTTTTTTTAAAAAAAAAATTTGTTTTTTTTAAATTTTTAAAAAATTTTCATCTTAATAAAATAATGGTAAAAATTTCAAACCAAAAACCATTAAAAGGGGGGGGTTTTTTTGGGTTAAAATATTACCTTTTCACCTTTTTTAAAATTACTTAAAAAACCCCCTCAATACAATTTCTTTTTTTCAGTTTTTTAAATTTGGGGCTTCCCTTTTGAAACAGGGGGCGTTTTTCTCCATCTTCCCCCATCTTAAATTCCAAGGTTGGGTTCCCTTTTTTTTTTGGGGTTTTCCCTTCTGTTTGGTTTTTATGGGTAAAAGGAAATCTTTTAAAATTTTTTAAACTTCCCCTTCCCAAAAATAAGGCCCTTCCCCAAAGCCCCGGCAAAACCAAAGGAAAATAGGGGGGGGGTTTTTTTGTAATTTAGGGGGTAGGGTTGCGGGCTTTTAAGAAATAAAAGTTCCCAGTTACCCTCGCCTTAAAGCTGGCCCCTCAAACCCCCCATTCCGGTTCCCCTTTTTTGGTTAAAGGGAAAAAAGGGAAAAAGGAAATCCCTTTTAAATAAACTGCAGGAAAAAAAGGACAAAAAACCCCCACAAAAAAAATTTTGGGGGTTTGGGGTTTTTTAAAAAATGTTAAAGGAGGAATTTCAAATTCAAAATTAAATTCAAATTTTTTCCATGGAAACCCCAAGCCCGGTTTAAAGAAATTTTTATTCTTTTTAGTTTAAAGGTTTAAAAATAAGATAAACCGAGTTTTAAAAAAAGAAACACCCTAGAGGGTTAAAAAAATTTCGGGCGGATTAAAAAAAATTCAAAATTTAAAATTTTTTCAAAATTAAAGGGGGTTTGAATTAAAAGGGCTGTGGAAAAATTTAACAAAAGGGTTCAGAGGGAATGTGAGGTTGGCTTTCGGGGGACCCCTTGGGTTTTTTCCAAGAAATAATTACAAAAGGGGTTTAGTTATGGCTGGGTTACCAATTCCTTTGGGAAAATTTAGTGGGGCTTTCCCCCCGCCCTCAGCCCAGGAAACTACCTTTTAAAAACTCCCGAGGGGCCCCGGTTAAATTGGGGAATTTCAGGGGAAAAAGGGAGAGGTTTTTGGGAAGGCGGGGGGAGATTGAAAGGGTAAAGCCCAGATAAATTTTTTTGGGGAAATGCTCTCAGCAAAAGGTTTTTGAGGGCGTTGATAACCGTTTTAGGACGTAAGTCTTGATGCAAAACCAGCTGTGCGTGTGAGGATGATCGAGTATCCAGACATTAACAGGATTAAACTGGTAATGTCCCCTTTGGGGGATGAACAGATATCAAAAAAGTTTTTGGGATACGGAACTGTTCTTGGCCCAGCTGGAAAGGGGGTGTCGGGTGCCTACACGGTATGCGGGGGGCACTTTACCTAAAAATGACTTTGCGACCCCCCATACCTTTTTCGTGTACCAAAAGGGGAATTCAGGCCAGGTCATGGTGCATAGGGGGGAAAAGGGTACACCGATATGTGGGGAATAGATCACTAGCGGCGGAGGGGGAAAGGGCAACGAGCCCCTGGCCCGGGGCGGAGACATCGCTTCTACACGGGCGAAGCGGGTTGATCAACGATGTGAAGGGGGGCGTGGTGTATATGGAGCGAGATAGGGTGGGCGTATAAGGCTGGGGGAGAGGGTGAGGCCCGTACCATCACCTGGCCAACACATTCCAGTGGATCGGGTTGAGCAAAAAGTACAGGAGGAGTTTGGACTTGGGGAGGAATTCCCGGGGTTTCTGAAGTCCTTGTCCCCGCCTGAGGAGGTGGTGTTGCGGGGTGGTAGAAGACGAGGTAAAGGCTGTGGAGCATCAAAAAACAGAAATTTCGGAGAGGGGAAAAGTGACAGCGTGATGAGGTGCACCGAGATCTTTCACTGTGTACAGTGGGGTAGAGGTACATTGTGAGGCATCCCCGACCAAGCCATGGAGGATGCCCCTGTCACAAAAAAGAGAGCCGTCCCGGATTCCCCAGATGATGTCCAACGCCAGCGCAGCGGATGGGAAGAATATGGGCGGGTGAAGGTAGGGGGTGGCCAGGACGGGAGGCCCCGAAAGAAGGGGGGGGGGAGAGAGGGAAGTGTGCAGGTGACAAGTGGTCCCACCGTTCGGTGGCCATCGGAAGATGAAAGAGGGGGAGGCAGGGTGGAAACTTTTTAATAGGCTCGGTGATACGAAAACGTTAATGGTTTGGAATAGTGTAAAAGAGAAGGGTTTTCGAATGTTTCTGAATAAATTTAGAGTGGAGTTTGTTTCCCTACGGAGCAAATTTTTAAGGAGGGTAGGGTTTTTTGGGATGGAGGGGTTTCAGGTGGTAACCCTCCATCTGCCCGTTTGAAAGGGGGGGGGGTAATTAATTAGGGAGGCGAGCCCTTTTGTTTTGCAGAGAGTGTGGGGGGGGAGGAGGGGGGGTGTTGCGCGTAGATTTTTTTGTGGAGGGAAAACTGGGTTTTTATTAGGTATAGCGCCTGCAGGAAAACTACAGGTAAAGGAGTTTTGGGAGGTTTTTGTTTTTTTTTTTTCCGTGCTTCGGGGTGGCAATAGTAGGAGATGATTAAAACTGCTTTGGGAGGGCTGTGTGGAACCGAAAAAGGGGGGTTATGTGTCGGTGGCCCTACGAGATTTATTGAGGGATATTGGGTTTAAGGACGCATTCGAGGGGGGGGCGTGGGAGACAGGCATACTTTGTTAGGAGGGGTATGCAGCGAGGTTAGATGAGGTATTTTTCTGGGGGTTGTAGTGAAGAGCTTTAAAAATGTTGAAGTGCATGGTCAGATATGAGCATTTTGGTGGGGGTTTGGGTGGGGGCGCTTGCAGAAATATACGGAGTTAGGGAAATTTTAAAATAAAAGTGCATTAGTGATGGGGAGGGGTTGGGGGTTTTCTGCCCTTGGAAGGGCTTAGCGAGGAGGAAAAGGGGGGAAAGAGTCGTACAATGGTGGGATTGTGTTGCCAAGGAAAGGATTAGGAAATTTATTGGGGTGGGAAAAAATTTAAAAATGATTTTAAATAGGGGCTTTCAAATTACTGGAGGCAGGTTAAGGGGGCTGTTATGGGAAGGGGGCTGTGGGGGGAAATACCCTATGGATGAAAATTGTCGGGTAAAGGGGGAACTGAGGGGTTACAAAAGAGGGTTTCAAGCTGGGGGTGCAGGCAGGGGTAAGGAGTGCTTTGGGGTGACAAACATCGGCGTTGTGTTGCGAGTCAAAAAAAAAGACAGCGGTTACAGCTATTCCGGGTTTTGAGGTACACGAGATGGCGGGGGGTTATAGAATGGGTCGGAGTCTAACTACAAAAGGTGTGTGCGTATGCGGAAAAATGGTATAAAGGGTTTTGGAAAAGGGGGAAGGTGGGAAATGTGGTTTAGAAAAAGGGTGTGAGTTGTGACGGTTTTTTTGGGAAATAGTGTAAAAGGTTTTGGGGGGGGGTAATAAAAGGGGGAAATAGATTTGGTTTAAAAGGGGAAAATGGGAAAGGAAAAAGCACTGGAATAGACGTCCCCCCGGCCCCCCGGCTGAATTTTATCCCCAACATTGGGGGGTGATAGGGGGTTTCTGGGTGGTTTTTTAATCAATGAAGGAGAAGGGTGTGAGGGGGGGACAAGCAAGCAACAGCGTTGTAGTGTTGGGTTCAGAGGGTAAAAGGGGGGCACACCCCCCAAGGGTACCGTGCCCTATCCCTTTTTTATGTGTGATTATAGTTTTTCGCTAAAGTCTTTGGGGAATCGGTTTCAAAGTGGGTAGGAGAGTGGTTTCGAAAACGCAGATGGTTTTGCCTGGAAGGTCGATGATTGGGGTCATGGAAAACTGAAAGTTTTTGGAGTCAAAAGGGGGGGGAGGGGGGTGGCTTGTTGGCTTTAGACTGGCAGGGGGCCTTTTACAGGGTGGAAAAAAAAGGGCATTGGGAGTATACTTGGGGGCAAGGGGTTTTGGGGAAAAAAATAGTTAAATTTGGGGAACCAAGTTTACAATGGAGCCAGATGAGGGTACGATTAAGGGTTGGGGGAGGGGTTGTAATGGGGAGGGGACTTAGGAGGGTGTCCCCCGTTCCCAAAATTTTTTTGCGGCATTCAGGACCCCTTCTATGAATGGTTTAACGTTGTGTATCGATACGGTGGAGGTATGGGGGGGGGGAGGGAATGTGTGGCCGGGAAAAATAGGGTTCGTAAACGATACAACATCCTGGTTCGGGAGGGGATGGGGTTGGGGGTTTTGGGTGATGTGCAACAGTTCGGAAAAAGCAACAGGGTCAGGTAAATAGAGAGAAATCAATGATATGGGAATGGGGGGGGGGTTGGGTGGAGGGGGGGGGGGGTTAACGTTGTGGAAAACAAACGGTGCTTTAAAAAAATTTTGGTATCGCCTATAAGGAAATTTGGACGTACTCGAGAGGAAAAAATCGAATAGATTTAATGGAAAGGATTCAGGGGGTCTGGGTGCATTGCGACCTCATATCTGTCTCGGCAACGATGTTTTTAAAATGTATTATTGTATAGTAGGTTTTGGCAGTAGAGCCGTGTTCCCATTAACAGGGACGGCGTTGTGGGAAAATTTTGAGACGAGTGTTTTTAAATTTTTTGGGGTTCAAAAGGGGCTTGGCTAGGGAGAGGTTGTAATGTTACCTGTGTGCCAGGGTGGGTTGGGGTTTTGGTCTGAGAAGGAGGTTTAAAAGGGGGTTTTTTTAAATGGGAGGTTTTGCGCGAAAGTGTGATGGAGGGGAGCTGGGAAGTATTGAAAAGGTTGGGGGAATTTTATGGTGGTGTGGAGTTGAGGGAATGTTAAACTATTTTTTAGGGCTTTGATGTTGGTTAGAGAACCCGGAAAATTCGAGTGGGGTTTTGTGAAAGGGTTGTAAAGGATTTTTGACCGTTGAGGGATTGTTCCCCCTGTACCATGAAAATATTTGGTATAGGGTTTTGCAAGTTTAAGTTTAAAACCTAGGTAAGGGAGGAATGTACGTTTTTGCATGGCATCTCCGTGGGGGGGGTTTTTAAGAAAACCAGGGGGTAATTGTGGGTGGAAGGTGTGGAAACGTGGGGGGGGATGAGCGGCGTTCCAGCAGTTACTTTTGGGGGGCTGGAGGGTGTTAATATTGGTTAAGTAGGGGATACAGGGGGTGGGGGGCGAGGGGGTGTCGGTTTGCGTGACTCAGCCTAGATGTGGGGGGTGCGATGGTGTTATAAGGCTTTGGTTATATAATAGGGTTTTTTATATATATCGGGGTGATGAGGGGGGGGGGGGAATTGTTTAGGTGCGTAGGCGGGTATAGCGGTAAAGGTTTTCGTACGATTGTGTAATAGAGAACTGTATGGGAGGAGTGGAGAAGGATTTTCGGAAGGGTTAGTGTTGTTAGGGTTTTCATCAAACTCGACTTGGGGGAGTGAGTAAGGGGGGGTTTTTGGGGGGTTACATACGGGGAAGGGGGTTTTCAGGGGGGCACAGCGGGGTCGCCCCTGGGGGGGGGTGAGATAAGGTGGGGTGTGGGTATATGAGGGTAGTGGTGGCTACGTGTATGTAGATGCAAGTGGGGGACAGAAACCAAAGGTGTAACAAGTAAATTTCTAGTACCGAATGGAGAATTCTGTGTTTTATGTTCAGGGTTCATGACCTTTTCATGTATTTTAAATGTGGAAAGGTGCAAGTTAATTTTTTGACCGGAAAAGCTTTGGGTTTTTGTAGGTGGCGTTTATAGCTTTTTGGGAATTTCTGGCGATAAATTTTATCGAATGAGAGGGTTTTTAAATTATTTTTGTTGAGTGTTGTGGGTTTTTTGCGAGGGTTTTGTCTTTATTTTAGCTTTTTTAAATGTGTCATCCAGTTGCGCGGATGGAACGCTAAGACTTCCCTAAATTTAATGCCTCGTTTAAAAAGTTTTTTAAAGGGCAGTTGGTTTATCTCAGATTTTTATGGCTAGGCGTTGGAAGAGGCTGTAGTAAAATTTGTAATATTTGTTAATGTTTACTTAGTTAAGGGGTTAATTTTGGGGGAAGAGCATTTAAAATTTTTTAACTTGATTGTATGTAGTATTTTTAATTATTATTAAATATTTTCCGGTTTTTTTCCCGGCCCGGGGGCCCTTTTTCCCAAAGGGTGGCCGGCCCCCTTTGGGTCCCCCTTTTGGGGTGTCTGAGCCTAAGTCTCCCCTGGGAGGAGGCACAAGTAACCCCCATCTTTTGGGGGCCCAAATGTCCCCGGCCCAGCCACAAACTAGGCCTCTTTGGTTTTTTTTTTGCCATCCCCGCCCCAAGGGGGCAAAAAAGGGAATGACAGTCTTATTTGGGTAAAGGCTCGGGCTCCCGGGACCTAACCCCACCCCAGAAGGGTTAGGCATTTGGGGTCGATGGGACCTTTGGTTTTGTTATTATTTTTTAAAAATTCTCCCGGGTTTTCTGGGCCCCGGGGCCCTTTTTCCCAAAAGGTAGCCCGGCCCGGCCCCCCGGGCTTGGGAGTGTCTGAGGGCCTTTAAATCTCCCCTTTGGGGGAGGTACAAGTTTCCCCCCCTTTATCTTTGGGGGGCCAACTGTCCCAGGGGTAGCCCCAAGCTAGGCCTCTCTGGTCTGCCAAACCCCCCCCCAAGGGGGCTAAAGGGGGAAAGACAGGCTTGTGAGCTGCCAAACTCCGGGCCCGGCAACCCCCCTACCTGAAGGGTTTGGGCCCTGGTTTTCGAACGTGATGTGGTTTTATTAATTTTTTTTAAATATTAGCCGGGATTTCCCCGGGCCCGGGGTTTTCCAAGTGGTTTGGGCCCCGGCCCTTTGGCCCCCCCTCTTTAGGGGGTGTCTGAGAACCCAAGTCTCCCCTGGGAGGAGGCACGTACCCCCTCATCTTTGGGGACCAAAATGTCCCGGGTTGACAAAAGCTAGGCCTCTTGGTCTGCCCTCCCCCCCAAGGGGGGAAAAAGGGGAAAGACAGGTTTTTTATGAGCTAAGGGGTCGGACTCAGGCACCTTTCCCTTCCCTAGAAGGGTTGGCCCTGGTGTCGATGCACCTTATGTGATGTAGTTATTATTATTTAAAGGGTTCGCGGATTTTCTCGGGCCCCGGGCCCTTTTTCCAAAGGTAGCCCGGGGCCCTTGGGTCCCTGTCTTGGGAGTGTTTTGAGACCTAAGTCTCCCATGGGAGGAGGTACCCAAATACCCCTTCAAACTTTGGGGCAAACTGGGCCCCCGGCCCCGCCCCCAAGTAGGCCTCCCCTGGTCTGCCATTTCCCCCCCCCAAGGGGGCTAAAAAGGGGAAAGACGGCTTTTTGAGCTGCAACCCCCGGCTCAGGCACTACCCCACCCTAGAAGGGTGGGCTGGTGTCGATCGTGATGTGGTTATTTTTATTATTTTTTAAATTTAGCCGGTATTTTTCCCGGCCGGGCCTTTTCCAAGTGGTGGCCCGGTGGCTCCCTTTTTTAGGGAGTGTCTGAGACCCAAGGGCTCCCCTGGGGGGAGGCAACAAGTACCCCCCATCTTTGGGGGGCCAATGTTTCCCCCGGCCCCAGCCAAAAGCTAGGCCTCTTGGGCTTTCCATCCCCCCCAAGGGGGGCCCAATGGGAATGACGTCTTTTGAGCTAAAGGCTCGGGCTCAGGGGACCTACCCCCCCTAGAAGGGCGGGGTTTGGTTTTCGGGTGTGACGTATTATTTTATTAAAATTTAGCCGGTATTCTCCCCGGGCCCCGGGGCCCTTTTTCCCAAATGGGGGCCCCGGGCCCTTTGGGTCCCTTTTTTAGGGAGTGTCTGAGACCTAAGTCTCCCGGGGGAGGCACAAGTCCTCCTCATTTTAGGCCCAAACTTCCCCCAGGTACACAAGTACCCTCTCTGGTCTCCCTCCCGCCACAAGGGACTAAGGGGAATTTGACGTTTTGAGCAAAAGGCTCGGGCTCAGGCACCTAACCCACCCTAAAAGGGTTAGGCATGGTGTCGATCGATGTGACGTATTTAGGTTAGTTTAGTTAGTTAAAAAATTAGCCGGATTCTCCCGGCCCGGGCCTTGTCCAAGTGGTGGCCCCCTTTGGGCCCCCTCTTTAGGGAGTGTCGAGACCTAAGTCTCCCATGGAGGAGGCACAAGTACCTCCTCATCTTTGGGACCAACTGTCCCCGGGCCCTAGCTACAAGCTAGGCCTTTTCTGGTCTGCCATCCCCGCCACAAGGGAGCTAATGGGAATGACAGTCTTATGAGCTAAAGGCTCGGGCTCAGGCACCTCCCTACCCTAGAAGGGTTAGGCATGGTGTCGATCACGTAGTTAGGTATTACTCTGATTATCTCCTGTGAAGGTTGTGAACCTTTGTCATATGTCAGTCATAGTATGTTAACTATACAAATCTGAAAGTTGTATATAGTTTATATTTTATATAGTTTATATAGTTATAGTTTATATTGTTTATCATAGTATGTTATATAGAAAATTTTGTGAGTGTATATGGGTAACCTCTTTTATTGAAAATTTACAATGTGTTTTTAAATAATTGGTTAGTGTATGTTGTGTAGGATTGAGGATCCTACTGTACCCATTTTATATCTTTATTTAATATCAAGCTGTAAAGTTTTTAAATAATATATAAAAAAAAAAAAAAAAAAAAAACTGTATAGTTATTTACAGGATATTCCTTTGAAAATTTACTGCATAAATTCACAAGAAATATTAAGTGTCTGTACAAATGAATAATATTTTAACGATAATTAGAAATGGAAAAATACGTTATAAAAAACTCCTTAAAATTCCAAAACATTTTATATAAAAATTTATTGTGTTTGCTTAAGGTAATGTCACTTTATTTTATCTTAAGAATGAAAAAATGATATTAATTACGAGAAGCTGATAATTTATATGTCATAATTATCTCACGTAGACTAAACTAATATATCAAGTATGTTTACCGGAAGGTTTTTATGGTTTTCCCCCCCCCTCCCCCGAGGCCCGGGCTGTGAATAGGCCTCATGGTGGATCAGGGCCTCGTCAACCAGGTTATTACTGTTGGCCGCAAGCAAGGCGACGTACGAACCACAGCCCGGCTGGTCAGGTACTGACTTTAGATGCTTGACCAGTACCTGCTTGAAGACAGCCAGGAGTCTATTGGTAATTCCTCTTAAGTGTGCTGGGAGGCAGTTGAACAGTCTTGGGCCCTTGACATTTACTGTGTTGTCTCTTATCATGCTAGTGACACCCGTGTTTTTCATTGGGGGAATGTTGCATCGTCTGCCGAGTCTTTTGCTTTTGTAAAAGTATGATTTTCGTGTGCAAATTTGGAACCAATCCCTCTAGGATTTTCCATGTGCATATAATCATGTATCTCTCCCGCCTGCGTTCTAGGGAGTACAGTTTGAGGAACTTCAAGGATTCCCAGTAATTGAGGTGTTTTATCGTACTTATGTGTGCCTTGAAGATTCCTTGTACATTTTCAAAGGTCACAATTTCACTGCCGGGAAATGCACTGTTAGTGTGCAGCAATATTCCAGCCTAAAAGGAACAAGCGACCTGAAGAAATGTCATCATGGCTTGACATCCCTAGTTTTGAAGGTTCTCATTATCCATTCTGTCATTTTCTAGCAGTGTGACATGTACCTTTGAAGGTGAGATCTTCCGTCATGATCACTCCCAGGTCTTTTACATTAGTTTTTTGCTCTATTGTGTGGTTGGAATTTGTTTTATACTAAGATGTAGTTTTAATTTCCTCACATTTTCCATATCAGAGTAATTGAAATTTATCATCACTGAATTCCATATTGTCTCTGTGGCCCATTCCTCTTCAAGGGGGGCTCCTTGGCGTGGTGAAGAGGCTCTTGGTCTTAGGAACTAGACCTGTTGGTCTCCTTCCTCAAACCAAACCTAAATTTCCCCCCCAAACCCTCCTTCCCCCTCCTCCATTTTTCCATTCCTCCTCCCCTCCTCCCCCCCCCATCCTTTTCCCTTATTCCCATCCTCTTTTTTTGGCATTTGGGATTCTTCCCACAGGCCTACTGGTTCCTAGGTAGGGGGAAGCGTACCGGGGTCAATCCCATTCTGTTGAGGTTCTTGGCAGTGGTGTAGTTTGCCGTGGAATCTGCATTGCCTGGGGATATCCCGTTCCCTCTCCGGTCTTCCGAGGGGTGGCTTTGGGTGTCTTTCGAGCGACGGGTGTATCTCTGGAGGCCGCCTTTCGGATTCTGGGAGTGGTGGCCAAAGGAGGTATGCTTTGTCGCAGATATCCAGCCGCCCTCCGTTTTGTCCACGGAGGTAGCTCGGCAGATGTGAGGTTGATATCCTGGATTGCTGGTTTTTCTGGCATGGGAAGGGGTGAAGGGTATGGCATGGGTTCCATGCCACATCTGTACTACTTGCGGTGTTGAGGTCCTCTTGGGTGTGGAGTCCCGATTTCCAGCCCTTTTATTCCTCCCGGGAACTATTCCTCCCCGTTTCCCCCCCCCCCTTTTTTTAATTCTTTTTTTTTTTTTTTGCTTTTGTTTTTTTCTTTCTTTCTCTTTTTTTCTTGAAAACAAAAAGAAAGAAGTAACCTAACCATGGAAGCCCTAGTCCATGAACCTGCTACCCCCAGGCACTCTTTGGACACCCCTGATGCCCCTGTACCTCTTGCTGGTCCTGTTTCATCACCAGCTTCAGGTACTGGGGTCTCGGCTGACTCCTTCAATTTGTTTGACCTCCGCTCCCCTTTTGGGAACTATGCATCCGGCCTCTCCCTCAGTGGTGCGGCAATTTTCAAAATCGCCCCCCCATCCCACATCGGACCAACTCTGGCCCCATTCATAAACGCCAATGACAATTTCCTGATGATGTTACTTTGTTACCTTCCTGTTCTATTGGAAAAGACTGACATGTCATGCACTTCCTCTCCACCTCAGTTTTGGAACCGCACAATAGACTAAATTCTTTACTTTAGACCAACTTCTTCTTTTTTTTTTTTATATTTTATTGAAAACTCAGGTACAAATAGTTATTGGTAATAAAATAATATGTCAACGAGATACCAGGCACTAACTAGATTATTATTTTAAAATAAATAAAAAATTCAAAACACAGGAAAATAAAACACCATACAAATAAACAATGTGACAAAAACAAGCACACAGAATTACACACATACACAAGCAATCACGTATTATACAACGTGATACTTCATCTGGCATATAACTAGGTAAAAACTTCCGCCTGCCAACACACAACGTATCCAAAGGGACTTAATCTAAGAACTCAGGTGCCTTAAAGAGCACGACAATACGTTAATTTGGGCGCTACCACGGGTTATTATCATGGACTAAGAATAGGCATTGCAGTTCAAAGGTGGATCAGGATGACGCTACCATTCACTACAATGAAAATATCAAATAAAACAAAACGAAATACACTGTAAATATTTGACATATCAAAAAAACACAAATGCCAGCAGCTATAAGTGAACTTATACACTGACGAGATGCAAAACATTGAAAAATACTGCCTCCACATATAGTTCCAGCTCTATCACAGCTTACAGAAAACGAAAACTTGCATAGATACATATATTATTGAAAAACACACGGACACGGCATAAAGTATAAACGGAAATAGAAAAAAAGTTTCAACTGTGTAGGAAGCACACCATACAAAAAGTACACCAATGACTTGTAATTGAGGCATAAATGACGAGAAACATTCCTAAAAGTTGTATACACAAAGCACTTAAGATATTTCGTCATCACCGTTACATAGGAGACCACATAAACTCAGAGACACAAAACATTCACGCACTTGAAAAACACAATTAGACACAGCTGACCAGCCCGTTAGATTCCCCATGAACATCACAACTATCTCAAATCTCGAACTCCAAGGCTATATATTCAGGCGGGAAGCCTCTCTCCCATCTCCCCTCATATACCAACCTATTTCGACATTTTGTCCAATAAATCGTCCCCGCTAAAACCCTAATTCTACTGTTTACCATCAACGTGCCTCATAGCCATGACAACGAAAAATATAATCGGCCACAACATACGACACCGCACGTTGTACACGCAAGTCAACCCCACCTACATCAAACTCAACGCCCCGGAGTACCTGCAAACCCCCCCCCCCCTACCAAACGCAAAACACTACTGAACCACTTCGTCCATACCAAAAAGTCTCACAGAAATACACAACGTAAAAAAGCAGTTTCCTCCATCCCGCACGCCAGACAACCCCAGTCTTTCTCCAAAGCCTATTATAAAAACACCCCCCCAGACGGCAAGATTCCATGTAAAAATTTAAAAACCACTTCCGTACTTGAGCAGGCATACGCAACTGTTGAACTCGCCTCCTATATCACCCCACGCATACATGGGATACATTCCTTCAACTCGCACCACGACTACCTCCCTACCCGCCCTTTCTATGGTACATAATTTTACACAGTGCATGTCCCTCATGTTCAAAAATATGCGAAGCATCGCGTTGCACCAAAATTTTAAATTCCTCCCTCTCCACCACCTGCACAGGTCGTGATACAATTCACTTAACCCCCCATGCATCCCACCCCAGTCGGAGAAAAAACGACGCTTCACGTAAACATGCCATGACACGAGCCTCTAGAGGAATGAGACCAACTCCTCCTGGAAGCAGTGGTGTCTCCACCACCGCTCTTGTGAGCCAATCGCATCCTGAACCCCACAAAAATTCGATAAACTCTATGCAAAAGATGTCTGACGTCCCCCTGCAACAGAGGATACGTGCAGCAACATGCCATACTTTGCTATAAAGCAGGACATTAATGACCCCGCCCTCTGATGCAGGTTAAATGTCACGGCCGTAGATTATTTAACGCGCCCAAGACACTATGAAACAACCTTCCCCGAATTGCACGCCTAAACTGATCGACCTCCCGCCCCATAATGAATACCACATATTTGATACGATCAACCACAGTCCCCCTTGCATCCACCCCATCCTCCACCCACTCCCCCAATTCCATAATTTCGATTTTTCTCTATTAACACACATCCCCATAGCCTTCCCAAATATGTCAACAAGTCTCCCAACAAAACCCAATTGCTCCCGTGAATGTAATAACACAGTAGTATCATCAACATAACCCACAAGGGTCGGTCGACCACTACTCGGACTCCAGGATGTCCAATCCCCGCCCACAAACAGCCCAGTAAAATGGGCCCCTGCATACATGCAAAAAACATTTGAGACATGGGGCATCCCTGACGAATGCCCCTGCTCAAGTGTACAAAAACCCCTAACCTTGCCTTTAAATTTGTCCCTTTAAAAACCGCCCATTGTACAACGAACGGTCCCACATGATGACCTCATTTCCTAAACCCTGCCATCTCATAAATTTTCTACAGAACCTCTCTTTCCACACTTTCAAAAGCGGCTCGCCAGTCTAAAGCCAAAACACCCCCCCACCCCTCACCCCGCTTCCTCAACAAACTCCCTGAAATTCCCATGGGCCATCATACATAGACCTACCTGGCACACCAAACTGACTCTTATGGATTACCCTTTTCAAACACTTTCGTAATTCTATTCATCAATATTTTGCAAATAGTTTATAGTCACTACACATCAACGATATGGGACGGGAGTCCTTAATCACTAACGGCACATTTACATTTTCCTAACTAAGACCAACACTGCTGTATGCTGAGAAAAGACCTAACACCCCCCCCCCCCTTCATCGCATTGAGTTAAATGAACCATAAAAGTCCGTATTACCCCCCAATGTTTGATAAAAAAATTCACAAGGGATGCCCTCATGCCTGGAGCCTTCCCTTACTCATTCCCTTTTAGTGCCCTCCCACACCTCTGCCTCAGATATAGGCCCACCCATGGAAGGTGAAACATAATCATTTAACTCGCATCGTACTCCTCTCCCCAAATCCTGGGATCGCATGCTCACTCACATCTTTACTTTGCATCTGGATCTTACTCCAAGTATCGACATAAAAACTTATCCCTCAATTGTTGTTAAGACCTGTCCCTCACTATACCCGTCAAACTTCATCCTGCACACTTAACTCACAATTTCAGTCGCTTTTCGCCTTTATGTTTTGACTTTGTAAGACACAAACAGACGGCTTGTCACCCCACAAAGCCTCCTCCACCCCACTCGAAATGCGCGCCCCATCGAAACCTTATTTTTCAATACTTGGATTTGTTCTTTAATAGCATCGATCTCATCCACTGGGTAAACCCCAGATGCCTCTCCCTGTGCATAACATTGTCGTAGATGACCCTCCAGGTACCTTTTGAAAACCATACTCCAAGCGAAATGGCCTCCTTACACCGATTCACAAAAAAATCCTTAATTCGAGGCTTCACAACCTCATCCCACCAATCGTACTAAATCCCACCCCTCCCAGGAGTCTACTCCCATAGATGCCCAGAAGTTCCTCGAATAGTTCCCTATCATCCGCACTTTGTAGCATCCACGTATTCATTTTCCAGTATCCCTTAAAACGATGCGGGAGACCTCCCCAGTCGAGCTCCACAAAAACTCCCCGGTGGTCGGGAAAAAAGACGTTCAATACACGCACATTGATTACGACCACCCGCCGAGACACATACACCCTATCTAAACATGCCGCATAGCCCCTACGCACAAAGTATGCTCAATCCCAAAGTCACGGTCCTCTGCGTACATCAACCAACCCCAAACCAGACACAAGTCACCCAAAACAAGCGAACAAGAACCCTGCCCCCCTCGATTCAACATCTTTACGGTGCACCACACAGTTCCAGTCACCCCTACCCCTGTAATTTTCTGGCAGGGACCTCAAATAATATTTCCCAAAACATCTCTAACAAAAAGTATTTTTAATATTTAAAATCATGTTCAGCCGGGCCCATATACCCCTACAAAACCAAAACCCTTCTACTACCCCAAATCCCCCAACGACTCGCACCATGTGGACCCTCCCCCCCCTCCCCAATGTCTCAGCACAAACGGGCTGGTTCGTTTTATCAACACAGCCACTCCACCTTTCAGACGTCTGGAGTGAGTCACTAAATGTCATAACCATCCATCTCAAACAAAAATTCCTACTTTATGGTTATGTTTTTGCAAAAAACAAAACAACTTCCACTGCAAAAACGATTCAACCACTCCTCCCTGCACACCCCTTTCTGACAGATTTCAAAACCATTAACATTAATAGATACACACCTAACTGTGTTAAAGGGGGCTTTCCTCTAGGGGCTACCACTCCTTTTTCTCTTTGCGCCGGCAAGCACCAAGGCAGTTTCGCCCTTTGGCAATCCCCATATTTACCTTTCTGTCCTGGACTCACGTGACCTCCCCCCACCCGATTTATTTCCTGACCATGTCTTCTCCTGAAACGTTGTCCAGGGGTTCAAGAAAATCATCGGGGTCGGACGGGGGGGGTTTGCCGCACGCTTCCTAGAAACAGCATCTTCAGACATGTCAGTACTTGGGGTGTTCTCCTTGTGAATTTCTGCCTCAACAGTATGAAACCTCGAACCTCCAAATCTCTCACTTTAGCTTTTCTGATCAGCATCATCTGCACGTAATTTCCCCCCATCAGAAAACGGCACAGAATCAGATCATGCGATGCTAATAGGTCACTAATGCAGATACAATGTCGGCTTCCATTCACCTGCCTCTCTTGCTAATAGGGTTCACTGTTTTACATGTTTCCACCTCGTCAAGGGAGGCAGTCCATGCTACTAGATGCCACACAAGAGACTCTAGTAGCATGGCCCTATCAACCTCAGCACTCCCTGATGTCATACCCCGGCGAGGGCTCGACAACCTCCTCTTCCAGAGCCCCGACAGGGTAACCTCACCATTAAAGGGCGACGACCACGCCCCGATGGCGGCTGGCACTGGACACACTGAGCCGCTATGTGATCCAGAGCACCGCAGGCGGCAATTTCTTCTCTGTCCAGGGTACGTTTAAAGGACATCTGGGAACAAAACTCCTCCAGTTGTACGTAGAAGGAATCGGCTGACGCAGGGACATTTTCAACGTAAATGACCCCTCCCGAAGGCCAGTATAGTGGTTTTTCAGACCACCTACCATGGTGACCAGGTGGATCTTCCCCTAACGTTCAAAAAAAAGTCACGTATATCAACTTCATTGGCCTCAAAAGGCACGTTTCTCACACGTACCACGTATAGTAATCGTGAAACGTTCATGCAACGGACAGAAACTGCTGGGGTGACTTGCTTACTTATTATCCTGGTACGGGTCACAATCTTCTCGTACATCTGAGTGTCCCCAAAACTTGACGAAGATCCGTGTAGTTCCATTCAAGTCGACGCCACACAAGGATTCATGTTTGAATGCCATATGTATCACGAATGATTGCTGGCAGTAACACAATTACGATTCGCTGGTGATAGAGCCCTGCGTTAGTTGAAAAACAAACAGTATTAACACGGCGCGGGAAAAGCAGCGCCCAAGTTGTTGATGTTGTAAACACTCCTCCACCAGGTGTCGGGACTGAGGAGCAACAGCTGACAACCGCTCAGCACAACGTCTGAGCAGAGAAATGTTTTCCAACTATAGTATTTGGGAAAACGCTCCTACACCATGTTGGTAGAGATATTTCCTTTCATGCTCTCAAGAACGGTATGCACATCATCACGTCCAGAATGCTACCCAAGCTCATGATCTTTCTCTCCTTCACATTTTGATACTATTCCCATCACTATTGAAAAACATCATTTCCTCAATTCTTTTAGTGGTCACTGCCATTCTGCCCCTTTCTATAGTCCAACAGAATTTCCAGACATGCGGCAATGACATTCTTGAACAGCTGGACTCCAGGATTTTCCCAATCCTCAAGTAGACACTTATGTCCTTCCTGCCCGCAGCAGAAACGATACCCTTGCAATGTGGCTCAATTAACTTTCGACAGCTGTGACCTCCATCCTCTGTTTTTGTAGCTGGGCTCGGTTGAAGTTTGAAAGATGATCCCTACACCCAAAAAGTGTAGAAAATTGGGGTTTTGG
>NC_069448.1:36137316-36226019 GCF_026875155.1 Cherax quadricarinatus | reverse complement strand
CTCCCCTTGGTGGATCAAGCCTGATCAACCAGGCGTTGCTGTGGCTGCACGAAAAACCAAAATAGGGCCACAGCCCGGTGACCCGGAAGACTTTAGGTGCTTGCCAGTGCCAGCTTGAAGACTGCCAGGGGTCTGTTGGTAATCCCCCTTATGTGTGCTGGGAGGCAGTTGAACAGTCTCGGGCCCTGACACTTATTGTATGGTCTCTTAACGTGCTAGTGACCCCCCTGCTTTTCATTGGGGGGATGGTGCATCGTCTGCCAAGTCTTTTGCTTTCGTAGGGGTGATTTTCGTGTGCAAGTTCGGTACTAGCCCCTTTTAGGATTTTCCAGGTGTATATAATCATGTATCTCTCCCTCCTGCGTTCCAGGGAATACAGGTTTAGGAACCTCAAGCGCTCCCAATAATTGAGGTGTTTTTTTCTCGTTATGCGCGCCGTGAAAGTTCTCTGTACATTTTCTAGGTCGGCAATTTCACCTGCCTTGAAAGGTGCTGTTAGTGTGCAGCAATATTCCAGCCTAGATAGAACAAGTGACCTGAAGAGTGTCATCAGGGGCCCTTGGCCCCTAGTTTTGAAGGTTCTCATTATCCATCCTGTCATTTTTCTAGCAAAAGCGTTTGATACAATGTTATGGTCCTTGAAGGTGAGATCCTCCGACATGATCACTCCCAGGTCTTTGACGTTGGTGTTTCGCTCTATTTTGTGGCCGAATTTGTTTTGTACTCTGATAAAGATTTAATTTCCTCATTTTACCATATCGAGTAATTGAAATTTTCATCGTTGAACTTCATATTGTTTTCTGCACCCCACTGAAAGATTTGTTGATGTCTGCCTGGAGCTTTGCAGTGTCTGCAATGGAAGACACTGTCATGCAGATTCGGGTGTCATCTGCAAAGGAAGAACGGTGCTGGGGCTGAATCCTTGTTATGTGGGATATAAGGATGAGGAACAAGATGGGAGCGAGTACTGTCCCTTGTGGAACAGAGCTTTTCACCGTAGCTGCCTCGGACTTTACTCTGTTGACGACTACTCTCTGTGTTCTGTTAGTGAGGAAATTATAGATCCATCGACCGACTTTTCCTGTTATTCCTTTAGCCGCATTTTGTACGCTTTACGCCATGGTCACACTTGTCGAAGGCTTTTGCAAGTCTGTATATATTACATCTGCATCTTTTTGTCTTCTAGTGCATTTAGGACCTTGTCGTAGTGGTCCAATAGTTGAGACAGACAGGAGCGACCTGTTCAAAAACCCATGTGGCCCTGGGTTGGTAATGATGGGTTTCTAGATGCGTGGTGATCTTTCTTCTTTGGACCCTTTCAAAGATTTTTATGATATGGGATGTTAGTGCTATTGGTCTGTAGTTCTTTGCTGTTGCTTTACTGCCCCCTTTTTTGGAGTGGGCTATGTCTGTTGTTTTAGTAACTGTGGGGCGACCCCCGTGTCCATGCTCCCTCTCCATAGGATGGAAAAGGCTCGTGGATAGGGGCTTCTTGCAGTTCTTGATGACACAGAGTTCCCTGAGTCTGGCCCTGGGGCGAGTGCATGGCATGTCATTTATGCCTGTTCGAAGTCATTTGGCGTAGGATAAAATCGGATAGGCTTGTGTTTTAAACAAAATTTTGTGGCTCTCTCATAAAAAATTCATTTTGATCTTCGACTCTCCCGTCTGGTTAGCGGCCTTGCTAAAAACTGAGTCATATTGGGACTTGAGTAGCCACTCATTTCCTTGTTGTCATCTGTGTAGGACCCATCTTGTTTAAGTAGGGGCCCAATACTGGACGTTGTTCTCGATTTGATTTGGCATAGGAGAAGAAATACTTTTGGGGTTTCTTTCGATTTCATTTATGGCTTTTAGTTCTTCCCGCAATTCCTGACTCCTAAAGGATTCTTTTAGTTAAGTTCGATGCTTGCTATTTCTCTGACCAGTGTCTCCTAGCATTTCAGATATATTGACCTTTTTAGCCGCTCTGTTATTCTTTCCGTCGCCTGTAAAGGGAGCGCCTGTTCTCTTTCTGTTTTACATCTACTCCTCCTTTTTCTTAGAGGAATAAGCCTTGTGCATACATCGAGTGCTACCGAGTTTAATCTGTTCTAGGATAAGTTGGGGTTTTGTGTTGCTTAGTATATCTTCCCAGCTTATATCGGTTAGGACTTGGTTTACTTGGTCCCACTTTATGTTTTTGTTATTGAAGTTGAATTTGGTGAATGCTCCCTCGTGGACTAATCTCCTTATTCGGTCTGGGGCTCCGCGCATACAATGACTGAATTTTCGTGAAAGTGCTAACTTTCTCAAGTATACGAGGCTTTGGTTGATCGTTACCAAGATGTCAGCATTACTGTAACACCCGGGAGTGAGGGTAAGTTGATTGTTATCACGAATTATTGTGGGTTAAGCTCCGCAACGTGCCTTTGGGCTGATGGGTAGATATTCGAAATGTTTTCGAACGTTAGGAAACGTACTTTGGCCCCCCTGGAAAAGGGTAAAAGGTGCTTAAAAACAGGAATTTCCTGGGGGTTCTTTTAATTCAAGTTGACCTTAGGGGCTCCTATATGTTGATTTGGGTTTGAAAGGTAAGGGTAGCGTATGGGGGAAGAGGGTGTCCCGCTGTGTGGCGAATTTGCCCATATGGGGCAATGTGGAAGCGGGTATGGCCCCCGGGCCCGGCAAGGGGGGAGCACCGCGATGAGCCCCCGATGAAAGGGAAAAGAAGGGGGCAAGGAGGAGGGCGGGGGTCGATGTGGAGTAAAAGAGGTAGGGGCTCCCAGGGAAGGGAAGAAGTGGTGATCATGAATCCCTGGGCCCATAAACGTGGTCCTGGGCGGAAAGGGGCGGAGACTGCGCTGAGCACCAATGCCTAAAAAAGAAAGGGGTGCAAGGAGGAGGGCGGGTCGCATGTGGAGTGAAGGGGTGGTGGCTCTTCGGGGGGAATGGGAAAAAAGTGGTGATCCAAAATCACCGGGCCCCATCAACAGTACAGTTGTAAGTGAGGGGTAAGGAGGGGCAGCAGTGAAGGCTTTTGGGAGGATTTGGGAGAGGGTGGAACAGGTTTGTTACAGTCTACGGGGTGGAGAGTTACAGCGAACAAGACCCGGGGATCGGGGGTAGAAGGGTGTGTGGGGAAGGGGGGGATCGGTGGCATGGGTGGACGTGCAGTGCCTGGGGGGGAGGGAGGCGGTTTAAGGGTGGTAGAGGTGGAGCCCATTGTGCTGGCCCCAGGTCAGATATGGAAATGAGGGAGCTAAAGGAAAAAGGGCGATGTCAGATTCGGGGATGTTCTGACACCGGCGAAAAAGGCCGGGAAAAAGATGGGGTTCTGGTCCCCAGAGTGACTCTGCGAGGGGCCCAAAGAAGGGGGGGGGGGAGGTTGGGAAGGAGGGGGGAAAACTGGGGAAAAGGGCCCACGCCGGGGGGAAACGTTAAAAAGGGAAAGAATTTAAATGAGGGGGGAAAAGGAAAACCCTTTAAAAGGGGCCTCAGGGTGTAACAATAATATTAATGGTTGTGTGTGGTGTTAAAGGGAGTGCTTCAGGTTTTTTAATAGGTAAGGTTGACGTAGTTTTTTGTGCAGGAGCAAAATTTTAAGTTGGTCGTGAATTAGTGGTCCTGGGTATCAGGCTTTGTGTTCCCGCTGAGCTTTTAAAAAAAGGAGGGGGTGGGTGTGTTGATCAGGGGGGGGGGGCCCCGTTTGTATTGCATAGGAAAGAGGGGGGGGGAGGGGGGAGAGTATTACGTGGGGAAGGATGGGGGAAAATGGGAGAGGGTGGCTTTTGTTGGTGTATCCCCCGCAGGAAAGTGAGGTGAAAGTGAAGATGGATTTTGGGGGACGAGCTCGTTATTCCCTGACGTTCCCGTCTGTCACGATTGTGGGGGGTTTGGAATTGTGTAATAAAAGACAGACGGGGAAAACCCGAGGAGCGGATATTTTTCCTCGTCTTTGGGGGGCCCCGCTTAGGCTTCAGTTACGTGTGCTTTCGGGGAGGTTGTGGGGGGTGGAAAAATACGTTTTAAGAAGGGGATATGCGGTCGTTTGGGGTTTATTTATCTCGGAGGGGTTTTTGGGAAGTCTTTTAAAAATTTAGAGATGGTGTCTTCCCATCATAGGGCGGTATTAGTGGGGTGGGATGGGATGCTTTTGGGTCGTAGGCAGGGGAAGTTATTGGAAAAAGAACACGATGGGTTTTGGGGGGTAGGGAGGGAGTGGAAACGTTTTCAATATTTTGGGGAAAAGCCGTGCCCACAGAAAAATGAGGAAGCGTGGTAGGTGGGGGGGGTAGTGTGGGAAGTTACGAATCGTCATTTTTATGTGGGGGGCAAAGAAAAAATCATTGCGGTTGGGTTTTTAATTACTTAGAATCTAGATTTCGGAATTGTTACAAGGGGGGGGGGGGGTGGGCCCGGGGGTACCCCGGGGGGGGGGATATAACATGTTGAGGACAAATATGGATTTGCAAGAAGAAAAATTTTTGCTTGTCGGGTACAGGCAGGGGTTTGCGAAAATACTTGGGGCGACAAGCCCTCGCTTGTGTGCTGCGAGGGGCAGAAGGTACGCAGCGAACGATACAATAAGGTTTTTCAAGTCATATCTTTGTGGGGGGTTTTTTGAAGGGTCAGGTATTAAGGGACAAGGGGATGAGTGCATAGAGATGTGGTTTGAGGGAAAACGGGGGAAAAGGTTTTGGGGGGGATGGTTTTAGGTTTTTGGGGAAGGGTTTTGGTATGTGCCGTGCAATGGGGGGGAAGTGATCGGGAGGCATGGGTGGGTCATTGGGAGGGGGAAATATGGAGACCCCCTTTTGGAATGAGGAAGGGTAAGGCACCCGGGATCGATGGGTTTTCTAGCGAATTTTTTGTACAGCATGGGGTTGTTGGGGTTTCCCGTAAGGTTAATGAATGCCCCGAAAGCGGAGGGAAGAGGGGAGAAAATTAGGCAACGGCGTTGGTGGTGTTGGGCCCAAGGGTAAAAGCAGAGTACCCCCCCCCTTCGGGATTTTCGAGCCATTTCATTTCTTTGTGCTGATTATAAATTATTTCGAAAATTCTTGGGAAAGGCTTAAATGTGTTTTGGGGGGGGTGGGTTTGGGTTCAGTTTGGGTTTTCCCGGAGGTCAATGAGCTGGGCCCCGGGATTTCAAGGGGGTTTCCCGGGGACATGGGGAAAAGGGAAAGAGGAGCGTTGGGGGGTTTGGGTTGGCAAGGGGCTTATGTGGGTGGAAAGAAAGGCTTTTAGGGATTTTCTCGACAGGGGTTTGGGAAGAATGTGGGGTGGGTGGTACGCTGTACTCAAATGCGGGTTTTTTTTTTTTTTTTTTTTATTTCACACCGGCCCTTTTCCCCCAAGCAGGGTGGCCCGAAAAAAGAAAAACTTTCACCTCATTCACTCCCTCATGTCTTGCCAGAAGGGTGTTTAACTACGTTTTTAAAATGCAACATTAAAAACCCCCCTTTTAGAGTGCAGGCCTGTACTTCCATTCAAAGGGCTCAAGTCCGGCCCCGCCCGGGTTTCCCTGAATCCCTTCATAAATGTTTCTTTTCTCACACTCCACAGCACGTCAAGTATTAAAAACCATTTGTCTCCATTCACTCCCTTAACACGCTACGCATGCCTGCTGGAAGTCCCCAAACCCCCCGCCCCAAAAACTCCTTTCCCCCCCCCCTCCCAACCCCTTTCCTAGGCCGACCCTACCCTGCCCTTTCCCTTCCCAAAACGACTGTACATCTTTAAGTCTTCTGTTTCGCCCATTTTCCTCATGTCCGAACCCTCAAAAAACCCTTCCCAGCCCTCGGACAACGTTTTGGTGTCCCGCACCCCCTCTAACTTCCAAAACTCGAATTCTCTGAAAATTTGATGCTCGGTGTTATGGTCACCCCAAGGTCTTTCTTCCTGAGTGAGGTCTGTAGTCTTTGTCCACTAGCCCTATACTCTGTCTGCGGTCTCTTTGCCCCTCCCCATTTCTTCATGACTTTGCTTTGGCTGATTGATATTCGAGAAGCCTGTTCTGGGACCACATGTCCAGCCTCTCCATGCTCTCTTTGCAGTCCTGCCTCATCCTCGTCCGATTTATTTCTTTCATCAACTTCCACGTCATCTGCGAACAGGCACATTCAGAGTCTATTCCTTCATCAAGTCGTTCACATATATCAAAAATAGCACTGGTCTAGAACTGACCCATGTTGACCCCGCTCGTAACAGGCCCCTGGCGCCCACTGTGATACTCTTCACGTACCATGACTCGTTGCTGCCTACCTGTCAGGTACTTCCTTTATCATTGCAGTGCCCTTTCTTTTAGTGTGCCTGATCCTCCAGCTGCTGGCACTAATCTCTTGTGGGGAACCTGTGTCAAAGGCCTTCCTGCAAGTCTAGGGAAAAACGCAATCTACCCCAACCCTATCTCTCGTGTCTTATTCTTTTACCTTGTCATAAACTCCAGGAGGTTTGTGATTCAAAATTTGCCCTTCCATAGAACCCCTGCTGGTTTTATTTATAATATTGTTCCTTTCCAGGTGTTCGACCATCTCCTCTGATAATCTTCTCATGGACTTTTGCACACATTTCATGTCCGGAGACACAGGTCGCGTAGTTTAGTGCCTCGTTTCTGTTTCCTTTCTAAATTATGGGGACTAAATTAGCTGTCTTCCATTTCTCAGGTTAGTTACCCTGTTTCAAGGGATGTGTTTGAAGAATGTGGTTAAGATGGAACAAACAGCATCTCTGCTCCTTCTCTAAGGGAACCTTGGGGATGATGTTGTCCGGGTCCCATCGCCTTTGAGGTGTCAAGGTCACTTAAGAGCTTCTTCACCTCCTCCTCAGATGTTGGTAGGTCATCAAACACTTGTTGGTATTTCCCTCTTGATGTTCCCTTCTGTTCTGTCTTCCCAGCAGCCCTTCCTGTCTATACTGTAAAACTTCCTTAAATCTCCTGTTCAGCTCCTCACATACCTCCTTGATCATTTCTTGTTGAGTTCTCACTTCTGTCCTTAATATGATCACCTGGTCTGTGACTTGATGTCTTCCTCCTGATGTGGCTATACAACAGTTTCGGGTCAGGTCTTGATTCGCGATGACTATGTCATTTTCATACTGTCGCTGGGCCTCTCCTCCTTTACCTGTGCGTACTCATTCTGGCTCTGCGACTGTCTCTATTTTCGTTGTGTTCTCGGCCTTCTGTACTTTTTCCATTCTCTATTGGCACTTTGTTTTTGCCTCCTTTACACCGTCGGGTAAACCAGGGGCTTGTTCTGTCTTCCCGTTTGTTTCTGTTGGCCCTTGGGAATGAGACCTTTCCACAGCCCTCTTGCATTATGTGTACATATTCCATCATTTTCATTTACTGGCTTTCTGCTAGTTCTCTGTCCCACTGGACCTCCGCGGGAGTTCTTCAACCCTATGTAGTCACTCTTTTTAGTCAGCTTTTTCCCATTTACTCCTGTTATTCTACTCACTTGACAGCTCTACTATGTTTTTCAAAGCACAGAACCACGTGGTCGCTAGCTCCTAGGGGACTCTATACTTGATGTCCTCCATGGTCTGAGTGCCCTGGGTGAACATACAAGTCCAATCTTGCTGGTTCATCCTCCCCTCTCACTCTGGTAGTGTCCTTAACATGTTGGTGCATGAGGTTTTCCAGCTCCACGTCCAACTTCCTGGCTCTCCATGGTTTCGGGACCCCCATGTGGCTCCAGGTTGTCCAGTCAATCTCCCTGTGGTTGGATAATCCACCATAACAGCAACTTTGCTTTGCTGGAGTGAGCTCTTCTTGCCACTCAAACAAGTGTGTCCACCATTGCTCTGTTGCTCTCTTCATATTCCTCTCTTGGCCTCCTGCAGTTCTGGTGGCGGATTTTACAATCCACTGGCAATGACCGCTTTGTGTTCCCCAGACTGAAGTGTACCTGCTCTGTAGTTCTTTCTCCCGGTCTCATCTATTTCCTTCCATTTTTCTCGAATTTCATCTGTTTTTTACGTGCAGAGCAAACCAACCTCCCCCCTGCCCCTTCTATCTTTCCTCAATGATCTGGTATCCTGGGGGGAAGATTGCATCTGTTATTGTCTCATGAGATTTTGTTTCTGTAACTGCTATGATGTCTGTGGACTTCTCATTTATTCTTTCTTGCCATTCCTCATGTTTTTTCGTTAATCCATCTGCAATTTGTGTACAAACCTTCAAATTTGTTTAATACTGTAACTGTGGTGCGGGGTGGAAACAGAGGGATCGGTGTGTGATGGTTGGTTTGGATAGTTAGTTGCCTTGGGCGGGTGTCGTGGGCTGGAGTCCTTCTGCAGGTGTTATCTGGGTGGGGTGCGCTTGTCTTCCATTGATCCTGGGTTATTCTGCTCTCCTTTTCAGTTCCTCCCATTTTCTTTCTTTTTTGAACTCTCTCTTTCATTGTCTTCCTTTTCGTCCTGTGTTCTGTCTCAGGTCGAGGTACAACACTCCGGAACTCCTGCTCTGCCTCTCAGCCGTGCTTTCTCCTGCAGGATCATGAGGGTTTGGGTTGATTCTGCCTTGAAAATTACTTTGAGATGGCGATTCCTTTTCTTTGTGAGCCACCATATTCTCCGCGATTTTGCCAACCTGGGGTCATGTCTGTCCCTGCCTATCACCTTCATGATGTCTCAATCGCTTTTTTTCTCCTCTGCTTTCTTTCATAATAGTTCCCCTTTAGCTTCGTCTAGCCATTAGTCAAAACACGGATCTCTCCCTTTCCTCCTCCCACTGTACTCCCTTGATCCTCTGATGTGTTTTAGTTCCTTCCCGTGGTGGAGTGGTTCCTTCCGTCAGTCCTTCCTCGTTATGGCCCTATGCTTCTTGGTTTCTCCTTCCTGCTCACCTGCTCCTGGCCCCCACTGGTATCTGTAGGTCCTTGCACATGTCCTAGTTTCCTTCAATGTCTTCCACCTCTCTTTTGTCCTAGAGTGCTTCCCTGGTCTTTGTTTTGGCCCCATGTGGGTTTGGACAGGACCTCTGCTTAAAGTTTAGTTTCGAATGCTTCCTTCGGACAGAACTGTTGTCTGTGTCCATGTAGATATTGCGATGCTAACTTGTAATATCTTTGTCCTCTGTGCTGTTTCAGATGTCTCAAGTCCTTTCTAATCTCTCTATCTTGTTTTTTAGCTGCTGTGGCCTGTTGCTTCACCTTCTGCATTCTGCTACTAACCTCTCTTCCATCTTCCTTTCCAGACTCATCTAGTCTCCTTCCCATTCTTCTCCCGTTTTTGGAGCTCTATCTCCATTCCTCCATCTCTGATTCGTCCTGGGAAGCCCCTTCTCCTCATCTGGTTAGGGGGAGAGGGTAATAGATGGTTAGGAGAGGGGATGGATGGTTGTGGAGGTTGAGGGGGAGGGATGGTTATTGGAGGGGTAGAGATAGTTGGGGGTGGGGAGTTAGATGGTTTGGGGGAGAGAGGGGGGAGGTGAGGGGATTGGGATGGTTATGGGGCGAGGGGGAGGTGGTTATTGGAGGAGGGAGGTTGTTGGGCGGGGGTTGTTAGACGGTTTGGGGTGGGGTTAGGTGGTTTGGGGGAGGTGTAGGTGGCTAAGGTGATGGTATGGTTAGGAAGGGGTGGTACGTGTTTGTGTCAAGTGTTTGTGTCAAGTGGTGGAGTGTGTGTGTTGTGGTGTGTGTGTGTGTGTGTGTGTGTGTGTGATGTGTGTGTGTTGTGTGTGTGTGTGTGTGTGTGTGGTGTGTGGGGGGTGTGTGTGGTGTGTGTGTGTGTGGTGGTGTGTGTGTGGGGTGTGTGTGTGTGTGTGTGTGTGTCTGTGTGTGTGTGTATGTGTGGTGTGTGTGTGTGTGTGTGGTGTGTAGTACTCACCTTGTTGAGGTTGCGGGGGTCGAGTCCGAGATCCTGGCCCCGCCTCTTCAACTGATCGCTTCTAGGTCACTCTCCCTGAGCCGTGAGCTTTATACATTCCCTGCTTAATGCTATGTATGGATCATGCCTCCACTACATCGCTTCCGACTATTCGACTTACTGTGTACTCTGTGGCTGGAAGAAATACTTCCTAACATCCCTGTGATTCATATGTGTCTTCAGCTTACAACTGTTCCCCTTGTTACGTGTCCAATCTCTGGAACATCCTGTCTTTGTCCACCTGGTAATTCTCTCAGTATTTTGTATGTCGTTTATCATCATGTCCCCCCTTCTCTCCTGTCCTCCAGTGTTCGGTCAGGTTGATTTCCTTAACCTCTCCTCGTAGGACATATCCTCTTTGATCTGGACTAGTCTTGTTGCAAACCTTTGCACTTTCTCTAGTTTCTTCACGGTGATTGGCTAGGTGTGGGTTCCAAAAATGGTGCCGCATATCCAATATGGGCCTAACGTATCACGGTGTACAGGGTCCTAAATGATTCCTTATTAAGATGTCGGAATGCTGTTTTGAGGTTTGCTAGGCGCCCATATGCTGCAGCTGTTTTGGTTGTTGTGCGCTTCAGGAGATGTGTCCTGGTGTTATTCTCACCAAGTATCTTTTTCCTTGAGTGAGGTTTGTAGTCTCTGACCCCTAGACAGTACTCCGTCTGCGGCGCCTTACTTTGACCTTCCCCAATCTTCATGACTTTGCACTTGGTGGGTCTTGTAACTCCAGGAGCCAATGCTGGATCCAGGTCTCTGCTGCATGTCCAGATCCCTTTGTTGTTCGCTGGTCTTCGATCGAGTTGCACAAATTCTTCTCATCAACTTCACGTCATCTGCAAACAGGGACACTCAGTGTCTATTCCTTCCGTCATGTCGGTTCACAAATAACAGAAAACAGCACGGTCCTAGGACTGACCCCTGCGGGTACACCCGCTGGTCACAGGTGCTCACTCTGGGACACTCGCCACGTATCATGACTCGCGGCTGTTTCCTGACAAGTATTCCTTGATCCATGTAGGGCTTACCTGTCATCCCTGCTTGGTCCTCCAGTTTTTTTTTGCTCCATCTCTTGTGTGGAAACTGTGTCAAAACGCCTTCTTGCAGTCCAAGGAAAATGCAATCCACCCACCACCTCTCTCTCTTGTATTACTGCTGTCACATGTCCATTAGAACTTCCAGTAGGTTTGTGACACAGGATTTCCGTCCCTGAAACCATGTTGGAGCTGTTGATGAGATCGTGCCTTTCTAGGTGTTCCACCACTCTTCGATAATCTTCTCCATGATTTAGCATAACTATTACATGTCAGTGACATGGTCTGTAGTTTAATGCTTAGACTGTCTACTTTTTTAAAGATTGGGACTACATTTGCTTGTCTTCCATTGCCTCAGGCAATACTACCTGTTTCGTTAGATGTATTGGATAATATTGTTGTTAGGGGGTACACATAGCGCTCTGCTCCATCTCTCAATACCCATGGGGAGATGTTATCGGGCCCCATTGCCTATGAGGTATCTGCTCACTCAGTAGCCTCTTACTTCTTCTCGGTTGTGTGCACTGTGTCAGCACGTTGGGTGATGCCCCACCTCTCCGTCTTTCTGGAGTCCTTCTGTCTCCTCTGTGAACCACTCTTTGAATCTTCTTGTTGAGTTCTTTCACATACTTCACGGTCATGTCTTTGTTGTCTCTCCTCCTTCCTTCCTTAGCCTGAATTCCTGGCCTTGGATGTTGGTTTTCCTCCTGATGTGGCTGTTACAACAGTTTCGGATCAGATTGGCTTTCGGCTGCTATGCATTTTCATATTGTCTTTGGGCTCCTATCGTACTGTGCATATTCGTTTATGGCTCTACGACTGTTCTCCTTATTCTCCTGGTACTTTGCCTTCTATATTTTCTTCCATTCCTAGCACACTTGGTTTTTGCTCCCTGCACCTTTGGGTATAACATGGGCTCATCCTGGCTTTTTCTTTATTTCCTGTTACCCTTGGGTACAAACCTCGCCTCAGCCGTCTTGCATTTTGTTGTACATATTCCATATCTCATTAACTGGCTTCCCTGCCAGTTCTCTGTCCCTGAACCAATTCAGGTAGTTCATCATCCTGTGTAGTCCCCTTTCTTGTAGTTTGGCTTCATTCGTCCTGGCCTTCCTGAGCTTCTCCCTCCACTTGATAGCTCTACTGTGTATTCGAAGCTTAAAACCACATGAGTCACTGGCCCCCAAGGGGTCTTTTCATATGTGATGGTCTCGATATCTGCACTACTCTTGGTGAATACATGTCCAGCCTTGCTGGTTCATCCTCTCCTCTCTCTCTTGTTGTGTCCCTTACGGTGTGTTTTTTGTGTGTACTCCGAGTTGTACTCACTAGTTGAGGTTGCGGGGGTCGGGTCCGAGCTCTGGCCCGCCTCTTCCATGATGCTAATTGGTCACTTCCCTGAGCCAATGAGCTTTATCATACCTCTGCTTAAAGCTATGTATGGGATCCTGCCTCCACTACATCGCTTCCCAAACTATTCCACTTACTGATAATCTGTGGCTGAAGAAATTCTTCCCCCCCCATTCATCCCTGTGATTCATTCTGTGTCTTCAGCTTCCATCTGTGTCTCCTTGTTGCTGTGTCCTATCTCTGTGAACACCTGTCTTTGTCCACCTTGTCAATTCCTCTCAGTATTTTGTATGTCATTATAATGTCCCCCTATTTTCCTGTCCTCCTGTGTCGTTCAGGTTGATTTCCTTACCTCTCCTCGTAGGACATACCTCTTAGCTTCTGGGACTAGTCTTTGTTGCTAACTTTGCACTTTCTTAGTTTCTTACATGACTTGGCTAGGTGTGGGTTCCTATATGGTGCCGCATACTCCCAATATGTGGGCCTTTTTTTACAATACATACACGGTGCACAGGGTCCTGAATGATTCCTATTAAGATTGTCGGAATGCGGTGCTGAGGTTTGTGGGCGCCCATATGCTTGCAGCAGTTATTTGGTGATGTGCGCTTCGGGAAAGATGTGCCTGGTGTTATACTACCACCCAAGATCTTTTTCCTTGAGTGAGGTTTGTTAGGTCTCTTGACCCCTAGACTGTACTCCGTCTGCGGCCTTCTTGCCATTCCCCAATCTTCATGGACTTTGCACGTGGTGGATTGAAACTCCAGGAGCTATATTTGCTGGACCAGGTTTCTGCAGGCCTGTCAGATCCTTTTGTAGTTCTTGCCTGGTTCTTCGCTCGAGTGAATTCTTCTCATCAACTTCACGTCATCTGCAAACAGGGACACCTCAGAGACTATTCCTTCCGTCATGTCGTTCGCATATACCAGAAGAAACAGCACTGGTTCCTAGGACTGAACCCTGCGGGGACCCCGCTGGTCCACAGGTGGCCCCACTTGACACCTCGCCTCGTACCATGACTCGCTGCTGTCTTCATGACTAAGTAGTCCCTGATCCATTGAAGTGCCTTCCATGTTATCCCTGCTTGGTCCTCCAGTTTTTGCACCATCTCTTGTGTGGTACCGATGTCGTCTTGAAACGCCTCTTGCAGTCCTATTAAAATGCATCCACCCACCCCTCTCTCCTTGTCTTACTTGCTGTCACATGTCAGAGAACTCCAGTAGGTTTGAGGACACAGGATTTCCCGTCCTGGAAACCTATGTTGGCTGCTGTTGATGAGATTCATTCCTTTCTGGTGTCCACCCTCTTCTCTGGATAATCTTCTCCATGATTTTGCATACTATTACATGTAGTGACACTGGTCTGTAGTTTAATGCTTAATGTCTGTCTCCTTTTTCAAAGATGATTGGGGACTACATTTGCTGTCTTCCATGCCTCAGGCAATCTCCCTGTTTCGATAGATGTATTTGAATTTTGTTGTTAGGGGTTACACATAGCGACCTCTTGCTCCTCTTCAATACCCATGGGGAGATGTTATCTGCGCCCATTGCCTTTGAGGTATCTGCTCTCTCAGAAGCCTCTTCACTTTTCTCGGTTGTGTGCACTGTGGTCCAGACACTTGGTGGTGTTGCCCACCTCTCCGTCTTTTCTAGGAGTCCCTTCTGTCTCCTCTGTGAAACACTTCTTTGATCTCTTGTGAGTTTTCACATACTTCTCGGGGCATTTCTTGTTGTCTCTCCTACTTCATTCCTTAGCCTGATTATAGGTCCTTGACTGTGGTTTTCCTCCTGGATGTGGCTGATACAAACAGTTTCGGGTCATGAGAATTTTGGCTTTCACGCCTGCCCTATGTCATTTTTATATTGTCTTGGGGCATCCTCTTCTTATCTGTGATATCGTTTCTGGCTCTACGACTGTTCTATTATTCTCCTGGGTCCTTTGCCTTCTAATTTCTTCCATCCCCTAGCACACTTGGTTTTGCCTCCCTGCACCTTTGGGTAAAACCATGGGCTCTCTGGCTTTTTATGATTCCTGTTACCCTTGGGTACAAAACCTCCCTCAGCCTCCTTGCATTTTGTTGCTAATATTCATTCATTCTCATTATGGCTTCCTGCCAGTTCTCGGTCCCACTGAACACCCGTCAGGTAGTTCTATTTCCTGTGTATCCCTTTCTTGTAGTTTGCTTCATTCGTCCTGGCCTTCCTGTTCTCCCTCCACTTGTAGTCTATGTGATTCGAAGCTTAAAACAACATTGGTCACTGGCCCCAAGGGGTCTTTCATATGTGAATGTCCTCGATATCTGCACTTATGTAGTGTGTTGTGTTTACGTATGTGTGTATGATTTGTGTATGTATGTGTGTGTGTGTGTGTGGGTATGGGTGTGAGTGTCTACCCTTGTGTGTGTGTGCTTTGTGTGTGAGGTGGAGGGAGGGTTGGGGGGGGTGTGTTGTGGTGAAAAGATCCGTTCGTGTAGGCACATATTTTAGTCGCATTTATCTTTCCAATTATGTACTCTCTCCACTTATTGCCCTTTCTGGATTTACGTGTTAATTGTTGCTGGTTATTATCATTGTCCTTGTTCACATGAGTGAGGCATTCCTAGCTTCCTAAGTATTCTTTAACTGCTAATAACTACCGGTAGTATCAATGCCTGTGTGCGTGTGTTGCTTGTGCGTGTTGAGTGTGTGTGTGTGTTGTGTGTGTGGTGTGAGTGAGTCTTGTGCAGGGGTTGTAATTACTGGCCGCAAACTTCTTGTGACCTGACACAACCCTCTGGACCTACCCTAGGCACGGTCTTACTATGTTGCCTTAAAAGCTTGTCCCACTCTACCTTCCACACTCGTCAACCTATATTCTCTATGTCTATGCTTTTTCTATTCTAATTCTGGTTAATAGCGTGCAGGAGTGGAGTGAACCAGTATCAAACACGTTTGCAAGGCCAGCAAGGGCCCCCGTTCAAAATGCAAACAACAACTAGGCGAATAAACTTGCCCGGTGACAGTTGCAGCTGCTGATGACGAAAGTAGAATCTTCTCCCGTGATGATTATTAACATATATTCGCGACATCACGTTCCTCACTTCCACCTCTTCACTGTGATAGTATACATTACATTTTTATACACATCTTCATATGTATATGGCACACAGACGTTGATCGGGACGTCACTTCATCTGGCATGTCCGCTACCAATGTTTGGCAACGCGCCTAAGACCCCTAACGGTTTGCGCTTTGATTATTTTGATTTCAGCTTTCTCTCACTTTCCTTTAACTAATAACTCTTTAATTATCACTCGTAGTATTGTTATTCACTGACGTTCCACTACACTGATTTCTTCTAGCTGATATTACGCGTCTTTCAAAGCTAAAGTTTCTCCGGAAGACTTGTTACCTCGTCTTCGTCCCCACGGACCCTCGCGTCTGCGTCGGGGTGTTAGTGAGGAATGATCTGCTGGGTGGCATTCCTGTGTGTTAGGGACTGGTGGTGGGTGGGCTA
Organism: Cherax quadricarinatus; assembly: GCF_026875155.1. Lineage (NCBI taxonomy): Eukaryota > Metazoa > Arthropoda > Malacostraca > Decapoda > Parastacidae > Cherax > Cherax quadricarinatus. The sequence continues at coordinate 36,210,291 of NC_069448.1, read as the reverse complement.
TCCTGGGACACCTGTCTCATATAATCTAGCCCGTACATGTTGAATGTCTCAATCTTCCTCAACAGGACGCGTTTACTCCTTATGTATGTGTCATTGTTGTCAACTGGACTGTATACATGTAACATGTACTTGTAGTAAATAATGTCTTATTATTATGTATTATTATTACTGGTGTGGGTGGCATCCTGGGTGTTAGTGGATGGGTTGTGGGTTGGCATCCTGGGTGATTGTGGACTGGTCGTGTTGGTGGCGTCCTGGGTGTTAGTGGATCTGGTTTTCTGTGTGTAGCATCCTGGGTGGTTAGAGGACTGGTGTGGGGTGGGGCACATCCTGGGTGTCAAGTGGAAATGGTGTGTGGATAGGGATGTATATGGATAGGTTAAGGTAGGATGAGGTTACAACCATGGAGCACGTCACATAAAGTTATCGTTTTCTGTGGGATTTGTGCCGTGGGTATGGTTCTGAGGGATTAGACGTGTTTTGGTTGAGGGTGTGTGTGTGTGGAATATGTGAAGGTGAAGTATGTTGGCGTTTCATGTTGTACATTTTGTGAGGGATGGGGATGGGTAAAGTCAGGGGTTGGTTGAGTAGGGTACTCTGTAATGATGGGGGTAAGGGATAAGGATTTCTGTTCTGGAGTCTTAAAGTCTTGGATGTCGGGGGATTTGGAATCGAGAGTATCATTAGTGCTGATGGGGTACTTATGGTAGAGTTATCTATTCAAGTGGGTGGGGGAAATGAGGGATAAAGTGGTTAGTGAGGTGAAGAGGCACATTTTAGTGGTTTCCGTTTTAATAACGTTGTGTCGTAACAGGGAAAATTTAATGGAAGAAGGTGGGAGTGGCTTTCAGAGGGATATAGAGATCTTATGTTAGGGGTTTTATTAGATTTGTAAATCAGGTGGGAGGGGCTAGGTAGAGGGTGAGGTAAATGCTTCTGTAGGTTGGTATGTCAAGGGTAAGAAATAGGGTCTCCTCCGTGAGGGTTCGACAGGTTGCAAAGGTGTGGCGAGAGATCCGAGAGTGGAACCTAACGTCAAGCTCCCCGGAATGTGCTATGAAACTGTGCGTATAATGTGGAATGGCACATACACGTTGTGGCTGTCTGCGCCTGCGTGAAGTGTCAATGGTATGACTTGGTCATGTTTTACCTTATGTTTTTATTTGTTATTAAATGTTACTGGGTCTTTGGTGTTACTGTTTACCAATACTTTTATAATTACCCCACTTATGTTTATTATATATGCAAAGTTAGGATGTACTCCAACAAGTTGGTGATAACGGCCATTTTATTTCGTGTGTGCGGGGCGGCAATTAATGTATATTTGTTTTAAGTCATTACGATATTACCAACTTTTTTGGTATTTGTTACTATGTGTTTTGATATGTAATATCACTCTGTGTTAGTCTTATTAAAGGTATTAGTGATTTTGGTAGTCGTCCTGCGATATTCATCATGAGTTGTAAATAATCTTTCCTCAAGTGACATGTGTCATGATATTCTAAATTGAGGTAATTAATGTCATGAATTAAGATTGTTGATTGGGGTTTGTTTTCAGTGTGGTGTGTGTGGTTGGGGGGAGGGGGATGGGGTCACCTGTTTCTGTGTGAAGTTGGGGGGAGGGATGATGGTCACCTGTGTTGTGTGAGTGGGGGGTTGGGAGAGGGATGAGGGTCACCTGTGTTGTGTGTGTGGGGGGAGGGATGATGGGTAACTGTATTCTGTGAGTGGGGGGTGAGATGATGGCGTCACCTGTGTTGTGTGAGTGGGGGGAGGGTGATGGGTCACCTGTGTTGTTGTGAGTGGGGGAAGGGATATGGTGTACTGTGTTGTGTGTGTGGGGGAAGGGTTGATGGGGGTTTCACCGTGTTGCAGCACAGGTTCTTAATAATGCATATTGAAGGTCTTGTGTAATTTGCTTGCGTGTTGTATTTGGGGTGATTGTTATTAAGATTGATGCATTTATTATTGTGTTGAGGTTTGTAATTTATGGAGTTTTGTTAAGCCATTCTGTGGGCCTTTATTATTATTACCTTTATTCCTTCTTTGAATTGTTGATATGTTTTAAAAACTTGTATATAGTATAGTGTCAGAGTTGCCGGGATTGTTATGTGTATAATATTGTGATATTGATGTTGTCCTTGTTCAAGTCCATTTTTGAATTTTAAGTGAACAAAGTGGAATGTAGAATGTATTACTGGTGGTGGGGAGGGGTAGTGTAAGCAATAATGCGTAGGTTCCATTTATTCTATGAACTCTTGTGTACTTGTGTGTACTTGTGTCCTTGTGAAAACAAGCGTTCATTGAAGCAGTTAGGTAGTTAGTTAAAGATTATTTAGACGGTATTCTCCCGGCCCGGGCCTTGTCCAAGTGGTGGCCCGGCCTTGGCTCCCTCTTTAGGGAGTGTCTGAGACCTAAGTCTCCCATGGGTGGAGGCACAAGTACCTCCTCATCTTTGGGGACCAACTTGTCCCCCAAGGGGGGGGCCTAGCCACAAGCTAGGCCTCTCTGGTCTGCCATCCCCGCCCCAAGGGGGCTAATGGGAATGACAGTCTTGTGAGCTAAAGGCTCGGGCTCACGCACCTACCCTACCCTAGAAGGATTAGGCATGGTGTCGATCATAGAAGCAGTCTGTAGGTTGTGTTAAGTTTATTTTAATGTCCTTATGTATGTGCTTATTCAGTAGATTATGTAGTGAATGTTTATTGCTCATCACCAGTGTCAATGTTACATATTGATATATGTACATATACATATTTGTATGTGAAGTTTTAAATAAAATATATAAAAAAAAAGTTTTAGTTCTGTTATGTATGATGTATTCTATTCTATTCTATCTTTAGTTATTCTATCTTTACTTGCACTGCGTGGCAGAGGTCTTTCAGCACGGCACTATGGGCCAGATTGATGTAACCAAACGTTTGTGTGCAACTAAACAAGCAGCTGGTGTGCAGTGCAATGGAGGGACCAAAAGCAGGCCTCGCAGCAACCCAGCGGGGGGCGGTGCGGATGACGTGCAATGACTGCATAGTAAGGTTTCCATGTCCCTGACAGCTAAGTACACAAGATGGGCTGCCTCATCCTTCTCGGGCCTGCCCACTGGGCTCATTGTAGAAGTGTCTACGGCGAAGGGGATCGTAGTGGGGCAGTCTAACAGTATGTGCACCAAGGGCTCGGAAAACCATTCGGTCCAATGGGCCACAGACCTCCTTTCAAGCCCATTCAACAATCCGAGCAGTGTTGAGTGTTGGGAGATCCCTAAGCGTTTGGCGGTGGATGTGCACGTGTGTTCTCTTGGACTGTGTCCGAATATAGGGGGGGCGGGTCACCCTGATATACCAACAGAGGCTCCGTGAATCCCTAGGGTCAGGGAATGGGTGCCTGGCCACACCGGCAGCCCACAGTGCAATCTGTCTGAGGCTGATGGTTGAGATTGCCAGCACGTGGCTGTGCCTCGTGGGTTTTGTATTCGCAGGAGCTCACCTCCCAGCATCATTGCCTGGGTTCCGTTGTTGGTGCCATGTGTCCCTGGATCTCTGTTACGACGCTTTAGTACGATAGAACGTTACCGCAAGACCTTCCTTCGTTCTTCACTATCCCCTCTCCCCTTTATCGCCCACGACATATATATATATATATATAATAAAATGGGTACCTGGGTGTTATTGGACTGGTGTTGGTAGCATCCTGGGTTAGCCGACTGGTGTGGGAGGCATCATGGGAGTTTAGTGGATGTTGTGGGTCGCATATGGGCATTAGTCGGATTGGTGTTGAGGCTTCTTGGTTGTTAGTGGACTGGAGTGGGTGGATCTGGGTGTTAGTGGACTGGTGTGGGGGCATCTGGGTGTTAGTGACTAGTGTGGGTTGCATCCTGGGTGTTAGTGGACTGGTGTGGGTGGCTATCCGGGTCGTTAGTGACTGGTGCGGGTGGCATCCTGGGTGTTAGTGGACTGGTGTGGGTGGCATCCTGGGTGTTAGAGGACTGGTTGTGGGTGGCATCATGCGGGTGTTAGTGGATGGGTGTGGGTGTGCATCCTGGGTGTTAAGTGACTGGGTTTGTGGGTTGGCATCATGGGTGTTAGTGGGACTGGGGGGGTGGAGCTGGTGTTAGTGGACTGGTGTGGGTGGCCTTTCCTGGGTTGTTAGTTGAACTGGTGGGGTGCATCCTGGGTGTTAGTGGAGTGGTTTGTTGGTCGCATCCCTTGGTGTTAGTCGAAATGGGTGTGGGTGGCATCCAGGGTGTTTAGTGGTCTGGTGTGGGTGGATCCTGGGTGTTAGTGGACTAGTGTGGGTGGCTCCTGGTTTGTTAGTGGGACTGTGTGAGTGGCATCCTGGGGTTAGTGGACTGGTGTAGGTGGCAGCGGGGTGTTAGTGGACTGGTTTGGGTGAGCTTCATGGGACATTGACAATAATCGGCCCCGACATGCTCAACATTTCAAGGGGTTTTCTATATAGTAGTATGTCATGTGTGTCAAACTAGGACTGTATCACATGTACTGTTACTTGTAGTAATAATGTTCTTATTATTTTTATTATTATTATGGTGGGGTGGCATACTGGGTGTTAGTGGAACTGGTTGGGTGCATCCTGGGACAATGACGAATCTTGCCGACATGCCCTCATCATAAACAAGGGTTTTCTATATATAGTAGTATGTCTTGTTGGTAACTTGGACTGTATACCATGTACATGTACTTGTAGTAAATAATGATTCTTATTATTTTTATTATTATTACTGGTGGTGGGTGGCATCCGGGGTGTTTAGTGGACTGGTGAGGGTTGGCATCCTGGGTGTTAGGGACTGGTTATGTGGGTGGGCATCCTGGGTGTTAGTGGACTGGTGTGGGTGGCATCCTGGGTGTTAGTGGATGTGTGGAGTCGGCATCCTGGTGTGTTAGTGGACTGGTGTGGGTGTGCCATCCGGGTTGTTAGTGGACTGGTGTGGGTGGCCTTCCTGGGTGTTAGTGGACTGGTGTGGGTGGCATCTGGGAAAGGACATTAATTCTGCCACGACATGCTCAACATAACAAGTGGGTTGTCCCCATATAGTATGTATGCATTGTTGTCATCTAGGACTGTATACCATGTTCATGTACTTGTAGTAAATAATGATCTTATTATGATTATTATTATACTGGTGGGGGTGGCTTCAGGGTGTTAGTGGACTGGTGATGGGTGGCATCCTGGGTGTTAGTTGGATGGTGTGTTGGTGGCATCCTGTGGAGTTAGTGGACTGGTGTGGGTGGCATCCTGGGTGTTAGTGGATGGTGTGGGGTGGCATTTCTGGGTGTTAGTGGGACTGGTGTGGGTGGCATCCTGGGGGTTTGTGGACTAGTGGGGTGGCATCTGGAGTGTTAGTGGACTGGTGTGGGTGGCATCCTGGGTTGTTGGGAATGGATGGTGTGGGGTAGCATCCTGGGTGTTTAGTGGACTGTGTGGGTGGCCATCCTGGGTGTTAGTGGACTGGTTGTGGGTGGCATCCTGGGTGATAGTGGACTCGTGTGGGTGGATCCTGGGACACTGACATAACTGCCCGACATGCTCAACATAACAAGGGGTTTTTATATAGTAGTATGTCATTGTTGTTCAACTAGGACTGTATACCATGTACATGTACTTGTAGTAAATAATGATCTTATTATTATTTTATTATTATTACGGTGTGGGTGGCATCCTGGGTGTTTGTGGGTCTGGTTTTGGGTGGCATCCTGGGGTGTTAGTGGATGGTTTGTGGGTGGCATCCTGAGGTTGTTAGTGGATGGTGTGGGTGCTTCCTGGGTTGTTAGTGGACTGGTGTGGCGGTGGCCATCCTGGGTGTTAGTGGACTGGTAGTGGGGGCAAACCTGGGTTACTCACCAATTTGTACTCAACTAAGTGTGGTTGCCAGGGGTCGTACTCAGCTCCTGGCCCGCCTCTTCACTGATCGCCTAGTGGATCCTCTCTCTCTCTCTGCTTCCTGAGCTTATCATACCTCTTCTTAAAACTTTGTATGGTTCCTGCCTCCTCTTCTTCACTTGCTAGGTCCTTTTCCAACTTGCTGACTACTCTATGACTGAAGAAAATACTTCCTAACGTCCTGTGACTCGTCTGAATCTAAGCTTCCGTTTTGGACCCCTGGTCCCGTGTCCCACTTTGGATCATCCTTTCTCTCTCCACCTTGTCTATTACCCCGCAGTTTTTGTATTTGTCGTTATTATGTCTCCCCGGACCCTTCTGTCCTCAAGTGTCGTCAGTCCGATTTCCCTAACTTTCCGCGTACGACATTCCTGAGCTCTGGGGACTTTCCTTTGTTGCAAACCTTTGTACTTTCTCTAACTTCTTGACGTGCTTGACCAGGTGTGGGTTCCAGACTGGTGCTGCATACTCAGTATGCGCCTAACATACTCAGTATACAGTGTATTGAAACGATTCCTTATTAAGGTATCGGGACAACGCTTTATCTCAGGTTTGCCAGCGCCCGTATGCTGAAAGCGGTTATTTGGTTGATCTGTGCCTACGGTGATTGATGCTCGGTGTTATGGTCACCCCAAGGTCTTTCTTCCTGAGTGAGGTCTGTAGTCTTTGTCCACTAGCCCTATACTCTGTCTGCGGTCTCTTTGCCCCTCCCCATTTCTTCATGACTTTGCTTTGGCTGATTGATATTCGAGAAGCCTGTTCTGGGACCACATGTCCAGCCTCTCCATGCTCTCTTTGCAGTCCTGCCTCATCCTCGTCCGATTTATTTCTTTCATCAACTTCCACGTCATCTGCGAACAGGCACATTCAGAGTCTATTCCTTCATCAAGTCGTTCACATATATCAAAAATAGCACTGGTCTAGAACTGACCCATGTTGACCCCGCTCGTAACAGGCCCCTGGCGCCCACTGTGATACTCTTCACGTACCATGACTCGTTGCTGCCTACCTGTCAGGTACTTCCTTTATCATTGCAGTGCCCTTTCTTTTAGTGTGCCTGATCCTCCAGCTGCTGGCACTAATCTCTTGTGGGGAACCTGTGTCAAAGGCCTTCCTGCAAGTCTAGGGAAAAACGCAATCTACCCCAACCCTATCTCTCGTGTCTTATTCTTTTACCTTGTCATAAACTCCAGGAGGTTTGTGATTCAAAATTTGCCCTTCCATAGAACCCCTGCTGGTTTTATTTATAATATTGTTCCTTTCCAGGTGTTCGACCATCTCCTCTGATAATCTTCTCATGGACTTTTGCACACATTTCATGTCCGGAGACACAGGTCGCGTAGTTTAGTGCCTCGTTTCTGTTTCCTTTCTAAATTATGGGGACTAAATTAGCTGTCTTCCATTTCTCAGGTTAGTTACCCTGTTTCAAGGGATGTGTTTGAAGAATGTGGTTAAGATGGAACAAACAGCATCTCTGCTCCTTCTCTAAGGGAACCTTGGGGATGATGTTGTCCGGGTCCCATCGCCTTTGAGGTGTCAAGGTCACTTAAGAGCTTCTTCACCTCCTCCTCAGATGTTGGTAGGTCATCAAACACTTGTTGGTATTTCCCTCTTGATGTTCCCTTCTGTTCTGTCTTCCCAGCAGCCCTTCCTGTCTATACTGTAAAACTTCCTTAAATCTCCTGTTCAGCTCCTCACATACCTCCTTGATCATTTCTTGTTGAGTTCTCACTTCTGTCCTTAATATGATCACCTGGTCTGTGACTTGATGTCTTCCTCCTGATGTGGCTATACAACAGTTTCGGGTCAGGTCTTGATTCGCGATGACTATGTCATTTTCATACTGTCGCTGGGCCTCTCCTCCTTTACCTGTGCGTACTCATTCTGGCTCTGCGACTGTCTCTATTTTCGTTGTGTTCTCGGCCTTCTGTACTTTTTCCATTCTCTATTGGCACTTTGTTTTTGCCTCCTTTACACCGTCGGGTAAACCAGGGGCTTGTTCTGTCTTCCCGTTTGTTTCTGTTGGCCCTTGGGAATGAGACCTTTCCACAGCCCTCTTGCATTATGTGTACATATTCCATCATTTTCATTTACTGGCTTTCTGCTAGTTCTCTGTCCCACTGGACCTCCGCGGGAGTTCTTCAACCCTATGTAGTCACTCTTTTTAGTCAGCTTTTTCCCATTTACTCCTGTTATTCTACTCACTTGACAGCTCTACTATGTTTTTCAAAGCACAGAACCACGTGGTCGCTAGCTCCTAGGGGACTCTATACTTGATGTCCTCCATGGTCTGAGTGCCCTGGGTGAACATACAAGTCCAATCTTGCTGGTTCATCCTCCCCTCTCACTCTGGTAGTGTCCTTAACATGTTGGTGCATGAGGTTTTCCAGCTCCACGTCCAACTTCCTGGCTCTCCATGGTTTCGGGACCCCCATGTGGCTCCAGGTTGTCCAGTCAATCTCCCTGTGGTTGGATAATCCACCATAACAGCAACTTTGCTTTGCTGGAGTGAGCTCTTCTTGCCACTCAAACAAGTGTGTCCACCATTGCTCTGTTGCTCTCTTCATATTCCTCTCTTGGCCTCCTGCAGTTCTGGTGGCGGATTTTACAATCCACTGGCAATGACCGCTTTGTGTTCCCCAGACTGAAGTGTACCTGCTCTGTAGTTCTTTCTCCCGGTCTCATCTATTTCCTTCCATTTTTCTCGAATTTCATCTGTTTTTTACGTGCAGAGCAAACCAACCTCCCCCCTGCCCCTTCTATCTTTCCTCAATGATCTGGTATCCTGGGGGGAAGATTGCATCTGTTATTGTCTCATGAGATTTTGTTTCTGTAACTGCTATGATGTCTGTGGACTTCTCATTTATTCTTTCTTGCCATTCCTCATGTTTTTTCGTTAATCCATCTGCAATTTGTGTACAAACCTTCAAATTTGTTTAATACTGTAACTGTGGTGCGGGGTGGAAACAGAGGGATCGGTGTGTGATGGTTGGTTTGGATAGTTAGTTGCCTTGGGCGGGTGTCGTGGGCTGGAGTCCTTCTGCAGGTGTTATCTGGGTGGGGTGCGCTTGTCTTCCATTGATCCTGGGTTATTCTGCTCTCCTTTTCAGTTCCTCCCATTTTCTTTCTTTTTTGAACTCTCTCTTTCATTGTCTTCCTTTTCGTCCTGTGTTCTGTCTCAGGTCGAGGTACAACACTCCGGAACTCCTGCTCTGCCTCTCAGCCGTGCTTTCTCCTGCAGGATCATGAGGGTTTGGGTTGATTCTGCCTTGAAAATTACTTTGAGATGGCGATTCCTTTTCTTTGTGAGCCACCATATTCTCCGCGATTTTGCCAACCTGGGGTCATGTCTGTCCCTGCCTATCACCTTCATGATGTCTCAATCGCTTTTTTTCTCCTCTGCTTTCTTTCATAATAGTTCCCCTTTAGCTTCGTCTAGCCATTAGTCAAAACACGGATCTCTCCCTTTCCTCCTCCCACTGTACTCCCTTGATCCTCTGATGTGTTTTAGTTCCTTCCCGTGGTGGAGTGGTTCCTTCCGTCAGTCCTTCCTCGTTATGGCCCTATGCTTCTTGGTTTCTCCTTCCTGCTCACCTGCTCCTGGCCCCCACTGGTATCTGTAGGTCCTTGCACATGTCCTAGTTTCCTTCAATGTCTTCCACCTCTCTTTTGTCCTAGAGTGCTTCCCTGGTCTTTGTTTTGGCCCCATGTGGGTTTGGACAGGACCTCTGCTTAAAGTTTAGTTTCGAATGCTTCCTTCGGACAGAACTGTTGTCTGTGTCCATGTAGATATTGCGATGCTAACTTGTAATATCTTTGTCCTCTGTGCTGTTTCAGATGTCTCAAGTCCTTTCTAATCTCTCTATCTTGTTTTTTAGCTGCTGTGGCCTGTTGCTTCACCTTCTGCATTCTGCTACTAACCTCTCTTCCATCTTCCTTTCCAGACTCATCTAGTCTCCTTCCCATTCTTCTCCCGTTTTTGGAGCTCTATCTCCATTCCTCCATCTCTGATTCGTCCTGGGAAGCCCCTTCTCCTCATCTGGTTAGGGGGAGAGGGTAATAGATGGTTAGGAGAGGGGATGGATGGTTGTGGAGGTTGAGGGGGAGGGATGGTTATTGGAGGGGTAGAGATAGTTGGGGGTGGGGAGTTAGATGGTTTGGGGGAGAGAGGGGGGAGGTGAGGGGATTGGGATGGTTATGGGGCGAGGGGGAGGTGGTTATTGGAGGAGGGAGGTTGTTGGGCGGGGGTTGTTAGACGGTTTGGGGTGGGGTTAGGTGGTTTGGGGGAGGTGTAGGTGGCTAAGGTGATGGTATGGTTAGGAAGGGGTGGTACGTGTTTGTGTCAAGTGTTTGTGTCAAGTGGTGGAGTGTGTGTGTTGTGGTGTGTGTGTGTGTGTGTGTGTGTGTGTGATGTGTGTGTGTTGTGTGTGTGTGTGTGTGTGTGTGGTGTGTGGGGGGTGTGTGTGGTGTGTGTGTGTGTGGTGGTGTGTGTGTGGGGTGTGTGTGTGTGTGTGTGTGTGTCTGTGTGTGTGTGTATGTGTGGTGTGTGTGTGTGTGTGTGGTGTGTAGTACTCACCTTGTTGAGGTTGCGGGGGTCGAGTCCGAGATCCTGGCCCCGCCTCTTCAACTGATCGCTTCTAGGTCACTCTCCCTGAGCCGTGAGCTTTATACATTCCCTGCTTAATGCTATGTATGGATCATGCCTCCACTACATCGCTTCCGACTATTCGACTTACTGTGTACTCTGTGGCTGGAAGAAATACTTCCTAACATCCCTGTGATTCATATGTGTCTTCAGCTTACAACTGTTCCCCTTGTTACGTGTCCAATCTCTGGAACATCCTGTCTTTGTCCACCTGGTAATTCTCTCAGTATTTTGTATGTCGTTTATCATCATGTCCCCCCTTCTCTCCTGTCCTCCAGTGTTCGGTCAGGTTGATTTCCTTAACCTCTCCTCGTAGGACATATCCTCTTTGATCTGGACTAGTCTTGTTGCAAACCTTTGCACTTTCTCTAGTTTCTTCACGGTGATTGGCTAGGTGTGGGTTCCAAAAATGGTGCCGCATATCCAATATGGGCCTAACGTATCACGGTGTACAGGGTCCTAAATGATTCCTTATTAAGATGTCGGAATGCTGTTTTGAGGTTTGCTAGGCGCCCATATGCTGCAGCTGTTTTGGTTGTTGTGCGCTTCAGGAGATGTGTCCTGGTGTTATTCTCACCAAGTATCTTTTTCCTTGAGTGAGGTTTGTAGTCTCTGACCCCTAGACAGTACTCCGTCTGCGGCGCCTTACTTTGACCTTCCCCAATCTTCATGACTTTGCACTTGGTGGGTCTTGTAACTCCAGGAGCCAATGCTGGATCCAGGTCTCTGCTGCATGTCCAGATCCCTTTGTTGTTCGCTGGTCTTCGATCGAGTTGCACAAATTCTTCTCATCAACTTCACGTCATCTGCAAACAGGGACACTCAGTGTCTATTCCTTCCGTCATGTCGGTTCACAAATAACAGAAAACAGCACGGTCCTAGGACTGACCCCTGCGGGTACACCCGCTGGTCACAGGTGCTCACTCTGGGACACTCGCCACGTATCATGACTCGCGGCTGTTTCCTGACAAGTATTCCTTGATCCATGTAGGGCTTACCTGTCATCCCTGCTTGGTCCTCCAGTTTTTTTTTGCTCCATCTCTTGTGTGGAAACTGTGTCAAAACGCCTTCTTGCAGTCCAAGGAAAATGCAATCCACCCACCACCTCTCTCTCTTGTATTACTGCTGTCACATGTCCATTAGAACTTCCAGTAGGTTTGTGACACAGGATTTCCGTCCCTGAAACCATGTTGGAGCTGTTGATGAGATCGTGCCTTTCTAGGTGTTCCACCACTCTTCGATAATCTTCTCCATGATTTAGCATAACTATTACATGTCAGTGACATGGTCTGTAGTTTAATGCTTAGACTGTCTACTTTTTTAAAGATTGGGACTACATTTGCTTGTCTTCCATTGCCTCAGGCAATACTACCTGTTTCGTTAGATGTATTGGATAATATTGTTGTTAGGGGGTACACATAGCGCTCTGCTCCATCTCTCAATACCCATGGGGAGATGTTATCGGGCCCCATTGCCTATGAGGTATCTGCTCACTCAGTAGCCTCTTACTTCTTCTCGGTTGTGTGCACTGTGTCAGCACGTTGGGTGATGCCCCACCTCTCCGTCTTTCTGGAGTCCTTCTGTCTCCTCTGTGAACCACTCTTTGAATCTTCTTGTTGAGTTCTTTCACATACTTCACGGTCATGTCTTTGTTGTCTCTCCTCCTTCCTTCCTTAGCCTGAATTCCTGGCCTTGGATGTTGGTTTTCCTCCTGATGTGGCTGTTACAACAGTTTCGGATCAGATTGGCTTTCGGCTGCTATGCATTTTCATATTGTCTTTGGGCTCCTATCGTACTGTGCATATTCGTTTATGGCTCTACGACTGTTCTCCTTATTCTCCTGGTACTTTGCCTTCTATATTTTCTTCCATTCCTAGCACACTTGGTTTTTGCTCCCTGCACCTTTGGGTATAACATGGGCTCATCCTGGCTTTTTCTTTATTTCCTGTTACCCTTGGGTACAAACCTCGCCTCAGCCGTCTTGCATTTTGTTGTACATATTCCATATCTCATTAACTGGCTTCCCTGCCAGTTCTCTGTCCCTGAACCAATTCAGGTAGTTCATCATCCTGTGTAGTCCCCTTTCTTGTAGTTTGGCTTCATTCGTCCTGGCCTTCCTGAGCTTCTCCCTCCACTTGATAGCTCTACTGTGTATTCGAAGCTTAAAACCACATGAGTCACTGGCCCCCAAGGGGTCTTTTCATATGTGATGGTCTCGATATCTGCACTACTCTTGGTGAATACATGTCCAGCCTTGCTGGTTCATCCTCTCCTCTCTCTCTTGTTGTGTCCCTTACGGTGTGTTTTTTGTGTGTACTCCGAGTTGTACTCACTAGTTGAGGTTGCGGGGGTCGGGTCCGAGCTCTGGCCCGCCTCTTCCATGATGCTAATTGGTCACTTCCCTGAGCCAATGAGCTTTATCATACCTCTGCTTAAAGCTATGTATGGGATCCTGCCTCCACTACATCGCTTCCCAAACTATTCCACTTACTGATAATCTGTGGCTGAAGAAATTCTTCCCCCCCCATTCATCCCTGTGATTCATTCTGTGTCTTCAGCTTCCATCTGTGTCTCCTTGTTGCTGTGTCCTATCTCTGTGAACACCTGTCTTTGTCCACCTTGTCAATTCCTCTCAGTATTTTGTATGTCATTATAATGTCCCCCTATTTTCCTGTCCTCCTGTGTCGTTCAGGTTGATTTCCTTACCTCTCCTCGTAGGACATACCTCTTAGCTTCTGGGACTAGTCTTTGTTGCTAACTTTGCACTTTCTTAGTTTCTTACATGACTTGGCTAGGTGTGGGTTCCTATATGGTGCCGCATACTCCCAATATGTGGGCCTTTTTTTACAATACATACACGGTGCACAGGGTCCTGAATGATTCCTATTAAGATTGTCGGAATGCGGTGCTGAGGTTTGTGGGCGCCCATATGCTTGCAGCAGTTATTTGGTGATGTGCGCTTCGGGAAAGATGTGCCTGGTGTTATACTACCACCCAAGATCTTTTTCCTTGAGTGAGGTTTGTTAGGTCTCTTGACCCCTAGACTGTACTCCGTCTGCGGCCTTCTTGCCATTCCCCAATCTTCATGGACTTTGCACGTGGTGGATTGAAACTCCAGGAGCTATATTTGCTGGACCAGGTTTCTGCAGGCCTGTCAGATCCTTTTGTAGTTCTTGCCTGGTTCTTCGCTCGAGTGAATTCTTCTCATCAACTTCACGTCATCTGCAAACAGGGACACCTCAGAGACTATTCCTTCCGTCATGTCGTTCGCATATACCAGAAGAAACAGCACTGGTTCCTAGGACTGAACCCTGCGGGGACCCCGCTGGTCCACAGGTGGCCCCACTTGACACCTCGCCTCGTACCATGACTCGCTGCTGTCTTCATGACTAAGTAGTCCCTGATCCATTGAAGTGCCTTCCATGTTATCCCTGCTTGGTCCTCCAGTTTTTGCACCATCTCTTGTGTGGTACCGATGTCGTCTTGAAACGCCTCTTGCAGTCCTATTAAAATGCATCCACCCACCCCTCTCTCCTTGTCTTACTTGCTGTCACATGTCAGAGAACTCCAGTAGGTTTGAGGACACAGGATTTCCCGTCCTGGAAACCTATGTTGGCTGCTGTTGATGAGATTCATTCCTTTCTGGTGTCCACCCTCTTCTCTGGATAATCTTCTCCATGATTTTGCATACTATTACATGTAGTGACACTGGTCTGTAGTTTAATGCTTAATGTCTGTCTCCTTTTTCAAAGATGATTGGGGACTACATTTGCTGTCTTCCATGCCTCAGGCAATCTCCCTGTTTCGATAGATGTATTTGAATTTTGTTGTTAGGGGTTACACATAGCGACCTCTTGCTCCTCTTCAATACCCATGGGGAGATGTTATCTGCGCCCATTGCCTTTGAGGTATCTGCTCTCTCAGAAGCCTCTTCACTTTTCTCGGTTGTGTGCACTGTGGTCCAGACACTTGGTGGTGTTGCCCACCTCTCCGTCTTTTCTAGGAGTCCCTTCTGTCTCCTCTGTGAAACACTTCTTTGATCTCTTGTGAGTTTTCACATACTTCTCGGGGCATTTCTTGTTGTCTCTCCTACTTCATTCCTTAGCCTGATTATAGGTCCTTGACTGTGGTTTTCCTCCTGGATGTGGCTGATACAAACAGTTTCGGGTCATGAGAATTTTGGCTTTCACGCCTGCCCTATGTCATTTTTATATTGTCTTGGGGCATCCTCTTCTTATCTGTGATATCGTTTCTGGCTCTACGACTGTTCTATTATTCTCCTGGGTCCTTTGCCTTCTAATTTCTTCCATCCCCTAGCACACTTGGTTTTGCCTCCCTGCACCTTTGGGTAAAACCATGGGCTCTCTGGCTTTTTATGATTCCTGTTACCCTTGGGTACAAAACCTCCCTCAGCCTCCTTGCATTTTGTTGCTAATATTCATTCATTCTCATTATGGCTTCCTGCCAGTTCTCGGTCCCACTGAACACCCGTCAGGTAGTTCTATTTCCTGTGTATCCCTTTCTTGTAGTTTGCTTCATTCGTCCTGGCCTTCCTGTTCTCCCTCCACTTGTAGTCTATGTGATTCGAAGCTTAAAACAACATTGGTCACTGGCCCCAAGGGGTCTTTCATATGTGAATGTCCTCGATATCTGCACTTATGTAGTGTGTTGTGTTTACGTATGTGTGTATGATTTGTGTATGTATGTGTGTGTGTGTGTGTGGGTATGGGTGTGAGTGTCTACCCTTGTGTGTGTGTGCTTTGTGTGTGAGGTGGAGGGAGGGTTGGGGGGGGTGTGTTGTGGTGAAAAGATCCGTTCGTGTAGGCACATATTTTAGTCGCATTTATCTTTCCAATTATGTACTCTCTCCACTTATTGCCCTTTCTGGATTTACGTGTTAATTGTTGCTGGTTATTATCATTGTCCTTGTTCACATGAGTGAGGCATTCCTAGCTTCCTAAGTATTCTTTAACTGCTAATAACTACCGGTAGTATCAATGCCTGTGTGCGTGTGTTGCTTGTGCGTGTTGAGTGTGTGTGTGTGTTGTGTGTGTGGTGTGAGTGAGTCTTGTGCAGGGGTTGTAATTACTGGCCGCAAACTTCTTGTGACCTGACACAACCCTCTGGACCTACCCTAGGCACGGTCTTACTATGTTGCCTTAAAAGCTTGTCCCACTCTACCTTCCACACTCGTCAACCTATATTCTCTATGTCTATGCTTTTTCTATTCTAATTCTGGTTAATAGCGTGCAGGAGTGGAGTGAACCAGTATCAAACACGTTTGCAAGGCCAGCAAGGGCCCCCGTTCAAAATGCAAACAACAACTAGGCGAATAAACTTGCCCGGTGACAGTTGCAGCTGCTGATGACGAAAGTAGAATCTTCTCCCGTGATGATTATTAACATATATTCGCGACATCACGTTCCTCACTTCCACCTCTTCACTGTGATAGTATACATTACATTTTTATACACATCTTCATATGTATATGGCACACAGACGTTGATCGGGACGTCACTTCATCTGGCATGTCCGCTACCAATGTTTGGCAACGCGCCTAAGACCCCTAACGGTTTGCGCTTTGATTATTTTGATTTCAGCTTTCTCTCACTTTCCTTTAACTAATAACTCTTTAATTATCACTCGTAGTATTGTTATTCACTGACGTTCCACTACACTGATTTCTTCTAGCTGATATTACGCGTCTTTCAAAGCTAAAGTTTCTCCGGAAGACTTGTTACCTCGTCTTCGTCCCCACGGACCCTCGCGTCTGCGTCGGGGTGTTAGTGAGGAATGATCTGCTGGGTGGCATTCCTGTGTGTTAGGGACTGGTGGTGGGTGGGCTATCCTGGGACACCTGTCTCATATAATCTAGCCCGTACATGTTGAATGTCTCAATCTTCCTCAACAGGACGCGTTTACTCCTTATGTATGTGTCATTGTTGTCAACTGGACTGTATACATGTAACATGTACTTGTAGTAAATAATGTCTTATTATTATGTATTATTATTACTGGGGTGGGTGGCATCCGGGGGTTTTTAGGGATTTGGGGTCTCCGGTGGTTTGGACTTGGTGTTGGCCCAGGGAGGGGGGGGGGGGGCACCTGGTTGTTATGGACGGGTGTGGGGGGAATCCTGGGTTTAGGGGGGGGGGGGGGGGGGGGGGAACGGGCACTGAAATAATCTGCCCGACATGCCAACAAAAAAGGGGGTTTTCATATAGTAGTATGTCTTGTTGCCAATAGGACTGTATACCATGTACAATTGAAAAATTTGTTTAAATTTTAAATTTTTAAGGGGTTTTTAATTTTTATAACTGGGGGGGGGTTTTTTTTGGGCATCATAATTGGTGAAAATAACGGGGGTTTTCTTTTTAGTAGGTTTGTTGCAACTGGGTTTAAAAATGAATGTTTGTGTAATTGTTTTTTATTTATTTTTTTACTGGGGGGGGCATCCTGGGGTTAAGGTTGGTGGGGGTGGCACCGGGGTGTTAGGGGACGGTTTTGGGGGTGGCTTTTGGGTTGTTAGTGGGGGGGGGTGGCTTCCTGGCTGTTAGTGCGGTTTTGGGGGCCCGGGTGGGGGGGGGGGGGGGATTTTGGGTGTTTAGTGAAAGGTTTTTGGGGGGCTTCGGGGTGTTGGGGGGGATCGGGTTTGGGGGGGCATCCGGGGGTTTTTAGGGGACTTTTTGTGGGGTGGCACCGGGGGTGTTATGGACTGTTGGGGGGCATCCTGGGTGTTCGGGGACTGTGTTGGATCCTTTTTTTTTTTTTTATACTGGTGTGGGGCTCCGGGGTGTTAGTGGACTGGTGTGGGGGCACCCCTGGGTGTTAGGGGACTGGTGTGGGGCATCCTGGGTTTTTAGTGGACGGTGTGGGGCATCCTGGGTGTTAGGGACGGGTTGGGGTGGCATCCTGGGGTGTTAGGACTGGGTGGGTGGCTCCTGGGTGAAAAAATTGGACTGGTGGGGTTTTTTATTTTTTTTCTGGACGGCTGTATCCTTTTAATGCTTGTGTAAATTTGTTTATATTTTATTTTATTACTGGTGTGGGGGCACTGGGTTTTAAAATGGACTGGTGTGGGTGGCACCCGGGGTGTTAGTGGAGGGGTGGGTGGCATCCTGGGTGATTAAGGGACGGGTTGGGTGGCCTGGGTTTGTGGACTGTTTGGGGGGCATTTTTAACTGGTGTGGGTGGCATCCGGGGGTGTTAGGGGACTGGTGTGGGGGGCATCCGGGGACCTGACATAATCTGCCCGACGCTCAACAAAAAAGGGGGGTTTTCTATATGTATATGTCATTGTGTCAATAGGCTGTATACCATGTACATTACTTGAGAAATATGATTTTTTTATTATTATTTTTTTTAACGGTGGGGTGGCTCCGGGGTGTTATGGACTGGGTGGGTGGCATCCTGGGTGTTATGGACTGGGGGGGGTGGCACCGGGGTTTTAGGGGACTGGTGTGGTGGCATCCTGGGAGGGGAACTTTGGGGGCATCCTGGGTTTTTTTTTTTAAAGTATTTCTTGTGGTAACCCCCCTGGTGTTAGGGGACGGGGTTTGGGGTTTTGGGTTTATAAGGTTTGGGGGTTTTTAAAAATTACGGGTTGGGGGTTTTTTAAATCCTGGGTTTTAGGGACGGTGTGGGTGGGGGGGGGTTTTTTATGCTGGTGTTGGATCTTTTATTTTTGGTGTGGGTGGCATCCTGGGGTTAGTGGACTGGTGTGGGGGCTCCGGTAAATTTGGACTTGTTGGGTTTTTCATTGGGTTTTATTTGGGGTTTGGGGTGATCCTGTTTAAAGACTTGTGTTTTTTTTTTTTTTTTTGGGGGGGGGGGGGGTGGGGGGGTTTTGGGGGGGGGGGGGGGTTGGGTTTTTGGGGGGTGGTGGGGGTGGTGGGGGTGTTAGGGGGATGGTGTGGGGCCCCGGGGGTTTTTGGGACTGGGGGGGGTGGCATCCTGGGGGGACTGGGGGGGGGGGGGGGGTAAATAAAAGGAATGAAAAATAAAAGGGGGGTTTTTATATAGTAGTAGTCTTGTTGTCAAAGGACTGTATAAAAATGACATGTACTTGTAGTAAATAATGATCTTATTTTTTTATTTTATTTTTTTACTGGTGTGGGTGGCACCTGGGTGTTATGGGCTGGTGTGGGTGGCATCCGGGTGTTAGGGGGACTGTGGGGGGTGGCCCTGGGTGTTAGTGGCGGTGTGGGGGGGCATCCGGGGTGTTGGGACGGGTGTGGGTGAAACCTGGGTGTTAGTGGACTTTGGGGGTGAATCCTGGGGTTTTAGTGGGGGTGTGGGGGGCATCCTGGGTGTTGGGGACTGGGGGGTGCATCGGGTGTTAGTGGACTTTTTTTTGTGGGTGCATCCTGGGTGTTAGGGACTGGTGTGGGGGTTGGGGGGGGCCAATCCTGGGTGTTGTGGCGGTGGGGTGGCATCCGGGTTTTTAGTGGACTGGTGGGGTGGCATCCTGGGTGAGTGGACTGTGTGGGTGGATCCGGGGGACACTGACTAATCTGCCCCGACATCCCCAAAACATAAAAAGGGGGTTTTCTTTAGTAGAATGCAGTTGCAACTGGGCCTGTATACCATGACATGTATTTGTGTAAATAATGACTTATTATTATTATTTTTTATTATTGGTGTGGGGGGCCTCCTGGGTGTTAGTGGAAGGTGGGGTGCATCCGGGGTGTTATACTGGGGTGGGTGGCATCCGGGGTGTTAGTGGACTTTTGGGGGTCATCCTGGGTTAGGGGACTGTGGGGGGTGGCAGGGGGTTTGGGTTTGGGGGGGACGGGGTTTTGGGGAGGTTTGGGGGCCTCCTGGGTGTTAGTGGACTGGTGTGGGGGGCATCCTGGTTTAGTGGACTGGTGGGGGCATCCTGGGTGTTAGTGGACGGGTTGGGTGGCACCTGGTTTATGGCTGGGTGGGTGCATCCTGGGGTTAGTGCCTGGTGTGGGTGGCATCCTGGGTCTGTTAGTTGACTGGTGTTGGTGCATCCTGAGGAACACTGACATAAATAATCTGCCCGACATGCTCACATAACAAGGGTTTCTACTATATAGTAGTATGTCTGTGTTGTCAACTAGGAACTGTATACCATGTACATGTACTTGTAGTTAAATAATGATCTTATTATTATTATTAGTTATTATATACTGGTGTCCGCGGTGGCAACTGGGTGTTAGTGAGACATGTGTGGGTGGCATCCTGGTGTTACGCTGGACGTGTTGGGGCATCCTGTGTTAGTTGGACGGGTGTGGGGTGCAGACCTGGGGTGTTAGTGGACTGGTGTGGTCATCCTGGGTGTTCAGTGGACTGGGTGGGTGCATCCTGGGTGTTAGTGGACTGTGTGGGTGCATCCTGGACACTGACATAACTCTTCCCGACATGCTCCATCATAACAAGGGGTTTTCTATAATGTAGTACTGTCATTGTTGTGCAACTAGACTGTATACCATGTACATGTACTTGTATAAATAATGCTTCTTAGTTCACTCTTATTATGCGTCATTATTATTATTACTGTGTGTGGCATCCTGGGTGTTAGTGACTCGGTGGGGGTGGCATCCTGGTTATTAGCGACTGTGTGGGTGGCATCCTGGGTGTTAGTGGACAGGTGTGGGTGGCATGAGCTGGGGGGTATGGATCTGGTGGGGTGGCATCCTGGGAGTTAGTGGACTGGTTGTGGGAGGCATCCAGGGTGTTACTGGTACAGGTGTGGGTGCATCCTGGGACACTGACATAATCTGGGACCCGACATTGCTCAACATAACAAGCGGGTTTTCTATATAGCTATATGTCATTGATTGTCAACTAGACGTATACATGTACATAGTAAATTGTATAAATAATGATCTTATATTATCATTATTATTAATTATTACTGGTGTGGGTGCATCTGGGTGTTTAGTGGACTGGTGTGGGTGGCATCCTGGACAACTGGACATTATCTCCACATGCCTCACATAACAAGGGGTTTCTATATAGTAGTATGTCTTGTTTGTCATCTAGGACTGTATACCATGTACATGTACTTGTAGTAAATAATGCTCTATTTATTATATATTAATATTACTGGGTGTGGGTGCATCCTGGGTGCTTAGTGGACTGCGCTGAGGGTGGCATCTGGACCACTGACATAATCCTGCCCGACCTGCTCAACTAACATGGGTTTTTTATTTTTCTATATAGTAGTACGTGGTATGTCATTGTGTTGCAACTAGGACATGTATACATTACATTTTACTGTATAAATAAGGCATCTTATTAATTATTATTATTACTGGTGTGGGTGGCATCCTGGGTGTTAGTGGACTGTTAGTGCGTGGCATCCTGAGCCACTGACAGAATCTGCCCGACATCTCACATAACAAGGGTTTTCTGATATAGTCAGTATGTCATTGTTGTCACAACTAGGACTGTATACCCATGTACATGTACTTGTAGTAAATAATAGACTGGTTTTTTGGGTTTATTATCTATTATTATTACTGGAGTGGTGGCATTCCTGGGTGTTAGTGTGACGGTGTGGTGGCATCCTGGACCCTGACATAATCTTGCCCGACAATGCTCACATAACAAGGGTTTTCTATATAGTAGTAAACTTTCATTGTTGTCACTAGGACTGA
Source organism: Cherax quadricarinatus (assembly GCF_026875155.1). Taxonomy (NCBI): domain Eukaryota; kingdom Metazoa; phylum Arthropoda; class Malacostraca; order Decapoda; family Parastacidae; genus Cherax; species Cherax quadricarinatus. The sequence continues at coordinate 36,189,123 of NC_069448.1, read as the reverse complement.
TATACACATTATCATGTACTTGTAGTCAAATATAGATCTTATTATTAATATTATTACTTACTGGTGTGGTGGCCTCCTGGGTGTTAGTGGACTGTAGTGGGTGCATCCTGTTGTTATGGACTGGTGTGGGTGGCATCCAGGGTGTTCTAGTGGACTGGTGTGGGTGCATCCGGGGGTGAGTGGGGCCTGGGGTGGGTGGCATCCTGGGTGTTAGTGGACTGGTGTGGTGGCATCCTGGTGTTAGTGGATGGTGTGGTGGCATCCTGGGTGTTAGTGGACTGGTGTGGGTGGCATCCTGGACACTGACATAATCTGCACGACATGCTCAACATAACAATGGGTTTTCTATATAGTAGTATGTCATTGTTGTCAACTAGGACTGTATACCATGTACATGTACTTGTAGTAAATAATATCTTATATTAATTATTATTATTACACTGGTGTGGGTGGCATCCTGGGTGTTAGTGGACTGGTGTGGGTGGCACTCCTGGTTGTTAGTGACTGGTGTGGAAAGCATCCTAGGTGTTAGTGGACTGGTGTTTGTGGCATCCTGGGTTAGTGGACTGGTGTGCGTGGCATCCGTGAGTATAGTGGACTGGTCTTGGTGGGCATTCCTGGGGTGATAGTGTGACTGTGTGGGGTGGGCACTCCTGGTGTTAGTGGGACGGTGTGGGTGGCCAACAAATTCTGGCCACAAAATAGAGCGAAACACCAACGTCAAAGACCTGGGAGTGATCATGTCGGAGGATCTCACCTTCAAGGACATAAGTGAATCAATCGACATCTGCTAGAAAATGACAGGATGGATAATGAAGAACCTCAAAACTAGGAGGCCAAGCCATGATGACACTCTTCAGGTCACTTGTATCTATCTAGGCTGGAAAAAGGTGCTGCACACTAATAAGCACACCTTTCATCAAGGCAGGTGAATTGGCGCCGACCTAGAAAAAGTACAGAGAACTTTCACGGCGCGCATAATCGAGATAAAACACCTCAATATTGGGAGGCGCTTGAGGTTCCTAAACCTGTATTACCCCATGGAACGCAGGAGGGAGAGATACATTATAATTATACAACCTGGAATTCCTAGAGGGACTAGTATCCGAAACTGCACACGAAAATCACGACCACACGAAAGCAAAGACTTTGGCAGACGATGCACCATCCCCCAAGTGAAAGCAGGGTGTCACTAGCACGATTACAGAGACCATACAACAGCAGTGATCAGGGCCCCCGAGACTGATTCAACTGCCTCCCAGCACACATAAGGGTATTACCAACAGACCCCTGGCAGTCTTCCAGCTGGCACTGGACAAAGCACCTAAAGTCAGTTCCGGACTCAGGCCGGGCTGTGGCTCGTATGTTGGTTTGGGTGCAGCCAGCAGCAACACCTGGTTGAGCAGCTCTGATTCCACCAGGAGCCTGTCTCAGTACCGGCCGCGAGGGCGTTGACTCCCGGAACCTCTCTCCATGTAAACTCCAGTAAAACTGGTGTGGGTGGCATCCACTTGGTGTTTAGTGACTGGTGGGGTGGCAATCCCTTGGGTTTAAGTGACTGGTTGGGTGGCATCCAGGGACAATACCGAGCGAATTAAAAAAAAAAAAAAAAAAAAAAAAGTACACCACTACTTGGAAAAGACCCGTGCCGGGAGAATACCGCGAATTGCACACGACACCATGCCCACCTTCTAGGTAGGGTAGGGCCCTGAGGCCCGAGCCTTTAGCACATAAGACAGTCATTCCCCATTAGCCTCCTTGTGTCGGGATGGGCACGACCAGAGAGGCCTAGCTTTGCTAGGCTGGGACAGTTGGTCCCCAAAGATGAGGAGTAGTGTTGGGGGGGGGTATTCGTGTGCCTCCTCCCATTGGAGACTTAGATCCTCAGAACACTCCTAAAGAGGAGCCAAGGCCGGCCACCACTTGGAAAAGTTGCCGGCCGGGAGCTTATCTTTAATAATTAATATTAATAAATAATATAACAAAACTAATAACCCTCCGGGTATCCCAAAATAATCCCTTATAATATGTCCATTAAATATAGTTAAAATATGATTTTACAACATGTTTATAAGGAATGTAGAAAATAATTTCTCTTAAAATTTCAATTTTTATAGTAATATTCAAAAAGAATTTAACATGCAATTCTTTAGGGAGTTACAAAAATTTCACACTTATATATTAAACGACAATATGCTCCAATGATGACCTAGTTACAAGCTAAAACTGCCTACCCAACAGTAGCACACCCAGAATGACCAAAGATTACCAACAGTGAACACCTACAATGCGAAAATAATAGAGATCAAAGGAAACTGCAAACTAACCGTAAGCAACACCCTGCGCCAGCCAACACGTAACCCTATAAGCTATGTATACTACAACTTCTTCTTACTACAACAATTCCTGTATATTATGAGGCGCAATCTAAGAGGAAACAGCACCAAGGCCAGTAAGCAACAACACCGAAAAATCAACTATTCAACAAGTGTAGATCAGAGGAACGCCCGGCCCAGCAACCAACCCCACGCACACCACCCAAGGCGACACCACAACAATACCAACAACATGGCTGCGCACCACCCATCCTCCCCTCTCTACTAACTTCCCGGATTCAACCTACCAAGTCTCTCTCAGGTATGACCAAACGATCACAGATAACCCTAAAGTCATGCCTCTCCCAACTTAGTTAGTAGAAAAATATGATCTTCGAGAGACGCTAACAAAACAAGACAAGCCAATGACACAACTCGAAACAAACTCACACATCCTTGAACCAAAAGGTTCTTTCATTCAACACCAGGAATCGACTAACTGTGACAAGACCATTCCATATCAGTCATAGAATATGCCATACACCAACAAATAATAACTCTAATACAAAGGTTGAAGAAGGCAGTAAAAGAATGGAAGAACAACTTAGATAACCAGTTCAGTGACTACATTGCTCTCCAAGAAGAGAAAACTGACATATAACTATCGGACGGGGCACCTAATAGTTATTAACTAGTCACTTTTTCCCAGTGATAAGGAACCATACAAACAGTAAAAAGAAATTATACTCTGGTCAGATCATAAAGGACCAAACAAGTGTCTTATTGTACCAAGTCAAAATCAAAGAAGCCAGTTACTAGGATCCCAGGTTAGAAAAAGTGTTATGCTTAGATTTCCACTCACATGACAAGAAAAAAAGACTTAATGATTTGCATCTATTAAAGTAAAGAAAGAGTATATATAAACGAGTGTCTTACCAAAAACTCCAAAACTCCTGTATAGAGTCAGAAAATTCTTTAAGCGAGAGAATAATGACCACAAAAACACCAAAGCTTCACACGGGATGAAAATTCTAGTTAGGAAAACAATTAGGTCAACTGTACACAATCACGAACGAGAGAAGATCTATCACGATTTCTTCAGGAAATCCAATCTTACAGAGAATAATCTAAACCATGTCCAACTAAAAAGCCTACGTAGTGATGATATGCGTTTGCTTCCATTATTGTTTCCAAAAATTTCATGTACAATCTCTCTTATAATTAAATAATCAACAACCTCATTTGTTGGATTTTACTCTCAGTAAGCATAAGTACACCTTATGTGATTTTGTTATTTACTAATTGTTCAGCTTAAACCATTAGCTGAAATTGATACTTTCCTCTGACAATATACTCCTAGGACCTCAGTATTATTTTTTTTTAAATACTATCAATGACTATTCACTCTATAATTATAAATATCATTATTACAAAAAATTCAATTACTCTTAACATTTTTGTACATTTAATAACCATTACTTGTCAATTACCTTACTCTGTTCTATTAATAACCACATTTACTATTCACTAAATTACTCCTTAATTACTTGTACTGCCATATAACCTCAAGTATAACACCATGCAATATGACATGAAATACAAACATTACTTTTTCCAACTTTTTTTAATCATTATACTTACTAAAATTTTATTAAACACCAGTATTTACTACCAGTCAATTTTAAATTTGTACATTAAAGAAATAGGGGGGGTGGGGGGTATCATTAATTTCATAACTTCTCATAAAATTTTACCAAATTTCAAGTTTTATATTCAATCAACCCAACCTTATTTTATCCACCCTATGTACCTGTGTACTGTCTACCCTCTTACGTATCATATTATAATTCAGACATTAACCATTGTGATTTTTTTTACGATTATTCTTTTGGTACTATTAATTGAAAGTCTTATTTTGTCAATTTTAAATCTAGTATAAATCTTGATCTTGTCAACAACCTATACCAGACTCTAGTGCAATTGCAAGTACCATGTCAAATTGAATTTTATATTATATAGTTATATTAAATTCCTACATCTGTCCATTTAACTTCGTTTACCATTACTTAAATTTTAGACCCTCTATCTTTTCATCCTTTAATTTAGCTTTATATATAACTTCCTAGTTTATAAATTCACAATTTTAAAATAACAAGTGCGATCTTACAGTGCAAAGAGAATAAGTTCACAATTTTGCTTTATATTCCAAACACTTTTTTTGGAATTACCAGCATTATGTCACCACAATCTATATTAGTCCCGTTTATTATTATAATTTTTATACTATACTCTATCTTTAATAAAATTACCTCTATATAGTACTACTACTATCCTCTTTTTCCCAAGCTACACTATTTGATCATACACTTTATTTGTATTAGTCCCTTAGCCCAGCTCATTTTTTTGACCTTTGTTTAATAATCCTGGATGCTATTATTTAGGCTCAACTATTATACTTTGTTTTATACTTAATTCAAACTATAGATTCACTACAACATCTTTATGATTACAAGCATTGATCCTGAACCAACACCTCTTTTTTAAAATGACTTAAATGAATCAAACAGTAACTGTAAATTACAACACCTGCAGAACAATCAAAGGCACTTCTCAGTGGCCAACAACAACATAACTATATTCTAACTACAATATTACCAGATCTTAAGCAAGCATACACATGCACCTCATACGCATTACTAAATTCCTTACCTGCCGATATGTCCATTCATTACACTAACTGAAACCTGCTAAGCCTGAAAGTACAGACGTCTATGCCATCCCTTGTTACACAGCCTTAAACACAACTGTAGGCCAATCAAACAGAGGGGTGGCACAACAGTGCCATATACTACACAGACCAACGAGAATGTATCACCTACTTGCACAAGGGATGAACATGGGAATATATAAATAGCTAAATTCAAATCAAAGTACCTACAAAAACCTCTCACATTGATAAACACTAACAGAGTTCCACAGTCAAACCTTAGCAAATTTAGTCCAAAATCTAGGAAGTAATATAACTGATGCACGCATGAACAAAGATCACTTACTACTCTCAGGTGACTTCAATATAAATCCTCCTGCAAGACCAGACCCACTCACGTATACTACTTCACACAAAACACATGAGTATTAAAACCCTGTATGTTACTTACCACAGTAACAAAACCTACAAGAGTTACAGAGACTAGTGTTCTTCCCTACTTGCCCACATCTAACAACACGCAGATCCCCTTAAATTCAGGCATAATTACAAGATAATACCAACAGACCATCTACCTACTATCCTCATAGCAACTCTTGTAAACCTACCCAAGCCACTACAAAGTCACCTTCAGACAGCTAGCCACAATGAGGCAGCCATTAATAACTTCACAACACAATAGCAAACATTGAATGGCACACGGAGCTAGAAACCTAATACAGATATGACGAATGTATTAATTCATTTTTCTAAAAAAAAACCAACTACCTCTATATACAAGCACTGCCTAAAAAACTAACAGAGTACAGTCAAACGAGACAGACTGAACATCCCTGCTAACACCCAGCATTCTCCAAATCATAAATAGCACAAACAACCAATATGCAAAAACAGTCTACAGATGGGTCACCCATAAACAGCAGACCAAACAAAACATTACTCGTCAATCCTAACCAGCCCTGATGAGAAGGGCAAAAAATTGTATTATGAGAACAGATTATCCTACATTACGAGTGAAATATAAAAAACCTGAAAACCCTATCAATTCTGGGAACAAAAAAGATGATCACGAAATAGCGAAATAAAACTTAGCAAAACAATGAACCCCACTCCCTACCACAGAAACAGCTGAAACAACTTCAATGATTTCTTTCCTTCCCTATAGACAAAACCGCTGCCAATAAAATTCCTCCAAGCTCAATACCCCTCACCAAATGACTACCTTCACCGCAACTACCCGACACAACTGTTCCTACTCGACTAACCACATCACGAAGTCTCCCTTATTATCAACAGCACTAAAAATCAAGCAGGAGATTTAAATACTTCACCACCGCCTTATATACAGAAAAGAGTCATAAAAGTAGCTAGCACCAATCATGGCAACACTCTTTAACAAATCCATTGAATCTCACACTTACGCCTCACAGTACTCAAAATAGCCAAGGGTCACCCCGATCCACAAGAGGAGACCAAAACTGAGTTGAATACTATAGGCCAATATCCAACTTACAACCCCTCTCATCAAAAATCTATCGAAAAAATTTTAATGTCATAAACAATCTACTCCTACCTTCATCTCCCAACATACTCAACCCCTGCCAATTTGGACTTCAGGCCTCACACTCAACAAATACTAATGATGCTATTATACACAAGCTAGAACATATATAACACTCAATAGCAGATAAAAAGAAGTCCACTGGGGATTACTCATTGACTTACGTCAAAGCTTGATACCATTTGCACCCTGATTGCTCCACGTATAAATTGTCACACTATGGAATAAGAAGGGCACTCCTCAACTACCTCAAGTCTACCTCAGCAACAGAAGCAATATGTGACTACGCAAATGGGGCAAACTCTTCTGCACAACCAATTACATTGGTGTCCCACAGAAGTGTCCTTGCCCTCTTCGTCTTTCTCCTATACATAGATGACCTTCAATGCTTCGCCAATTACTCAAACCCACAACTATTTGCAGATGAAACTACATACGTCTTCTCTCAGCCCGAGACCCACTCACGCTAGCCAAACTGTAAATACCCGAATTACAGAAAATATCTACCTGGATGAGGACTACACAAACTTACACTAAACATTGACAAAACCTACTTCATTCGTTTTGGTAACAAGAGCTAAACAGATGTCCCTTATTAACATAATGATACTTGATCACCTATCAGCAAAACTAACAGAGGGACAATTTCTTAAGGAATCCACCTTGATAATAGACTCAAAATTCAAACACATATACATCAAAATTTGCTAAGAAAATTACCGAAACTGTAGGCATACTATCGAAGATACGGACTATGTACCACAGTCAGCCTCCTTGGCCCTATAATCACTCTCTTATTTACCCCTATCTTCCTATTGGAATTTGGTGCATGGGGCTCAACAGACAATTAACCATCTCAGACCACTAATACTACCCAACATAGGCGGCAGATCTAGACAACTGATAACAAATTCTCCACTACAGCAGCACACTCCACCGAATATTCAATAACAAAACCCTACTCACTCCATACAAAACATCCAACTTATTACGTCACCTTCTACATACATAAACACATTAACTCTGATATTAACTCCCTCACCCACAAGACATCTCTTGCCACCTTCAACGAGGGGGAAGAACATCATGATTCAAGAAACACAAGAGCAACAGAATCACTCTTGATGTTCCTCGTGCTCATTCTCACGCTATGCATAAAACTCAAATGCACATAAAAGGGGGCCCTAAAATCAGGAATTCTTACCTGAAATATAAACCAGAAACACTACGCGGGGTAAATGTCAAGTCTCTTCTCAAAGATTTACTTACTCACTACCAAAACAATAAATACTGAATACAACTGAGACCATTATAATGGTATATCTTAAATGTTCGACTCACAATTATATCACGATAAATGTAAAAACCTAAAACCCATCTAACTTTATTATTTTTTTAAATACACTACCTAAACATAATCCACTACCAAACTGAATGCAACCCCTTATGACTCTGTCTTTGTAATACTCACATTGTGCTTATAGTTATCTGTTTACATCTTGTTTTTATCACTGATTTCATCATTGCTAGTACAGCGCTGTATAGTCTTGTGGCTTAGCGCTTCTTTTGATTATAATAACTAATAATAATCATTGCTAGTTAATCTTAATTTATTTTAAGCAGCCCGTTAATGCTATGGCATTATGTAAAGTGCGGCTTTGGCATATGCTGCTCTTATCTGTATTTTTTTGTAGTACCTTCTGTATGGTGTGCACCAAATTGGAAATAATAAATAAATAAATAAATAAATTAAATAAGTTATGAGGTGGGACCAAGGAATGTGGACACATCTGGTGGACTACAGAAAACTAGTAATATTAGAAGTTAACGAGGTTGGGACAAAGGAATGTGAGGACAAAAGGAGACCACAAAAAACCACACATACATACACCATGACAAACAACAGAACACAACTTACCAACAACCACCGAACTGTTTTGGGGGACTACTGGAAACTGTAATTATTATAAGTTACCGAGGAGGGAATCAAGGAAATGTGGAAACATACACGGTAGGACTACTGAAAACTAGTAAATTATTATACATTACGAGTAGGGACAAGGAATGTGTACAGACTGGTGTGAGAGAAAAGTTCAATAGATACGGAAGTAGCGACTTGTTAAGCTACTACTTGTTAGGTAGGGTAAGCCAAGCTCCCGCTATTCCCTCACCCCCCCCCCCGATTGTTCGTAATCGCTCTGGGCCTGCGGATCAGCTGCGCCGTAGCTCCTGACTCTGTTTGGTTCTGCACAGTTTCCTCAGTGCATTTGCTGCCTTGACACACGGTAAGAGTGCGGTTGTGCACTGCACCCCTCTGCATTTTCCGGCGAGCTACTCGTTCGTCCACTCAACCTTTGAGTAGTGAGGACGTGCGCTGCTAGCTGCCACCTGGCAGTTGATTAGTGGCACGCTATATTTTTCACAGCATGGCGCAGAACGCAAAAAACACATCCTGTTTGACTTAATCCGTGGGGCTGTGAACAGGAACTTCTATCTACATGGACCAGCTATTACCTGCAATCATCGCAAGATACATCAATGGTTTGCGGACGAGGAGATTAGATGGAGTTAGCGCTTAACTGGCAAGACGAGGATCTTGTCCAAGTTAATTTGGCAATGTGTAGACCGCGGTGGTAGACAAGTAACAGTAGGTTACTTTGACAGTTAACTCCGCTGTGACCGTGCGACTTCACGACGTTTTCTCGCATTACACATGGGTTCTGATAGAAATGAGCCATTCGAGGCGGATGATTCTGACATCCGTTCTGCGACGCGGCAAATAGATAACAGTACATATGCCACTGTTGGAAGTGGGCCACTGGGCCATATGCGGGAAACTTCGAAGAAACCGTATTCGTGAAGACATGAACGTTACGTTACACCACCCTATTCCGTCATACTAGTGCGACCAGAATTTCGTGTACCAGTGCTTGTGACATACGCTGGGCAACGCCGACTGTCGGTTATGTGGGTCATATGATCACGTACGGGTTCTGTGGAAGGAGGCGTGGCAACGTGGAACAAAGGCAGCGAACATCAGCAAGTAGAGAAGCGGTGAGGAGGCAAGATTTGCCTTATGTGACGCTGCCTACACAAGGTGCGGTCCGAGTGAGGAGCCGAGAGAGCAGAGGAGATGGAGTCAGCAGGGGTGACGAGGGGGACACCCCTTCTATGAACGCCAGCTTCAGGTGTGGAAGAGGAACACACTCGACAGCGAGTGAAGCGATGTGGAAGCTCTTAGCCAGCTTTAAATGTTATTGGCTGACAAGATATTGAAGTTGGAGTGCAGACCTAGTTCTTGGTCTGTTGTGGATCAGGGCGTGAACCAGGATCTGCGGTCTGCGCAGTGTGATAAGATATTTTGATGCACAGCGTGGAGGTGGAGTCCACGGACAATGTATCAGACGACATGATGCCAAGCATAGGGAGCATCTGGAAGCGCACTGCAGCGCTAATCTGACTCCGAACTGAACGTGATCACGCCCTGCTCAGCGCACTGAGCAAAAAAGTCCTGGGCAGAAGTTACGCAGAGAGGACACAGCGGCCCTATAGGGCAGGAGTTGGTTAAAGAGCATTTCTAAAGGTAGGGGAGAGGGACCGAGTGTCACACGAAACGATTGCTGGGTGGTAAGACAGTAACGAGTGTCAAGAGGAAAACCACTCTGTCTGTAAGTTTCAAGTGCATGACATGAACATTAATGGATGAGATCAGATGAGAAAGTGTGTATAGGTTTTGTGAATATTTTGGTGCTTAATAGTGTATGACGTGGTGTTCGTGCAGGAACACAACTACACAGACCAGGTTATGAGTTTAAGGTGAACGGTATACTGTGTACTGTGGAGCATGCGTAAGGTTGAAGGAGGATTGCCAAGCCTCGGTAAGCGGAAACTAGGCCCGTTTCGTAGTGAGGCTTTAGTGAGAGGGTGGGGAGGGGAGGGTGATTCGTGTAGATGGGTGTGGGGTAGGGTACAGATGAGTTTGGTGAGTGTTATGGTCCGGCAGAGGGAGATGTGCGAATTAAGAATAAATTTGTGAAGGATTTTCCTAGTATATTATTTCCCCATGCTTTCCGTGTAGCTTGTAATTCGTGGTGATTGAATTGTGTATAAGTGCATAAGGAGGGAACCTGAGGCAGTGTATTCTTTGGGATTTTGGGGGAATTAATAAATGGAGTGGGGTTAATGGACGGTGGAGGGGGTGGGTTGTAGAACATACATTTGTTAACGTGGATATGCGGCAAGACTGGATCGATTGTATGTGCCCCGAACAGTAATCAGTGACAGAGTTGCGTGTGGTGGGAGAGCATTTCTCTTCTCGGATCACAGAGGAGTAATGGTCGACCAGAATGGGAGGAATTCTAGAAGGGGTCAAGTTATTGGAAGTTAAATGTGAAGCTTTGTGCAGGGTGAGGAATGTCGTCAGTCTTTTGCGCAATTGTGGAACGGTTTGGTGGATGAGGACGCTGGGGGATGATGAAACGGTAAATTGGTGGGATCGGTGGCTAAAAATCGTCTCAAGAGAACTTATACTTCTTCGTGGAGGAAGATAATTCGGTTAAAGTATGGGTTTCAAGAGTATCTTGAAGGGCACTAGCGTACTGTTAAGCAAGAGTGAGGAGCAAGCTTATCCAGTGCAGGTACATTGAGGTTTAAAGGAGAGTATTAGGGTATGTGCAAAACGACGTTTTGATGTGTGCGAATTATGGGGAGATTGGAAGAATGCTATGGGTGGATCGGGCCGTCGCTTAGCGTGTTAAGAGGCCAGAGAAAGAGGAGAGTGACGATGGAGATGATGGGTAAACGTACATGTAGGGATGGAAGGGTATAGAGCGGTCTAAGCATTGGTAACGACAGAGGGTATGAGTGGATATGTAGACGCTTGGTTTAAGAATAAACAAATACGCAAAGCGTGGGCTTCCGTGAGGTTGGCTTTGCTCAAGGGGAAATGGAAGTATGTGCAAGTGGTACTTGATGGTCAAGACATCGGGGGCCCGGCTGACGGTGACATTAGTGGGGCCGATTACGGGAGTGTGAGATTTGGCAGGCGTAGTCAGGGAGTGAGCTGGAAAGCCGTTCGGGTATAGACGGACTGCCAAATATGATTTCTACGTAAAGAATTGGGGGTTCTGAGGTGTTTTAGTAAGGCTGTTTAAACAATACTTATGGCGGCTGAGGTAATGGGAGAGCAGCAACAGACCGGCCGTTTGGTGTTGGAACGAAAGTGACAGTCACGGTAATGATTATCGGGCACTTTCGCTTTATGGTGGAGATTATAAGTTGTTTGCGAGAATTTAGGGAGCAGAAATCAAGAGGGTATTAGCAAAGGTAATTTGATAGTGGGCAATATGGGTGCCAGAAGGAGTCGATGTATGCAGGCATGGCATGATTCGAGAATTTATAGAGAAACGGGGGGTTTGGTGATGGTGAGTGTGTATTGGCGTTAGCATTGAACGGCTGCTTAATGATAGTCGTAGACAAGGGAAGCGTTATGGAGGTTCATGCGTTTGCAAGTTTTGGGGAAGAAATAAATATCGAGGGTCAAAATTTTTTGTATCGGGGGGGTCGATGAGGGGCAGTTAACGGGGGGTAGGAGTTAAAAAACAGTCGAGGGGGACGCCCCAAGGGGCCCCCTATCCAAATTTGTTTGCGTGTATACAATCCATTTTATGGGGCCTTTTGGGGGTTTTTTGGGGGAGGTGGGGAGGGTCGACCGGGGGGAGGGGGGGGGTGGTTCGTAGGAAATGTGGATGCCCGACTTTTTTGGTGAGAGTAAGGGGGATTTGCTTAGGGTGGGAAAGGTGGTGGATGTGTTTGGGGAGGTTCGGTTGAAAATTAATTTTTAAAACTAAGTTTCTGCCCTAAGGGATGTAAAAGGGGGATGGGGTGGTGGGGGGTGGGGGAAGGTGGTGGATAACTAATAATGTGGGATAATTTATGGGGAAATACCGGGTGCTCAAGGGTGAATTCGGTGAGAATATGGATGGGTTTTAAAAAGACTTGGTGGTTTGAGGGCGGCGCAACTAACGCTGCATAAAAGAGTAATGTGACGAACGTGCTTTTGTACAGCAAATATGGCATGTCGTTGTCAGTACCCGGATGAATGAGGGTGAAACTTTACAACAAGGGTTTTTTAGTTTTAGGGGGACGGGCGCGAATGGTTAAGTAGAGCTTTTTAACATTTTCCTCAGTCGAGGAGGGGGGGACTTTACCTCTGGAAAAAAGGATGAGAGGGTACCTAAAAGAAGTTATATAAGGGAGGGGGGGGGGAGGGGAGGTGACTTGTGCGGGTACGTAAGGATTGCAAATGGGGGGGGTGGGGATTTAATAGTTGGTGAGGCCATGTTGAGGTTTTTAAATGACATGAGGGATCCGGTGTTTAAAATTGCGGCCCTCAAAGGGGGAAGGTAGGTCAGTGGTGGCTGCTTTTTAAGGGAGCAAACCCTATGTATGGGGGAAAGGGGAAAAAGGATGCGTCTAAAACAATTACGTGAAAACCGGGTGTTCGGGAGGTAATGTTTAGATTTTTACAGGGGATTTTCCCGCGGGGGTTGCCCTTTTAAATGGGAGGTAAGGGAGGGAGGGGAATGTAACGTGTGGAAGCTGGAGAAATTTTTAAATGCGGTATATTTTTTGACTGATAAAATTTTTGTGGGGGGTTCTGGTTGGAAAGGTGTTCAGGTTAGTGGGTGGGGGGGGTTGCAGGTTTTGCGGGTTTTTAATTTTGGGAAAAGGGGGGGTGGAAGTTAGTTTAATATGTTTATTGCACCCCATACCCATCCTGTGGGCGTATCAAAAGATTACAGAGGTACAAATTGGTCCGGGACGGGACTCCAAAGTTTGATAGCTGAGCAAGTTACAGGGGTAATGAACTCACTTTTAACAAAGGTAATAACTCACAAGGGGGTAGTAAGATGGGGGGAATGCAGGGGCGTATTTGGTCACGGATTTTATATAACGTCAGGGGCCATGAGGGAGTGGGCGGGATGAGAGGTAAGGTGTTAGCTGCGACATTTTACGAACAAAGGGTTTTAAAATGGGGAAATTTATGGAGGGAGTTGGGAGAGTTTTTACTGAGGGCTATCGGGTTTTCGGTTGAGGGTTTTTGGGGGATTACGTGAAATGAAGGAGTCGGGGGGGCTGGCTTCCCGATAAGGCAGTGTGAAAGGGTTTAGTGGGGAAGAAAATGAATATAGTATGAGACATAAGTGCCTTTGACTGTGGATGAGGGGTTGTGTGTTGTGAACGATACAAGTTTTAAATTTAAAATTATTAATTAGAAATTTGACAAAGGCGACAAGCCGTAATTGATGGAAATTATATACTGCAACGAAATTTTTGTGTGTGTGTAATGAAATGACAATGTGGGTGCACTGTGTGAATGTGAAAATATATATACCATAAAAGTATTGCGTGTGTAGGAAGGCTTCAGTATTCGACGGTGAAGGTCATGTACTGTTATTTTTTGTGCTAACAGCTTAAATTTTAGAGGGGGTTTTAATGTATGGTGAAATTTTTTGAAAGCTTGATTTATCCTGATTTCCCTTATTACAATTGTTTTTTCATGGGAGCCTATAGACCCCGTAGTTTGGGTTTTCCCCATTAAATTTGTTTTTAAATTATAGGGAAAATTGATGGATGACATAGTTTTAGGTTTTTGTATTTCACGGGTTGTTGTAAAGTGTAGCAACATATGTATAATTATACCTTCCCCTCGAGAAGGTGATATGTTTGGTTTTAGTAATATACGTTGTAATGAATATGTAGAATTGTTTTTTAATTATACAAACTTTGATTTTTATACTGAAGTATCATGTTGTTCAAAATGGAAAAATGAAAGTATTTCATACAATATAAGTTACATATAAAGTTGTTACGGTGGTGGTTGACATGCAAAAAGGGGGGGGGGTAGTGTTTTCAAATTAAGGTGTACACCCGTGGCGGGATTTAAAATAAAAGGGGGTACATTCCGGGCAGGATGTACAATGAAAGGTGTACATTCGTGCAGGATGTAAAATTAAGGTTACTTTCCCCGGGGCGGGATGTAAAATTTAAAGGTTACTTCCGTGGAGGATGTACAAAGAAAGGGGTGTACTTTCCCCGTGGCGGAGGGACAATGTAAGGGACATTCCGGGGCGGGATGTACAATGTAAGGTGACATTCCGTGGCAGGATTACAAGTAAGGTGTACATTCCGGGCAGGATGTCAATGAAGGTGTAATTCCGTGGCAGGATGTAAAATGAAAGGGTAAATTCCGTGGCAGGATGTACAATCGGGAATTAGTTATTTGCGGGAGTCTTTAGTTGATTTATTTTTCCAGACAATTTCATTACTTCAAGGTTTGGGAGCGGTCATTGTTTACTGTACATTTTTGTGTCTTTCAGATGAAAAAAGTTAATTGGAAAGTAAAAGACAAATGCAAAATTTTTCATCACTGTTTTCACTATTAATTTGTCTTTTTTTTTTATTACTTGTAGTCTTTTAAATAAAATATATATATAAAAAAAAAAATTTCAAAAAATATTTTATTTTTCACATAACACATTTTACTTTGCCCCAAAGTGGTTGCCCCCTTTTAACCTTTACACCCAACCTCTCCCCCCCTCCCCCCCTTTTTTCCCAATTTCTAACCTTACCCATCCTTCTTTCTTACCCACTTCAAGACTCGGGTCTGAAATACTATACCTCGTGTGGGCACTCCCCACCTCGGGCTTCCCAAAAACCCGTACCTCCTTTTGGCGCACCCTCCCCTCCCCCGTTACCCTACCTGTACCTTGTGTGGACACTCTCCACCTCATCCGTTCCCCAAACCCTGTCCCTTGTGGGGGCCTCTAAACCCTCGGAGCCCCCAAAACCTGTACCTTGTGTGAAACACTCTCACCCGGGGTTTCCCCCAACCTGTCCCTTTGTTTGGGCTTTCCCCACCTCACCCTTTTACCCACCTGTACCTTGTGTGGACACCTCCCCCTAAACCCGTTCCCCAACCCATCCCTTTGGGGTTCTCCACCTCCCCGTTCCCCAGCCGAAACCTTTGGGGGCATCTCCCCCCTCACCAATTACCCACCCTGTATCTTGTGTGGGCACTCCCCCACCTCTCCCATTACCCAAACCCCTCCCTTTGTGGGCACTCTCCCCTCACACAATCCCCAACCCTCCTAGGTGGAAATCTCCCCCTCACCATTCCCCAACCCTTTCCCTTTGTGGGCACTCTCCCCCCTCCCCCTTACCCCAAACCCGTACCTTGGTGGATATTACCCCAAAACTATTACCCAACCTTTACCTTGAGGGGTATCTCCCCCTCAACATCCCCAAAACCTGTACCTTGTGGGGATACTCCCACCCTCACCCCGTTCCCCAACCCGTAACTTGGTGGATATCCCACCTCACATTCCCCAAACCCCGTAATTTTGGGGGCTCTCCACCTACTCATTACCCAACCTGACCTGTGTGGACCCTCCACCTCACCCTTCCCCAAACCCGTACCTTGTGGGGGCACTCCCACACTTCCCGTTACCCAACCCGTTCATTGTTGGGCATTCTTACCTACCCGTTCCCCCAAACTGTATCTTGTGTCGGCACTCCCCACCCTCACCCATTCCCCCAACCTGTATCTTGTGGGGGGGCACCCCCCCAAAACCTCTCCCATCCCCCCAACCCGTCCCCCTTGTGTGGGCACTCAAAAAACCCTCACTCATTACCCAACCCTGTACCTTGTGTTGATATTTCTTCACCCACCCATTCCCCCCCCTACCTTGTGTGGATACTCTCCACCCCCCCCATTACCCAACCTGTACCTTATGGGGGTTTCTCCCCCTCACTCATTACCCAACCTATACCGGTGGGGGCACTCTCCCCCTACCCTTTACCAACCCATACCTTTTTGGGGGCACTCTCCACCCTCACAAATTCCCCACCCTACCTTGTGGGGATGCTTCCCCCTCCCCCTTTTGCCCCCCCTGTACCTTGTGGGGGTACTCTCCACCCAAACCCCCTTCCCCAACCCCTGCCCTTTGTGGGGGCACTCACCACCCCCCCCCTTTACCCACCCTGTATTTGGTGGTGCTCTCCACCTCTCCCATTACCCAACCTGTACCTTTTGGGGGCTTTCCCTCCAACTCACCCATTCCCCAAAACCCGTGCCTTGTGGGGGCATTCCCCACCCACACCCATTCCCCAACCTCATCTTGTGTGGCATTTCCCCACCTCACCCATTACCCAACCCGTCCCTTTGTGGGGGACCCTACACCCAAAACCCCTTTCCCCCAACCTGTACTTGGTGGTACCTCCACCCTCACACATCCCCAAAACCGTCCTTTGGGGATATCTTCCCCCCTCACCCGTTACCCAACCCTAACTTGTGTGGATACTCTCCACCTCATCATTACCCAACCCGAAATTTGGGGGGAAATCTCCCCCCTCACCCTTCCCCAACCCGTACCTTGTGTGGGCCTTCCTCCCCCCGTTCCCCAAACCTGTCCCTTGTGTGGAACTTCCACCTCACCCGTTCCCCAAACCCCTGACTTGTGGGGGCACTCTCCCCCCTCCCCGTTCCCCAAAACCGTCCCTTGTTAAAACACTCTCAACCCAGGCGGTCCCCAAACCCCTTTTACCTGTGTGGGCATTTCCCCACCTCAGGCTTACCTAACCCGTCCCTTGTGTGCCCACCCCCACCTCACAAATTACCAACCCCGTACCTTGGTGGGCACTCCCCCCACCTCACCCTTATCCAACCTGGGGCCTTGTGGGGGCATTCTTCCCCCGCACCCTTTACCCAACCGTCCCTTTGTGGGACACCTCCACCTCACCCTTTCCCAAACCCCACTTGTGTAGGTCCCTTCCGCCCTCCCCCTTATCCAATGTATCTTGTGTGGGCACTCTCCACCTCTCCCATTACCCAACCCGTACCTTGTGGGGCATCTCCACCCCACCCTTTACCCAACCCGTCCCTTGTGTGGATACTTCCACCCTCACCCATTCCCCAAACCTGTACCTTGGGGGATACTCCCCCCCCACCCGTTCCCCAAACCCCTTACCTGGGTGGAAAACTCTCCACCCTACCCATTCCCCCAACTTGTACCTTGTGCGGATACTCTCACCTCACCCTTTCCCCAACCCGAAATTTTGTGTGGGAATTCTCCACCTCCCCCTTTTCCCCAACCTGCACCTTGTTGGGCACTCTTACCTACCTGTTCCCAACCCGTCCCTTGGTGGGCACTCCCCCCCCTAAAACCTTTCCCCAAACCCATACCTTGTGGGGCATTCTCCACCTCCCTTTTACCCAGCCTGTCCCTTGTGGGGGCACTCCCCACCCTCCCCCAATTTTTTCCCCACCGTATTTGTGGGGATTCCCCACCCTCCCATTCCCAACCCGCCCTGTGTGGGCACTCTCCACTCACCCTTTTCCCAACCCCATGCCTATGGGGAAAATTTCTTCCACCCTCACCCATTACCAACCCGTACCTTGTGGGGGACTTCCCCCACCATTCCCCAACCCGCCCTTGGGTGGTACTCTAACCCCAAACCCATCCCCAACCTGTCCTTTGGTGGATACCCCCCCCCCCCCTTTACCCCTCACCATCCCCAAAACCTTTTGTTGGATCTCCCACTCACCTTCCCCAACCCGAAACTTGTGTGGAACTCTCCCCCTCACCTTCCCCAAACCCGAAATTTGTGTGGGCATCTCCCCCTCACAATTACCCAACCCCGTACTTTGTGGGGCATCTCCCCCCTCACACTTTTTACCCACCCTACCTTGTTGGGCACCTCCCCCCTTCAATTCCCCAACCCGTACTTGTTTTGGGCATTTTTTCCTCACCCTTAAACCAAAAACTGTACCTTGTGTGGGCACTCCCCCCTCAATTCCCCAACCCCCAAACTTTGTGGCACCTCCACCCTCACATTCCCCAAACCCGTACCGTGTTGGATTCCCCCCCCTTCACCCATTCCCCAACCTGGGGTTTAAAAAACTTTGTGGGTCCCCACCTCCCAAATTCCCCAAACCCAACCTTGGGGGGGCACTCTCCACCCTCACCCTTACCCAACCTTACCTTTTTGATACCTTTTCCCTCCCCCTTTACCCAAACCCGTACCTTGTGTGGATACTCCCCCCCCTCCCATTCCCAACGTCCCTTTTGGGGGGTATTCCCCACCTACCATTACCCAAAACCTTACCTGTGGGGGCACTCTCCACCCCCCCACCCCCCGTTTTTACCCAACCCTACCTTTTTTTTTTTTTTTTTTTTTTTTTTTTTTTTTAAATTTTGTTATTTTTATTTTTTTTTGGTTTTTTACCCCCCCCTTAATTAATTTTATTTTTTTTTATTTTTTGTTGGGGGCACTCTCCAACTAAACCATTACCCAACACATCCTTGGTGGGGCATTCCCCCACCCAACCCATTCCCCAAACCGCTTTTTGTTGGGCACTCCCACCCCCCCTTTACCCAACCCGTCCTTGTGGGGATCTCTAACCCAAACCCCCTTACCCCCCTGTCCCTTGAGTATACTCCCACCCCACACACCCCCAAACCCTTTTCCTTGTGTGGATATCCCCACCCTCAACCCGTTCCCCAAACCCCGTAACTTGTGTGGAAACTCCCCCACCTCATCTTTACCCAACCCCGTTTTTGGTGGGATTCCCCACCTCACCCATTACCCAACCCTGTACCTTGTGGGGGCACTCCCCCCACCCCCCGTTACCCAACCGTCCCTTTATGGGGGTATTTCCACCTCACCATTACCAAAACCTAACCGTGTGTGGGCACTCTCCACCACCCTTTCCCCAACCCTACCTTTTGTGTGCCCCAATCTCTCAAAAATTTCCCAAAAACCCGTCCTTGTTGGTGTCTCCCCCCTCCCCTTTCCCCAACCTGACCTTGTGGGGGTATCTCCACCCAACCCCTTTCCCCCGCCGTCCTTGGTGGGCACTCTCCACCCTCCCCCATTCCCCACCTGTATTTTTTTGGGGGCCTCTCCACCTCTCCTTTCCCCAACCCTACCTTGTGTGGGCGTTTCCCCCCCACCCCCATTCCCCAAACCTTTTTTTGTGTGGGCACTCTCCACTCTCCCATTCCCCCAACCTTACCTTGGGGCATCTCCACCCTCACCCTTTACCCACCGTCCCTTGTGGGGATACTATCCCCCCTCCCCCATTACCAACCCGTACCTTATGGGGGCACTCCACCTACCATTCCCCACCAAAACCGTGGTGGGCACTCCCCACCTCACCCGTTCCCCAACCCATCCCTTGGGGGGCACCCCCCCTACCAATTCCCCAAACCCATACCTTGTTGGGCCTCTCAAACTCCCCCATTCCCCAAACCCGTACCTTGTGTGGGCACTCTCCACCCCCCCTTTACCCTTTTCTGTACCTTTTGGACACGGCCCACCCTCACCTATTACCCAAACCCTACCCGTGTGATAATCTCCCCCCTCACCAATTCCCAACTGTACCTTGTGGGGATCTCTCCCCCTCACCATCACCCACCTGACCTCTTTGGGGTAGTTCCACCCCCCCCTTTTCCCCAAAACCCGTCCCTTGGGGGATACTCTTCACCCTCACCCATTACCCAACTTGCCCCTTTGGTATACTCTCCACCTCCCCCTTTCCCCAACCTTTCCCTTATGGGGTAGTCCCACCCTCACCCGTTACCCACCCCGTACCTTGTATGCTTCTCCACCCCCCCCGTTAACCCAACCCGTCCTTATGTGGGCTCACCTTCCTCTTTACCAAACCCTGTACGTGTGTGGGCACTCTCCACCCCCCGTTACCCAAACCCCGTCCCTTTTGTGGCACCTCCTCCCTCATAATTACCCAACCCGTACCTTGTGTGGATACCTCCCGCACACCCTTACCAAACCCTACTTGTGGGGGCACTCTCCCCCCTACCCGTTCCAAAACCCATCCCTTTGGGTTTGAGCTCTCCACCATACCCATTCCCCACCTTATCGTTGGGGACTCTCCACCCTCCCATCCCCAAACCCCGTACCTTGTGTGGCACTCTCCACCTCACTTATTCCCCAACCCCGTACCTGTGTGGGTACTCCCCACCCCCCCCTCCCATTACCCAACCCGTCCCTTGTGTGGGCACTGCCCAAAACTCACCCATTCCCCAACCCGTACCTTGTTAGGTACTCTCCCCCCTCCCCATTCCCCAAACCTTATTTGTGTGGGCACTCCCACCCCCCCCATTACAAAACCCTTACCTTGTGGGGGGACTCTCCAAATCCCCCTTACCAACCCCGTACCCTGTTGGATACTCTCCACCCCCCACCATTCCCCAACCTGTACCTTGTTGGAACTCCCCACCCTCACCCATCCCCCCAACCTGCACCTTGTGGGAAGTCCCACCCTCACCCTTAAACCCAACCCGTCCCTTGTGGGGGTATCTCCACCCACCCTTACCCAACCCATATCTTAGTTAGGTGACAAGTTACCCCTGAACACTGCAAACCACAAGATATGTCATTTTTAATTACAAATGACTTTTCAACCTCCATGATGAGTAAACCCCAGTCAGGACCGCGTCCCAAAAACCTCTCCACATTCAATGACAAGTTTGACCAAACAATAAATACATTACACAATATTAATAGGGAACACATAAATGAGTTAAAAACCTGTGACTGAAAAAGTTGATCAAATATTAATTTACGTGGTTATCTACGTGGAAAATCGAGAGGACCATAGTGTCGTTACCTCAGTTAAATTGGGGCTACGCATTTCGAATATTCACCTTGAGAAGATAATTTCTTGAATAGAACTGACGAAAACTCATGGCAACTATTGATGGGAACTGTAATTATCCCCCGGAAACTATATATGGAGTCCTTCCCTCAAAGGATTTTAAAACAAAATTTTTATAATTCTGGCGGGAATTTTAAAACGCCCTCCCCTGCCATTTTTAATTTGGAGCTGGTTTTTTCTTTGGGGTGATTTAAAAGGGAAAAAAATTTTTTTAATGTTATGACACCCAGGAATCTTCTTTCAAGGCCCATTCATTAAATTGTATTTTGGTCCCATCCGGGACGCCAATATAGCCCGACCAAGGGAGATTTGCCCTTTTTCATTGCCCGTTTCCCTGGTGGGAACTTTAACGCCTTATACCTGTTATAATACACACAAGCTTCTCCATTTAGAATACTTGTACCTCCTAAACCCAATTTAAACACCCTGGATTTGCCCCCTTGGGGGCATTTTTTGGTGACGAAAAAATTGTTCTTGGGAAAAATTTTCCCATCCGCTGAAATTTAACGGCGGACAGCTCTTTTCACTGCAGAAACTTGATACAACTAAGAATTTGCCAATTAGCTTCACAAAGATCTCCCAACAATATGAACCACCAGGGAAAATTTAGAGACGGTTGGAAAATTATAAAACAAAAATGCAAAGCATCTTCAAACGCAAAACCACCAGAGGATAAACTTATAGGTTGGACAGAACTTAATTACCATGATTATCATCACAAACGAACTCGTGGAAATTTCTAGTTTCCAAGCTAACATAAAACTTCACCTGCAAAATTTTGAGCAAGATCCGGGAACTTTTTGGGGCAAAGCACAAGGCCCCCTTACCTAAACATACCTTCCTGATGATGAGAGGGGGAGGTTTTGGGGTAAAAATTTTGCCAAGGACCCGGCTAATCTGATGGGTAAATGTGTGGGAGAAAATTCTCTCCCCCAATCATTCGCCGAATTAATAATAAACCATTATCATTTGGGTTTAAGAATGGAGAGTGGGGGGAAATTAGCTGATCTCTACCCTATCTTCCATTTATAAACAACCTTAAAATACCATTTCTTTACAGACCAGTTTCACTACTTGAGATGAGTCAGGGTTTTTTGGAAGAATGCGAAATAGAGCCCCGGTCTCTCTGGAATAAAAATGAAAAAAATAAATTCCACCAGAAATTTTAAAAAGTGTTTTTGGGCAATATCTTTATCCACTTAGCCTTTGGGCATTTTCAAAAGGGTTTTTAAGACTGCAAGGATGTCTTTTTGTAAACCCCATAAAAACATCCAACCTCGAACTATAGAACATTCCTTACTTTAAGTCCTGGGAAAATTCTTGATAGATCATTCCCCAAAAGATGAACTATTTCTGAAAGTTTTAATCACCTCTTTTTTGAAGAACAGTTTGGCTTTAGAAACCCTAGAGGGACCCTCAGCAATAAACTTTTTTCGTGCTGTAGCGGCCTGAAACATAGGAAATTTTGCCCCAAATTTCCACCAGGGGGTTCACAAAACTTTTGATAACTTATGGCATGATGGTCTCATATATAAACTTATTTCCACCTCAAACTGGACCCTTTTTCAATTAAAAATAACTTTTTATGCCTGCTTTCACGGGAGGTCGACAGAGCCTTTTTATACCGACAGTGGTTCCCGAACGGGGTCCGCACAATGTCCGACAGTGGTGTCTTAGTCCAATACTACTCAACATTTATGAAAGATGTTCCCCAACCCTTTGTTCAATGAACAATTTTTTAAACCCTTTTTCCCAAAGATGTTACCCGTGTCTTAGCAAAACCCCTTGTAAAGGGGGGTATAAGTAGGGAGGTTCATGGGAAAAAAGAATGTTGAACTTCGCCGAAATTTTAAATTTTTAAAAGAAATGGAGAATTTTCGACAAAACCCGACATAGCCCTTTTAGACGATAGGATTTTTGCACAATCATCGAAACAAGGGGTATCTCCATCAGGGTAAAACTATAGTCATTAGAAACCCTAAAAGATTTGGGATATGAAAAAGACAGGCGCAACCCCTCATTATCTCATGTTAGTAAAAAGATTAACATAGCCAAAACCCCGTCCAGCAGTCTTAAGATTTAATCAACCCCCTTACTGTCAAAAAACATCTTATAAAATGATGAAACCTTACTCGAAAATCCTGTGCCCATGTGTTAACAACAAAAACCAAAATGCTACGGGTTTCAGTGGATCCCGAATGTTTCTCCCTTTTATTTGGGGCAAGGTGGGGAGACGGAGTTAAAGGAGATTTACACATCCAAAAGGGAAATTTCTGCCCCAAATATGCTTTGTTATGTGAGGGAAAAAAGGAACCTATGCAAAGCAACAAAATCTACATACGAGATAGAGAAAACCTCCCCAAGTTGAAAATACTCCGACTAATCATTACTCCTCCCCCTCACAGACCCTAAGAATGACTCTTTTTATAGAGGGCGCCCCTTATCCAAATAACGATTTCCAACGACCCAAAGATCCTGACAACCTCCCCGCAGATGAAGATGACGTTAACACCCGAACCCGTTATGTCTACTAAAAATATCCCCGCCCCCCAATTTGGAATATCTTAAGTAACTTTTCTACTTTCCATCAAAATATTTTTAAATTTGCTATATTTACTTAAAAAAGGACACCACCCTTTAAAAAGCTAAAAGGGGAGTGTTTTTTAAAGAATTGTCTATACAACATGCCTTTCCTTTTCGTCAAATATTCGGTATTAATCGCAAAAAAATAAAAAGGCAAAACAGCTTGTATATGATTACCCACCCCGGTCTGCACCTATATATCTGTTATATCGGTGATCGATGGTAATGTTATATCCTTTTTCAATAATTATCTGTTTTTACCATACACACTTTTTAAATTGCACCAAAATGGTTGTGTCACTCCCTTTTATATCCTACCCACTCCCCCCCCCATCCTTTTCCCAAAATTTCTATCCCTTTCCCCTCCTTCTTCCTTACCCCCCTTTCCAAAATCTGGCATAATTTAAATTTAAGCCTCACTCTTAAAAAACAAAACGTAATGCGTCGTGCATTCGAAATCTTTAAAGATACTGCCAACAAACCATACCCGGGGGGGGATTGGAAACCCCCGATCAGAACACCAACTACAGACCGTCTGTTACCAGAGCCCTAGCTTCAAAAAGACATCCAATAGGAAAATTTCTACCATAGGAAGGGTTTTTCATGGCACCACTATCCCCAAATGCAAGTTTTTACAGACTAATCTTTTTGTAGCATGGGCCGTGTCGAACCTAGATCAAGTCCCCCTCAAAACCTCAACAGATCAGAAAACGTAATAACACTTGCAAACAAACCCAACCGCATAGGGTTAGGCCGGTATCCGAGAGCCCCAAAAAACCATGTTGAGGCTTTGAGGGGGGCTTGAGCTAGGTTTGTCACTGCCATGATAGCGGGAGTTTTTTTCTGTAAAATCTGCAATTTTGGGTCACAGTGGTGCCTGCTAACCTTCCTATAGGCAGAAAAACCCAGTTGGATAAACTTTTTGAAACTACTGGCCAGTGGCTAAAACGACGGTCTGAAGTTTTGAGACTCTGTGATTGCGGATTCCTCCCCCCCGTATATTACCTGTATTTACCTGGAAGAGTCGGGGGTCAACGCCCCCGAGGCCCGGGTTTTGACCAGGGGTTCATGGTGGTCAGGGCCTGATCAACCGGCTGTTAAATGCTTTGGGAACACGCAAACCAAATTTCGAACCAAACCCCCCTGGGATCTTACTGAGGTGATTGTCCATGCCCGCTTGAAGACAGCCAGGGATCTATTGGTAATCCCCCCTTAGTATGCGGGGGGCAGTTGAACATCTTGGGGAGTGACACTTTTTGTGTTTTCTCTTAAAGTGCTAGTGGCACTCCTCTTTCATTGGGGGGGTTTGAATCGTTGCGGGGCTTTTCTTTCGTGGGGGTATTTTTCGTGTGCAAATTTGGGATTAATCCTAGAATTTTCCAGGGGTATATAATCATTATCTTTTTTCTCCGCATTCCCGGGGGTACAGGTCCAGGGAAATTCAAGCGTTCCCCAAATTTTGGTGTTTTATCTCGTTTTGCATGCCGTAAGTTTCTTACATTTTCTAGTCAGCAAATTTAACTCCTTGAAAGATGCTGTTAGTGTGGCCAAAAATCAAAACCTAGATAGAACAAGCGACCTGAAAGAATGTCACATGGGCTTTTACCATAGTTTTGAAGGGGTTTTTATTTTCCATCCCGTCATTTTTTTTAGCAAAGTGATTTATCTTTTATGGTCCTTGAAGGGGAGGTCTTCCCAACTGATCACTCCCATTTTTTTACGGTAGTTTTTTGCTTAGTGGGGGGTTTTAATTTGTTTTTTACTCTGATGAAATTTTAAAATTTTTTCAACAGGAGCGACCCCGCCTTTAAACCAGTTGCCCTGGGTTTTTGTAATTGATGGGGACCTAGATGGGTGTTACTACTTCTTTGGCCTCTCAAAAAATTTTTTTGATATGGAAAGTTACACATCGGTCGTAGTTCTTTGTTTTTTTACTGCCCCCTTTTGTGGGGTGGGGCTATGCGTGTTTTTAGTATGTGGGACGACCCCCGTGTCCATGCTCCCTTCCAAGGATTTAAAAGCACGTGTAGGGGCTTCCGCAGTTCTAAATGAACACGGGTTCCTGAGTTGGCCTGGGGGAGATGCATGGGCATTCATTTTTCCCCTGTTTTAAAATCATTTTCGCCATGATAAAAGTCAGATTTGGGGGTTTTTTTAAAAAAATCTGGGCTCCCTCATAAAAAATTTATTTAGACTTTGACTCTCAGTCTGGTTAGCGGGTCGCTAAAAACCGAGCCTTGTAATCGTATTTTCAAGTGTCATTACGATTTCGTAAGTCTGTTGACGGCTTTTACTGGCTTGACTAGGTTCGTCACGACCATGGGACGGGGGATTCTTCTGAAAAAACTTCTTTTTTGGTCACATGGTGCCTACCAACCTTCTTTTGGTGTGAAATATGCCCCGTTGGATACTCTATTGAACTTGCTGGCCCCCGTGGCTAACGCAACGGCTGGAATTTTGAGAATCTTGGGGGGTTCTAATCCCACCCCGGGGTGGGGTTTTTTAAAAGGATACACAAAAAGGGCCCAGGAACTAGACCCCAAAAAGGGTTTAAAAGGCATACTTTTATATTTATATCTACAATTACGTTCACTTTCTGTTACAAGAAAAAATAAGGCATTTGCTTAATATCTGGGACTTATTTTCATTAAAAAAGATTTACAAGTAATTTTTTTAATGGTCCAATTTGGGCAGAAACGTCGTCGTAACCCCACTCTCCTTGTGCAGGGTTTTTTGTAAATTTTTCCTTATGTTTAGCTATGTATAAGAATTGTACTTTTGTGTACCCGTACCTAAATAAAATTACTTACCCCGAACTTGTTAAAATGTGCTAAAAAAACTTTCAGTTTATTTTTTTTTTTTTTTTTAGTTTATTACAAGAAGGACTTGAGGGAGAGGTTGTTTGAGTGAGAGGTGTTTTTCAGGAGAAACATTGACTGTCCAGTGTTTATTTCCCGGAAATAGAGGTTGTTAGGTGTAGAGGATTTTTTCAGGGAGAAGACACTTGACTGTGCCAGTGTTTGTTCTCCTGGGAAGTGAGAGGTTGTTTAAATGTAGAGGTGTTTGTTCAAAGGGGGTAAGACACTTGACTGTGCCCGGTTTTGTTCTCCTGGGGAAATGAGAGGTTGTTAGAGTGTAAGGTTTTGTTCAGGGAAAGACCTTGATTGCCGATTTAGTTTTTCCGGGGGAAATGGGGTTGTTAGAGTGTAGAAGTGTTTGTTCAGGGGGAAAGACACTTGACTCTGCCGGGGTTTATTTCCTTTGGGAAAGGGGAAAAGGGTTTTTGAGTGAAGAGGTGTTTGTTCAGGAGTAAGACAATTGATCTGGCTGTTTAGTTCTCCTGGGAAATGAGAGGGTTTTTAGAGTGTAGAGGGGTTTTTTTCAGGGGGTAAAACACATGACTCTGCGGGTTTTTTTTCCCTGGGAAGTGAGAGGTTTTTAATGTAGAGGGGTTTTTCAGGGGGTAAAGACACTTGACTTGCCCTGTTTTTGTTCTCCTGGGGAAATGAGAGGTTGTTAGAGTGTGAGGGTTTGTTTAGGGAGCAAGACACTTGACTTTAACTGGTTTTGTTCTCCTGGGGAAGGAAGGTTGTTAGAGTGAAAAGGGGTTTGTTAAGGGGGTAAGACACTTGACTGCCAGGTTTTGTTCCCTGGGAAATAAGGGTTTTTAGAGCGTAGAGGGGTTTCTTCGGGGGTAAAGGGACTTGACTATGCCAGTGTTTGTTTTCCTGGGAAGTGGAGGTTGTTAAAGTGAAGGTTTTTTTGTTCAGGGGGTAAGACACTTTACTCTGGCAGTGTTTTTTTCTCCTGGGAAGTGAGAGTTTTTTAGAGGAGAGGGGTTTTTTAGGGAGTAAGACACTTGACTCGCCCGGTTTAGTTTTCCTGGGAAGTGAGAGGTTGTTAGAGCGTAGAGGTTTTCTTCGGGGGTAAGACACATGATCTGCCGGGGTTTAGTTCTCCTGGGGAATGAGGGGGGTTGTTTGAGTGTAGAATGTTTGTTTAGGGGGTAAACCTTGACTCTGAAAATGTTTAGTTCTCCTGGGAATGAGAGGTTTTTTGGTGAGCGGGTTTTTCAGGATAAGACACTTTACTCTGCCCTTTTAGTTCTCCCGGGAATGAGAGGTTGTTAGATGTAGAGGTGTTTTTCAGGGGGTAAGACACTTGACTCTGCAGTGTTTTGTTTTCCCGGAAAGGGGAGGTTTTTAGAGTGTAGAGGGGTTTCTCAGGGAGTAAAACCTTGATCGCCCGTGTTTAGTTCTCCTGGGAAGTAGAGGTTTTAGAGGTAGAGGGGTTTTGTTCGGGAGTAAGGCACTTGATTTTTGCCGGGGTTTAGTTCTCCCGGGAAGTGAGATGTTGTTAGAGGTAGAGGTTTTTTCTTTAGGGGGTAAGACACTTTACTCGCCAGTGTTTAGTTCCCTGGAAGGAGAGGTTGTTAGAGTGTAGAGGTGTTTCTTCAGTTGAAAGAGATTTACTCTCCAGTGTTTAGTTCTCCGGGAAGGAGAGGTTGTTAGAGTGTAAAGATGTTTGTTCGGGAGTAAACCTTTACTCGCCGGGTTTTTCTCCGGGGGAATAGAGGGGTTAGAGGTAGAGGTTTTCTTCAGGGGGTAAGACACTTATCTGCCGTGTTTGTTCCCTGGGGAAATGAGAGGTTTTTGAGGGTAGAGGGTTTGTTTAGGGATAAGACACTTGACTCGCCCCTTGTTTTTCTCCTGGGAAGTGAGGTTGTTAGGTGTAGAGGGTTTTGTTAGGGTTAAAACACTTTATTTGCCGGTTTTTAGTTCCCGGGGGGTGGAGGTTGTTAGAGTGTAGAGGGTTTTTTCAGGGGGTAAGACATTGACTCTGCCCGTTTTATTTTCTGGAAAGGGAAAGGGTTTTTAGAGTGTAAGGTGCTTGTTCAGGGGTAAAACACTTGACTCCCCCGGGTTTTAGTTCTCCTGGAAGTGAGAGGTTGTTAGAGTGTAGAGGGTTTGTTTAGGGGGTAAGACACTTTAGTCTGCCGGGGTTTAGTCTCCTGGAAGTGAGAGGTTTTTAGAGTGTAGAGGGGTTTCTTCAGTTTGAAAGACCTTGACTCGCTAGGTTTAGTTTTCCGGGAAGTGAGAGGTTGTTAGGTTTGGAGGTGTTTTTTTTCAGTTAGAAAGACACTTGACTCGGGCCCGGTTTAGTTCTCCTGGAAGTGAGATTTTAAGTTAAAGGTGTTTTTTTTTAGTTAAAAACACTTACTTTCCCTGTTTAGTTCTCCTGGGGAAATAGAGGTTGTTAGAGTGTAAAAGGGGGTTTTTTTCAGTTGAAACACTACTCTGCCAGTGTTTAGTTCCCTGGGAAGTGGAAAGGGTTTTTAGGTGTTGAGGTTTTCTTCATTAGAAGACCTTGACTTGCCAGTTTTAGTTCTCCTGGGAAAGGGGAGGTTGTTAGAGTGTAGAGGTGTTTGTTCAGGATAAAACATTGACTCTCGGGTTTGTTCTCCTGGGGAAATGAAGGTTGTTTGAGGGGTTTGGGTGTTTCTTCAGTTAGAAAAGACCTTGACTCCCATGTTTATTCCCCGGGGAAGGAAGGTTGTTAGAGTGAGAGGTGTTTTTCAGTTTGAAAGAACTTGACTCTGCCAGTGTTTAGTTTCCTGGGGAAATGAGGTTTTTTTGAGTGTAGAGGTGTTTGTTCAGGGTAAAACACTTGACTTGCAGTGTTTGTTTTCCTGGCTCCACCCCATCTAAGTTGAAATTAATGTTCCAGAGGAAAATTTTTTTTCTTTCTTTTGATAGAAAAAGATTACTTTTTTTTTTTTTATTTTATTATTATTAATTATTATTTTATTTTATTAAAATTTTTTTATTATTATTATTATCGGGCGTGATCAACCGGGTTTACTGCTGGTGCCGCAAACCAATTACGAACCACAACCCCATGGTCAGGTACTAACTTTAGGTGATTCCATGCCCGTTTAAGCAGCCAGGGATCTATGGTAATCCCCCTTATTCTGGGAGGGTTGAACAGCTTGGGGGCTGACACTTATTGTGTTGTCTCTTAACGTGCTAGTGGGACTCCCGCTTTTTATGGGGGGGGTGTTTAATCGTCTGCCGGGTCTTTTGTTTCGAGGGAGTGATTTTTGTGTGCAAATTTTTATTAATCCCTCTAGAATTTTCCAGGGGTTTTAATAATCATGTATCTTTTCTCCTCATTCCCGGGAGTACAGGTTCAGGGAAATTCAAGCGTTCCCAGTAATTTGTGTTTTATCTCTGTTAGCATGCCGTGAAGGGTTTTTACATTTTCTAGGCACAAAATTTAACGCCTTGAAAGTGCTGTTATGTGCGCAATAATCAAACCTAGATAAACAACCCTGAAAGAATGTCATAGGGGTTTTCTCCATAGTTTTGAAGGTTCTTATTATCCACCGTCATTTTTTTTTGCAGGTGATTTACTGTGTTTTGGCCCTTTAAGGTGAGTTTTCCAAAATGTCCCCCCATGTCTTTGACGGTAGTTTTTTCGCTCTATTTTGGTTTTGGAAATTTGTTTTTTTACTCTTTTGAAATTTTAAAAATTTTTCAGACAGGAGCGACCTCCCCAAAACCCTGTTTTCCTGGGTTGTTTGTTGGGGGACCTAATGGGGGTTATCTAGCTTTTTAGGACCTCTCAAAAATTTTTATGTAGGAAGGGTTTGCCTATCGGTCTGTATTCTTTGATATTACTTTACTGCCCCTTTTGGGAGGGGGCTATGTCTGTTGTTTTTAGTAAGTGGGGAAAAACCCCTTGTCCATGCTCCCTCTCCATAGGATGTTAAAAGCACGTGATAGGGGCTTCCTGCATTTCTTAATGAACACGGGTTCCCTGAGTCTGGCCCTGGGGCGAGTGCTGGGCATGTATTTTTCACCTGTTCAAAATTTTGCGCCATATAACGTCAGATTGGCTTGTGTTAACAAAAAACTTGGGTCCCTCATAAAAAATCATTTAGATCTGACTCTCGTCTGTTTTGCGGGGTCGCTAAAAACCGACCGCTTTTAATCGTATGTTTTCAATCGTGTCTTCGTTTTTGTAGTCTGTTGACGGCTTTGACTGGACTTGGCAGGTTCGTCACAACCATGGGCGGGAGATTCTTCTGAAAAAACTTTTTATTTGGCACAGTGGTGCCCACGCAAAACCCTTTTTGTGTGAGAAAAATGCCTCGTTGATGACTTTATTTAACTTTTGGCCCAGTGGCTAAGCAACTTCGGAATTTTGAGAATCTCTGATGGTGGGTTCTAAACCCCCCCGTGGGAAAGTTTGTTAGCAATGGATACCAAAAGGGCCCAGGAACTAGGGCCCTAAAAGGGTTTAAAAGGGGATAAATTTTTTTTTTTAAAACATATTAATTCACTTATCTTTACAAGAAAAAAAAAGGGCATTTGCTTAAAACTGGTATCTTATTTTCATTTTAAAAGATTTTTAAATAATTTTGTAAATGGCCAATTGGACAGAAACGTCGTCGTAAGCTACTCTCCTATGTGAGGTTATTTGTGTAAATTTTTTTTCCTTTTGTTTAGCATGTATAAGAATTGTACTTTTGTGTACCTGTACCTAAATAACTTTTACTTACACGAACTTTTTGTAAGTGTGAGGGTTTCTTCAGTTAGTAAGACACTTGACTTCCCAGGTTTTTTTTTTCCGGGCTCCATTCATCTAATTTGATATCTAATTTTCCCAGAGAAAACTTTGTTTTCTTTCTTTTTCCCCTTGAAATAAGATTATTATTTTTATTTTTATTTTATTATTATTTTTTTATTATTATTATTATTATTATTATTATTATTATTTTAATTATTATTATTATTATTATTATTATTATTGCTAAAATTTTATTGCGCAAAAAAAAAGCATTCCTTTGCTAAACTACAAACTGTTTGTCACTTAGCCATTATACCAATTACCTAAAATTTTGTAATTTTTAAATTTAAGATTTAAAAAAAGTCTGCCCGAAATCCCTAGCCAGCTAGGTATTCTAGGGGTACACTCTGTAATCCCCAAGCCATGCTAGGTGTTTAGGTCACTCTGTAATACCTACCCCTGCTAGGTGTTTGTGGTACACTTTAAGCTGCCATGCTAGGTGTTTAGTGGTACACTCTGTAATACCAGCCATGCTCGGTGTTCTAGTGGTACCCTCTGTAATACCTAGCCATGCTAGGGTTTTTGGGTACACTCTGTAATACCTACCATGCTGGTTTTCTGTGGTACCCTAAAAATCCCTACCCATGCTGGTGTTTAGGGTACACTCTGAATCCCTCCCATGTGGGTGTTCTAGTGGTACACTCTGTCATCCCTACCCATGCTAGGTGTTTTTGGAAAATTTTCTGGGTGCTTCCCTGTATGTCCCTCAACATTATATACTCCCAGTAATCTATTGGGAGACAATCATTTGTTTTTCCCTTTAGTCCCCCGTGTGACATGTGAGAAAACTTAACCCCCCTGGTCGCGCAGTGGTCCCCCGACCTCACAATCTTATCCATATCTATCCGAGCCCGTATGTTGGATAGCACCCCAAG
The DNA here is from genome assembly GCF_026875155.1 of Cherax quadricarinatus. Lineage (NCBI taxonomy): Eukaryota > Metazoa > Arthropoda > Malacostraca > Decapoda > Parastacidae > Cherax > Cherax quadricarinatus. The sequence goes on along the minus strand of NC_069448.1, from coordinate 36,156,710 downwards.
TACGGTGCTACTAATTATTGTGGACTGTATAGTTTTTAATTGTTTGCTGAATAAAGGGGGGGGGGGGTAGGATACACCGGTACTTATAAGGAAAACATTTGTAAAAACCCCACCATTCCCCGTTTTCCCTTTGGTGTTACTTGAGTGCTGGGATCATCTAACCTATCTAATTACAAACATAAAAAAAAATGGCCGCAAAATTTTGTTAAAAACTAGAAGGGTTACTTAACGGGGGGTGATTGATATCCTTTTTCTTCCATTCCCCTCTCAGTTTCATGTCCTGCTAAAACCGACAGGTTTCTCATTCCGCGGAGGGGTACGCTGGTTTGCCCCGCTTTAAAAAGGTCGTGACTCAAGCAGCTTCTCTTTCCTCGTTTTTGGGAGCAACGAGGTTAACGTGTTCCCGGAGCAAAACGACTTATTTACTTCACGCTTCTTTAATTAGCGTTATTACATTAATTACTTAAAATTTACAAGAGATTTAATGGCTCTAATTATTTTACACTTTAGAGATCACTCCATTAAGATCTGAGACCGATGGGGGGATGATTAAACCAAAAGGGAAATTTTTCCCCCGGGACACAGTCCAGGACGAGCATCAGCACCCCGGTCTACCCTTTTCACCCCTTTAACTCTATTACCGGGGTTTCCCGTAAATCACGTTCCTCACTCCCCCCCAGAACATTTACGACACTTCCTATAAAAAATGAGGCCTATATTTTCCTTGGGCCGCCGTGAATGCAATTTCGTGGTTCCCAGTTTTCCCCCCGCAAACCTTCAACCCCTTCAAAAAAAAAACCCGCCCCTCTCCCCGCAATCCGGCATGCCCCAAGGGAACTCTTGGGTCTCTTATTTTCAAATACATTTTTGATATAGGGCACTTAAAACACCTTTGGCGCTTTAGTTTGGGAAAAAATTAAAAAAATTTTCCCACTGGGGCCGGGCGGAAGTGTTTTTTGACGACTTAAATTGCGTCTTCTCGGAGTGGTTCAGCCCTCTCTGTTGCGCGCGTTTTCCAAGTGGGTTTATCGTTTTTTCTTGCATTACCCGGTCGGTCTTCAATACACCGTGTCATTTTCCCCTTGGGTTTTCCCATCGCATGGATTGAACACCATTTTTTTTAAAAGGGAAATTTAAAATTTTTTAAATGGTACGCAATTTTCCTGCCCACGACAAAAACCTTTGAGTTTCTGACAAAACCTTGTGCTTGGGTATAATGTAACTACTTGCCAGAGGCCACAATGTTCGATTTTGTTCGTATCAATTAAACAAGTACCTGGTTAAATGTTCGTGGGTTTACTGCCTTGGCGCCCCATAAAAGTGTTCCGTAGTGTAAAAGATTTTCTTTACGCCCACATCAGACCAATGAATAATTCCATATTAACATCTTAAATTGTCATAACACAGTCACGTTATTGTAATTCATCATTCCCCTCGGGTTTCTCTTAGTGGGCAGCTTCTAACCTTTGTCCAATTTGGTGGGGGGAGTCGTATCTCCGCGTCAGGAGTGTCCCCTCATGTATGCGGGGGCGTTTGTTCACTCGATTCCTGCCTCCACAAAATCCCCGGAACTCCTCCAAATCAATTCTTTCCTGTGTCCCTTCGAAGACATCTTTTCACGTACCTTCATTCTTTCGTACGCCTCCTCCCAAGGGGTTTGGGGAGTAATAAATTTCCGCACACCCTCGCTGGGTAACAAAGACTGTCTCATCACTCTTATTAATTTTTCATCAAGTGTTGGCCCCCACACAAAATTGGGGGTTTTTCGGAGATCACAATCTTGGCAGGATGTCTAGCTGCAAATTTCGGGAAACAGTTTTGAACTGTTCTGCAGAAAGTCCTGAGCCACTTCTGATGAAGCCCCTGTAGCTGTGTAAGTAAATAGACATAATACTCCTTCAAGGGGACACTTAAAGTACCTGCAAAATGATTGGCCCCTTAGTCACCCCGTTCAAAGGTTTTCCCAAACTGCACGGTTCAAAAGGCAATGGGGGGGGGACCTGGGTACATGTAGGTTTGGATCCCCCCGGCGACTATTACACACGATTGAAAACCCCTTTTACCTTTCCCGTCCTTGTGGAATCCAAAGGTTTCCCCGAATACAGTTTAAGGTATCCTGTCCCCCACCGTGCTCACGTTTTTGGGCTTTGAAACAATAAAGGGTTTGTCAGGTGATGAGTTTTGGGCAGAAGATAGGGGCTTGAAATTTTTCCCAATCAGCTTTTTGAAACCCTCCCTCTGCACCAAATTTACATCATCTCTAAAAAACCCCAGTTTTTCGTTATTGGCCTTTCACAATTTTTCCCGTCCACATGAATTTTTCATCCTGTAGGTTTTTTTGTACCCTCGTAGCCAGTTTTTCGGGGGAGGGGGGAAAATTATGTGAGATATTCATCTTACTTAAAATTTAAACATAACCTGGTCCCTAATAGTTAGGAAAGGAAGAATCCCTGTTCATACAAGGAAAGGAGGGATACTGCCCGGAGCGGTGTCACCGAAAATTTCGCAGGAGAATATGTCCCTTTTTGCACGGCCAGAAATTTTGTCCCCAGCCAACTTGGCCCTTTAAACCACGATAAAGCACTCACAATTTTTTATAAGTCAACCCTCGAGACAAAAAAGTCAGCTGGGTTCTCGTCACCAGGAGTGTTTTTAAAGGTTAACATTGCTGCCCCCAAAAAGTTTTTTTTTCCCCTGCTTTTGATTGATTTCAGGACTCTGTTTTGTACATACACAATCTTACGTTACCATTACAAATTTCCATTTTTAAGGATACCTCGTTATCGACCAAATTACGGGTCGCGATATTTATCTCTCGCAATTTATTTTTTATATAATTTGGAAATTTGACACCTACATAAAGGGCCCTTTAATTCCAATGAGGTAGGTGCGTGATTTATTGGAGCCACCTTACCCTTAGCTAACAAGAGAAATGGCATATTACATTGAAGGAAGGATGCTCCATATGCTAATTTAAAGCATCGCAAAAAATGGGGGTTAATTTTCCCCATCTTGAGGGCCACATTACGGGGAACTTCAACTTTGGTAATTTTACATATTCCCCTATTGTTTTCCCCCTTTTAAAAAATTCCTCAGGTAGGTTTCACCCCAAAGCACATTAAAGCTTCCATGCTTCTTGTATCAAAAATTTTTCCCTCTTATGGTAAGTGGGGACATAACCCAGGGATCGAAGCTTTTGAAACTTCTGAAGCGGGCTTTTGGTTTAATTTATTGGGCATGCTGTGTCATTAGACTTTAAAAGATAACAAGTCTTCCCCGTGTTCAAGTCGTCCAGCACATTACTATATTTGGACACTTCAATCCCGGGTTGTTTTATTTATTTGAACTTTAAACTGGGCGAATTAGTTCCCTTCCCCAGGGGGGTATTTGACCTTGCATTATTTCATTAGCCCTGGTATATGCTCATTAGTTCCTTTCAGAGACTTTCCCAGGAAATTGTCCACATAAAAAGTTTCCCATTACTCCATCAGTGGGGCCCCGTACGCTTTTTAAAGGGGTGCTTTATCTTGCTGGAGTAGGAAAAAGGGCTGGAGGTGCACCAAAAAAATACACTCCTGAAGCGAAAAGTCTTTAGGGGACTAAGTGGGTCACTAGGATTTCGGGGCCCTAAAAACTGTGCAATCCCCTCGCCTCCTGCGGGGCCCACTTCAGGAAAGCTTTCTTATGTTGCCGAAAGGGGATAATTTTTAACCTGAAGTTTAAAAGTATGTCTCCCAGTTTTTCCGTAACGCGGACCCGTCATAAACAGTCATTAATAGGTACACTTTTATTACTCTGGCCCTACAATTTAAAAAAAAATCCTCAGAGGAGGGTCTTGAATCCTTCTTCACTCGTGGTGTGGGAAATAGTGACCAAAATTGGGGTTTTCTCGGGAGGTCCTCTATGAATTTATTATTTAATGCTCATTTAAATTTATCATGTAAAGAGTCAAAAAGTTCTGGGGTCTTGCTCAATTGTGGGCTGGCCTTTAAATTTTCCATACGCCATCCCGGAATTAGTTGGGGAGGTCTGGATGTTTAGCTTCCCGGAAGTCTCCCCAGTATTGTCCCGTTTAAATTTAACATCCTTCTGGATTGTTCTTGAGTAAAGGGGTCATCGGATTTCTTCATTTACATTTATCCCTATGCTGTCCCCAAATTCCCCTAATTTAATACAGGTTCAACTTTTCCCCCATTGAAGTATATTTTACTGGGGGGATCTTCATGAGTAAGAAACCTAACTGATTTTGGGTTCCTCCGTCATTCTTATCGGTATGAGGAAGCCGCCATAATCCCTGACTCCGCAGTCCCTTTGAAGGGTGATCCGCATTTCTTTTTCTACCCTTTTTCAAAGGTGGCTAAAGGGGCACTACCTATCAAAAAAATCTATTGGGGCCCCCCGAATCATTATTTTTACCGAAGGTGCCAAATTACCTTACTCGAAAACCCTTTTAGTAGCATTACCAAGCCCTATTTTTGTATTTTTCTGGGGCCTATCCACATTTCGGCTTAAAAAGTTTTCTTCATTCCAGCCTGAAGTTACATAAAAAAGGTCGTATGATGGGCCTTCTTATTTGAGAGAAAGCCCGTTTTCTTGATATAGAGGTCTCCCATTTGTACCTTTATCCCTTAAGGCAGGTTGTTTTTTGAAGGTACGTTGTGATCCCCGATCAGTAATGCGTTCAGTTTTGGATTTACGCCGTTTTCATTATCACCCATCCAACAAGGCAAAAACTACCCCAGCTAAGACATTACCGACTTTTGCTGCAATCTTTAGTGGGCCTGTTTTGTCCGGGTTATTATACTATCAGTATATTGTTTCCATCATTACGATTTGATCTGCCCTTCACATGCTATGGGTGTTTCCCTTTTTACATGATAACAATAGTGCAAGTTAGCCGGCAATCCCTTTCATTATGATTTTCAGACACCTGATACTCTAGCAAACTCTTCCCAAATTTTCCACTTTAAATCCATGAATTATAGGCATTCAGTTTTTAGAGAAAAGGAGTACCGTTGCAGAAAATACATTTTCTCCTTTCTTTGCCTGACCTCTTATCAAATAGGCTACCCTTTTGTGGTACTTCCTCCTCTTGCTTGGAGGGTGGGGAAACCACTATAACTGGACCTGTCCTTGATACGTGCCTACGTAACCCCGTGTAGTAGGTGGCTTCGATTATTGATATTGGATAAGGTTTCCCCTTTTTGGAATTGGCGGTGCACTGGGGTCTGTAGCGTGGTATTCCTAGAGGAATGGGTTTGGGGTCTGCAGTTGGACAATTAGCTTTGCAGTCCCACTCTTTTTTTTCAACCTGAAGTAACCCCTTTTGGGTATCTGTTAGATAACCATCTTGGGTTTTTGGTTCAATTTTTTCTGAATCAAGGCACTCAACAAAACCCCTTGTCCCCCCAGATCATATTTATTACTCAAGGTCTTAAAGTGCTTTCTGTTTGATCCTAAATTGCTGTAAGCTGTTGCGGTTGTGATCTGGGGTCTTCAAATTAGCCAAATTAGCTCTAGGGCCGCCCACTTTGTCCAAGTTACCGTAAATGACCCAACAAGTTCAAACTGCCTCATATGGAGTCATCTACTTTTTTAATGCTTTTTGAGAAAATGCGCATCTCCCCCTTTTTGTCCCTTTTAAAAAAACATAATTTGGTAACACTTGCAAAAATCACCCCTTTAGTACGACTGCTTTTAAAAATGACCCAAAATCCCCAGTGTTTCCCCGGGTTAAACAGGGATACATAATTTGGGAGTTTTGGTAGACGCCCCTGATTTCCTTACTAGGTTGACCAAAAAATTGTTTACCCCTTTTACCTTTCAAAGCCTTGTTTTTCAGGCACAATGTTGTCCTCCTTTATAATGTTGATCCCGAGTCGCTCCCCTTTTAGCATCATTGCACAATTTTCTAGCGCTCTTTTTCATATCTTTAAACCACAACTATATGACTCATGTCTTTTCCTAAAGGGATCTAGGTGAGCTTTAAATTTCAGGGGTTTTTCCCCTTTCTTTTTTTTAATCCTTTCACTTCTTGTATGATTTAGTAACATGACCCTTCCCGGGTTGTAGTGAGCTTTCTTTGCTTTGGCATCCCTGGACTTGCAGTTGACTAACTTTCCAGACCCAGCATGGTTAGGGGGAAATTAATAATCACCCCTTATATATTAAATAGACGCTTATAAGGGGTAAATTTTTGCACTTTACTTTGTAAAAATCCCGCCCCCATTGCTAGCAAATTTTTTGGGTAATTTCATCCATCACACGATCGATTAAACTCGTGACCCCACACCCCCTTCCCTTTATCAGTCACTTAAATTTTAAGTAATTAAATTTAAAATTTAAATTTTTTTTCACTGATTGCATCCGTTCACGAAAGGGCCCAAGGGCAGTATGGAAAAAATTTTTTAGGGTGCTTACCCGTAGTACCTAACATTTATACTCGTAAACTATTTGGGGGACAAAAATTTTTGTTTTTCCGTAGTCACCCCCTGTAGACTGTGGAAAACTTAACCCCCTTTGGGCGCGCCAAGTGGTCCCCTCGACTCACAATCTTACCTATCTATCCGAGACCCGATGGATTTGATGCACCCACAAAAACGGTGTACTAATTAATTGTGGACTGTTATCCGCTAGACAAAGGGTGTCAGCCCCAAACAGTGTCTTCCTTTGCAGATGACCCCGAATCTGCATGACAGTGTTTCCATTGCAGACACTGCAAGGCTCCCGGCGGACATCAACCAATCTTTCAGGGGTGCAGGAAAAAAATATGAAGTTCAACGATGGAATTTCAATTACTCAGATATGGTAAACATGAGGGAAAATTAAAATTTTTCAGAGTACAAAAACAAATTTTTGGCCACAAAATAGAGCAAACACCCAAAGTCAAAAGCCCGGGGAGTGATTATGTCGGAGGATCTCACCTTCAAGGACCATAAAATTGTATAATCGCATCTGCTAGAAAAATGACGGGATGGATAATGAGAACCTTCAAAACTAGGGGGGCCAAGCCCATGAGAACCTTCGGTCACTTGTTCTATCTAGGCTGGAATATTGCTGCATTTAAACAGCACCTTTAAAGGCAGGTAAATTGCCGCCCTAGTAAATGTACAGAGAATTTTCACGGCACCATAACGGAGAAAAAACCCCTCAATTACGGGGAGGCTTGGGGTTTTTTCAAACCCTGTTTTCCCGGGAACGGGGAGGGAGAATAATGATTATAATACCTGGAAAATCCTAGAGGGACTAGCCCGAACTTGCAACAAAAATACTCCTTCGAAAGCAAAAATTTGGCAGACATCCCACCCCCCCCCCCCAATGAAAAGCGGGGGTTGTCATAGCACGTTAAGAGACCATAAATAAGTGTCGGGGGGCCCGAGACTGTTAAAAACGCTCCCAGCACACAAAAGGGGATTACCACAACCCCTGGCAGTCTTAAAGCTGGCACTGGAAAAGCCCCAAAATCATTTCCTGATCACCCCGGGCTGTGGCTCGTACTTTGGGTTTGCGTGCAGCGCAGCAACAGCCGGGTTGTCAGGCGTGATCCACCAGGAGGCCTGGTCACAGCCCGGGCCCCGGGGGGGCTTTTTTGCCCCCCCAAACTCCTCCGGGTCTCCAGGTTTTTGTTTGCTGAATGAAGGGGGGGTAGGATACACCTGGATATCCATAAAGGGAAAAAATTTGTAAAAACCCCCACCATTACCAGCGTTCTCTGGTGGGGCACTTGATGTACTGGGTCACTCATAACCTATCTAATTACAAATAACCAACGGCCGCATAATCTGTTATAACTAGAAGGGGTTTCTTAACTGTGGGTGATTGATACTCCTTATTTCTTCCATTCACCATCTCAGTTTCGATTTTCCTGCTACCCGACACGGTTCTCATTCCAGCAGGACGAGGGATCCCCTGGTTTGTCTCGCTTTGGGAAAAAGTCGTGACCCGGAGCTTCACTTTCCTCGCTTTGGGAGCAAAGGGTCTAACGTTTTCACTCGGGGCAAAAAAACTTATTTCACTTCAGCATTCTCTTAACTTGCGTTAATTTTCATTAATTACATTACAATTCACAAACGATTTAATGGTCATAATAATTTTACACATTTGAGATCATCCATTAAGATCTGAGACCGTGAGTGATGATTTAAAAAAAGGGTAATTTTCCCCCCGGGACACGCCAGGAAAGACGGTCGTCACCCACGGTCCTACCTTATTCCTCCTTTTTTCCCCTCTATTACCTGGTCCCGTAAACAGTTCCCCACTCTTCACCAGGAACGTTCGACACTTCCTATTGAAATGACCCATATTTAACCTTGGGCCGGTAAAGCCAATTTTGTGGTTCCCTGCTTTCCCCGGTCTTTCCCCCGGTGGAACCCCGGTGGCCCGGTGGCTAAAGCTTCCCCTTAAAAACGGAAGGGGGCCGGGGTTTGATTCCCGGCGGGTGGAAAAAATTCGACAGTTTCCTTACACCCGTTGTCCCCGTTCCCTAGCAGCAAATAGGTACCGGGTGTTTTTCAACTGGGGTGGGTCGCACCGGGGGACAAGATTAAGGACCCCAATGGAAATAAGTTAGACAGTCCTCGATGACGCACTGACTTTCTTGGGTTATCCTGGTGGCAAACCCCTCCGGGGTTAAAAATCCGAACGAAATCTTATCTTATCTTATCTTATCTTACCTTCAAAACAAACCCGCCACTCTCCCCCGCACATCCGCACATGCGCCAAGGGAACTCTTGGGTCTACTCTATTTTCAAATACATTTTTGACTCAAATCGGCACATAAAACACCTATTAGGCGCTATAGTTTCGGAAAATTAAAATTTTCCACAGTTCTAGTGGTACACTCTGTCATACCTAGCCATGCTAGGTGTTCTAGTGGTACACTCTGTAATACCTAGCCATGCTAGGTGTTCTAGTGGTACACTCTGTAATTATTATTTTAACTACATGAAAAACCACACAACAACCAAATTCTGTAAACTCATCATTGTAATCCTCTTAGAGAATAAACTTTCAATTTGAATTTCCCCTCAAGGAAGGTTCCTTGATGTTGGTTGGTGAGGGCTCTTGATTTAGGGAATTGGATCTGTGCTCCAGTTTCCCCAAATTTAACCCTGAATGCCTTCCACATCCCCCCCCCAGGCGCTTTTAAATCCTCCGGGTTTAGCGCTTCCCCCTTGATTATAATAATAATAATAATCAATTTGAATTTGAATTATTATTATTATTATTTTTTATTATTTCGTCAATAAATTTGTGGGAATTTTATATGGTTACCTGTATGAACTTCGTTCTTACATTCATATAAATAATCTCATTGGGAGGTGACAACCATATAATGTTTACAGTAGTTACCCCCCTGTAGTTATGTGAGAAAACTTAAGACACTCCAGGGTCGCTGCCAGCGGTCCCCTTAAGATAAGATTTCGTTCGGATTTTCAATCCCCGGAGGGTTTGCCACCAGGATAACCCAAGAAGTCAGTGCGTCATCGAGGACTGTCTAACTTATTTCCATTGGGGTCCTTAATCTTGTCCCCCAGGATGCGACCCACACCAGTCGACTAACACCCAGGTACCTATTTGCTCTAGTGAACAGACACAGGTGTAAGGAAAGTGTCGAAATGTTTTTCCCCCAGCCGGGAATCGAACCCGGGCCTCCGTGTGTAAACGAGCTTCAGCCACGCAGCCACCGGGGCCACCCTTCGACCTCCACTTTCAATTCTCTATAAGGATTCAATGCTGGTTTTACAGAAATTTTGGTTATTTTGTAGTTTTACTGTATAAAATAGTGATTACAGAGTGTACATGAATCTTAGATGGGTAGGCATTTCGGGCAGACTTGTTTTATTTTTTAATTGTAAAATATTACAATATTACATCTTAAAGACACCTGTCCTATACCAGTATTATAGATTAAGGTTGGATAACACCATCAGGAATGGCGTTACAAATTATTTTGTGGACTGTATAAGAACACAAGAAAGAAGGAACCTTAACAGGCCTACTGACCCATGCAGAGCAGGTCCATGCCCCCCCCCCGGATTTCCCCAATGACCCACCCAGCCTGTCACCTCCGCTAAAGGGAAAGAGCACAGCACCAGACCCCAGCAGCACAAGCTAGTCGGGAAACCAACTCACACCCCCCACACCCATCATGTATTTATCTAACCTATTTTTAAAACTGCACAATTGTAGAACAATTATAGCAACGGTGCCAAAATTAATTTTGTGTGTAACAAATGCACTTTGGCACAGTTACCATTTAGCAATGATGACATTGATTTACTTAATTTTAATACAAATGACCCATTGCCATATACTGATGATTATATTGTTTTATGAAAAACATGCCTTCACTTTATTCATGTCAACGCAAGATCACTTCTTCCTAAATTGCCAGAGATTAAGATTCTAGTAAAAAAAATTAGGGCGGCAGTTATAACATCTCTGAATCCTGGTTGGATGATACGGTGGCTGACGACGAGGTCAAAATAGAAGGTTACAATATAAAACACTTAGGAACAGAAATGGTGGTGGAGTATGTGCCTACTTTAGAAATGACTTAGCTTACAACTAAACCCATCTTAGTAGGAACTAGTTACCGCCCCCCCCACCCAGACCAGTTCTTAGAAGACTTTCCAGAGTATTGTCCGGACTTAAAAACAATTGCGAGACAATAATACTGGGCGACTTCAATATCGTTTTCAGCAGCAAAATAACTGGCTATGCAAAAGGTATAAGCAAATTCTAAGTTTTTAAAAAGTAACACTCAACAATTTATACACCAACCCGGATCACGCAGTTCTCAGCACCCCAATTGACCACATACTTTGTAACTGCACTGAGAACCCTTAGTCAGTCTGGCGTCATTACCACAGGTCTTTGTGATCATTTCATCATTTACTGCAACAGGAAAATCACTAGGGATAGGATAGGCCTACACAGGACATTCGCTGCCTGACACAGTAGAGTGCGGTTGTGCTCTGCACCCCTCTGCTGTTTTCAGGCGAGCTACCTTGTACCATCATGCGCTGAGTGTGGGAGGCGCCGTAAATTCCATGGTATGAGGCTTCGGGGGCAATTTCACCCTCTTCAAGCGGCAGGTATTTCTCCAACAATCTTTAGGGAGACCTATGGAATCCAGGACTATGAGGTGTATGGTGAAGCCTGAGTGGGGCTTTAAAGAATCTTCGTCCAAATGAATTCACATCGTGTACGAGTCTTTGGTGACGAGATTCCAAAGACGTGAGTCTTGACGCTACGCAAGCTGTGAAGGTCGTTTTGAGTGCGTTTTCTCGCCACTTTACGTGGGTTAAGATTTCGTAATGTCCCATATGAGGGCAGATGAGGCTGACATCAGGAAATGTTTTTTGAGGCATACGGGACCGTAACATCTGGCACAACAAGGCAAGTGGCGGCGGGTGTTACATGGGCCATTGGAGGGAACCTTTTCCCTGCAAGATGACTCTGAGTACATCCCATACCGTCTTACTGCGGGTTGGATGGACTTCAGGACGCAGCTATGGTATCTGTATGCGGACAGAGATGTAGTGCAGAATATGTAGGGCGTACGACCCATATGGCGCCAGCGTGTGTGAAGTGAGGGGGCGCCTGGCTACAAATGGTGAAGCTGCAGTTACCAGCGTGATAGCTGTTGTTGAGAGCCCACTGCTGAAAGCAAGGGCTTGGGCGTTGTAGAGTGAAGGGTGGAGGATTCCAAAGAGGAGAATGGCGTATGTGAGGTAAGCTGTGACATAAAAGGATCGTTACTAAGCAAGGAAAAAGCCTACAGAAGTGCAAGTGAGGAGGAGGTGCAGGCTCTAGAGGAAGAGCTTCAGGAGTGTTATGGACATGACGCCGCCTGCAGAGGTGTTGTTCCTGAGCTGGTTGAGAGGCACCTGGCGTTGCCTGTAGAGGAATGTAATGATAAAAACCATAGCAGGGTTGACGGGCCAACTAGTAAGCGTGAGTTGTCGCCGTGTGCTGTGGAACAAGGCGTGGTGGAGGCTGAGGTGCATCGTGAGGGAACCTCATTAGATAACATGGATGTGGAGGGCATCACGAGGAAGAGGGGCGGCGGAGTCAGACTCAGATAATTTTCCGACGCCGGCGCAGAGGTCTGGGAGGAAGGAAGAGCACTGTCGAGGTAGTCACGATAAGAGGCATCGCTAAAAAGGGGGGGGGTTGATGATGTGAAGCCTTGTGCTGGCTCTGGGGCAGGAGGCCCTGGGATGAATGAAGAGAGGAGGAAGGTTGGAAACTATAAAGAGGCCTTAGGTGTATGACTGTGAACGTATATGGACTGAGTAATAGTGTGAAGAGGGAATGGTTTCGAATGTTTCTGTATAAATATAGGGTGGATGTAGTGTTCCTGCAAGAACACAATTTCAAGGGGAAGAGTGCTCGAGGTGGAAGGGTTTCGGTCATGACTCTGCCATCTGTATTTTGAAAGGTGGTGTGGGGGTATTGAGCGGGGGGGGGGGGGGGGAAGAGTATTGCGCATGGATGGGTGGTGGATGGGGCAGAGGGTATCCTTTGTAAGTGTATATGCACCAGCAGAAAATGATGTGAGGGTAAAAAGGGATTTTGTATGTGAAGAACTAGTTTTCTTCTTATGTGGTTTACCTGCAGTGGCCATCGTTGGTGGGACTGGAACTGCGTTATTAGGAGGGCTGACGTGGAACCAAAAGGGGCGGGCACTTTGTCGGCGGCCTTGCGAGATCTTTTGAGGGATATTCATTGCGGGATGCGGTGGGGAGGGGCGTGGGAGGTAGAGCTCACTTTTGTAAGACGGGGTTACGCGGCTAGGTTGGATAGGCTGTATATATCTCAAGGGATTTGGTTGACATTTTTCGGTACAATAGAAGTAGCTTATTCGAATCATCGGGCGGTAGTAGCAGAGGTGGGGTGGGAGTCACTAGCAGGTATATCTAGGGGTTATTGGAAGTTAAATACAAGTGTGTTAGGCATTGAGGAGGGGATAGAGGGATTTGCAATGGTGTGGGAGGGGTTATGTGCAGAGGTAAATGGGGTAGAGGATGTGGTGATGTGGTGGGATGGTTTGGCTAAAGAACGGATTAAGCAATATTACGTAAAGGAAGGGAAACGTATCAATTCTTTAAAATATGGGCTTGCCAACTATTTGGAGGATAGGTTACGTGGTTGTTATGCGAGGGGGACGGTGGCGGGCACCTATCCAATGGATGATATTATGGCAATTAAAGGGAGGCTCCGTGAGGTACAGGATGAGAGGTTCCAAGTGGTGTGGGTACAGGCGTAATGCGTAGGCAGAAACAAAGACAGCAGGCAATGACTATACCATGGTTGGAGGTTCATGAGTCGATAGGAGGGAACAGGGAGTGGCAGGTCATACAAGCTACGGAAGGAATGGGGGCATTTGCTGATAAGTGGTATGAGAAGTACTGGCAACGAGAAGGGGTAGAGGATGGGGTTTTAGAACAGGTGTGTGGGAGTGTGGTATGTCAGTTGCGTAACAGTGATAGGGAAGCACTGGGTTTGGGGGAAAAAACTTGAGGGGGAAATATGGAGGGCTTTAAGTGGAATGCGAAAGAGCAAAGCACCGGGAATTGATGGACTCCTGGCTGAGTTTTATCAGCAGCATTGGGAATTAATGAGGCATATTTTGGTTAGGTTATTAATTGCATGAAGGAGAGAGTGTGAGCTGCGTGAGAAGCAGGAAAAGGCTGTCTTTGTATTGGTACCGAAGGGAAAGGGGCGCTCGCTCGGGATTTACCGGGCAAACTCGTTTTTTTTGGGCGATTCAAATTTTTTCTAAGATTTTGGGAAATCGGGTTCAAGTGTGTGGGGGGGGAGGGTAGATAAAAATCTTTGGGGTTTCCCAGGGAGGTCTTTTGGTGGAGGGGCATGGATTACTTGGGATTTGGGGAGGAAAAAGGGGGGGAGGGGGGGGTTTGGGGCGCCGATTGGCGGGGGCATATGATAGAGTGGATGGGAAAGCTTTGAAAGCCATCCCAGGGGTCGGGGTTTGGGAAAAAATATGGGTTGGGTTGACGTTGAGGGATGTGCAAGGAGGGTACAGATTAAGGCGATTGGGTGGGAAGTTGAAGGGGTGGGGGACTTAGGCAGGGGTCCATGTCAAAATTTAAATTGTTGCGTGCTAAGGCCCCCTTTTTTATAGATTGGTGGGCAGGAGTGTACGTAGGGGGGCAGGGTGTGAGTTGCGGGGGTTTGGCCATTTTTAATTTGGGTAGTGATGATAAAACTTTTCTGATCAGGGGGGAAGTCAATGGACACATTTAATGGGGTAGAAAGAATGTTCGCAGGGGAAATGGAGGGGGTAAATTCGAAAAAACCATGGTTAGGGTTAGGAGTTTGGGAGAAAGGGGTTGATTGGGGTAGTGCAGTTGTGGGAAGCGGGTGAATTTTTTAAAAAATTTTTGCTTTTTAATTTATGCAGATGACTAATGTGGCACCATGGAAAAAACTCGATTGGATGTAAAAGGTTTCGGGGATGCTTGGGTGCTTTTGACCCTTGTGCACGTGCCATTGTTATTAATATTTTCCCGGAGTTTCCTGGGAAGTTCCGGGGGTCAACGCCCCCCCACCCGGTCTGTGCCAGGCCTCCTGGTATTCAGGCCTGATCAAAAGGCTGTTGCTCTGGCTGCACGCAACTACAGCCAAGCCCGGTGGTCAGGAACCCACTTTAGGTGCTTGCCCGTGCAGTTGAAGACGCAGGGGGCTGTTGGTAATCCCCTTAAGTATGTGGGGGGCAGTTTAAAAATCTCGGGCCCCCCGACACTTATTGTTGGTCTCTTAACGTGCTAGTGACACCCTGCTTTTCATTGGGGGGATGTTGCACGTTGCAGTCTTTGCTTTGTTAAGTGGTGATTTTCGTGTGCAAGTTCGGTACTAGTCCCCCCGGATTTTCCCGGTGATTAATCATGTATTCTCCCCCTGCGTTCCAGGGGTAAGGTTTAGGAACCCCAAGCGCTCCCATAATGAGGTGTTTTTTCTCCTTTTGCGCGCCTTGAAGGTTCTTGTACTTTTCTTGGGCAGAAATTTTCCCCGCTTTAAAGGTACTGTTTGGTGCAGCAATATTCCCTAGATGAAAATGCCTGAAAGTGTATATAGGGTTTGGCTCCCTGTTTTTGAAAATTTCATTACCATTGCATTTTTTGCAGATGCGAAATTTATACAATGTTATGGCCTTGAAGGGGAGTTCCTCTGACATGCACTCCCCGGGTCCTTTTGAACGTTGGGTTTCGCTCTATTTGTGGCCGAATTTTTTTTATCTGATTGAAGATTTAATTTCCCCCGTTTTAATATCTTTTAGTAATTGAAATTTTTCATCGTTTAACTTTATTTTTTTTCTGCAGCCCCCTGAAAGATTCGGTGAGTCCGCCCCGGAGCCTTTGCAGGTCGCAATGGAAGACACTGTTGCAGATTCGGGGGTCATTGCAAAGGAAAACAGTGCTGTGGTGCATCCTTGTCTATGCGGTTTTGAGGATGGGGAAAAAGATGGGGCGAGTCTGGGGCCTTGGGGAACAGAGCTTTTCACCTAGCCCCTCGGACTTTACTTGTTGTGACTATTTTGTGTTTGTTAGTGAGGAATTATAGATCCATCCCCGGGACTTTTTGTTATCCCTTTAGCACGCTTTTGTGCGCTTTTAACCCCAGGTCAACTTGAAAAAGGGCTTTTGCAAAGTCTGTATTATTAATCAGCTTCTTATGTATAGCAAAGTATAACAGTGGCGCCGTGTTCCCTTAAGTGGGCCGCAAAAACCCAACTACTTGGAAGGTTTTTTAAATTTTGGGGGGTTTCGAGCGTGATTGGATTAAAAGGGACGTGGTAATGTTCCAGTAAGTCAGCGGGGGGTCAAAGGGCCCTTTCATTAAAAGGGGGGTGATGAGGGAAATGTGAGGGGGCGGGGGTTTGGCGGATCCATAACAGTTGAAAAGAATGAAAAGAGTTGGGGTTGCATGGTGTAAAAACTTTTTTGGGGGTATGGCGTGGAGAGACCCGGCAAAGGTCAAAATAGGTAGGTTGTTAGATTGTTAGCCGGAGGGTTGTAGCGCCTGTAGGGGGAATTTTCCCCTATGAAAGCAGGGGGAAGTTAGGGAAATGGGTTGATTTGGTGGGGTTGAAACCCTTTTTCGGGATTTAAATGTATGTTTTCTGGGGGCTTTTTTACTGTCGGGTGTGGTTCTAGGATAGAGGGTCGTTGAGGGGGGGGGGCGGGAAATGTGGTGGGAGGAGTCGGCTTTTCCAGTAGTATATTTTGTGATGGACTGAGGAGTCCAAGGGGGGGTTTTTGAATATTTGTAATAGGACGGAGGTAAGAAATTTCTGTTTGAGAGATTAAATCTCGACATGGGGGTTGGGGGAAAGTGTAATCAAAGCTGTGGGGGATATTATGCAATTACTATATAAAAAAGTGTGGGGATTGCGGGGGAAACAGGTCAGTGAGGGGAAAGGGGGGTGTTAGCAGTAACTTCTATAAAAGGTATGTAGAAAAAAAAAAAATTTATAGGAGGGGGTGGGTGGGGATTTTTCAGAGGGATATAGGCAACTTAGTTACAGGTTTTATTAGACATGTAATATACGAGGGAGGGGGGGGTACGATTGGAAAATGTTGCTGGGGCAGGGGGCATGGGGGAAAAAAAGGGTCCCTCCCTGGAAAAAGGGTGACAACAAATTTTGGGATGTGTGTTGGATGAGTGATGCGGAGTGAAAAATGTATGGCCCAAACATTGTTGATCGCTCTTGGGCCCTGTAGACCCCCTTGGCTACGCTCCTCAGTAACCTGACACAGTGGGGACGACGGGTGTTGTGCATTCGCTGCCTGGATGGGGGGTAAGTGCGTCGTGCTTTTTCACCCCTTACTGTTTCCCAGACGAGCTCTCAGTCAAAAACATGGTGCCCGGGTGGCAGAAGATGAAAAAACTTTTGGGGATTGAATTTTTAGTGGGGCTTTTAACGCCCACGTCTCGATGTGTTATTGCCCAAAATTTTACGAGAATATTGGCATCAGAGACGAGGGTTTATATGATGGCACTAACGGGGATATGATTTTCGTGAAAGGTAACGCTCAATAACGAGGGTTTGGTTATCGTTACCAATGCAGCTAAAATAACCCCGGCATTGGGGGGGGGCTGGGGGGGTGTTGAAAATTGGGGGGTTAAGTCCCCAACGGGGTTTGGGGTAGGAATTTCGAAATGTATTCGAAAAGTTATGGAAAAGTAATCTGGGCCCAACCCCGGCAAATGGGTAAAAGGTGCTTACACAGGATTTCCAGAGGGTTCTTTTTATCTCAAGATGACGCTAAGGCATCCTTTTACCCTCGTATGTATATCTCGAAGAGTTTAGAACCCAGGTAATGGTAGCGTATGCGGGGCAGAGACGTACGTGCCGACTGTGTGGCGAATATGACCATATGGCGGCAGACTGTGGCAAGCGGAGTATGGCTCCTGGCCCGGCAAGGGACGGAGCACCTGCGCATGAGCACCCGATGCCTAAGGAAGAACGGGGGCAAGGAGGAGGGCGTGGTCGCATGTGGAGTGAAGAGGTAGTGGCTCCTCCTGTGGAATCGGAAGAAGGGGTGATCCATGAGTCACCTGGCCCCTCAACAGTGACTCCTGGGCCGGCAAGGGGTGGAGTGCCTGCGCATGAGCACCTGATGCCTAAAGAAGAACGGGTGCAAGGAGGAGGGCGTGGTCACATGTGGAGTGAAGAGGTGGTGGCTCCTCCTGTGGAATCGGAAGAAGTGGTGATCCATGAATCACCTGGCCCATCAACAGTACAGTTGTCAAGTGAGGAGGTGCAGGAGGGCGCAGCAGTGAAGGCTGTTGAGGAGGAGTTGGAGACGGTGATACAGGCTATGTTGCAGTCTACGGAGGTGGAGAGTTACAGTGAACAAGAACCTGGGATCAGGGCAGAAGGTGTGTGTGGGGAAGGGGAGGATCAGGTGGCACCTGTGGTGGACAGTGCGAGTGCCATGGAAGGACATGGAGGTGGATTAAGGGTGGTAGAGGTGGAAGTCCATTGTGCTGGCTCCCAGGACTCAGATATGGAAACTGAGGGAGCTACAAGGAAAAGGGCAGCAGCATCAGATTCGGACGATGTTCTGACGCCGGCGCAAAGGCCGGGGAAAAAGACATGGGGTTATGGTACCCAGAGTGACTCTGCGAGAGGGCCACAACAGAAGGGGGGGGGATGGTTGGGAAGGAGGTGGGAGTCTGTGGCAAAGGCACAGTCCAGGGGAACGGTCTGAAAGGGAAGAATCTTGACATGAGGCGGGGAAGGAAACCTTAAACTGGCCTCAGGTGTGTAACAATAAATATTAATGGTCTGTGTGATGGGGTTAAACAGGAGTGCTTCAGGATGTTTTTGAATAGGTACAAGGTTGACGTAGCATTTGTGCAGGAGCACAATTTTAAGCTTGGTCGTGAATTAGTGGTACCTGGGTATCAGGCTTATGTGTTGCCGTCTGAGCGTTTAAAAGGAGGAGTGGGTGTGTTGATCAGGGAGGCGAGCCCATTTGTATTGCATAGGAAAAAGGGGGGGAGGGGGAGGGGGGAGAGTATTACTTGTGGAACGATGGTGGATGGGAGAGAGAGTGGCGTTTGTGTGTGTGTATGCCCCAGCAGAAAGTGACGTGAAAGTGAAGATGGATTTTGTGCGGGAGGAGCTCGTGTACTACCTATGCACGTTGCCGTCTGTGGCAATTGTGGGGGGGATTGGAATTGTGTAATTAAGAGGACCGACGTGGAACCCAGAGTAGCGGGATATTTTTCCTCAGTCTTGGGGGGCCTGCTTAGAGATCTTCAGTTACATGATGCTTTCGGGGGAGGTCTGTGGGAGGTGGAACATACGTTTATATGAAGGGGATATGCGGCTCGTTTGGACAGGTTATATTTATCTCAGAGGATTTTGGTAGAGTCTTTTAAAACTATTGAGGTGGTGTCTTCCGATCATAGGGCGGTATTAGTGGAGGTGGGATGGGATGCTTTGGCTCGTAGGCAGGGAAGTTATTGGAAACTGAACACGATGGTTTTGGGGGATAGGGAGGGAGTGTAAGCGTTTGCAATATTTTGGGAACAGCTCTGTGCCGACAGAAGGACTGAGGAAGATGTGGTAGGATGGTGGGATAGTGTGCTAAGTTAAGAATACGTCAATTTTATGTGAGGAGGGCAAATGCATTAATCAATTGAGGTATGGTTTTGTCAAATTACTTAGAATCTAGATTACGGGATGTTACGAGGGGGGGGGGTGGCCGGGGTGTACCCGGTGGAGGATATACACATGTTGAAGGACAGAATACGGGATTTGCAAGAAGAACGTTTTGCAGCTCTACAGGTACAGGCGGGGTTGCGAAGACTCTGGGGCGACAACCATCACTTTGGCTGGGGGAAGGACA